>JACYFF010031955.1:1685121-1733770 GCA_017589665.1 Selenicereus undatus | reverse complement strand
TATATATATATATATATATATATATATATATATATATATATATATATTTGGGAAATGGGTAAGTACAAGTAGATCTTAGATAACCCTTCTCTCAAGGGATCTACCTAGGTAACCATCATGAATGATATAGGATAGCTTGGGAGACGGGAGTGAGTAAATGTGATATCTGTCTTGAGCAACACTCCCATTTTAGCTATCCATTGTATGAGTATGCTATTGTATATATTGTAATGTCCTTACGACCTACTAGCTACAAACATTTTTATCAGGTGGTTACTTAATGTTAAAAACTCACAATATAGGAATGTCACGATGAACCCAAACAAACGTGTGGTACACTCAATTTGTTCTTAGAAGAAAAAGGAAAAATTTATTAACGAAAGTCATGTAATGTCTATAATGAATGTCTTCTGACAATAATAAATCCAAAATATCAAAATAAATTCTTATCTTCAAAAGCTGATAATAAATTTAGTAATTTACTATCTTCTGACTCTAAACTTATGTCATTATTCTTTCCATCGACTACATCCTTCAACATCAATGCATCATTTTCAAATGTCCTGTTGAAGAACCATTGCTTAACTTCACGGAGCAGGTATTTGTTTAACATGATAGATTACATATGAAAGGAAGATCAGACTCGTATAAATTTCATTATTGACTTTTTCCTTAATGATTCTTCAGTTAACTAATATGATGGCATTTAAAATGTCCTCTGTGAGCAAATCACTTTCCAAATGTCCAAATATACAATAAGGAAATGAACCAAGACTCACATTGAAACAAAAATATGATATTTACTGGAAAAGTGATATAAAATTGCTAGTGAATATCTTCCAGCTAAATGAAACTTTGAGAAGTTCTAGAGTTCTAATAAAACCTTAACCGTCACTTCTTCCAAGCTCCTCCTTTCCTCCCCCCCCTCTAGAATACACTACTCACTTTTGTACTTCTAAGTGCAATCATTGACATCTTTGCCATGATAAGCCCTAATCTTTGCACAATGTATATTTTTCTCCCAAATAAACTATCTTGATTTTCAATAGGCTCTATGCACCTTCTTTTAATAGGTGATATTATCTCTCTCTATAGTGAATCTATTAGTCAAATTTTAAACTCTTTTAGTTGTATGGGGGGATCTAGTTATCAAGTGCTTCCTATATGAACCAACAACATACATCATTTCTTCAAGCTTGGACCACAGTAGTACGTAGTTCTTCTCAACAAGAAAGCTGTACATGTTTAATAAATCTTGTTACCAAAGGATATATCATAAAGCATTGATTAAGTGGATGAGGAACTAGTTTTCATCTAGGTAGCAACTCCATAGGCCTCTAGCAAAGCAGGGAATGTCTTAAAATGTAGTTAATAGTTCATTCTAGATTGGCTAGATCACAGATAGTAAAAATCATCGGGGCTCGGGAGTATCACATTACAAATTTGTGACATACCATTGCTTTTTTTTTTCTTTTTTTCAAACAAATACTAAAATCATAAGATTGGCCCAATTAAGGAAAAAAAGGTGATGCTTGATGGTCCATTAACGGCGGCTATTAGGCCCAGGCGAATCTGATTCAAAAACGCCCACTTGAACATACCCGTAAAAGTGAAAAAAGAAAAGCGTTCCCCCCCCCCCCTCATAATTACGAAGACAATTAAAAAAAAAAGGAAAAGAAAGCGTGCAAAGGTGCCCTTTCTCTTTCAACAATCAAAGCAGCTTGAAACTTATCATTCTCTCTCTCCAGTCGTATTGTGTCGATCGTCTCTCTCAATCCAACTGCAATTCTGTGTCCTCTTGTTTATCAAGGCGTCCTACGAACTCGGACTTGGTATGTTGCTTTTTCTGCGACTAATTCAGACCTTTTGGTTTCTTTAATCTGTTCCTTCTCTTGAGTTTTTTTAATCGTCAGTGTTTCAATCTTATTGGTTTGTTAGTAATTCTTCGATCTGGAGATTATGTTTGATTTTGTCATTACTTAATCGAGGTTATTCGAGTATTACCTGTGCTCCTTTGTTTCTAGCCACACGTTGTTCAAAAGTTTCATCTTTTGATGTGAAATTGATGATTCATGCTTTTGCTTCACATTGAGGATTACTGAGGTTCTAGGGTTTTCATCTTGCAGGTGATTGACCAAGTAAGGTTGCAATCAAGAGCTTAGTACCAAAAAAATAAAAATAAAAATGGTAAGTGTTTTTTTAGGGTTTAAATTTCGTTGCTGAACTGGCTGTGTTTTGGATAGAGCTTACTGGAATGCCTCAATTTCCGGGATAATATGCTAAAAGGAGAGAGAAAAATTTTGTTGGCTGAAGAGAATTGAGCATGTTGGGAAAATGTATGATTGCCTAACGAGAACTAACCTGAGAAATTAAAGAAAATTAACAATTTTTAACGTGTGATCAATTAAAGAACTACACTGTTGGGAATGGATAGGATTATAATTCGTACTCTTGCTTAAACCTTATGCTATACCTGTCTCCAAGCTTCTCTTGAACTCTTGCCTCAACATCCGACTGCATCAATGACAAGATTAAGACCTTTCCCAGTTATAATCTTTGCATGGATGAGGTAAAGACCCTTAATTCTGTCAGGGTCTTTCTTATATGGCTCTCGTGCTTTTGGGCTCCTCCTTGCCACCTCCAATCTGTTGCGGGTTTTATGTCGCCTTTCTCATGATCATACATCTCATTTGGATTTTTACTTCTTTACGGCCTAGCTTTCTACTATGGTCGGATTCTGCTGTGGAAAAGAGGAGCATTCCACTGGGTGCACCACTTTCTGCGCACACACATATACTAGCTCCCCATCATTATTAGGTCAACAGCTTTGAGTCCTAGAGGTAACACGTAGGCAGGTGGCTTTCATGGCTTACTTTCTACATGGTTAGTCTGTGGGAGGAAGAAATGTGCTGTAGCATTTGAAATAAACCTACTTGGTTGGTAGTGTTGATCCCTACTAGTTGGGGCCTCTTCGGACATGGAGTGCGATTTCACTTCGCTGCTCCTCTTGGTGCCCTCCTTGCCTCTGTGTGTGTGTGTGTTTTTTGGGGGGGGGGATTTGAAGATTTATGGGCAGATACAATGAGGATCCCTTCTTGTGCACCATTTTCTTTTCAAATTTTCACCCAGAATTCTATGTTCATGAAGCATATCCTTAGGCATTGACTTGGGAAATATTCGGAAATTCCCTTTTGAGCTGGACTACTGATGTAGGATGCTCTGAGAGCAATTCCTACACCTAGAAAATAACACAAGAATTTCTAAAAACTTAATAATTCAATTCATTCAAGTGTGTCCTTCCCCAAAGCACGGGGTGAGTTTATATAGGAAACAATACAGCTGAAAAAGAATATAAAATAAATCCAAAGATTATGATAAGATTTGATAACTAAGAATAATACAAGAAAATAAAAGATTTTATCCTAAAAGAGGATTCCTAGATTACGAAATCTCCTATTCTTCCTAGAATATACATTGCCATAGAATTTCTTAGGAGATACGACATCATTCTCCCCCACCGGAAAAGAACTCGACACCGACGAGTTGTCTTGGAGATACCACTCTAAAAGAGTTGGATTTATAGCATGAAACTCATCTTCAGCAATAAAAGTAGCATCTGAATGGGGCCGCCCTGACCATAGCACCAGGAAGCTTCGGAATCCACTACGAGAAGAGGACACAAACTCATCATCTAACACCGCCTCGATGTCAGTCTGCGACTGTGGTAAAGGTGGAAGTCTAGGGACCTGAGTATCTGCAGAAACCCCAAAAGGAAGACAAGGAGGCTCGAAAGTACCTCGATGAAGAGTGAGATCCTCCACATTGAAAATAGGATTAATACCTAAACTGTCAGGGAAATCAAGTACATATGCATTAGATCCCAACTTTCGAAGGATTTGGTAAGGTCCCATGGCATGAGCGTGAAGCTTTTTGAGGGAGTTTTTGGGTAATCGTTCAGGTCGAATTCGAGCCATAACAAAATCACCCACCTCAAAAGTCGCAGCTCTGCGATGTATGTCAGCGGAATGCTTATAACTGTCATTGCTTAAAGCAATCTTGCGTCGAATCTCAGCATGCAAGTCATGAATATGCTGTGCAAATGTGGATGCAGGATGTGACACAGGGGCATCAGGTGGGAGGGGGAATGAGGTCAGCAGGGGTACAGGGAGAGTAACCATGGACAATCTCAAAGGGACTCTTACCTGTGGTTCTATTGACTGCATTGTTATATGCAAACTCAACAAGGGGTAAAGTCAAATCCCAAGTGCCTTGTTTCTCGCCCACAACACATCTAAGTAATTCCCCCAGACTGCGGTTAACAACCTCAGTTTGCCCATACGTTTTGAGGGTGAAAGGCCGCAGAAAATTTCAGAGTAGTACCACACAGTCTCCATAAGATTTTCCAGAAATAGCTCATGAATTTGACATCCCTATCAGACACTATGGAAGTGGGAAGACCATGCAACCTAACAATTTCTCGAAAGACTAACTTAGCAACATGTGAAGCGTCAGCTGTCTTGCTATAGGCAATAAAGTGGGCCATCTTAGAGAATTTGTCAACCACAACTAAGACTGAATCAAGACCACGGGATGTTCTAGGAAGACTTAGTACAAAGTCCATGCTAATGTCCTTCCACGGAGCATGCGGGATAGCAAGAGGAGTGTAAAGTCCTGTATTGTGCTTCTTAGTCTTAGCGATCTGACAGGTGCGGCATTAAGACACAATGCGAAGTACATCTCTTTTGAGAGAAGGCCAATAGAAGCGATCTACAACCAAAGCAATGGTCCTATCTTTACCTAGGTAGCCAACTAATCCTCCAGCATGCATCTCCCAAACTAAGAAGTCCCGGAACGACGTCGTAGGAATGCATAACTTGGACCCCTGAAATAGGAAACCGTCATGAATGACAAAGTCAACGTGATTGTTGCGATTTCCAACCGAAAGGTCCGAGTAAATGAGTGAAAAGTCAGGACAAGAGGTGTAAGTGTCTTTGAGCTTCTCAAAACCGAGAACCTCAACCCGCATTGTCTGTAAGATGCAATCAATGCGGCTGAGGGCATCAGCTACCTTGTTCTCAACACCAAATTTGTGCTTAAGGACAAAGGAGTACTCACTGATATACTCAATTCACCTAGCATGCTTAGGGTTAATATTAGACTGAGAATTCCAATGTTTAAGGGCCTGATGATCCGAATACAAAACAAATTCATGCGGGAGAAGGTAATAGTGCTAATGACGAAGGGACTGAAGCAGAGCATACAACTCCTTCTCATAGGTGGTATACTTAATCCGCCTAGATTCACTAAACTTTTCGCTAAAGAAGGCTATAGGATGTCCCTCCTGGCTTAACACTCCACCAATGCCATATCCATAGGCATCGCAAGCAACCTCAAAAACCTTACTAAAGTCAGGATGCCTAAGGATTGGAGCAGTTGACATCATCTCCTTAATCTCGTTAAAGGCAGATGCCGCTTTAGAAGTCCAATGAAATGGGCCTTTCCTCAAGCAGTCTGTAAAAGGGGACATAATAGAGCTGAAGTGTCTGATAAACCTTCTGTAGAAGGAAGCAAGACCTTGAAAACTCCTAGCCTCGGTAAGGGTCTTAGGTTCAGGCCATTCTCTAATGGCTCTAACTTTGTCGGGGTTAGCGGAGATACCTTGAGCGGACACGATGAATCCTAAAAAGAGGACTTGGGTTTGAAGGAAGATGCATTTTTTTAGATTAGCAAAGAGCTTGGCCTCTCTAAGTGCGTTCAGGAGTTGCTTGAGATGGTCAACATGGTCTGTCCTAGACTTGCTATATACCAAGATGTCATCAAAATAGACAACCAGAAATTTTCCTATATGAAGAACGTGAGTCATGAGTCCCATAAAGGTACTGGGAGCGTTGGATAGCCCAAAAGGCATAACCATCCACTCAAATAAGCCATCTTGGGTCTTAAAGGCAGTTTTCCATTCATCTCCTGGTCTAATACGGATTTGGTGATAACCACTACGTAAGTCTATCTTAGAGAACCAGCTAGCCCCAGTAAGACAATCAAGCATGTCCTCTAACCTTGGAATGGGAAACCTATACTTGACTGTAATCTTATTGATGGCTATACTATCGACACACATCCTCCACGATCCGTCCTTCTTAGGGGTAAGGAGGGCGGGGACCGCACAGGGACTCATGCTATGACGAACGAAGCCCTTAGACAATAGGTCTTGAACCTGCCTATTTAATTCTACTCGCTCAGTTGGATTCATCCTATAATGGGGAAGGTTAGGGAGTTGAGAACCAGGGACCAAGTCAATAGCATGTTGTATGTCACGAAGGGGAGGGAGCTCACTAGGAAGTTCCTGAGGGACAACATCGACAAATTCTTTAAGTAGGTCATCAATATCAACTGGGAGGTCTTGGAGAGACAGGTCACCTGAAGGGACGTTAGGGAAGGCAATGGAGTCTGAAGTTAGCTCCCTAGCTAAGATTGTCAAGAAGAATTTGTTAGAGTTTCCCAGTCTTTCAAAAGATCTGTGGTGAATGTGGGAAATAGTTTCCCTAGGAGGAGTAGACGCACTGTGGGGAGAGGACAACGTTAGGGAAGGTTTGGGACCTGGGGAAGACAGCAATTCTCTAGGTCGACATGGGTTAAGAGTGATGCTCTTATTCATGTACCTAAAGGTATACGTGTTCTGTCTCCCGTTATGTGAGACATTCCGATCATAAAGCCAAGGACGACCTAGGAGAATGTGAGCGACATCCATTGGGAGGACATCACATAAAACCTCGTCCTTGTAACCACCAATCTGGATCGGAATCTTACATCTATGGGTAACTGTGAGGTGGGTCTTGTTGACCCAGGCTACTTTGAAAGGGTGGGGGTGAGGTTCTACCTTAAGATGACAACGCTCTATAGCGGCCTCAGCAACGACATTCATGGTACTGCCACCATCTATAACCATTTTTATAAGAGTTTCCCCACACCTCACAAGAGTATAGAAGATGGTGGTACGTTTTCACTCATCGTTCATGGTGGGGTTGGATAAAAGGCATCTCACAACTCCAAGATGTGCATTATGGAGAAGACTATTCTCAACATCAATAAGATCTTCAAAATCTCCCTCAGGGTTGACAACCTCTTCCTCAAGTTCGGGTGGTCCAAACGACTCATGATCTAGGGCCAGGGTACGGTGAGGGCATTCAGAAGCATAATGACCTCTCCCACGACAGTTAAAACATTGGACTGTGTTACGAGATGTACCAGAGGAAACTCCCTGCGGGGCTACTTTAGGTGGAATTTGAGGGTTGGGACCCTTAGAAGTTGAAGCACTCATAGGAAACTCATGCATCTTAGGGACAGATTGGACAGGGGCCCTAGAGGAAGGAGCAACACGTCGCACACGGTAAAGCTTATCAAGTTTTTCAACCTCTAAAGCTTTGTGGTAAGCCTCATCGAGAGTATAAGGCGCAAATAAGGTTACTACCCTCTTAAGGTCAGTCCGTAAGCCCCGAATGAAGCGGGCTATGGTAATGGAAGGATCCTCTAGAAGGTCACAACGTTGAGTCAATTCCTCAAAACTATTGATGTAATCAGACACACTGGAGGTGGACTGTCTAAGGTCTAGCATCTGGTCGACAAGGTGTGCCTTATGGAAAGAAGGGAGGTACTTTTCTTTCAACATATCCTTCATAACTTCTCATTGAATGATAGGAGGTTGACGCATTCGTTCAAGGTGACTTCTGAGAGTTTGCCAAAACTTCCTAGCAAGACCTATGAGTTTCATCTTAGCAAATCTAACCTGCCCAATATCAGACATTTCATACCAGTCAAAATAGTCATCCATAGCAATTATCCAGTCAGAAAAAGTAGTAGCATCTATCTTACCATCAAAAAAGGGTACATCAACTTTCACTTTTCGAGTAATATTGGAGTAACTCTCGTGAACACTCCTACGGTCAGTTTCAAGGTCTGCATGCCTAGGCTCTCTAGGGTTATCCGTCCTCCTGTCATCTCTAGGGGTGTTGAACCGACGGTTCCTATGGTCCCTTTGGTCATGCCTCAAGTTACTCCCCTCCCCTTGCATTCGAGGGTTAGATGGGGTCAATGGTTCTGGTTCCCTCTCCTCAAGCTCATTAGCTTGACTTGACTTATAAACGACCCACTGACGACGATCATTTCCCCCCACAAGTAGGTCAGGGGAAAATTGGGGTGGGGTTTGAGGTTGGTCCAGCATGGGTAACTTCTCAAATGCTCGGGTAAGTTTATCAATTTTGGCCTCTAGCTAGTCAAACCTAGCATCTTGACGGTCAAACCTTTCAGATAGGGTGTTAATCTGGGATTGGTAAGGCTGTTTGGGTGAGGATGACATGGTGGATGCAACTATGAATGCAAGATGCAAGGGTTGAGATTAAAACAAGTTGCAATAGTAACGACAACGATAAACAGTCACTACACACAGCACAAAGCACAAAGTGTGATATGGATTATTGATATGACTCGAATCAAGCAAGGAATAAGTAGCAATGAGAATTCGAGATCTAAGCAAGCACTTAAAGACCCAAACAATAAGGAATTAGGCTAATTTTGCTTATAGAGAATCGAACTCTTATCAAAGTAAATTGAGTTCCCCGTACCTCTTGGCGAATTGCAAGAATTGGCTTAGATTCCGTACCTTTGGCAGAGGTAGGACTGCATCAAGTGTTGTTGGAGATAAGTAGGTCAGGCAGCTGGGTACGAACAAAAGGCTTCTTGACTGCAGCAAAGAACAGGGGCGTCTTAGCAGTAGCTTCAGCAGCAACAGTAGTTGGCAGCAACTCGTGGAAGTCAGCTAGAGAAAATTCCGGCGAGAAGGAGTCGGAGGTGGGAGCTTAGCATGGCCAAGAGGGTTTCGACCCTCTCTGTCAGTGATCGAAGGCCCAACAGCCTTAAATTTGTAAGCAAAAGCCGTTTACGATTAGGGTTTTGCGATGGATGAACAAGTGAACCAATTCGGATGCGAATCACCCAATTGTTTGAGGGGTCTGGGACGAATTGAAGAGTAGATGGAAGGGGTCGAGTCAATTTTGCGGATCTTGGATGGATTGAGGTTGAATTAAGGACTAAGGTTCGAATTGGGGTTAATTTCGCAAAATTAGGGTTGGCGAATTGGGCTTCTAGGGTTCCGACGAGCGGCCGGTTACGGTGGAAGGCTGGTGGTGGTCGGCCAAAGGTGGCGACCAAGGGTAGGTGGTGGGTGTTGGTGGCGAAGGGTCCCGGTGGTGTAATCGAAGGGGTAGTGTGTATGTTTGGAGTTTCGGCTTTGGGGATTAGGGTTCTGGTGAGAGGTGGCCGGCGTAGTGGAGGTGCGGTGGTCGGCCGGGGGTGGCGACTTGGGTGTGGTGGTCGATGGTGGTGGCCGCCACTCTTGGGGTGGTGACACGGTGGTAGCAAGGATTTAGGGTTTCTGGTTTGTGGTGATTTTTGGCTGACTCGGGAAAGAGAAAAAGGGAAAAGAAAATGCTAAGGCAGCGGCAAGGATCGGAGGCTCTGATACCAATTTGATGTAGGACGCTCTGAGAGCAATTCGCACACCTAGAAAATAACACAAGAATTTCTGAAAACTTAATAATTCAATTCATTCAAGTGTGTCCTTCCCCAAAGCACGGGGTGGGTTTATATAGGAAACAATACAGCTGAAAAAGAATATAAAATAAATCTAAAGATTACGATAAGATTTGATAACTAAGAATAATATAGAAAAATAAAAGATTTTATCCTAAAAGAGGATTCCTAGATTACGAAATCTCCTATTCTTTCTAGAATAGACATTGCCATAGAATTCCTTAGGAGATACGACATCAACTACTCAATTGGTTAGGCTTGTTTGTGTGAACTAGTAAATGGAATTTCATTGACACAAAAACCCAGATACTTGAAAAAGTTTTGATACTTTACGGTGATGTCTATGAAGAAAAAATTTCTGAAGCAGAATTATTTTTGTAGTATTCTGAATAACTGACACTTGTCAATATTATGACTAAACTTTTCTTTTATACACTTTGTGCTTTGTGTGTCCAAAATTGAAGGACTATTCGGAATTTTGAATCCAAAATTAACTACGTTCTTGTGTTTCAGTGCAAACCTAGTTTGTTGCTTAGTACTCGTGGTAATGCTTGAATGGACAAAGACCTGACTTCTTTTGTCGGAATACAATGGTTGCTTTACTCATTTTGTCAGGCTATGCCTTAACTCTATATTTCTTTTACCATTGCTGGCACCTCTGTTGCTGTATTACTTGATTTTAAATGTGGCCCTCTGTACACTGCAGAAGCTTTTTGTATTACCTAAGAACTGTTGCTTTTGATTTTGTAGTTTTTTAATGGTTACGGATACCATGGAGGATCATTTGAGCAGTCATACCGCTGTTACCCTGCATCCTTCATTGAAAAGGTTTGGATACTGTTCTAATTAAGGAAGTTCTTAGATGTATGCTATATGAACGGTGCTGAAATAATCGATTGCTTCTCTATGTGACTCTTTTCTTGTCCTGATTCAGGATTTTAACAGAATGCTGCATTTGCTTCTAATAATTTTGCAAAGATAATCCCATTTGACTGCTTTTCTGTTGTTAAGGACCTTGAGGTTCATGTGCTAATTTGCTGTATTTTATCCTTATCAGTTGGTTCTTCATATATTCTTAATGGGTTTGCCTGCACTAACTTCTTTCTCTGGCATTGAGCAACCCTCCCCCCCTGCCCCCTCCTTGCATTTCTGTATTTTGTGGTTCTCTGTGTGGCACTGTGTACAGTTCTAACTGTCTTTTGCTGTTGTCTTTCAGCCACAAATTGAAACTGGTGACAAAAGTAAGTGCACTTAATTTGTCACTGAGGCTCTTTTCTTGCTTATTTCTTTTTGTCCTTCTCTCTCTCTCTCTCTCTCTCTCTCTCTCTCTCTCTCTCTGTGTGTGTGTAAAAACTGATACTTGTGATTACCTTAATTATTACGTCTTTCTTGTTGCAGTTATAATGCCTCCATCGGCCCTTGACCGACTAGGTTAGTCAGCTTATATCTATTTGATTAGAATCTGACAAATGAATGTCATGTTATCAATTAAGCAATGCTGATATTCAACTTGACCTTGCAGCTTCTCTTCATATTGACTACCCAATGCTTTTTGAGTTGAGAAATGATGCTGCCAACCGAGTTTCTCATTGTGGAGTTCTGGAGTTCATTGCAGAGGAAGGCATGATCTATATGCCATATTGGGTATGCATTACTGCGTCCTGTTGGCTTGCTTCTTAATATCAGTTACTTTGTTTTTTTGATAAGGAATGATGCCAGTTACTTTCTTGTTTTATGCTTTCCTCTTGCCCTATCTTATTACATTCCTTCTGATAGTCTGTAATGACATTGTGGCTTATCCTTTCTTCGTTTGTGTTTTTGTTGTAGATGATGGAAAACATGCTTTTGCAGGAGGGGGACATTGTTCGTGTTAAAAATGTGACCCTTCCAAAGGGCACATATGTCAAACTGCAGCCTCATACAAAAGACTTCTTGGATATCTCTAATCCAAAGGCCATGTGAGTTTCACTTCATTAAATCATGTAATGTTCTAAGTAAAATAGTTTTAAATGGTTGAGGTAATCCTTCTCCTGATATTTTGTTTTGTGAATTGGCACTTGTTGCACGGTCCTATGTTGGAAACATCTTTGCATATTTGTCATTAGAGAACAAAATAGATTGGGGAGGCTTTAACCACTGTACTAGGTTCTTTTTTTTTTTCGTGTGGCAAAAGAGAAATATGGTTGTTTGCAGCTATGCCCAGGGGCATATATGAAGTGCAATAATGTTGGGCTATTCTAGAGGATCGAATGGTCGAGGAGGGTCAAATATTGATACTTGATGAAAAAAAATCATGAAATAGGAATATTTTATATGTAAGCAGTTGGCATTTCTGGGAGTTTGAAAAATCAAGGAAAATCATGAGACAAAATGATGTGGGTTAGCTCTTGATGGAAAGCCCATAGTGAAATTTAATCTGTAGCAGGAGCCGTCTGCTGCAGCCGCACCTCATTTATGACAGTAGAACATTCCTCCTATGTGTTAAGGCATCCAATTTTCTGTTTGTCAAACTTTTAAATGATTGTATGAATTCTCTTTTGTTTTCCTGACTTAAGTATTCATTTTACTTTCTTCCTCATGCAGTTTGGAGACAACTCTGAGGAATTATTCCTGCTTAACCACTGGAGACAGTATCATGGTGGCATATAATAATAAGAAGTATTACATAGATATCATAGAAACAAGGCCTGCTAATGCAATCAGTATCATTGAGACTGACTGTGAAGTGGACTTTGCACCTCCGCTTGATTATAAAGAGCCTGAAAAACCTGCAGCTTCTGGTCCAAGCAAGGCACCAGCCCAAGGTGTGTGCCATTCCAACAAACCCCCCCCCCCCCCAAAAAAAAACACATGCAAACACACATATGCATATACTTGGACACAGGTGCATACACACGCACACATTCCCCCTCCCTCCCTGCCTGGAACAAATGGGGTTATTTCCTTCTTCCCAACTATAGTTATGTGGGGCGTGAGCCTATAGTTGTACCGGAAAACTTGTGTGGCCACATTGAGTTCTTTGATTGTCATGAGTGATATTTTCCTCTTGTTGCTGGTCGATGGACTACCCAGAGACTCAGACAGTGAATGAGACGCCAGCGAGTATGTCTGCTTGACACAAATCTGCTATTCAACCGTTAGAAATGAAATGGGATCCCCGTTATTAACACCTGCTGCTATATTTTTGTAAGGTTACTTGATCTTCTGTCAACAATCTGGGCCATTCTGGGGTGAACAGTGCCTTTGGAGAATTGAAACTTGTATCCTTGCCTTTAGATGCATCAAGACATAACTATCTGCTTTATTGTTTATTGCATCAGTCTCAAAGTTCAAAGCTGATCTGTGCACTTATCTAAGAATGATACACTGTGGATAGCGCTGTATAGCAGGAGGTAGTGTTATCCCTGCCTATTGATGGAAGTAGGTCTTTATGCCCTGAGCATTTGTTTGTTGTGGAACCCCTGAAAGAACATAAATAAATTGGCAATTGGAACCATGTTTTCTTCGTTGACCATTCTCTCTCATTTGGCTAACAATGCATTCATGCAGGTGAAGAGGCTCCTACTGAAACGGAGCCCAAATTTAACCCCTTTACTGGTGTTGGAAGACGTTTGGATGGCAAACCCGCAAAACATGAGCCTTCTTCAGCTTCATCTTCCCCATCAAAAGATAAGCAGCCTGCTGCCCCCAGTAAGGGTGGACTGTCTGCTGCAGGGCCTAGTTCTCAGAGCACCAATCGTCAGTCACAAGGGAAGCTTGTTTTTGGTTCGAATGCCAACCGTGCTCCTAAGGATGCTCAAAAGGTATCCTCTACTTTCGCATAAGGAAACGTAAATACCATTAATGTTTTGAGTTTCAATTTGTTACAATGTGCTGCTAACCATCAAGTCATTGTTCATGTAACTGATCTGAACTTGAATATGTGATTCTGGACAGGAACCTGCCAAACAAAATAAAGAGGAGGAGCCACCAAAAGAGGAACCGAAGTTCCAGCCTTTCTCAGGGAAGAAGTATTCACTAAGAGGATGATCATTTCATTGCTGATGCTACTCCATCCTTTGTCTGGCCAGGGTGAATTCATGGAAAACAAAAGTACGCACAGATTGAACACTCTTTCTTTGTATTTACCAGTGATCGTAGATCATTTTCTTATTTACAATATGCATGAGAAAAAAAATTAGAGAAATTGTTGCATCCTGTTACATAATGTATGACAGAAGTGTTCCTGGTCCATATTTCACTTTGCATCAATCTGGAGTACTTGAAAATGCTGAAATTTCCAAATTGGTGGTTTCGATAGTTAAATTGATGGGTGTGTTTCTAGATTCATGATCAGCATCTGCTTTTTGGGCAGGTTTGGTAATGGAAAATGATTTACAAGACTTAAAATCTACTAATGTCAAATGTTTTGTAAAGTATTCAATAGACAATTCTTTTACCCACTTTGTGTGCATCTGATTCCCCCAGGCTCCCCCACCGAATAAGGGAAAAAAACAGAAAAAGAAAAACCTTGGGACTTATGGAGTGAAACTAGTGAAAAATTCATTGCACCCATCGCTTATTGGTCGTTAGTACTTATGACTACTTTCTCACAAGTTATGGAGCAATTAAAGACATGAGTTCCTAACCAAGGGTTATGGCATAATGGTAGTTCACTTCGTCCCTTAACTAATTGGTCAAGGGTTCGATCCTTGGCCTTTGGGAATGGAGAACAATTCTTGGTCAACCCTTTACCCTTAAGTGGAGCTCACGGGGCGAGGGGATTAGTCACTGTGATCGGCGGTGGTATACCTTTTGTTAAACAAAAAATAGACATGAGTTCTTGTTTCCCTTAGAATTCCCAAAATGGCCCCATTTTTACCAGTCCTAACACCCACACACAGACTGTTATTCTGCTACATATCTCGAGACTACCTTATAAATATAGATACTGTCTAACAAAAGTTTACATACGATATAGTAATTTCCCATTTCAAGTAGTAGGTAAGTTATGATGACACAAATAATTCTCGATGACCGTTGTTTCAACCTGCTAGTTGTGTTGTAAGGCCAGTCTTTACTGCTTTCGTTTTCAGAAGCTTTTGGTGCTGCAATAAACGAGTCACAAAGCTCAATCCTACTGCTCAAAAAAAAAAAGGTAAGAAACAGAAGATGATAAGGACGACGAGACAAAGACGCGGCGTGGACAAGAAGCTGTATGGAATATGTTTGGTTAGGGATGGGAATTAAGGCGGGGCTTATTGCCTGATTCTTCAGGACACAACTCAGAATCTTACTACTGACATTGCAAATTAGGGCCCTACCACTAATAATATCAAGCAGTGCTGGCAAAGATAGGCCGGTGATGCTCTCTTATCAAATCACATCCCTGGCTTCTTCCTGTTCGGAGCTTTAATTTTTGAGGTAACATAAACTTGTTCCTAATTTAGACCCTGTTCAAAATCAACTCAACCCCCACTCTCCCACTTCTTCCCCCATCGTCCCACTCCTTCCCAAACTTTAAAAAAAATATCATTCCTTCCCATATTCATCCACTCCTTCCCACACCTACATAAAACAACCATTTTTCATATTTTGAAAATTTTTATAATTTACGTAATTGTGTGTACGAATAATCTGATAGTAATTATGAGTAGTTTTAATTTTTCGGATGTTATGAAACAGTTTTATTTTTTTTGTTTTTCATTATTTTTTTAATTTTTAATTTTTAATTTTAATTCTGTTATTTCTATTTTCGATTTTTAATTTTTTTAATTTTTTAATTTTTAATTTTTAATTTTTTTGTATTTATTTTTTTTTTATTTTTTTATTTTTTTATTTTTTATTTTTTTTGTATTTATTTTTTTGTATTTTTTCTTTGGATGTACTTATTTTTTTATTTTTTATTTTTTTATTTCAGAAAAATAGCCAACAGAAAATTCCAAAAAAATAAAAAAAATTATGCAAAAAAATAAAAAATAAAAACGAAAAAATTAAAAAATTAAAACTTAAAAAAAATTAAAAAAAATTAAAAATATAAAAATATAAAAAAAAATAAACAAAATAAAAAAGAACAAAAAATAATAAACAAAAATTAGAAAATTTCATCATCATTAATTACTATTACAATAAAATTATTACATTATAAAACAAAAAAATATTAATAACTAATACTTCAACTTCATTAAACTTTCACCCACTATTTCCCACACTTAAAAAAAAAGAATTTCTTTCCCACAATCACCCATCCCACACCTCTCATTTCCCACTATAGGGCCTCAGTTAAAGGGCTGGCAATAAGACACCATTAATGATTGCCTACTTGGTAAGAAATGGCCAGGTTCAAGGCATTTTTATTTTTTATTTTTTATTTTTTTTGGGGACGTAATTTGACTCTTAACATTCTGATTGATATTCAATTCACCTAGATTTTCCCTTCATAACTATATAAAAAAAACCAATCTAAATTTAGGACATGGTTTGACTCTAGCGAAGTGATCAGTGTTCAATGCATCAAAATTTTTCCTCAATAAGTATATAAAAAAATGGTATAAAACCTAAAAATGCTATCGGAAATGAGAAGTGGAATATAACAAAATTTTGAACATGACTTATAAAGATACAGTTAAGCTATTACTAAGTTTTACCATTTGTACTCAAAGCATAATTTTTGATGTGAATGAAGCGCAAAGATCAATATAGATAAAATTTGAACCTAAGTCTCTAATAATAACACCTAAAAAACTTTACCAATCGAGCTAACTGACGCTAACATACTCATAGCATGATTGAGTTATTTGATATTTGCTTTCAAAGAGGGTCCTTTTTTGTGTTTTTTCCCCCCTTTTGTGGTCTGCAAGTGTGTGTGTCAGTACAAATATTTTTTTACGAGCTAATAGTGCTTGTTTACGTGCTTCCTAAATTAAGTGTCCGTCTGCTTTGAATATTTGTACGGCTGTAAATTACTATGGGGAAGTCAATAAACTCCCACTTAAGTTAAATAATCTGCAGTTTTATTGGCTTCATAACAACCGTAAGCACTGCATACTAATCGATATAGGCTGAATATGGGTTTTGTGGCATGTCTTGAGAATAAAACAGTGCTCCTGATATTTTCTTCATTTCCTTTATACATTGTTTGGATTGAGATAGAGAGGGGAAGATAATGGAGGGGAAGGGAAGAAAAGGATGATGATTTGTGCTCATTTTGTTTAGATATGTTATAAGACGGTGTGAAGGGGAAGGGGGAGAGTTATTAAAAATCTTTCCTTACTCTCCTTTCCCCCTCGTTTGGGAGTGAATAAACATGAGGGAAATGGAGAGGAATGAGGGTGAAATGTTGCCCTCATTTATCCTTCCTTCCCTCTCATTTCATATTCTAAACAAGGAAAATAAGTGTTTATTAATCTTCATTCTCCTCTCCTCCTCTCCCCTTCTTTCCCTTCAATCTAAATAGACTGTTGATCTCGTTGACAACAAAGCAGGTAAAATAATTAGAGTGGATGCTTTTCCCGGATCCAATCCAATCCAATACCTAAAAATGCCGGATGTTGAAAGGATATTCTTATCCAGTAGGCATGTAAGAAAATATAGTAATACGCAACTAAAAGTTCAGCACAAAGCACAGAGCATCAAAAGGACCGCATCTTTCGAACCGGCAAAGACATTGATTCATCAAATCTTGACCTCCTTTGCCAAAAAGGGAAAAACAAAGGCCAAAAGGATATGCTCTAAGAACATCATAGAGTTGCAAGTTATTAGAGTATGAAAGCGGGCGTTATCCCACATTGATAAAATTAAAGGATTTGAGTATGTACGTAAGGTTGTCGGTACTTCACCCATTGCTAATTGGTTTTGTATTGAAACCTCATTTAAACGCTTGACTTTTTGTTTATGACCCAACTGATATAAAATTTAACATTGATGGTATTAGAGCAGGTTCCTCGATCTTAATTTGCAATCGTCCGTGTTTGATTAAGATTGTATGCAACCACCAGGGTTCATGGCACACAATTTAATCTTGCACACTATGCACGGGGGCAATTAACTTTATTTGCACGGCTATTCAATTTGATAAAATCCAGAATAATTAACTCTAATAATGAGTTAAGCCATGGTGGAGAGAGGTTTTGTTATTAACTTGTGTCACCCATATTTGAGCTGTGTCCATCACTAATTCACTACTGTGGCAGATTACATACATTGCAGAAGCGAGACATGCATGGCTTTACACAACTAGGGCACAACTTCAGTTCCTTCTTAGATTTCGCGGTTTACTTCTGAAAGGAAAATTCATTGGACATTAATCATTGATAGAATAATACACCAGACCTCCTGCCGATGCTCATTAGCCTGTTTACATTGAATATTTATGCAGAAGAGATAATCTCAGCAGTTTCAGTTTCTTGCTGTAATTTAAAGGGGTAGGCTTCGGCAAAACTACTAATTTGATCATTGAAGAGTGCAGTTAGTCAAATACATCACACACACACTAGTGATAACAGCGGATACTTATTAACACAACAGTAGCTAAGGGCAGTGAAACTGAAGGATACGTCACACCTTCCTTCAAACCTCATGCCAGAAAACAATTATATAATAGCAACCAAATTAACTATATAGGTGTATCACATCTTGACATCAGACACTGGCACAAGAGTACTCCTCCAACTTAACTATATATTTAAGGATCACTTCTACACATCAGACAGTGTAATACAAGAGTATGGCTCAACAGCTGCAAATCCAAGTATTTATTAGTAGTGAACTATTTTAAGCCTTAGAAATGATTGTTTCAGTGATGACCACCATTGATATCACCAATATTAACATCCCTAGACACTTGTTGCCCACCATGGTTGCCGTGATTTCCACCAATACGTGCTATCTCAACACCCCCGTTCCTGTGCTTGTGATTCCCAACTTTGATATCTCCATTCTTCTGATAACCGGAGCCATTTGTGTTGCCCCCAGTGTTGAAAACACTGCCAGGATAAGGGTTATATGCATTGGGAAATCCCCAAGGGTAATAATGAGGAGGGTAGCAGCCCTGGAGAGGAGGACCATACATTTGAGCAGGAGGGTATGGACCGTATGGTGAAGGTTCAGCATAGCCATAGTGTGGGTAACCTTGACTAGGAGGAGCGGGATGTTGCATTGTGGCAAACTTGGGGTTTTTCTTTGAGAAAACTTTGGTTGTGTTTTGGCTTGCTCAAGTTATGAGGCAGTTCTCTGCCTTTATAGAAGTGGGAATGGGCAGGGGGTATCTGATTCTAAGTAAAGATAGCTGCCGAACGCAGTTCTACAAGTGGCCCATGATAGTGATATTGAGACAAATTCATTATTACTACATCAACAAGGCCAACTTGCTCCTAATTCCACGTAAGCCATAAGGTAGGATAAAAGTTATTTCCGAATTGGGACAGCTGGATTATTCCCGTAAATGTGTTGCATTAATACAAGGGTAGGTTCCTTAGATAATTATCTTTGTAACATGGAAAATGGAAATCCTCTTGGCTGTGTTCCTTAAGGGTGCAATGAGACAGGAATTGAACTAGATCTGTCCCTGCGTTCGTTTATAACATGTTTTCTGAGAAAGTAAGTCATTTCTAACCTTTTCTTTTGGGTGGGTGAATCGATCTCTTTATTTGTAGGGAAATAAGACTATCTACATTTCAATCTCTCTACGTACAAGTGGCTAGTGGGATCCGGCACTAGGAGATAGTAGTGGTAACGTAGAAATAATAAAGCATTCGTTATCTTATCAGTTTTGCATGAAAGAAAACATGGATTTCTACAGTTCAATCTTTTCGCTGCCTTGATTTATGAATTTGCATTCATATGCTTTAAAATAAAATATGAACCAACTGTGTGTTTTTTCTCTGTATCTCTCTTTGCTAGGGGTGTAATCTCCAATTTCTCCAGAAAAAGAACAGAATGATAGAACTAAATCTTGAGTAAATTTAGTTCTGCTAGTGACCGAACGTAACAGATCAATTAGTAATTTTCCATAAAGAGGACATAAGTACGCAGTTCTTCGTGCCATAAACTCCAATAATTCCATGCTCAAGAAACATAAGCCCGCTTGTTTTTGCTCCTATCCATCAGTTGCTTTATTATCAATTATCGATTCATCCTGACACAGAAGAAAGCCACTTTTGGCAATCTATTCAACTTTCAATTATGGTGAAAGTAATTAAGCCAAACATTCCTAGTTGAACTATATATACCCTCTGCTTCTCTTGGCCGTTGCTGTGGAGTGCAACGGAGTTTACGCCGCTCTGCAATTAGTGGCAACGCTGTACACAGAACCCCCCCCCCCCCAAAAAAAGAAGAATAAAATACATAGCTTAGATGAGAAAGGGCATTAGCTGAGTCAATAAGCCTTGATAATTACTGGTATGGATCCAAAATGGCCACATCGTAAAGGGTTTGAAGTTTATTCAACACGCAAAGACTTACAAGAGCGTACTAATGGCAGTACAGAATGAGAATACTACTACACAAAAAGGACTGGATACAATTGAGCTTTCAATCAGGCATGATACAGAGCCAAAAGAAAGCTTGCCATCATGCTGATCACATGCCCTGAACTTGCACCAAAGTCAAGCTATGCAGGCAGTTGAGATTAAGCAAGATAACTCCACAACGTGCATGCCACAAAAGCTGCACAAATTCTTGGGTGAGACGGTCTCACATAAGACCTGTTGTGAGATGGACGTACACTTTCACGGATGACTTTGTTTAAATGTGACTATAATAATAGTTATTCCTAGATGAACTATAAGTCACCTCAATTAATTATTAATAGTCACCATAAAAGCATCTGCCTCATAATATGACTTATGTGAGACGGTCTCGCAATAGTCTTACCAACTGCACAAATGCTGATCATGCTGGAGCATATAAATGACCAAAAAGAGCAAAAGCATCTGTGGAGCTTCCGTAGCACTATACACACGTTTGAGACTGTATGAGTGAAATTGGTCCAAGATTAATTACAACAACGCAAGTACAAGTCATATTCATTACTCATGTCGAACTAATAATGTTGATTGTTGAATTTCGATCTTCAAATTTCAAACTAACTGACTAGTAGTCAACTCCACTCTCTCATAGGTTACGGCTACCATAATCCTGCAACGAAGGAAGTACTCCAGTGTCCACAATTTCCGGATCTAGGTTGGGTGCAATGGGCATGAATAGGAGTCGCTACTGGCAAGGTTGAAATTCTTTGTAAGTGAGGGGATAAATGGTTATCATGTATGACACACCTTAATTCCGGCAGCAAAATTTGAATTTAAGAAATAAATTCGATATTAATTAGTTGGTAAAGAAGCATCTCATCGTTATAAGTACTATACTTTTCATTTGACACCTTATCAGCCCACATCAATTAAGGAGTATATATATTTCTTGTGACGTCATCTACAGGTGAACAGTCTCGGGTATTAGCCCAAAAAATTGGAAACCGGAACCGGAACCAATCAAATTGATTCCTAACTTTTGAGAACCGAGATCCGTTTCCAAGGTACTCGCTGCATCTAATATTGAAATTTTAGCATCTAATATATTAAATTTAAAATTTATTTGGAGGGGGAAGGGGGTGTTTGACCTTTGCGACCTTTATCCTCTATCTTTATACAAAAAAGAACATTAATTTATTAAATTTGTATTTTATATCTTAGTTACTCAAAAATAATGATTCATTCTTCAATTAGTAGTAGAAAATTAATTGATATTGCATTAAAAATAACTATTTGAAGAGTCATTTTGTAGAAAAAAAAAAATCAAATAAAAAAAGAATAGAGAAACAAAAGAAATTTCATTTTTTTAACTAAGGAAGAATGTACATAGGTTTATGCCCGGCCTTAATAAAAATGAAGCACCTCACAAAAAGTTATTTGTTTTCCCTTCTCGAACAGTTTACAAGTTTTAATTCCAAATATTTTTTGACAACCACAGAACTCATTAGATCGATTCCTCTATTTTAAAAACTAGAATCAAAATTATTTAACCGATTTCAAACAGATTTTGAAGTATCCAAGAACCTTAGTCACCTTTTTAATTATCGCGAGTAAAGGTATAGTTAAATAATTCTTTTAGCTAGTGCCATATGTGGTTTGAACTAAGGCACACAATACATAGTTTTGAAGACTTGTCTGAATTGAATTGGGAAAATGTCATGCTGACATACATATATATTTGGTGATCACGCAATAACACACTAATAATGTTAAATTATGATTGGGCCCATTTAGATTTTATCCTCTGATCCCTGGTGTTTAGATCATGTAACTACTTGATCAATGAAATGTTTAACTGTGGGGACGAAATTGAGAAAAGGCAAGACTAGAGTTCCGTAGCCTACACAAATGGAGTGGAACCCACAGGCCAGTTGGTTATTAATGCCAGTACAGGTGTCACTTCATGATCGCTGCAAAAGGGATATGATAGGGCTCATGATATGTTGATGATATATATAGCATCATCCATCATAAACTCGATCATGTCCTGATCAAATTATACCAATATTACACTCTCTCTCCTCACCCCTCTTTCTCTCTCCTGATCAGAACAGAGAGCTGCTAGTAGTAGTAGCAGCAGCAGTACTGCATTGTATGCTGCAGAGACAAATACTGCATGCATAATACTTGCATATGGTAGAGTAGCCCCAGCAGTCCAGACCACCTTCTGAAATCTGCATCCTCATCCTTCTTATTGTTAGGCATGCCTATAACCTCCCCCACCCCAACCAAAAAAGTTGCTTCATTTTTCCCTCATAGCATCACTCCTTTATTTTCGTACCACCTTCCACTGTTTTTGTCTTTTTTGGGTGCTTATAAACGTTCAATAGCAAGACATCTTTTGAATAGGTGATGATATGTATTTTATAATAAGATATTTTTTAAATATTTTATTTCAATTAACTAAAATATAAAATTGTTTAAAATCAGTACTAAATTTTTAATAGATACACTTAACTATGAATTTTAAAGTATTAAAATTCATCAGCTACGCTGATAGAGCAGGAATGATATCCTAATTAATTAGATCAATTCTATATGCGAAAGTATATCATAAGCATAATTTTTTAATTGTGAAAAATTATGGATAAAAAGATTATTTTACACAATTTATAAGTTGTAATACTATTTCGCTATTTAATCATACCATTTTTCAAAAATTTAATACATGATAATATAACTTTAAGCCTAAATAAAACACTTAAAAGTTAAAAAGTATTTTGTAGTAAGACATGTATCATTTTACTTCTCAAATATCTGATGTAAAATAATATGTTATGATTTAAAGTTATCAAATTTCCAATGGATACAATTAATTGTCAATTATAAAATTGTAGTATTATTAAGCATGTAGGCAAACAAATCTAACACCCTAATCAAAACAATCATATCTGCAAGGACGTATTATGTGTAATTTTATAATTATGAAGAATTATAAAAAAAGGTGATTTTAAATAACTTATAAGTAATAATACCTTTTACTATTCAATCATATCATTTTTCTTTCTTTCTTTTTTTCTTTGGGGGGGGGGGGTCATGGACCATTGTTCTTCAATTTGGTATATGACCATATAATTTTGCAATTAGATATTTGTCATTTACTACTTATCACTCATTAAATGTAATTGCTTTTTTTTCTTCTTTAATTAATTAGTCTCTACAGAAAAAAAAGGAAAAAAAAATCTGTCTGGTCTTTCTTTTATAAAATGCCCCGATCTGATCATGAACCTTTTGCCTTGCTTGCTCGTCCTCGTTCCTTTATAGTTAATTAGCAAAAACAACCCTTCATTTTCATCCCCATCTCTCTCTCTCTCTGACATAAGCAATGGAGAAGCAGCAAATGCAGGAAGTGGTGGACGTAGAGGAGGGGAAGATGGTGATTCACGACAAGGTGAGGGAGGTGGTGGGCGGAAGCGCCGTCGTGGTCTTCACCCTCAGCGACTGCTGCATGTGCCACGTGGTCAAGCAGCTCCTCTTCGGCCTCGGTGTCGGCCCCACCGTCATCGAGCTCGGCCCTGGGTCCGGCGACCAGCCTCACATCCAAGCCTTCCTCCACCACCTCTCCGGCGGCGGAGAAGGGGTGGCACCACCGCAGGCATTGCCTCTGCCGGCCATCTTTGTCGGTGGGAAGTTCCTCGGTGGCATCGAAGCACTCATGGCGTGCCACATCAACGGCTCCCTCGTCCCTCTCCTCAAACAAGCCGGCGCTCTATGGCTCTAAGTACTTATCACTTATTTCTGTTACTAGTTAGTTTTTTGTTTCCTTTTCTGTTTCTAATTTAGGCTAACTACAAAGTTTAATTAATTAAATCACTGCTGGCTAACTAGTCTTGGGAAGCTATCGAGTTTTTGGCTAATTATTAAGGCGAACTATATATCACTGGCTAAATTCAGTTACAGTGTCAATCGTGTGTAAATATCGCTCTATTTGCTCGTTATCAGAAATATATTCAAACGTGTTCTTATATATGAAACGAGGTTGACATGTTGTTGTCTTACATATTTTGCTTAATTGCATATTATATCCTTCATATAATTTCTTATTCTTCATTCTTATACTTCCATAATTTCATTGTCATATGTTTACTTTTAATTTTTTTCAACATGTCTAATTGAAATTAGACATAGGGTGTGTTTGGTAGGGGGGAAAATTATTTTCCCAGAAAATTATTTTCCATGAAAAATATTTTCCCAAAGAAAATGATTTTTCTCTTACATTTTCAGCTGCTTGGTAGAATGAAAAATCATTTTCTTTCCACTTCAGTTTTTGATATTTGATAGAATGAACCCTCCGTCGGTCCGTCCTCACTTCATTTCTTTTTACCATTAACCCCCTACCCTGCTCACTAATCTGACCTGACTCAACCAACGAATTCTGTTTCTCTCTCCTCTTCAAAATCAAACCCAAAACATCAGTAAGAAATATACCCAGTAACAAACCCAACAAAAGAGAGAGTCAACATTAATGAATCTCAATTTTTTCACTATTCCCCGGAATTACCCAATTTACTTTAAGTGATATTAAATCCACATTATAGAAAATCATGAACGGAGAAACGATGAGTGACTCAGATTACGAAGTTCTTCAAAAGGGCAACTGTAACAAGATCAGAGAACTCAAGAAATAATTACAGAGATTAATGATGGAAATCATCGATGAACATGATAAACATGAAGAAGATGAAAAGAATGAGAGACAAAATGAGAATGAAAATAGAGTGGTTCTATGCACAATTAAAAGAAAATAGAACAAGAGACAAAATTGGGCAACGAAAAGTGAGCTTGGAAAATCGTTTTCCCCACTTTTTCAAGGGAAAACAATTTCCTTCAAATGGGCTAAAATGATTTTCCCCTGAAAATGATTTTTCTTTTCTTATTTTACCAAATGGCGTCAAATAGGAAAATTATTTTCCGAAAAAATGATTTTCCTCCTACCAAACACACCTATAGTGTAGATAAACAAAACTGGTCAGCTTGATGGAAACTCAATTCTTCAATTTTTGATAATTTTGCATATCATTACCAAGGTAAGTACTCATAAATTAAACTTGGAATAATTGTACTGATGCTCCTAAAATTATACACATAATGCTAGCTCGATCTATAAGCTAATTCATCCAGTTGTTCAAAATGAATATTCCAACGCTGAAGTAGAACTTTAAGGGATGACAATGTGTTATTTGTATCGCAGAAAACCACCCAAATTTGAGGCTATTTTTAATGTTAACTATGTGCCAATATATATATATATATATATATATATATATATATATATATATAAGACTCAATTCGCTTCAAACATTATAATCAATAACTACTATGTATAGAAGAAAAATGTACTTAAAACTAAATGGTACTGTTGAAAAACAATAAATTTGATATGAAAAGCTACCCTTATATGTGTTTTATAGGCTTTTTATTGCAAAAAAGACAACAAACCATTTAATAAAGACTAATTATATCGTAAGTTACATTTGTATATGAGATACATATGTTAATTGTGGGTGTAAATTCATATAGAAGTCAGTAAAGATTGTCATATAACATAATTACAAACAATGGCAATAAAACGCAAAATTGAAAGCAAATATATCTAAAATTTCAATCTTAACTAATGAATCATAAGCTCATTGACATATATATGAGATGAAGAGCTAGTTTAGCAAGACTAATAACTTTTGGTGACGTTGTTTGACCAAATACTTAATTATTTGTAGATGTTCTCTACAATTCATGTTATCCTGTCACACTCGATTATCTCAACTCGTCTCACTCTGGGTCTGGATTGAATCATTCCCATTTTTCATTTGAATTTCAAACCTGAGATCGATTTTTTCTCTTATTAGTATATACCTAAATTTAAATTTTAATTCATGTTTAAACTTATCTAATTTATCCAATTTAAAAACATAAATCAAATACCAGATAAAATACTTGGTTTGAACATTGTTTTGCAAAAAATAAATCAAACACCAGAAAAATTAATGGATAGTACAAGACTATATATACAAGGTGCAAAAAGAAAAAGGGTGAGTTGTTATAGCACTGAGCAAATGGAAGTCAGCAGGCCGACAACTTCTGCCACTCACGCTCTGCAGTCGCTGCTTCTTCATTGCTCAGTGCTGACCTAAAAAAATTAGCTTATTTTTGGCATAAAAATTTAAAGTCATGAAAATATAATTACTCTCTTTTTTCCCCCAACATTTTCCTCCTTTTGGCAAAACCTATTAAACTTTTGAATTCATAAAATAGTGTTTTTTTTTAATAAAAAATTGATTCCAGGAAAACAGCAATGCGAGAGCAATGATCAGTTAAAGCTGGTGATTAAGGACTGCATACGTCAGGATTTATTTGCAGGAATCAGACTGTTTGTACTGCATTTGACCGTTTTATTCCTTTAAGAAAAAAATCAAAACAGAAAAAAATTTACAGACGCACAAAAAGATGTGGTCTCCTCTCTCTCTCTCTCTCTCTCTCTCTCTCTGTCGAAGAGTATGTTTGTCATTTGGGATTGGGGATTTTGATTTGTTTGACCTCCATTGTTTTCAGAGAGAGATTCTTTTTGACTGCGCATGCCAAGCTTATGATCAAAGCTATATTACTATTATTGCTATGCTTCCATATTTGCTGTTGTCATTTGCATTATTTATATTTAAAAAAAAATCATGACGAGCTAATTAACTTTGCGATTCTAGCTTATTTTATAGTCAATATATATAGACATATTTATTTATTTACGGATTATTAGTAATTTTTGTAGATTGTATAGATTGAAGTTTGTATTTTAACACTTCTCTCCTAAATAACAATAAAAAAAAAGTAAGATAATATACATTCTATAATTATTTTGTATTGGATAACAATTTAAAAGATAAGTAATGGTGGATAATGTTTGAGCGAAAATTCTCAATAAAATTTGAGTAGAGATAAGAACAATACAATAAATCATGAGTACATTGTTATTGACCCATTGTTTAAAATAAATATTTCATTTGTTATTGTATATTAATTATAATATCCTATTAGATCTCACTTACAGAAAGAAAAAAAAATCATCCCAATAGAGCAAGATATTTAAAAAATTATAATAAAAACAGCAATAACTTCTTTATCTCCTTATCACTATGTAACATGGAAGTCAAATATATAGTCATGCGTATTCTCAACATATTTGAGATTTTATAATTTTCAACCTTAATCATCCATTAATTAGAGATGAGCTACCTATCAACTCATAAGGGGTCGAGCTTTATTAATATTTGATAGTATTTGGCCCTGTTCTTTTCGTTGTTAAATCCCAATTTACCAATCTCAATCAACTCTAATTTACTGCACGAACTTCAATAAAAAAAACGTACCTATTTCAATCAACTTTAACTCAATTCAACCTACTTTAACCCACTTCAACAAAAAAAATACCCACTTCTACCAATCTCATCCAACTCTACTTATATTTCCGAACGAAATGAACAGACCCTTCATCTAAAATTTTTGTAACTGCTCACTTGCTCAGTACTCTTGTGTAAGGATTGGGCTTTGGGAACTTCCTCAAGATGGCCGTTTAAGACATGGGCCTAGAGTCTCACAAAAAGCGGTACAAAAATGGCCCAATTAAAGAGGCCCAAAAACACTATCATTCTCATTTCCCAAACCCCAATCGATTCACAGCTCTCTCCGAGCAAAATACGGTGAAAGCGTTTTAGAGGACCCCAAATCCGAAGATAGGAGAGAGAAAATAGAGAAAGAAGATGGCGATGATGCAGTTGTGCAGCTCAGTAGTAAGGAGAATGATGTCGACCCACCACCGATTTGCAGTGCCCACTTCATCGTATTCAACAACGGTGTCATCACCTTCAACCCCGAATCCGATAGTTTGCGGGAGAGGGGACAAGAAGACAAAGAGAGGCAAGAGATTCAAAGGGTCGTACGGGAATGCAAGGCCCAAGAAGAAGGAGATGATTCAGAGGATTAAAGACAAGCTCGAGGTCCCCAGGTCTACTCCCTGGCCTCTCCCCTTCAAGCTCATTTAATTCAAAACCTCTTTTTCTCTCTAGAATTTGCCTCGTTTCAATGCTCTGTAGCTGTGCTGCTATGGGCTGGATATGGGCATTTGATACACCCTATAAAGATCGTTTCTTAAATACGTTTCTTTGTTGAATCTTGAATGAATTAGTGTAGTGTTTTGATTTTAGGTTTTGGCAATTTGATTCTTATTGTTGGAATTTCGTTCCCTTTTTTTTTGTGCGTGTGTGATGCGAGTGTATGAGGTCTTGGTTGATTTTGAATTATGTTGGTTTTCTGTAAGCCAAACTGAATCTGAATTGGGTTTGTGTTTGTTTCTTAAAGGGGGAGTTTTTTTTTGGGTTGATTTGAAACCTTGGGTGCAGGGGACGAACTAGGGTTTTTCTGGTCAAGCAAGGGGCGATATCTCTTGTTGCCAAGTATTCTTCTGCCCAATCATCCTAATGTTTGTCGACTGAATAATATCTGCTTTTCCAATGGGGAGTTATCGGTTTAAGATGAAAGTGGGATAGAAGTGCATCAAAACCATAAATTTGATACAGCAATAGCCGTTAGCCCATTATGTAGGAACAATAGGTAATGCTGACGATGTCATGAAATTGTTTCATTCTGCTTCTGATGCGGTCTGTGCCAACGCTGGAAGTTACCCTTTAGGAATGTATGATTGATTGTTTTGATTAGGTGTCCTCATTAGGTTTTAGGGATGTGCTGCTTCTGTCAAACTGTGAGTTTATTGCAAAAAGAAGGAGATCATCAGGATGTGTGTTTAGAAGATTTAACGATTACTGCGATGAATAGGAGTTGTTAATCATGGCCTTTGGGACGTAAGGTTGGGCTAGAAACGGAGAATACATATTAGCAATGTGTATTGGGGATATAATGAAGTGATGAACTTATAATATCTAGCGTCGGTACGGAGTGGAAGACATAGCGAACTACTGATGTCTGATTGCATGGACTTCCATTTCTATAGACAGAGATGGCAATGTTTGTCGGTGATATAATGTACTGGTGAACTTATAATATCTATCTTTGGTATGGAATGGAAGATATAGTGAACTACTGATACCCAATTGCATGAACTTTATGGACACAGATGGAAGTGTTTATTGATGATATGATGAAGCGGCGAACTTATAATAAATCGCTCATGTCCAATTGCATGAACATCCATTTTTCTGAACAAAGATGTCTGTTTGCTCGTGCATAAAAAAACGACAGTTATTGTCATACAATCATTCTTTGATTCCTTTAACTATCCTGCTGTAATGATCAAATAACAACATATACATTCTCATAGCCATTCTTGGTGAGATCTTGTACTTAATGGACTAATGGAAAATATCTAGGATCAGCATCCTTCTCTGAAGCATCCTTGATGTTTGTCTGCAAGAACAACTGTCCAAAAAAAAACTTGTCTCCAATAAATTTCCCCACTGCCAAGAGTTGGTCCTTGCTGTAAGGATGCTTTTACCTGCCTAAGTATACTGCACACAACAATGCTGGTGTTTCGAAACAGAAAACTCGGATCGTGAGAAGCATGTGCTGTGATGTGCACCAGGCAGAGTTAAATGACGTGCTATTGTTTCAGCGTTGCTCTAATTGGTTACCTTATCACACTGCAAGATATGCATCAGCGTCTAGGTTTTGGTAATTGTCGCTCTCCATGACATGTCTTAACCGACTCGACAAATATAACGTAGATTCGGCTATTATGCCAATGCCTAACATAAAATAAATGAACCCAAAACCCATGGCAGTAAAACCTATTAAGAATGCCAAGCCATTGTATATGCCACCCTTTGGAGCTTCCATGGCAAGCTTGTACCCGTGATATATGGCCCATGAGAGCATGAACATTGAACCCATGGTAACAGAAGTCTGTATGATGAGTTGGCACATTGTCTTCTGCTCCTTTCCTGCTTTGTTTTACATAAGTGGTTAGACGGTTAATGAATTGATTCCTACATAATTAAACAGAAAATAGAGAGGGGACATCTTGTAACGCATAGAGACATCTGTGGAAAGTGGACATCTTGTCACGCTGTGTGCCTTACATGTAACTAGGATTTCCGCGCTTACTTTGCTCCGACTTTCCAAAGAAAAGAGTATGAAGAGTAGCAAAGAATGGAATACAAAAACTATAGAATCCGGCGTACCTTGGTCGTGGGTGGTTTCCATGTCTCTAGTTTGGACCCAGGTTGACAAGTCCACTCCTAACTCCGCAACTATGGTTAGCCCAACAATGAAATAGATCAACCCAAAGACTACTGTGACAACCCCAAACGTGACGACGACATAGTTGTACTCAGAACCATGACTTCCATTTTCTTCTCTTGCTTCAGTGGCTAGTCTATATCCAGTGTGAACCACCCACACCAGCACGAGCATTATCAGTATCGACAAGATGAGTCGGGCAACATCCGTACAGGCACTCTTCCTCTCCTCCACTGCTGCATCGCCCTCCATTGACTAAGGGAGAGTTCCGCCCTCAAACCAGGAGAAAATTTCCAGGGGAGAGAAGAAAGAGTGGAATGGTGGTAGCAGTTCTGTCAATGGAGTCAGATTTTATGGTTTGTAAAAATAATGATGGGGAGGGAAGAAGATATGATCAATTTTGGATGTCATAATTAGACGTCTACTTCCACTGAGTTTGTGAACATCGTATTAAGGTGGGATTTAATATTATTAATAGGAGTCATTATAGGCTTCTTATCAGGAAGAAAGGTCACTTGTTCTTCTTCAATATGTGAGTTGACTCCTTTTTTTTTCTTTTTTATTTTAATTTCTTGACACGGTGGTTAGTGAACCACATATTTGAAGAAGAGAGAGAAAATGGGTTGGTAACAAAAAAGATGAGTCTAAACCCAGAACAAGTGCTTGCTGTGCTACCTTCATTTGACTGGTTGGTTCTCTTTGAACCCCCAATTGAAGGCCAACGCATGTCAACTTCTTGTAATGTTAGGCTTTCTTTTTTTTATTCTCACTCTCAGTGTCATTCATAACTTCCTTTTGTATTGTGTTTCTCTATGTGACCGTTTCAGAGGAAATCCCACCATAAAATTTGGGTTAGTGGGAAAGTGGCTTTATTGTGGCCACTAACCTCTTCCAATTCTATAATAGTAATTACTCTGTCCGCAATTTAGTTCTGTCTTTAATTTTGATCTTTGTGTGTGCACAGAGGTGTGATTGAAATAAATTTTTTGAAAGGAGAAATTCAAAGTGTTATTGATTTTTCTTAATGATTTATGATAATTTGATTGGACTTGAAAATAAACCACAATCAAGTTATTCTTGGTTCTGATCTTGACTTTAAAAGAAAAAAATTTATCATTCTATCGGATCTCATCATCTCTTGGGTCTACGAAGCAATGAAAATGGTCAAATATTTGGGGGGGAGGAAAAATCAAACTTGAGACATAGTACACTTTGAGCTTTAGTCGTAACTATTTGATCAAGAATTGTTTTTGGCATAGATGATCTTGTCGTTGGAATGTCTCTCCTTGGTTTAATTTGAGTTTGGCGAATTCACCATAAAGCATAGGGAAATCATATTGGATGCACAGTCTAACCAAAAAGCAAATCCAAATCATCTTATTTTTGAGAATTTGGATGTTCGATTTCTAGTGATCTTTCTGCTCATTGGGCATAAAGGTGACTACAAATAAATGTTCTAAAACCCCACACAATAGGACGGTCTTTAAAGTTGGATGTTTGGTTAGCGACAACGGTTTTATCGAGTAGAATTTACGCTGATTGTCCCAAATAGGCACGGTTCTCGTCAAGATCCAATTAAGTCATAAGACTCTTGTCGATGCTTTAAAAATTAATAATTATTTGCATTTATCAGAGACCCAAATGTCAAAACGTATGAAAATCTGAACGAAAGCTTTATTCATATAATAATTACATTTAATGATGGATGCGATATCTAATCTGACCATAGTTTTCTTTAATGCACTCAAAACCACATTCTGCTTAACCATAGAATCTATACTAAAAAGCAACGAGGGTTTCTTTCCGGGTGGCTGGAAATCATCTCAAATATTGTAGGGCTTTCACATGAAAGTGCCTGCACTTGAGAAAACCAACCAATACCCATTACCTGGTCCAAACATCCAGAAACCAGAATCCACACTAGTTACAGCCAGCCCCGTAAAATGGCCACACAATCATGCTAACACAAGGCTCGTTAACACAAATTCATCGTCAGGCAAAGGTTAGCGCCGTGAGATGCTTGTGATTACAATTAGAGAAAGCAAATTTATTAACACGCTTAGAAGATTAATAATCCATATGCAAATTATCCAAGCTGTTAGGACAAAGTGCACGGATCTGAAGTACATTGTCAAACTGGAAAACCGTAACATCTCAAACGTGTTAGAGAATGCAGTAAAAGAAATGAAAAATCTCTCTTCGTTGTTATCATCCCACCAGAGACAGCAGTGATATCATCTGCATTGGTCAATGACGTGACAAATAAGACTAAAATAACTGAGAGAAAGCACAAACACCTAATCCAGAATCAGTGATACTTGATATTTTGTGGACTTACTATGATTGCAATGAAATTCCATGTCTAAAGCTAATGCAGCTACTTCAACTCAGCCTCTTCTTGTCCATAGTCGTAAATAATCTCAATCTACAATAGGCAAAACTCAAAAGCAGTAAGGTGCTAAGACATCAGAATCCAAGACTGAACACAGTAATCACAACCCCTGCATCCAACGGGATCCGAGAATGGTACCAGAGTACAACAAAAAAGTAGGAAAAAATGGAACAAATGAAGCTGGGGTAGTCCATATAAATTGTCAAGATTACTCAACAAATGAAACGTGAAAATAGTCTAACTGGGCTATTGATCAATGCATAACCACAGCACTGATAAAACTTGTCTATAACCCTGCTGCAAAGCACTATTATGCCTTAAACCCACCAGGTGGGAATGGATTGGCTATCCTTGGATAAAGAAACTGAAGCAAAGAAGCAAAAGAATTTTGTGCAGAACATACTGGGAGCAAAAGAATTTTGTGCAGAACATACTGCAAACTATGATGACAACATACCCCTTTAGGTGGCTCTGGGTTTCTGCAGAACTTTGTGCCACCAGGAGCCCATGGAACTGCAATAGAATTTTTAAAAAATGCATGAGATGAAAATAATCAAAATTATCAAGGGCTAATAATGATCAAGTTCCAGTGTTGGAAGCAAAAAAAAAAGGATAGCATAAAATACAATGCAATACAATACAATACAATGCAAGCTTTGTACTCTTTCCTTTTCTTTTCTTTACCTTTGTTCTTTTCTTTTTTTGGGGTTGGGGGGCCGGGCCTGTGGAAAGGTCGGTAAAAGTTATAGTTACAGAGGCTAACTCAAAGCGGCTGGACCAGGGAAAGAAAGAGCAACTCAGTTATCCTGGTTGGGGAGTTTAATTAAGAAACATGGATAACTGGCAAGATTTACCTTCCAGTCTTTTTTCAAAACCCTTCCCACAAGTCCACAACCCAACCCTGGGAAACAAAAGGCCTAGTATATTCCATCTGACATCAGCATTGAAAGGCCAAGGGAAAGGAGAGTTGTTGGGAAGAAAGGAAGAACAAGAGGCTTTTGTTTACATGCATGCATCAAGAGGGAAAAGAAAATCAAACCAATGCTTCATTGAGCAATCCTATGTGAGAATGGGCTTGTTATTTTGAATCCATCAATGATCTTCAGAGATTTCTTGTACATGGCCCTTCTCTAGCCAACACAAGTACCCTTAGTATACCAACTTCCTTTAATGAATTACATTAGTGAAAAAGACACAGTTGAAAGTTACGCCTAGTAGAGATCTCCATGTGATAACAAACTTTGTACCCAGGTGAAGTCAGTTAAACGGGTTTGTTTCATCAATGGAGTATGAATTCTTGTGCAAAATATAAATATGATTTACGACAAACAATTGGTCCATCGAATGGAAGGAGCTCGTGACAGGAAAGATAAACATAAAGTATGCGTCGCTAGTTTTTCTACCATACCAGTCATCATCTGACAACTTACCAAGGTAAGGATCGGGGTGCCGCCACTTATTGTACTCAGCTTCACCATCAGCAATCATTCTGTCAATTGTGTCGAGATCATTCTACAAACCCAGTGGAAAACAGCAAACAATAAGAATCGCATATAATGGAAATCAATGCCTGACAACATCAATCACCAATGCACACTCAAAATCGCACACATTGAAGCCTTGAAAGACATTACCTTTCATCAAGGGTAGTACGAATACAATATTGCAAAATTAGAACAAATCACAAAACCAACAAAAATGAGCGACAAATGCCATCAATGCAGTTCGAATCATCTTAATTATCCAGACATGCTCCCATTATCGAAGTTGCAGATGAAGAATACTAGTACGAAAAAGAATAATCTTACGACATTGCTGCTGGCATCGAACTTCTTGCGGAGCTCATCAGCCTAGCAATGAAGAGATCAGAGGAAATTTAGATTGAGGTGATTGGATTAGAACGAGATCCAAATGAAACCCTAGAATTGGATGGGGAATGCAAGTAGGAGATGAGAGAGAAAAATACGTCGGAGTAGAAAAGATGACGATGGACGGCCCAATTGAGAGTGTCTCGAAGGGATCGCCGGTAGAGCAGCCGCACCTTCTGCTTCTGCGCCGCCCTCCGAGCCAGGTATGACGCCGATGACAAACTCATTTTCTCTCTCCTCCTCTCCCTCTCTCGCCTCTACTGCGGACAATGAAACCACCAGATGAAACCAGTATTGACCCAACGACGTCGTACAGCCCTTCCTTTCTTCACTTCTTTTTTCCTTTCCTTTTTTCGGGGGGGTGTTGTGCCGGGGGATAGAAGTTTAGAACCAAAGTACAAATGGGTGTCAATTGTTAGCTAATTATCTCATCCGGTGCGTCTACATAGCCGGGGGGGGGGGGGGGTATGTATGCATTCAGATACTTAAATTGAGCTTTTATTTAAAATTTAAGTTACACTAATACTCTAATAGGATAAAATTCTTTAGAACGAGTTTTTAAATATTCATTCTTTAGAAATGAATTGGAAAGTTTTCATACAGGGTAATTACCAAGAATAATTCTTTACTCCGTAAAGCATCTCATAGTCAACTTTGAACATGCAAACATGTCTCGCTCGGAAGTACAGCTTCATGGAGTAAGAATTCACCTAAGATGATAAGTTGCACATTTGCACCCAAATATAAGATCATAGTGAGATCCCCAGTTGAATGTCCCTTTTTTCCCTGTTTGGGGGGCGGGGGGGAGACGTTGAAAATAAGCTCCAGACATACTGCAGTTCCACACTTCCATTATGGAGAGTTTGTCAATAAATCTAAGAGCAAATCAGTGAACTCATTCATAAAATCTGTCAACAAAAGGTACACATCACCTCCACAAACAAAAACAAAGAGCAATGCCTCCTAAAACTCCCGACGCTAAAACCTCCCCACATTTTTTACAATCGTAGGCAATAATCTTGTTTTTCAACTACAAACTGGAATGATCAAAAGTCCTAATTCCCTGTGGTCAAATCATTACTGCAGTTAACTGTCGACTACACAGAAGCATGCCTAAGCACTAAGAAAACAATCATAAAAGGGAGGACTTGCTGCTCATCCATCCATAAGATCGCCTCCTCATGCTTGGGGCTGAGAAACTTAAGCCAAACATCCCTTTGAGGGCCCGTCCTTGCTCCGAGAACTTGACTAGTTTAGCGACAATGGATGCACTCTCGAGGACGTGGTCCTTGTCCTCTGTCGCTGTCCACAACTTGGAAACGAGCTGTTGTCGTCTACGCTTGGAGTCCAATCTGATATCCCACCTCTGATAGAGCTTCTTTCGCTCTTCATCTGAGAACCTTTTCTTCATCAGCTTGCTCAGTGTCTCCCTCTCTTTTTTAAGTGCCTTCTCACTGTTTCATCATCGAACAAATAAGAATTGGTTACTTGAGTGCTTGGATTAGGCTTACTAAAGCACATAGCATTAAATTAGCCAATTGACCACGTGCAGAACAAGAGTATGTATGACAGGGTACTAGGCCACTAGCCAAAGATGGAAAAATAACAGTGAAACCTATAACTGTAGAACTTTGTTTCATGTGGGAACTGGGAAGTCAAGAGAAGCAAAGTACAGCCTAATGTATTCCAGCATTAATATTCATTTTTCTCTCTTTTGTTGACTATCCAACCATCACCACCGCACTAGCATGGATTGAACAAAGCGGGTCCTGAAGAAATCGTAATAAAAAGTCGCATCCCTAGTAGGCAGCAACTCTGCCCCCCAAAAGACCCACAAAAACATTTATGAAATCAACATTATCAACATTTTCCAGAACAGGTTAAAAAGCTAGCTAAGAAATGAACAGATGTCACAGTGCCCCACACCCAAAAAGAAGAATAAACTGGCAGGATTTCTGTGAATCTTCCAGTCTCACAAGCCAAGCATCATTAGGATTAGAACAGAATTATGCACGTAAACACCAATCAGAGATCACAGATAAACAAGAGATGAGAAAAGAGAGAACCTGGAAGCCAAGGTTTGGGTGTGTCCACCTTCAATGTCGTGGTTACCATGAGAAAATGTATCTCTGAGAAAGGTTAGCCTCCTTAGCTCTACCTCCAGGTAAATGGAGTCTGTAGGATCACCATTAAACAAAAGGAAGAAGTAGGTCCTGTGAACCAATGAAACGTTGCAAGTCTCCCAAAGTTCAATTATTGCTCGCTGCAGCTTTTCAAATTGCAGCGTCCAGTCCAACGGACTGTCTGAAGTGCCAAGTATAGCATCCAATCCCACATCTTTCAAGGTCTTTCTCAAGTCCTCAGGTACCTAGCATACCAACCAAAAATAAACTTCAAATGAAGCTATATCTTATTAAACCCATCAGGAGATCATTGCTGGATTTCATAAAAGCTGCAAAACATCAGACAGTATCACAGCATCATTCCTCACAGAGCGGCAATAAATTGCTCTCCAACATTCACCACTAAACAAGAGATGCTAAACCAGCAGAAACAATAGCTGATGGCCCGTTATAACTTACAGCCCTCCTTTTTTGGTGTTGATAACTGAACATTAACTAAGGAACCTTTATGCCTCAGATATTAAGAGTAAATGGCAGGAAATTAAAATATCAAACAAAGCAAAACCCCAATAATATCAGTGCAGGCATGCAGCACATATACTTATGACACATCTGTTCTGACAAAGAACTTGCAAATGAAAATAATTGCACACTAACCTGTCCCTCCCCAAGTTGCTTCTCATATTGAAGTTTAGCATCCTTGAGGCCAGCAACAAATGTCTGGACACTGGTAATCTCTTCATCGGCAATATTCTTGCTGCTCTGTGATTTTAAATCTTCAATAAAATCAGTTCCTCTGGATGAGTGAGAGCCATTCCTCGACAAATTTGCAGAGTTACTGTTAAAATCCAGTAGAGAGAACCTTCTGAATGCCCCTGGTCTCTCTGTGAACTCATTCTCAGCTTCACTTGGAGGGGTTCTCTCAGAGAACTCTTCTTTTCCAGGTGGGAAAAATGAGCCATTCACAAGATTTGCTCTACAACCCCGCCTCCTAGAGAAATTTAGACTTCTAGAACTTGATGCATCTGCTGCATCATCCTGTGAGGCTGAATTGTCAGGGTAGTGACTTGCAAGGGAGTCAATGGACCTTTGCACATCCTGTATCCTTTCTTCCAATGTCCCATACAAGAAACCATTTTGATGTGAGCTCCTACGTGAGCTGCCATTTGCAAACGTTGTTGAAGCTAAGATTTGCCCATTTTCACCAGCTGGTGATGCATGTGATTGGAATCTCTCGTCAACCCTAGATTCTTCCATCTCAATACAACGAACGTCTTTGCACTGGTCATCAGGATCTCCCATATCAAACATGCTCTCTTCCTCGTGGTATAATGCCTGTGACAACGGATCCTCAATGGAATTGTCCTCCTCTCCATCTAGGACACCATTCATATAATGACCATTCACACTTGACCAATCATCTCCCCATTTGTCCCGTGCTTTCCACTTGCCAGGATGTTTTCGTCCTTCCTAATTACAAGAGCAAAGTAACAAATAATCAATCAAAGCAATATCTCGATTCTTTCCCCAGTGATTGGAAGGCTAAACAATCATCCACAAGAAGCATGTTCAGTATGCGATCAAAGAAGTGAAAGGAATTAAGAATGTCTCAATCACTCAATACCTGTTTATTTGGTGATTGATCATTTCCAATTAATTGCAACAAATCCTCAACACGTGATTGAGCAAGATCTCGTTGCTTTGTAAGTTCTCTGATCTTCTTCTCCATCTGAATGTTAAGAAAAGATCTTGGTAGTTTAATGGTGTGCCATGTTCCAGGCTTCCAGCTAGCAAAGGGATTATTTGAAAATCCAAAAACGTACTCATCTTTGCATAAAGAACTTTCCTTACGGATAAATGACAATAACTGATTAGCTTTGCTGGGCTAGGAAAGAAATGAAAAGAAATTAATGCATTCCAGCGGGAGCCAAGCTCCCTACTCTTCTACGTAAGCAAACCGTATCAGATATATATTTATAGTCTAACATTGCTGAATATTGTGCATCTGTGATCAATAGGTTATTTAATCTAATCAAAATATACAGAAAAGGGAACTGGAAAACCATAAGCATCTTAATCGTAATTTAAAACAATACCTTTTCAATCTGGAGATCTTTCTTTCTGATTGTTGCCGAACAATTACAAGATGATGATACGGGTGCCGGACTTTTTAACTCACTTTCCAGTCTAGCCAATTCCTTTTGCAAGTGTTTTACCAATGCTTTATCAGACATGACAACATTCACCTGTGCATTTGTAGTCACCTCTTTAGCACAAGTAGCGAACAACAGAGTGTTTCTAGACTGCTCCACATGGCTACGTGCAGGGCTTAAAGTGCAAATGATAGTAGTTCTAGCATTGCCTCCCAGGCACGGCTGCAGGATGCGTGTGAGTTTAGAATCCCTATAGTTGATGTGTCCTTGCCTTCCCTTGCTGCAAGAAAATAAAGAATACCACATAACTAAGAATGCAGGTGCTTTCCACGGCTTCAGCATTCACTCAAGAAGTAATGCCCAAATCTTCCAACATACCATACCCCAAAAGTCCTGCTAAATTGGGGCATAGGGAGTTAGATGTAAAAGCCTTACCTCTTAATTGCAAAGAGGCCATTTCCATTAGACCCTAGAGTAAAAACCATTGATAGACAGCCCATACTTCATAGAAAGAAAGTAGAAGAAACCTCATTCATAGAGGTAATTTGCTTTACTATACTCCAAGATTCGTTTCTTCTTTTTTTTGAAAAAGAAAAATCAGGAAAATAGGCCTGTTCAGATCCCCCGAAAGTGGACATACAGTCAAGAAATAATATAAGAAAACAAATCTAAAGAAAGGGATTAATGCTCTCTCAGAATTTTTTTTGTAGAACATTCCTCAAAAATGAGTCTCTATCCAGCAGTTGAAGCTTCCTTAACAAGGAACATTGTCATTTCAACACTACTCTATCCGTGTCCAACTAAAGATGAACCAGGGAAGGTTTAGTGAGCACAAATTTTAATAAAACTGCTCCTAAGAATATGAATAAGCAACATTGTAATGAAGTAGAACCAGCAACTCTAAGAGGTACAGTCGAAGACTGCTGGGTAAAAGCACTCAGACAAAGCAAAGGTTCTGTTGCCACATCTACAACTAAGAAATACTATTCTCCTAACAGGTTTTTGGTAACTAGAGAGAGCATATACTCCTATTCACTCAGAAGAGGGAATAAAGCCCATTGTTTCATACGCATTTCTCTGAGCTCAGTGCCTCACACTCCACTGAAGGCTTAGGGGCCTCTCTCTAACAAGTTGTGGGTATATCATTCTTTGGATCCAATCGGTATCATGCCATGCACAAGATCGTCCACAGAAGCTATGGGTCCAGTTCACAATAGATCTCGTTGAGAAATGTGAGCCATCATGTGAAGAGAACTACAACAAGAAAAACAGGGAAGAACCTTAGCTTGCGGATAACATTTCCTAGTGTCAGCAGACTCCGGTTTATGTGGCATCCTTCCTTTAACCGTGTCCCGGCTGACATTGCCTGAGATGCACGTTCACTTCCTGCCAGGTCAACAAAAAACTGGAGAGGGACACAATAAATTAATGTCACTTCAACAATCAGAATGAAGAGCTGAAAACAGATTATATAGAAATGGATGATCTGTCCACAACTCCACATTAAAGGTGCTGTAACTGTACAGCCTCGCAATCTAGCATGGAAAGTTGATCGACCAAACGGAAAAAAGAAGCATGAGCTATGATTCGTCCTCACCATACTGGCTGAAAGGGTGCTCGAGTTCTCCTTTCCAAGAAACTCGCGAGCAGAACTTTCAATGGTCTGCGAAAGTAAAAAAGGCACCGTCATGGTAAAGAAGGTAGATATAAATCATCCACCAACAAAAAAGTGGAGAGAAGCTATACCAGTTTAAGAATTTGATGAGAGCGTGAGCTTTGTTCATTCAAGGAGGTTTCTCCTATCTTCCTTTGGGCTGTAGTGTCATTTACAGAGCTAAGTAAATAAATAGATATACAAGGACATAATATCCCATGCTAATAGAACTTGGGAGCCTTTACATTTTACCTTCACAAATAGACATAAGTTTCTTTAGATGGTCCCAATCTGTCACAGTTTCTTCGGTCAGTTTTTCCACAATAGTTCCTTTCTGTTGAATCATAACCCCATAAGCAATTTGCTACAGCAAATTATAGTTTTCCCTCACAAAATCGAATTTACCTCAGGGTCGTCCAGTATCCTAAGAGAAGTAATATCTGAGCTGAGAAGGTCCCTAACATTTTCATTGTAGATCTCCATGGCAGAAAACTTCAGGACAAATGCTCTTTCCTCATGCTGGAAGAGAACAGGAGCTTAATTTAGAGTCAGTCTACTTGACTTAATGACTCAGAATAACAAGAAACCAATGCTTTTTGTTACCCTTTGTATGTAATCATATATATCTGCCACTGTATACTCGGTTATTCCCCTCATGGTATATGTTTTTCCACTGCTTGTCTGTCCGTAAGCAAAAACGCTTGCTGAAGAGAAAAACAGGCTTGGTAAATTACAGCAGACAGCAAACCTTGAAATATCATTACTGAAAGAAGGCCAAAAAACAAGGACATTTTACTTACAGTTAATGCCACTAACAACAGAAAGGGCAATTTCCTTTGTCCCCTCCTCATACACCTGGTTTGTTGAACAGTCACCTGAAAATACTCTGTCTATCCCCAGAAATAGACAACAACATGAAAGATGATAGAAATGTAAGGTTCCGTAATTTGGTAAACATGCAATCATCATTCTTAAAATGTTCAACCATTCAAAAGAGACTCGCATATTTCAGAAGAAACTGCATTTTATTTGTTAATTCTACCGCAAAATGCCGAAATCACATAGACGTGACAAAATTCAAACGCCTTCTCTAACAGCAGGGTGGCTGATTGAGAATGAAGCAACAGGGTCAATATTCGACAAACTCATCTTCTAATTTGCTTACCATAGGAGTACGCCGTAGGGAGCCCAGAGCGTTCCTGAAGACTATTCCTGTACAAGACTGTGCTTTCATTGATACATTCCCAATCCGCTACTTCATTGTTAGATAACTCCTTCTCGCTTAAGGGCCTTAATCTGACCAAAACCAAGATCTTCTCCTCTCGGCCACCCATCTTACCAGACTTGTTAAACTCTTCACCATGAATGGCCCCCATTTAACAGCTCTGCCAAGTAGATTTTCGTAACACAAAATCCTCATTACAGCACATGGAATGAATAAATTCACGAAAGAAAGAAGGGCAAAATTTCTCAAAGGAATGGGATAAATATGACAATTATTCACTGCATTTCGTTCCTCAACCCGGAAAGTTAGTTATTAGGTAAGCACAAGCTTTCTCAACAATTAACAAAAGGCAGATATATTACTCGTACTCCCTACCCGCACAAAAGCCATATGACCCTGTCATTTCCTTTACTTAAATTGGATGTTATTAATCAAAAAATGGCACAAAATCACCAAAAGGCAGGAGTTATATGATGGGGTTAGTTGGTGATTAAGCGTTATTGCTTGAGCTTTGCTCTCAAGCTTCATGAAAAGAAAAGGAGAAGCCACCCCGTATATTCCATTCAAAACGTGAATAGCATAAACTTTTTCCTATCGCAACCAGCTATCCATGCTTTGAGGTCAAGTCACAAGAATGATGGGACCCCCCAGTTCAGCAAAAGCAACCACAAAGCGAAGCAATGCGATTGTACGGTTCCCCAACCCCCCCCCCCCCGGCCTCCTTTTGCAATAAATTTCTCTCTCTCGCTCACTCTCTCTCTCTGAAACCTTTGAACAAAGAATGTCCCAGTCAGTGATGGAGATGTGAACTTTGTGATCTCCCGAACGTCTCTAACATTAACAATGGTCATTAAATTCCTCGGATTTCCACTATTCACCAAAAGAAAATCAATAAAACATGTCAAAAAATCCAGAACCAAATCGAGATCGAGCATTGTAATGGGAAACGTTGATATTCCAGTTACTAACAAATCTAATTGTCGCAATGCTAAAGCAAACACACAAATTTCCACTTACTCTTACCGATTCCAATAGCAAAAAACCTGACAAACAGCGAAATCAAGAGTTGAAACTTGAAAATGAGGTAGTAATTGAAGAAGAAGAGTGATAGCGTACCTGTTGAAAACCGCCTTGACTTGTTCACAAGTATGAAACGATGCAATAATCAACAACTCCCAGCCTTAGATTCGATCCTTAATTGAAACTCCAATCTCTCTCCTCATTTCTCTCCCAAAACCGCAACGCATTCTCTCTCTCCCCTCAATCTTCAGTTTCCAAACCCAGACATTGATGATGTTTTTTTTCTCTCTATATTCTGAAAATGTTGAACGAGAGAGAGAGAGAGTGGGAAAAAGGAGAGCGGCACCATTTTTACGCTTTGGAAGCATGGGGGTAATTTCGGAAATACAGGGGGAATCTAACCACCTTGACTGACCCTCTGCCTTGCTTCTCGCATGGAGTACGGCGCGCCGGTTCAAAATTTACCCTTTTGCACCTGTCTTTACTGTGGTCACTGGCGAGAAGTCTCAGTGCCTGTCACGTGGTTGATAAAGATGGGAATGTACACCGTGCAGCGCGGGAGCACGTGATCTACCGGCTATAGTTGGCAGATCACCGTTGATGAGCCCTAGACAGATCTTAAAAAAAAAAAGAAAAAAAGCTGGCGATTAGTGAAAGACCTAAGGTTCAGGTTGAGCTATAATTTCACATTGACTTACATTAAGATCGATCAAATTATGTGCAGCATATAAATTAAGTTTGCTTAATTTATCTGAAAAAATTATGATATATAAATTAAGATCGATTAAAGTTTGTGATTTAACTTTAAATTTTGTATATAGGGAGCGACTTGGAAGCGGCATGGAACCGTAAGAAGCATTTATAATGGTTGGATGCATTGATTAACGATTATAAGTGTTAAGGAGCAATTAAGAACATCTATAAGAGTTAGTGATTATAAAATTGTAGAACAAATAAATATTCAGGTCATGTTCTTTTCGTGGGTCAATTCTAAAATATTAACTTTAACCAGTGCAATCCACTTTAATCTATTTTAACTAACTTTCACTATTTTAACTCAGTTTAATTTATCACATAAAAAAATTCAATCTACTTCAACCTATTTCAATCCACCTCAACCTATTTCACCCTTTTATCTAGACCTGGCAAATGGGTCATTCGGTTCGGGTACGGATCGGGTCAAGTTCGGGACGGATCATGTTCAGGTTAAGTGACATTTCGAATCGTTTCGGTTTGGGTCGGGTATGGTTCGGGTCGGGTCGATTTCGGGTCAACAATTTTTTGGTGAAATACACTCGTCATGCCAAAACAAGCAACTTTGTTAAAAATTTCGGGTCGGGTATGGGTCGGGTCGGGTCAATTCGGATTTTGGGTCCACTTTCGGGTGAATATATTTCGGGTATCGGGTCGTGTATAGGTTTGGGTCATTCGATTCGAATTTCGAGTCTCGGGTCAGTTTTATCAAATCTACTTTTATCCATTTCAATTTACCTACGAGAAGAGCAAGCCCTCAATTGAGTCACGGATTAAGAACGTATTTGTCTCACTGATAACATATTAGTTCACTAACTTTTCCTTATACTATTTTTTATAATCAGTGTTCTTTACATGTCTTCAAAAGGTACATTTCATAGGGCAGGCATGGAAGTTGGGAACAACTTGAAAAGTGAGGACGTGCGCATGGGAGAATGTGTGAGATTTGTTGATTAATGCCACTTGACCGTTACACACAGTCGTCCAAGGACAAATCCGTCCTCTCCCATTCCATCACCCCCCCCCCCCGGCCCCTCGGGGGGGCTTTTCTTGTCCTTATTTTGTTGGGACCTCTCTCTCCGACTCAATTATAGTCCACTTCATTACTTCAAAACTAATGATGAATTACCCAGGGGATACTTTTAAAACTGTCGTTATTTGGATGCACATGAAGCATAATAGTGTATTAGTGTGCCTAATGGACTTTTAAAATTTTACTTAAATTTATTATTTTAATGATAAATTAACTTTTAATGAGTGTATAAAAAAACGCTTATTTGTAACGATGTATATTTTCAGAAAGAAATTTTAGAATCATAAAATTAAATGCTAATTCTTGAACAATTTATAGGGGATCTTTTCACCAAAACCTTATTTTTATAGGGCGGGGAGAGGGGAGGGGGCGTAAGTAAGGACTTATTACTTATAAATTACATTGCTTCTCGAATATTTATAATTTAAAATTTTCATAACATACTTGATTTTTTCATTTAAATTAATTAAATTCGACATATTTGAGATAGTATAAGTGGAAGAAAAATAAGAATAATTCAATGCTTATCTAAATTTGACATCATTTATAATACTAGCATACAGTGCTATAAAATAAATTGTAAGTAACAATCAATTTTCATATAAGTGAAAGAACTGGGATCATAAAATGCACTAATCAACTTTCCACCAGCTAATTAATGACTAGCGCGGTGCCATGTTCTTGCTTTTAGCAATCCCAATCAAGTACAAAACATGCAGAAATAATGAAGTTTCATGTGTAAACCACTTTCCATCTATTTTGTAAAAGCCTCAATCAACGCTGTGAAAATTTTCCTCATCAAAAGAATTTCAACTTTTATGATTAAATTATCTTAGCGCAGATATAGGGTTTTTTCTTTAAGAAGAGCTCCATATTTTCCAGCTTGTTCAATCTTATCTTAGTTGAAATAATATTTTTTCATATTTTTTAAATTTATTCTCCATTTTTTTTTGTCTATCAAGCATTTAAAAGTATTTGTTGCCACTCCTAAATTCAACAACCTTAATATAATTATAACATAATCCAACTGACATAATGGTACATTTCAACAAGTCATCAAAGTTGAGCTTTGTTCAATTTTAGTTTTTTGTATTTATCATGGTTTTAGTTGATTATTAATATTACTTACAGCAAAAGAGGAACGTAAGTTTAATCTTTTAAACATTTTTACACAAAAGGTGTAATAAACCGATGCAAACAAAATTTTGTCATATAAACAATCCTTATAGTTAATAACCTGAATGAACTGTAATTACAGTAATGCATTCTATTACAAGGTAAAAAGCATTATATAGATGCTGAGAGAGTATAAATAGATGAAACATTAATAGGTTTACCACATAGGTAAGTACCGATTAATTAACTATTCAAGCGAGTAATATGGGGGTGTTTGGTAACAACAGCTGTTTGGGAGCGCTTTAGCTGTTTTGACCAAGTCAAATAGTTAAGTGATGTTTGGTAAAGAGTTATTTACAATAGCTGTCTGACCCCAAAAAACTCTTTTTGAAAAAGTTATTCTCACTAGCCTTTTGAGATAAGCTTTTTGTGAAAATGACATAATTGTCCATAAGTTTGAAAAAATTACATGCATTTCATTAAAAACTAATTCATAAATAATGGCATAAATGAAAATTTACTAACATATTTTTTGAAAACAGCTAGTTTTTACCAAACAACTTTTCTAAAAACAGCTAATTCAAACAGCTAATATAAACAGCTAACAACTGTTTATCAAACAAGACCTATACATTTAGGGAGAATGATTAGGTTTACCAAACCGTACTAATTAATTAGCAACATCCAACGATTGTTTCTATCAATGCGCATTTTCTCTTGGCATTAATTTCTGCTTCGGTTTTACTTAATTAACCACTGCTGGACAAACTCGCTATTTAGCCTATCAAGTTTCGTTGGTTAGTGAATGGAAATTTTGGTGGTTGATCAGACACAACTATATTTTGTCATCTTTCAAGTTTTTTGGATTTCCTCAAGTCTAGTTGTGAATATCACTAACCTTAAGATTGCTTGCTTAGAAGTGTTTTCTCAAGAGAAGTAATTTTACCTTTTAATTTGTTTCCAACTTAATATTCGAAACTTTTCAAAATTGTTCACGTGGAAATTAATTGAGCTCATTTTTCAGTGTAATTAAACTGTGAACTGAGCAAAGTATACAAAGGGTCCATGTGTTTTTAAATGAATCTGCGCATTCTTTAACCTACTCTAATATGCGCCTACCTGCTCCAACTTTCTTCAATGTGTTCATATCTATTTCAAGTTTTCAACCTGCTTCAACATTCACACAAAACTTTTACAAATCTGTTCATACTTGTTCATAGCTGTTCAAACATACCCAACCTGTTCCAATATACCCCGATTCATTAAATGCTCATCAAAAATGCCGAAAACGAACAGGCATAAGAGTCTAATGTACATCTATGAACTAATTGAAATAACATTATCTTACATATTATATTATTATATAGTAATTTATTTATCTAAATATATGCAGCATTTAAAACGCTTTTTTTGGACGCGTTTCAAACCATCCGGAGCATCCGCGTTGACATGTCCAACACAAAGTCCGTCAGTCTTAACTCTTTAGCATGTCTCCCAAAACGTGATTTCCACAAACTCTTCGTGAGTGTTTGTCCTCTTTAGTTTTAGTTCTGTCTTTTTTTCCTTTTTGGGGGGAGCGCCCGGGGGGGGGGGGAAGAGGAGGATTGGGTGGAGCTAGAACGATTGCTGGAACAGTTCTTCTCATTCTTTGGGCTTTGGTTGCTCGAACATACTGAGGCCCAATCCACAGCCCATTAGTAGGGGTTGATGGTGAATTGGGCTGAGAAATTGAGGGGGTTCCATTCTGACTGACTGCTTCGATCTGTTGTTTGAAGTTCTTAGCTGGCAAGTTGAATTTTAGGATTTAGGTGTGTGATCAAATCATAAAATTTAAAATTTTATTTACTAGACTCTTGTGGTTGTGGTTGGTGCTTGGTGTCCATGAATGCCTACCTCATTGAGTAGGGACTTCCTAGGGCTTTAATTGTATGCTTAACAATAGCCCTACAGGTTTTTGTTAGCAAAATTCTTAAATTTAGTCAATCTAATTGACTATTGCGGTATAACTTCTCCAACCTATGTTAAACTAGTTGAAAGTTCTGCGCATATTAAATTTCAAAATTCAATTAATTGTTATTCAAGACTGATGGAGTCTTGCCATTTTTACCTTATCTTTCTAAATCAACATCTCTTTTTGTAATCTTTATTTTCATAAAATAATACAATTAATGAAAAATTATCAATAAATGTTTTAAATTAATTACTGAAACAATATTAGTATAGCTATATCACTATTTTTTTTATAAACCAAGGGGTCCATTAATTAATCCGAATAACATTATGATTTAGTAACAAGCAGGACAATAATTGTAACTGTCCACACGTCAACATGATGAAAATAGGAAGGACCACATAGTTTAGCGTTAAGGTAGAGGGTCCTCTATTTAATAATTGGTAAACAGAAAAGAGGATAGACCTACTCAGCTACTCTTGTCATTATGTTCATTGGAGTTATTATTGACTTTGCTTTCACTAATAAACAAAAGAACGCACCAGCATTTTATTTGTGGTCAGAAATGCAGAGGTGGGCCAGGTTGGTTATCAAATTCGTGGGTAGAAATGCAGGGAGGGATACGGGAGCTCTTCCCCCCATTACCCAACTGCTTGCGGTCTATCTCAGTTGTTCGTGGCCGCTATTTTAGATACCATGAGATCTTCAAACTCTTATGCACGTGAGTACAGAGTACGTGACCTCCAAAGTCGGTGTCTATCTCTTCAGGCATCCACCCCACTCCTTCGCGACGCTCTGCTCTACTTTTTCAAATATGAAACCATTATCAATTATTATTCATATATATATATATATATATATATATATATATATATATATCGTCTTTGATCTCTAGCGCATTGAAACTGAATTATCGCTGACATATAAAAGAGAAAATTCGTTTATTACAAATTCTAAACATTGAATTTAAGACCTTACTTTAAAAAAAATAATAAATATATGCTAAATATTTGAACCAACTTGTATTGGTTA
>JACYFF010031955.1:1669034-1684721 GCA_017589665.1 Selenicereus undatus | reverse complement strand
ATATATATATATATATATATATATATATATATATATATATATATATAAGTGAGTTAAAATGTTGTAGTCATGGCACGTTTTATGTTAAATATTTATTAAAATTTTATTTAAAAATAAAAAATTAAATAATTTGTAATTTAAAATCATCATAATGAATAGTATTTTTTCAACAATTTTAATGAAGTAAAAAGAAATAAATTACATATATACTAATATTATTATTTTTAAAATTTAAATTATAAGATTAATTATAATATTTTTAAAATTATTTTAACTGAAATTTTAAAACAATCAATATGCAACACGGATTTAAAAACTAATAAGAATAAGTTTTATGGATTTAAACAATAAAAAACTGATCTCTTCACTAACTACAGTTGAACTCTCAATGTGTGGCCATTATATCATTCATTTATTCGACCAATTTTAGTCGAATTTTTGGATTAAAAAATACGGATAAGTTTTTGAGATCATCTTTTACAACATGACGCGGTCAAAATTAGTACGATACATGTAATATACTGTGATGATGTTTTTGCCCAGAAAAAATATAAAAAAAAAAGGAAGATAAATTGAAGTCGAAGAAGGCCTGGCCGAACAAATAGAAACTCAAAAAAAGGCAAGACAAATTTCTTTCGACTTCCGATCCCTTCCCCCTCATTTTCTCTTTTTTTCCCCCCCTTTAAAATTGAAGCTCCGTAGTTGGCTGCTGCAATTAACGATTGCTGAAGTAAACCTCCGTCACCAGCAGTTAGAATTTGGAGGCTGTCTGTCTGAGACCGGTATGGCATGAGAAGAGAGAGAATTCATTCCTAGAGAGAGAAAGTAAGAGAGAGAATGAGGACGATTTGCGACGTTTGTGAGGGCGCCGCCGCCATTTTCTTCTGCGCCGCCGATGAGGCCGCTCTTTGCCGTGCTTGCGATGAGAAGGTTAGTTGTTATTTTGTTTCCTTTGTGTTTAGATTCAAGTACTTGTTTTGATTTTTCCACGTTCTTAGTTTGTGTAAGATTTTTACTTTGCTTTGCTTTGATTTGGTTCTGATTAGTGAGAATTTGTGCTGGATTTCTGCTGATCCAATTGGAGTAAGAATAAAAGCAGTTTATTTAGTGATTTTTGGCTAAACAAGTGTGAAATCAGTTCATTCGATAGGGTTAGTCTTGCTTCCTTGATCGTAGTGTATTTTCATGGAAAACTTTGTGATTTGATCGGTTATAGACGTATTTTTGAGCAATTTGCTAGGGCTTGAGGACTGTTGTGGTACCGGTTAGATGAGTTTATGGTGAATGTCACATGTCATTTGCTCGTATTGGACATGAGTCAGCTCGGAGTCAAGATGAGTGGCCTTAATTTGGCATGGGATTGATTGGTGTATGTGTATGTTGATTCATATTCAAGTTAATTGTCGCTTTTCTCATGGTGGGGGTAGGGAGGTGGTAGGTAGGGTTGAGGGTGTTTGCCTTCATCTCTCATATTCCCTGCATTTTGAGATCAGGGAACTGTGTTTTGTGATCAACTGTCTCAACTTGCCTGATGTTGCTGAAACAAACGTTGTTACTAAGATGCATAACTTTTCATGCACCGAGAATTATTTGTTGGAGTATGAAAATGGGTATTGCCCCACATTGATAAAATGAAAAGAATATGAAAGTGGGTGTTGCCCCACATTGATAAAATTGAAGGGTTTCAACGTGTATATAAGCTTGGGACTCTGCCCATTGCCAAGGTTTTGGGTTGGAACCTCATTTGAGCTTATATGCATGACTCTTGCTGGGTTTATCCTTTTTGACATTATTGAACTGAAAAATCATTCATTTGCTTGGCCAGCACCTTATCCTTTTATGCATGGCTTTTGCTGGGTTTATATTCGTTTCCCAACACCATGAGAAAAGAATTTTCGGCTGCCTTTGTGGTTAATTGAGGGTCTAGGCAAGGAAATTGTAGTTTGTGACCACTATTGGATCAGCTGATCTTCGCCGTTCCCACAGTGGCTTTTTGTGCTGTTTCTCTGCCCTGTCTTTTCTGTGTAGTTTCACATGAACTGTGATGGAAGAAATATGGATAATACAAGATTAACAACACATTGACTGAAATTTTTGCGAGTACCTTATGACGGTTTGGACCTTTCTAGACGTTTTCGAGGTGTAAGAGCAATAGTGAAATTAATGTAGCCAACTGAAGGTGACTAAAATCAGTTCATCTAGCTTGATATTTGCATTCCGATGTATAACAAGGATGTGCTTGTTGAACCTTAGGCAATGTGGGGATTGTTCAAGAACTAAGAAGTTTTGGAGTTCTGATTACATATCTGATGGAACCCAGTTTTCCTGTTACAGATTGTGAGCTATTCGAATGATTATTTGAAGTGCGTTTACCTAAGTGTGCTTTCAATGAATTGGTGTTCCAGGTACATATGTGTAACAAGCTTGCAAGTCGACATGTGCGGGTTGGGCTTGCTGCCCCTAGTGATGTACCAAGATGTGACATTTGTGAAAATGCTCCTGGTGTGTGTCTGCATCGGAGCGAGGGCATGCTATTTGTCTTATCCTTCTATTTAGACTTGATTTATTAAATCATTTTTGCAGCTTTCTTTTATTGCGAGATTGATGGGAGTTCACTTTGCCTGCAATGTGATACGGTTGTACATGTTGGTGGTAAAAGAACTCACAGAAGATATCTTTTACTGAGGCAGAGAGTGGAGGTCTGTGCCATGTAGAGTTTTTCTGGTAGTTGCATCTCATATGTTGTGATGGCAATGTAAATTGACTCACTATTCGTTATTTGTCTGTAGTTTCCAGGGGATATACCTGGATGTATTGAGGATGTGAGCCCAGAACAGGCTGATCGAGGTGAGGTTAGGAGGGAACCAAATCAATCACCTAACCGAGTTATGAGGGAGAGACAGCAAAGCAATGCTGTATCTGTAGTTCCAACAGTAGAGGGTAATTCTATTGCCGATGGCAAAATGGGCAACAAAATGATTGATCTTAATGCAAGACCCCAAAGGACAGCTGGGCAGTTTCAAAACCACCAGGTACGTGATTCTCTAAGTATCTCGTGTGGCAGCCCAAAAACCAAAGAGGGTGGGAATATCTTCTCCCCCAAAACCAGCCCCTGGATGTCCTTACTGCTCTCTTCCCCCAAACAACATACACACACAGAAGGAGCCTTCCGTTTTTTTTGGGTTCCGTTCATCGTTCCTCTTTCTCTGCCTCTAGCAATTGATTTAAAATCTCTTAACCTGACAACCGAATACTTGTATTACCTCTGTGTTGCAGGGAACAGATAGTGTTGCTGGAACAAATGATGATTCAGCAAATTTAGTTCCTACTAGATCTTTCAAATGCGAGCCTGAAAAATAGGCAAGGTATTCTGCTGTTACTGTAACTTGTTACCTGTATCGTGCTGTTTGCCCAGTTTGAAAGAACTCGATAAAGTGATCAGTGTGTCCTTACTTGTAAGCTGCAGTTGGTTGAGGCAACATTTCTAAGACAAGTATTTAGGACTATCAATCTTCGGCTGGGTGTCAAAGCGGAAGGCATCATGAGCCAAATCCAGAGGATGCTCGGATCGCGTGATCTTGCCTTTGTGATTGCAGCTATGAGATGTTTTATATATATTTATATACCTGCCAGCAGAATTTGGCCAACATCCTTTGGAACTCCTGGAATTGGAGCCTTTTTTATTGCATCGATGATCAAAATTGTATTCATGCTGTAAAAATTATATCAATTCTGTGTTTGGGCCCGAGAAACAAGGTTTCATGCTTTTGCGAGCACTCTTTTGTGAGAATTGACATTTCAGTAGCCATTTGTAATCATGTAATCATAACATAAATGATTTTGAATTTACAGCCTGAAGTAGTCCGGTTAAAGAGGAGGTTAGATGTTTAGATTCAACCTTATGCAAGGTTCGCTCCCCCTTTGTTACTTATAAAAATTATCCCATTGTCATTAGACCTAATAAAACTGATCTGAGACTCGAAATCCGAACCAAACAATCAGGACCCGTATCCAACACTACATCTAAAATAGGTTCACCTAAAAGTGGATCTGAAACCCGAATTGATCCAAACCAAACCATGTCCCACCTGAAATATTCTACAAAGTTGTTTATTTTTGCATGACAGGTGTATTGCATCAAAAATCAGTTGATCCAAAGTCGACTCGAACCGAAGTTCATCCAATCCAAGCTGAGCCAACCCGAAATGTAACTTAACCCGAAACCCGACCCTACCCAAATTTAACCCAATCTGTACCTGAACTGAATGACCTATTTGCCACATCTACTTGTCACCCTCTTTTTCATATGCTCCTTAGTCTAGGGTTGATTAGAACCGGCTAACCGAAAACTCGGTTAATTGAAAATCGGATCAGCGGATATTGGGTTCGCAAAAATTGTAAACCAAAAAATGGACCGATATTTTCGGTTAGCCAAACTGAAAAACTCGATTAACCGAACTGAAAACCGTAACCGAATTGAAAAACTTGATTAATCGAATTTTCGGTCCGTGATTAATCGAATTTTCGGTCCGATTGCCATTTAACTAATAATTTAAATTGTTAGTTTTCAATTTTCAGTCCTTTTTTTTATTTAATTTAACTATTTAAAGCAGTAAATATTAATTTTTCACATTATTATATATTTGGCATTACCTTTTTATTATTATAAGATCTACATTTGACTAATATAAAATTGAATATTTTTTAAAAATTTGAAGTTTTGGGATGGTTAATCGTGCAGTTAGGCAAATTTCAAACGGTTGAGGTGAAACTGAAATTGAAATCGCAAAATTATTGCGCGAACCAATTAATAGATTTTTTTTTCAATTTTTCGATTTCAGATTTTTTTTCCTCATCCCTGCTCCTTACTCTGCTTGGCCCAGGAGGTGGCCTCTGGCCATTCTTTTGAAAAAAAAGATGTTTGTAGCAGCAAAATTGAGTGCATTTTTTTATATGTCCCTTTATGCTAGGACAAGGATATTCTATATGCAATGTCGGGAATTATTTTGGTGATTGTGCACTTGTGTGTAAAACCCCCTTTACTATAAGAATAACAGTAATAATAAACATTTTGAGTATAAGTTCCTTTTTTACAGATTTGAGGAGATTTGAACACATATTAGTTCAAATGGTTCGACACTTGTTTTCCCAGCAAAATTATAGACTTGAATCTTGTGAATGAAGAAAATCTGTGATGGAAGAGTTCTACCCCTTATTAAGTTAATAATATTTCGACTTAAGTGAAATCGAGAATTCAAAACCCCAAGAAAATAAAAGTAAAACAAGCGTCAAATATATTCTTAATAATATAAACCAAGGCCCGGGGGGTTGAGGGTTCATGTATAATGTGACGGCCCGTTTTGAGATTCCTTGTTTTTTGGGGCTTTTTTTTAAATAAAAAAAAATTGTAACTCAGAATAGTTGCATGCATCGCGTACAAATTTCATGTGTCTGCATATCCATGAGAAGACTAATCAATTATTCCCACATTTTATTGTGTGTCCTGCTAATGAAATTATTAAATGAAAGAGCTAATAAAGAACGACCAAAAGTATCCATCTTCGTCACACCATCTGCCTTTCTATGTGGCTAACTGGCTATCCACATATTCTAGCTATATCTATCTTATCACGAATATATATTTCTAGGAACAAAAAGTGATCACCACCACTACGAAGAACATATAACTAAAATGATTTGTTTCATGTATCTGATAAAATGGCTGGGAGTTGCCTTGTCCAACCACGGCTTTCGGGTTCGAATTTGAGGGGAGGAAATTGTGCTTTGTGCATGAAATTTGCGGTGGTCCTAGTTCCTGAGCTTTGTGCTCAGACTTTGACATCCCTTATCCCTTGATCTGTTAAGGCCCATTGGATACCCTTGAGATAGGGCTTGATGGGCTAAGCCTGGTTACCTTTACAAAAAAATAAATAAATGTATGTAATAAAATAGGTAGCTATGAAAATGCATATGATCGATGAGCAAGTGACAAACTCCACTTGTGACCAATTAATTAATTGTATATGAATTCAGTTAACTTAGACATCAAATAATGTAAACTTGAATAAATTAATTAATTTTCCCTTCATTCTATATATATCTGGGGTATCAAACTCAAAGTAAAACTAATAGAATGTTGCAGCCTGGTGGGTTGGTCATGAATAGCAAAACAAAAACAACAACTCGTAGTCCACAAGATCTGAGGAGATTAATTTAGAAGTAGATAATCTCACCTCTACACGCACTTATACAAATAGAGAGAGACTGAGTTCAAGAGACTCGCAAATAACGTAACTTTTCAGAAAACATTATAGATATAGCTTGGGGGGTGTCACAGTCTAAGTAAAACTAGATAATTGATACTTACGTACACAAAGCGAGCAACTACAGTCTATAGTTTTGCTAAAGTTTGAAATAGTACTTCAACTTATCTTGAACTTACGGAAGGAGATTGAAAAGGGAAAGGAGGTGATGGTGATCTTTATCCATTCATGTAGAATCCAAGTCACATACACACACTTTGAGCTATCTAGAAGCTAAGCAAAGTTCCTCCATTATTGTGCTGAGGATGAATCATCTCCAAGTTAATGTCATCCTAAATTTCAGACACTTAACTTTTCTTGCTTTCCTTGCTTCATAAGGAAATCATAAGACTCATCACAATAATGCATGGTCTTTGAATTAATTACTTTGTAAACAAAGCCCACATTTTTAACATTCACTCAATTATTACACCCCAAAAGACAAATTAAAGCAAGTTTGCTCTCTTTTTTTTTTTTCTTTTATTGTATAGAATTCTTATTTATGAGTCAATAATTAAGGTCTTTAAATTCAAATCATACACTACATCTATCTTTTTTGGTAGCCACTTTATGCCAAAAGCTTTTGCCTTCTTTTTTCTTGTGGAATTGGGAACTTCATGTCTTCATGCACGTTAATATGCTTTGGGCCCTCTATAAAAGGGAGGGAAGTAGAGCTATAATTCCTCTCATCAAAATCAACCAATCTTAAGGACTAAGCATAGAAAGAGCTACTTCTCTACATCGATCTTAGCCCTTAAATTGTACACCATGCAAAATCCTACTTCGTCGACTCAAACATATCCTCCTCCTCCTCCTCCTCCTTCCAATTGCGGACATCCGCCTTACTACTCGTGGGCCTTCCCCACCTCTTACAACCCCTTCCCCGGCACCACCATTGTCAATGCCGGGGCTAACTCCTCCAAAGGCTCTGGATCGCGATTTAATGGAGGTGTTGCCAAAGGAAGTCAGAAATCTAGTACTTAATTAGTTAGCTTGCGCCATCTAATGGAAATTGCAGTTGATTGTTAAAACGGATGGGTGGTGCACAGATTGACATAAATAAATTAAATGTATCGTGTCCTTTTATTTGGTGGTAAAGTATGTTTTTAATTACCTTGCTCTATTTTCCTATTTACGTTTGTGTATATGTCTCTATTGCTGGTGTGATGTAGACCATGAAAATGTGCAATGATTACATGGCACCGCTCGTAGGCGTCCCTTGTAATTCAGTGTTTTAATTAGTAGTTTATATGATTGTTGTCAAGTCAACTACACTCATAAAATACATGCAAAACTGTTGAACCATCACCATCGATCTGGCCGGTATGAATCCTATTTAAATAAACAATATGATTTGGAGAGGTTCAAATCATACACCACGTAAGAAAACATGAGTTAATTAAGTGAAGTCGACTTCCCTCATACAATGTATGCAAAACTAAGAGCTAAGATAGACGTCTAATTCATGAGCTATTTTTAAAGATATTCTTGCAAGATTCCTAAATTTATATTCGTAGTTGCTTTATTTTTAAAAAAATACGAAAATGACACTAGTCTTATCAGAAGTTATTTTCAAAAACTTATCCATTTTTAAGTGACAATCATGATTTTTAAAATTACGAATATAACTAGAATTTTTCAAAGTAGGCATAACCTTGGCTTCGAATTTATTCTGCTGACTGTGAAAGATAAGCTTAAATCTGTGTCACATCATCATACTGCCTGGGGTTGAACAAGCAAAAGCCAAGTCAATTCATCATTCATCGTGAGCCACGATTTTGTTATGAATCCAACATGGTATCAAGAATTGCTCACTTTCCTGCAAATGGCCGGTGCCTTAAGCTTGGAAGACTACTTTGATCACCCAAACAACACAAAAAAAAAATTTGTTTTGATTAATCTAATTCAAATTTGTAACTGCGGATTAGCAAAATTAGTAAAGTATTTAAAAGTCAACTTTAAAGATCTGTTCTTTTCATTAATCTTTTCATATTTATCAGCTTTAACTCACTTTAATAAAAAATACTAACTTCAATCCACTTTAACTAACTTCAATCTACTTTAATGTACTTTAACCAACTTCAACTCACCTCCTTCAAGATTGTATTTTCACTATTGTAACTAAGTTCAATCCATCGTATAAAAATATATTAACTCCAACCTATTTTAACATGCTTTAAATCACTTTAATAAAAAATACTCATTTTAACCGACCTTCATTAACTTCTTCGTTTTATTAACTTTAATTTACTAACTTTTCCGTCTTATTAACTTTAATTTACTAACGAAAAGAACGGACGCTAAAAATCTATGCTCAAATTCTATTGGCCCCCGAAGAAGAGATTGCTTCGAATTTATTCCACGTAGTATAAAAGCTTAAATTCTCCATCCATGTCACATCACCAATGTGAATTGGGTGGAACAAGACCTAAACAAATCAATTATAGCGTCGCCCACAGTTTCTAATGACAATTCAACAAGTTGCCAAGAATTGGTCATTTATTTTTGTACAAGATGTGTGCACTGTATCATTTACATATAAGGCAGGGTTACCCTTTCCAAACACATGAAACCAAACACATAAAACCCCCCAAAGTACAACACCATGCGATCTACCCCTGTATTCCCACCAGGGTACCCTGAAGAACTGAAGAAATATGGGTATCCTCCCCCTTTTCCACCAGGGTACCCTCCAGAACAGTATGAAAAATATGGGTACCCTCCCAATTTTCCTGCTGATTCTTCCCAAGATGGCTCTTCGTCGATCAACCGCCGAGCCCACCCAGATTCGGCTTCCCCTGCCTCGTTCATCGATCCTAATTCGGCCTCCGTTAGAGACTATGGGGTTGTGCCCTTGCCTTGGGGGCCAGGCAGCTATATCCCAATTGCAGGGAATGTTTATAATTCTGGGTTTAATTACAATAATTCTGGCACCCAGACCACTGGAGATGTCAAAGTTGGCAACCACACTCAGAAGAAATAGAGCTTACCCAAAAAGTTTGTTATTGTGTAAGGCTATGTCTGTTCTGTTTGTGTTATGTTTCTGCAATATGATATGTGCTATCCAGCACTTGTAAGACGTCAATCATCTGCTACACAGCTGTCAGTGTAAGTCTTGCTTTCGTGGAGTCGGGAAGGCCCAGATATAATTAGCCAAACCGCTGTAAACGTCACTGACTGCAGATGTATTGTATTATTAATGAATGTGGAAATTGTGAAAAGATCTGTGTGCCCATTTGTATCGACTACAAATCTAGCAAACAATGAAGTTAAAAAATTATGGAAGTCGACTGAAAAGTAAGCACATTTCAATCTGAATTCCAACAGTGTCTCTTCCAGGGCCATACTAATCACTCTATAAATAAAATCCATAACAAGAATCTATTCTACTAATAAACTTCTTCTACTTGGACTCTTAGCCAAGCAACCACTTTAGTATGTGTAGCCCTTGACGAACATTCCCTTCTTGGCCTCGTCGGACTCACCCTCACCGGTGTACTTTCCGAGCTGGGCAAGACAGTTGGCCTTGGCCCGGACCAACAAGGCCTCTTGGGCTGCCTGCACGTTCTCGGGCCTTCCTTCCCAGGTCTTCAAGCAGGTGTTCTGGAGGGCACGTGCGTAGGAGAAGGACACATGCCATGGGTGTGGCGTTTGGTTCATGGCATTCAAGTTCTCTGTTGCCTCCACTTCTGATTGTCCACCAGACAAGAACTGTTCGTCATAACAATAATATCCGTAACTACAAGGGCTAAGTTGTATATTTGATTGAAGGGAAAGAATCTACAACAACAACAACAAACTTTTAAGGTGGGTCCCGCTTTTGCGGGGTCTGGGGAGATTGATTAGGGAAAGAATCTAGATACACAAATTTGATTCCTAACTTACAATTGATCCAAAATCTCTGCTGACTTTAACAGTTGAATTAACTGAGATCCATGTTTAATCAGTTTAATGTCAGAGTAAAGTTAGGATGACTTGCCGTGATGCCGGGGACGGCAGGGGGGATTCTGCTGTAGAGGAGCTTGAAGGTGTAGTCAGCGACTTGTTGAGGGGAGGCCTTGTCCTTGCACTCAGCACCAGGGGTAACCATACTCGGCTTCAAGAGGATACCCTCGAACAACACATTGTTCTCTGCCAAGTAGAAGAACACCTCTGCCCACACCTTCTGGGCAACCTCGAATGTCCGCTCGATTCCATGGTCACCATCCAGCAGGATTTCTGGCTCCACAATTGGTACCAAGCCATTGTCCTACATCCAAAAAATTTCCCCCCAAAAATTTCAGGATATACACCACAGGCCACAGATTTTGAGCCGAAATCACTTGCTTTAATCATTAGGTTTGTGTTTTTCCTTACTTGGCAGGTAGCAGCATAGCGAGCAAGACCCCAGGCCGCTTCCTTCACCGCCAAGGCAGATGGACCGTTGGGAATGTTGGAATAATGGCACCCCAAAAGGGTGTTCACTTACTCTTTCTATCTCTTTTGTTGTCATACATGGAACTTTTGGGAGTGACTTAAAGAGTTTATATATCCCACTCTTCTTGCATTTATTGAATAACTTGAAGTCATGTTTTAAGGGGGTTGAGGGGACTTGGGCTGCCACATGTATGCGCCGCCGTCGCCCGTCCCGTCCGGGCTGGATGTGGGCTTGGGCCTTACATTATATTTTTGAAGGAATTTTCGAGATGACTGATTGCTTATGAGCTGCCGTAATCCTAACGGCTAGTTGACCAAGTCTTCCTCCATCTCTGCCTTAATCACCATGATCCTCTCCCCATTAATTCTTCAGTTACATTATTCTCTCCTTTACCTGATTTTCTGCCCCCGTTTCACGCTTTCCTTCATTGTTTGGTTGACAATTTTCCTCTCCCCCAGTCCACTATAAAAGAGGCCCTTCTGCAACTCTGCAAAACACACAGAACACACATTCTCTATTCTCCTCTCTACTTCCTGGGTATACAAGTGCTATACTCCAAAGCTTCTCCCTCGAGTGCGAAGCCGGCTGTGTTAAACCTTGGGGAGCTTTTTCGCCATAACGATTTGCACCTAAGTCAGGCGAATTAAGCTTTCAGGTCAGTGGTTCATACCACGACACAGGTCGTCTCCTTCTCCTTCCAGCAGCCATTACTATTCATTTATCTAACAGGGAATGCTCACAACAGTACGCCTGCATCAGACAAAACAGTTAAGAGTATGTACAAAGTTCTATTCACAAAGCTTCAACCTCAAAGGGCATTTGCAGAAAAGGGAACATTAGAGAACAAAGCCTATTATGAACCCTATTATGAGCCTAATAACCTGATCTAATCTGTAAAAGTCAATTAGGGAAACCATGTAACATACCATTTGGCAAAGCGGGCACCCTGCTGGTAGTAGGCAGCAGAGCGGGAAGCAAGGCCGTCAAGACCTTGGCACCATGACTCGTTGTTTGAACCTGGGAGTGGCACCAAACCCTACATATACTAAAACAATTTCCAGTAGTGTGTCTTTGATTTGTCAAAATGTTAAAGACTAACTAGAGATTAACCAGTATTTATAGGTAGACCTTGTCAACTTTGATTCCAGGGACAATGCCTTGCTCATTAAGGACATCGACCATCTTCTTCCCGTCAGTAGTGGATTGGTAGAGAGTCTCCTCAAAGGGGATAGCACCAGAGACATACTGACCAAGGCCTGGGGCAGTGACAAGGAGGGTTCTGTAGGCCTGGCGGTTGGCCTCAGTGTTCTCTAGTCCAATCGAGGCAAGACGCTTCCCACAGGTGGCATTGGATTCGTCCATGGCCAAAATTCCACGCCCAGGAGATGCAATAGTTTCTGTATTCATCCCCACAAACACAATATTTGAGAGAATATCTCCGTCACTGTGTTTACTAGTAGTGGGTGTATAATGAAAAAGCATTGCGTACGACTTCTTATAAGGCTGAACCTTCAGGAGATTTAGATTGTATGCTACCAGTATAAGCATTACACTTGGAATTGAATAACCACGGTGAAAAAGGTTGGCAGCACAGATAGTAGGTATTGAAAATTTTCATCAAGACGACACAAAGCTATTATAAGCATTGTTATACAACTCAATAAATAGTGGCAGACAAAATTGATCTGCATTCTGCAGCATGCATAATGCTTCTCTCTGTGGGTGCAGAGTGTTCCTGGAATTACATGCTAATAAATCAGGAAATGGATTGCTTGCTTGAGTTCAATTTGTCACTTCTGAGAGTTTAAACAGGTGATTTCAGATAGGGGCATATTTGGGCATGCCACCAGTTTGTCCAATGATATTAAAAAGAAACGCAATCTATTTCAGTTCGGAAAATTTCAAAGTCGATTCAGTTTAGGTAGAGTCAATTCAGGGTTGTATTGTATCGGGTTTGGCGTCTGGTTTCCAGTCAAGTAAGCATATACGGGTTAGTTTTGCAAGTCTAAATACTTCCCATTTCAGAAAACTATCTACTTGTCTGACTTAGCTACCAGCAAATGAGCCAACTCTTACAGCAGTTCATGGGGAAGCAAGTGAAATCAAGACGACTTCATTGATGCTCAGAATTATGTTCAATACTTTTCAGCAACCAAGAAGACAAGGATAAGGTGCTGTAAACATTAACTTACGGCAGTCTTGACAAGCTCATCAGCATAGGAGCTGGAAGCCCGGAAGGAGAACGACACAGAGGGATGGCACCTGACATTGGACACTGAACGAAGACGAAGGCTCTGACCCTCGACAAACTCAGACTTGTAGAGCGCTGGGGAAGTCTTGAGAAGAGATGCTGATGCCATTGTTTCTGAATTGTATGAGGCAGATAGACTCAACTCAATTCAACTCGAGAAAATGTGAGCCAGTGAGACTCTGCAAGTCGTATCTCCTCTATCTGCCACACACCCTTCCTTCTAATGCTTACTGCACCGTTCTTATACCTGTTTGACTGTTTCTGTTTGTTTCTGCGCATATTATCAGAAAGATGTCTTGCTTGAGGCTCTCATGCCTCGACCGATCACCGACCGCCATGTGGATGATAATTCATGCTTACTTCGCATACCTCGGCCTCTGGAAACCCCCCCAAAAAAAATATTTAAAATGAACATAAAATCTCTAAAATGGTTAACAGAAAAATCAGTGACTTGTTTGAAAGGTTGTGATCTGTCTTTCTCTGTCCTCTTGTGTTCCAGGGACTAATGGTTATGGTTAATCATATGTGATTGAGGAGCTGGTTATCCCCCTTCATCGGACGGTTGATATGGGGCCCTGTCATATCAGAGAGAGACCCATGCCACGTGGATAGTTAGTTACCTGCGTTCAAGGTTTGTACGCCCACTCAGGATGGTCTTCCATTATCTCACTTAAAAACCTCCGAACTTCGATTTTTAGATGGAATTTGTTTATATTTCTGAAAAATGACATTTTTGCCACTCACTGTTTTCAAAACAAATGCATTTACTGTTCAAATTGTCATATTATAGTCCCTAGACTACCTTGCAAACTGATCCGGGCACCCACTTCTAGTGCTGATAGGGGATTACAAACAGAGCTCGTTCGATTTTCTTAAAAAAAAAAAAAAAAAGATACATGGTTGGTGCCCCCTTCAAACACACTGCCTAAAATGTAAGAACCACCATAAAATTTGGACATTTCAAAGCCTGAAAACTTCCCACACTAAGAAAAATTCTTATATCACATTTCCTACCAACAGCACCAACAGAAGCCAAACCAACTGTACAGAAACTCCCCCGATAATGTGCAACTAATAAGAACGAAAAGCTATGACGGTATGAGAATATATAAGAAACCTAAAGTCAGAAGGCTTTAGGACAAATAACTGTGTGATTTTGTATGTTGAGTCAGAGAGAGATGACCAACACCAGCAACAAGATCATCAATAGACACATTCATTGAGTCTTTCCATAATGTCGAAGCATCGTACTGAATCTGAGGGACGTCACCAAAGGCTTCATTCAATTCTGAGAAAACATGCAACTCATCAGAAATACCCAGATCCCAAACTTTGAAGATTTCTTCTGATGAATGCTCCACCTCATACGTTGTCAAACTCAAGTCTAAACCAGAACCAAGGTGTTCCATTTTTCCAATGTCTTCTGTACAATTTGGCTGGAAGACACTACCAAGGCGGCTCCTTCCCCTCACCGTCCCCTTTTGTGTTCCCAATAAAATACCTTCCTCATCATCTTCTGATACTTCTATGTATTCGGCATCTCCCATGTCATCAACTATGAGATTGCCATCCTTCTCAGATCTTATATCGAAGGGATTTGTCACATTTTCTCCAGAAAGAACTTCACAATAGGTTGATTGTCTGCCACTTTCAGTGGAAGAAGAAGTTAGTGATCCTGTCTGAGAACTGACAATCTCCATTAAGACGTCTTTCATGGAACTCCAGTCCATACTAAAACCATCCGTGTCTTCGTTCAGGCATGAATCAGCCCATGCTAAATCTGCTGGCAAGAGTGCCACTGCACTTGGACTGTTGTATGGAGAGTCAGGAAGAAGGGAGTAAACAGATACTTCCATCACATCATCATCTACTATGGCCATGTCAACGAATATCAGCTTGATAACTGCGGAACCACGAAAATATAAAAAGAAGAATGTCAGACGCGTAGAAGAAAACGAGCTCTAGAGTGAATTGCACGTTCCTAATTCTTTGGCTGGTGGCTTGACAGAACTGCCATGTGACAATATAGACAACACACGAAGCAACCAAGATCAAAATCAAGACTTCAAGAGGGAAAAAGAAGATTAAATACGCAAGTAAAGCGGCTAATGTTTCCTGAAAAAATCGCAACTTGCTTTCTCAGTTCACACTCTAGTATTATCAAAATAAGCAATTGCGAAACGAAAACTGCACAGAAGGAATTAAGATCACAAAAATAATCCATCAAGGAACTAATAGTTCGAATTTCCAGATCAATCAAAGATGAGGAAACTTGAGATCGTAGAGAGGGTTGCGCATTTACCTTCTTCTGATTTCTCACAGGAAATTTCGAATTCCCGAGGAACACAACGAACAAAAGACAGACAGAGAAATTGACTCGTAGCGTTTACTAGGGTTTCAGGACCATTTTCACAAGGCGGAAGCTTTTGAAAAGGGAAAGGATGTTTGGTGCAAATCTTTTAAAAAAGGGATATTTTCCGTTGCCGGGACTCGAACCCGGGTCTCTCGGGTGAGAGCCGAGTATCCTAACCATCTAGACTACAACGGAGTTGCTGTGAATTTGTCTACGATATTATTTCACTATACTGCCTTGCATTGTTGTTTGTGATCTTTAACCCTCATTTTGACATAATCATCGTACACGTCTTAAATCCCATTTTTCTAACCTGACGACAATGGATGTGTAACATGCGTTTAATGAAATTAGCTGATTGAAT
>JACYFF010031955.1:1634034-1664034 GCA_017589665.1 Selenicereus undatus | reverse complement strand
ATCTAATACAAATAGTTAACAGTTGTTTGTCAAATAGAGCCAAAGTCAATTTATTATTAGCCCAAAAATTAAGAATAGAGGTGCTTCATTACAAATTTTCTCTATTTAAAATACTTAAATCTAATACCTTATTTGAAAATGATGATATTAAATCACTTCAACTAATCAGTATATAAAAACGCGTTATTGTTGTTGTAGTAGTAGCAGGCTTAGTAGTAGGGGGTATATCTTGCATTGCCCACCCACCTCCATGCATGCGAGTCTTCATAAAAGCTGATCCAAGTTGCGGTGCGAAGCGAGTTGGGATTTACAATTTGAGAAATTAATTCACAGGTTGATTGTTGAGTGTTGACTCTCTTTTCTTTTATTTTGCCAGCCCAAAATCATACGTTAGACACGTGTGAAGTTTCGCTTTGCCAGCCTAAGATCCTCGCCTGTGACATCCACCCTCTCAAAGATCCCTTCACAAGTCACCAGTTGCCACGTGTTCTACGAAGATGCCAAGCTTCTTCTTGGACATGAGCGTCTGAGTCAGCATGGGCCCAAACCCCCGGCAAGCTACTCCGTCCACGTGGCCCAATCAGTGTACCCCAGGTGTTGTGTAGCAAAACACATTCCATAATATTGCTACTTGAAAAATCTCACCTCAAAGATAGGCAGTCCTGCCCTAATTAGAAGCACGAGCATCTAATAGTACCTACCCTATGGAAATATTGTACCAACCCCCCTCTACATTGTAACTTATACTAGATAGTTTCTTAGATTACAAGCGCGAGACGTACAACCTGCCTCCATTGTAATGTATACTAGATAGTTTCTTGGTTTACAAGTGTGAGACGCACAAGTACTGATAGTTTAATTAGAATATCATAATTAATTTAATCAATGAGGTGGCTAATTATAACTTGCATTCAAATTTTAAACAAGATAATAATATGTTGTGAAATCACTTAAACCAACATATATATATATTGGCACAGTATTGAGCTAGCTAAATATATTTCATAGGTGTTGGCCAACTTATCAAGTGGTTCATGAAACACAATTAAACAGGTGTTGGCCAACTTATCAAGTGGTTCATGAAACACAATTAAACCTTTCTCGTCCCAATGGGATGGTTGCTAAAGTATATTTAATCCATGTCTAAATAGAGTTTGAGGATTTTAACTTATTTACTCTCCCGTCACTTATATATATATATATATATATATATATATATATGTGTGTGTGTGTGTGTGTGTGTGTGTGTGTGTGTGTGTGTGTGTGTATTTGCGGTATTATATAGTCACATTTACTTTCATACCACAATGTTTTTGGACCAAGATGCTCTCACTCAAAATCAGCTCTTGTTTCTATTAGTATATATGATCCTTCTTTAATATTACAGAGGAAAAAAAATTATATTAATGATTACTTCTTAATTAATACGTGGTATATATATCCTAGACCTAAATGTGTTGTGGGGTGGTGTTTAATAATTTAGGTGGCATAGAACTTCAAATTACATTGCTATTGACCTATTTAACACTAGCAGGACACCGTAGTAAAGAGATACACGGGCAAGATCTTTTACTTCGTCAAAAAGCAGAGAGAGAGAGAGAGAGGTTGCCCTTTACTTAGTTACGTAGGCAGGATACTGTCATGCATGGTGGTGCTGAGCTGGTGTTTTGTTGTAATTCACAGGTCTATTTAAGTCTCTTCTCTTTAAAGCTATAGAAGTTAAACCCCTCTTCGCGTACCTCCCTTACACCTACACATTAGCTATCTTCACATATTCATCATTTTTTTATTAAAAAAAAAAATTTCAAATTCTTCCCCTGCTCCTGGCCATGGCAATTACGTTGCTGATTCTCTTCCTCTTCCTTTCTCCTCCATTCAACATCATGTCCCTTCCCTATTCTTCACCGCGGTCAGGGCTCGTTGGGGCCACGAGACCATTAGGCTCGGGTTTCCAGAACGATTTTGTGGCATTGGCCCCACAATTGCCTAGCTCCGACCAGTCAACCAGCGGGTTCACCAACAAGGAGTTGGATGCTTGCATGCCGAAGGGGTTCCGGCGCAACTCGGCCCCGAGCCGGTATGTCAATTATCACACGTTGGGAGTCTCCGCATTGTGCTCTAATGGTAAAAATTAGACATACGTGGTGCGAGGTTGAGCTGCTGGAATGAACCACACAAATGAATAATCATATTCAGTGCAAGTTATATAGTGTTTTATAGATCATACAACCAAATGTACCTGTGTTACTGACAATCGGTACCAATATTAATTTTGATGTATATATGCCAGCAAATGGTAATATCTTGCACAAAATTTCCAAGAATTCAGAATTATGATACCACCCTCCGTTTTTTTTTATCTTAATTTGAATATGTACGATGCAAATTCTTTTATTTCATTGGATAGTCTAATTAGTAAGTTCATTTGCTAAATCAACTAATAAATGTTTTAATCTATTTGACGAAACTTCATTTTGAGTTGCCTTTAGTTGTGCAATTACGACAGGCCCGAAAAGTTTGTGTTTTTTTGACTTGCTGTACATATCAACTTTTTCCAATCATCACGAGCTAACTTCCTGGTTCTTTGGGGGGGGGGGGGGGGGGGGTAATCTTAGAGGAAAGTAGGAAGATGAGTGAGAGTGTGAGACTTGATCAAAGTATGCGGTATCAAGAGCTAGCAAGTGTGTGTATGCGTACGTATGTGTGTATATGTCCTTTATTTTGTTTGAAATTACTTACCTTTGTTACAGTTGTAGAAAGGCACATAATTAGTACAACAATGTTGATTTTAGTTATGATCAATAAAACTTATCCTATCTTACACAACATTAAGGTTCCGTTGTTTACTCCATCACTAAGGTATACAAAGGATCAGGTAAGAAGAGATAAAAGTTACTCAGCATCACCTTTGATTACTCCATCACTAAAGTTCTGTTTGGACTTTGAAAAATTTGGTATTAAGAAAAAACTTTAAAGTTCCGTTTGGACTTTGGAAAATTTGGTGTTAAGAAAAAAATTTGAAAAAATAACTTTTTTTTGTGTTTGGTTCAGAGAAAATCGCAAAAGAAAAAAAAATGGAGGAAGATTAGATGGAAAAATTGTTAAAAACAAGAGATAAATTTTTTTCTCATAAAATTATGATAAAAGTTTGGGAAAAGTTCCCAAAAGAACTCCCGACCTCCTCCAACCTCGCACTGCTTATATAATATCAATATGATTCAAGTACTTTATCAACATTCAAATTCTTGTATTTTTTCGTCAATCCAAACAAAAGAAAAAAACTCACTTTTTCCTAGTTTTCTTTTTCTTTCAACTTTTCTTTCCCTCAAATTTTCTAAGTGTCAAATGAAACCTAATAGTCTAAAACAAGAAGGGGAAAATAGATTACATAGTTACTCCTATGAACTTTCGATCCGTTGATCCCTCGTTGACGTTGATTCTCCCAACTTTTCTTTCAACTGTTATCAATGCTTGTAGTGACTCAGAATATTCAAAGTATTCAATCTAGATCTCTCTCTCAAGCTCTGACCGTCTGAGTGTTTGCGTCGGGTCCCGGCCGGGGCCAGTAGTGATCCGTACAGTACATCCCCACCCCACCTGATCGGCGCTTGCTTTCTCGTGGCTTCTCTTAATGCCACCTCTCTCTCTCTCTCTCTCTCTCTGGATTGATATTTCCACTCCCACCAACTTCTCGATCTTCTTTATTTTTCTTTAAATATTTTTAACATAGCCATTTAATTATTCAAATTAATATGTCAAGTTTATGATATTTTAAATTTCAATTTATTCCATTACAACTTGTTCCATAAACTCATGAAATTATTCGGGGTAAAGTAGGGCGACATTGCCCTCTTTCACTCACATGCTTATTACATTAGTTTTATTATAGATTTTAGAACATAATTCACAATGTCGTGTTTTGTAAATGTACATGTACAATCTTAAGCCGAATAAAAATCTAGTCTCGCATAAATTGTGTAAAGACATTAGGCACGTTTAATTTGAACAACCTCAATAAATGCGAAGAGTTTTGTTAGAAGAGTTTTGTTAGAAGAACAATGTATATGTATAGTTGTCATCAATCGGGTATATATTGCAACCTATGAGAGACAACGATCCCAAAAAACCAAAAAAAAAAAACTGTTTGTGTCTCTTCTTCTTGTCTCCACGCAAGATGCAAGACATTTTACATGAATCTCATGATGATTCATAAATTAGAGTGAGAGAGAGAGAGTCCGAGGGAGTATTTACACCATCCAAAGCCTTTGATCAATCAATCACAAATCAAAAGTGAGCGGCAAAATAGGCCACGGCCCCAACAAAGGGGGCATTGATGTAAGTAGTGGGCTCGGACTTTCTAAAATCAACCCGATCATCTTCATACAAGTCATCCTCACCGGGCCCGCCCACTATGGCTCCAACGAGGACATTTGGGTTGGGCCTTGACGAGTTATAGTACGACGTGCCCTCTTTGCAAGCTATTGGCTCTGGGTGATGCTTGATGGACGGCAAGGATGAGCCTCTATGATGGATCCTTTGAGGGTGCTTGAGGCTATACCCTACCATATAGGACATCCCCATGGGGTTATCACCCAAAATGTAGTTCACCTGCCGTTGAGCCACCCGTCGGAGTGCAGCAGGGCCCACACTGACCCCGCCACAATCGACTGTTTGGGATGATTTTTCGAGGTAGTTGGCATAAACAAGCAAGAGGAAGGTGATCGAGGTGGCATGTTGGAGGTTGCTACCCCCCGGCTTGTAGATAAGCCCACCGGGGGTGAACTCGATGTGGAAGGAGGAGGATTCCGGGATTAGAGTGCACATGAAGCTATCTGCTGAGGATTTGTAGAGTTGGAGGGAGTACATGCTTCCTTCTAGTGCTTCCTATCGCAAAATAATATATGGAATATATTTAGTTTAAACTTATAAGTCATAAACAGTTTTGAAATAATGACCAAGTGAAGAAGCAACTCATCATGCACTTAAGTCAAATACACCATCAAATCAGTCAGTCAATTTGCATTGATGAGTATGTAAGTTTATTTTACTCAACTCAATTAATAAACCTATAACTCGATTCAGCCTGCTACATCAAACTATGAACTTGAAGCAACCAAACTGTTATCAATACGGTTTGAGTCTATTTATTTTATTTCACATCAAAGATAGATGGCTGGATTGCCTTTAGTTGATCAGCTTTACGTGTCAGTCCAACTGAGTCCTATGCTAAACCGGCTAACCAATTTATATCATCATAACTCGCTTCTATGTAGCTCAATTTATTGGCTCGAATCGCACTAATAACCACCACAACTAGCAATCTAGTAGAAAAGGCAAATAAAGTTGAAGAGGATTGAAAATCAAATTAGCGATGCATGTTTAGAAAAATGTTGGACTAACCTTTGACACTAAAACATTAAGGCCAGCATGTTTATTGTCCCATCCAAACTCATTAATATTGTCATCAGCCCCAAAAGTGTGAGCATTGCTTGAAATATAGTTAAGGTAAGACTCGTCTTGGGTAGCCCTTCTCAGCCATGCCGCACCCCATAATAGCTCATCCTGCCCCTCGCAACCCAACAAATTAGTTAGTAGTTAGGATCTTGCGGAACAGAAAATCCATTTCTTAATTTTATGACTAAAAATAGAGAAATTAATCTGAAATCTACAATTAATTGTGAAAAAGACTTTAGAGTTTAGTCCCATCTGAATTTAATTCACTTGACATTAGTTTATTTTTATTGTAAATTTGTAATGTATGATTAAAATTTTCAACTGTAAAATTAAATACTTGCCTGATATCCATCAAAGTCACAGTAGAATGGGCAGACGCCATCTCTAACATCAGCATTATCACTATAAGCTCCTCTATAATTATCTGCAAATTGGAAGGCGGTTATGGCATTTCGTAATAAGGTTTCCGAGTAGTCCGGCTCGGTGGACCGAAATGCCATCGAGGCGGCCGCCAGAGCTGCAGCGGTCTCACCGGCAACGTCGGAAGCCGGGTTAGGGGCATCAACCACGTAGACTGTTCTTGCGGTGTCCATGTCCTCTGGTCTTTCCCAACAATTGTGGTCACTCATTGGATCACCTACCTACCAATAATAATGTACTAATTAAATTACAAAAAAAAAAGCAAAAGAAATTACATGTGTGCTAAACAAATTGTGTGCTCCGGTAGATTGTTTGGGTTCAGGCCCAAGTAAATTGGGGGCCCAAATGCAGGTAACTAGTTGTAGATTTATAGGCCGACAAAAGCAACAGTGGATTAAATCTTAAGCGCATAGTTTTGCTTGAGCTAATTCCAACATCCAAATATCAGTTAATTTAACGGCTAAAATTTTAAACAGTTATTATTTAGATTTAAATTCTACCTATATCCATAGTTATGTCTTTTAGTGCACCCAGGAAAAATATATATGTGTATATTTATTTTATTCATAAAAAAAAACTTATAAACCAAGTAATTTCCCAAACTACCCACAGCCCAAATCCCAAAATTACACCCCCTACTACTGAAGTAGTATTCTCTTTTTTTTTTAAATGTAATTACCTGAACGTAAATCCTATTGGGATGGGCAATGGTCTTGAGGAGGTAATCAGTGGCCCATTTGATAGCAACCAAAGAGTGTCTAAGCTCAGTTGGGGGCATCAACTCTCCAAACTCCACCACACTCCAAGCCAGCATTGTGGTGGTGAAGGCCATGGGAAAGTTGAACTTCACATTGTCACCCGCATCGTAGTAGCCGCCAGTCAGGTCCACGCCCCGCTCAGACCCATCCTCGAGACCCGAGTTAGCCCGCCACTGGAGCCGCTGGTCGGGGGGCAGTGGGCCCGACCTCTGCCCCTCGAAGAATAATATGGACTTTCTTAGGGCCTCTTGGTAGTCATGGTCTGAAAATACCAAAATGGGCTGCCCAAGAAAGAGGAGCAGGAGAAAGAGAGTGATGAGCTTAGGAGAATTAGAGGGCTTCATTTTCTTCTCTCTTTTTTTTTGGGTTTTTTTTTTTGAAATTCGGTTAGGTGGTTAGTTTTTTGGGGTGGTAATCGGTTGGGAAATGGGAGGGTTGGGGTGGGTTTTTATTGCAAAATTGGAGCGAGAGTGTAAGGTGTTGCGTAAGGCTTTTTGTTGGGGTTACATTTACTGTTGTAATAAGGGGCATCACGAGAGAGAGAGGAGGGGGGGGGGATAGCCGACAAGAAGGGTGAAAGGGTAATTAGGAAGCTGGATCACATGCACATATATGAAATTTATGTGATTCACAAAAACTTTGATAAAAGTTCCGGAGTCATAGTATGAGTACATGCATGCGTACGTAGGTCTGCCTATATATCAAGCATAAAGTGTAGACAAGCTTTCTCTTTTTCTTCTTTTGTCATTAAAAAAATTTTAGTTTGGGATTAGAGAAATAATTAAGGTAGAGTAAACATTTAGAAATATGAGGGAAAATGAAAAAGATTATGTAGATTGAGATTTTCTCGATGTAATAGTTATCTCGTCTTCTGTAATTTTAGGAGAAATACCATAATTTTTTTGTAATTGAAAATTGGTCATCCTTAACATAAGATCATCGGTGTTCTTCGATAATTGCTTACATTTTCACATTTAAGGTTTTATAATACTTGGACATATGAGTTTTAATTTAATTATTTTTTTTGAATCGATTTAGAATTTCATGGGTGTTTTGATCTATTTGTTTTTTTATTTACAAAGACCAAATTCCTTTTTTTTTTAAAAAAAGAACACTTGCATCTTTGAATCAGCATAAATTCAATTTTTTATTTTATTTGTTTTCAAAATAGAATAATTATACAACGACAAAGAAAGAAAAAGACATCTTTTTATTCATTTTAGATTTGCAGTTAGCCATTGAATTGTTATGCATATATAACTTGGACAACATAGTATGCAGTAATTCTAATTTGAGCATAGATTGGGAATCGAAGAGGCTCATAATTTATACCAAAAAGGGAAAAATGCTCAAAAACAAATAAAAAAAATGGCATGCATTTATTCCCGACCTAACCAATAATCTCCTTTGGCAAAAAATGAGGAACTTGTCTATTAGTGAAAGACCGAACGATGCAAAATGCAAGCAAAAACCAGAGAATTCTTAGCGGCTGCATGTGAATCCTCAATCCTCATACAGACATTCCACTCAGAAACGTAAGCCACATTATACAGTGAGTTCCTCCGATCCGGCCTTATGCAAAGTAAAACGCCAACACTTCCTGCTAACAAACCATATGAAAACACAATCCACGTAAGTCATCAAATAGACATATGCATATGGTTAATTATTCCTTGAAACACCTTTCATTATGTACTTATTTCAACTTATCTTATCCAATCTCATCTTTATATATATTGACATTCATTTACGAGTAAAGTTCAAGGATATGACGGTTTTTAACCACTTTACGAGTTTAGAGTATTCAGTAATGTGAAGTTTTTGAACTTGGCATAATAGCAAAAATAACATCCAATGTGATCATAATAGGGACTTTAAGGAGTCCCAATATGGACTATCTTACACTATTAGCTCAATAAAGAGAGCAGCAGAATAGTTCTCAACTACTTTAAAAGTTTAGTGCAATATATAGTGTGACAATGTTGAATTATGCACAATAATAACACTAGCATTCATTATGATCATAATATAGTTCGACAGTTCAAATATAAACAATCTTACACGTATACAAACTAAGAGACGGCAGTGAAAATACACACAAGTAGTCAAGTACAATAAATGAGAGGGGGAGATAAGAAGTGTGAAGTTTTTGAGGTACGGTGTAGTGAGAATAGGAATGAAGCATAAGTGGAAGCAAAGAAAGGAAGAAAGTTGTGGCCTACAACTTTAATAATTAGTTGTTTGTCAGTACTAAATTGAGTGAGAGAATAAACTTGGAAACTTGGATCACACTTGTGTGTAGGCCAAAAATTACATGATTCTGTCATCTTTTGTCGACTTTTGCTGATATATTCTATTTGCATGTGAGTCATTTGTGCATGGCTTCCACACTCCCTCATCTGCCTCTCTATTGTCCATCTGCACAGTGCAGTGCTAAGTGATCAGAGAGAAACAGGGACAAAGCAGCAAAGCAATTCATGTCTCTCTTTTTTTTTGTCTTTTTTTTTTTATTGAAGTGTCCCTAATCCTTTTTATTAGAAGAAACCCTTTGCTGATGTCTCAAGCAAGGGAGAGAATCCAACTTGACGTTTAATCTGACAGTTCAAAGTCAAAGAAACAATGAGACCTCTTTTTCGTAATTTTCGGATTCTAAGTTACTAGTTACTCTAAATAGATGCATATGGAGTGTTAGAATTTCTCACTTGGAATCGTATTCTTGTTGCGTACTAAATTGAGAGTTAGAATTGAGTATGACATATAATGCTATTAAGCTCCTACAAAATTGACATTAGGAGAAAGTACTTGATAATTTCAAGATCGATCGTAGTCGAAATCAAACTCGAAGTAAAATTGAAATAAAGCAATTTCAAATAGTCGAACTCCAATTCAATATATCTAGTTGGTTCAAATGATTTTCATTAAATTCGAGTTTCATTGATAGAGAAAATATATAATAGACAAACTCTATACGTTTATGGGCCAATACCCAATACGTTTATGGGCCCATACACATAATTAGAGAGTGACCTCATTAATTAGAGTAGAACCAAAAAGGCCATTCATTGATGTAGCCACAAGTTAACATTTCCTCAAAGAGAGATCTGCATTGCTCCCATACACTCATCTACAACAAAAGACTTGCCCCCCATCTCAATCTAAATACACATCATAATCTCAAATGATAATCCATAAAATGGAGCATAGCGGCCATGTTAGATGGCTTGTGTGAATGCCTAATATAACCCGCTTCTAAAATCTAAATACACTTCTAATATAACCCACTTCTAAAATCTAATCAAATCCCATACAAAAGACAAGAATCAATGAAAAATTATGTTAGGCTAGGAAATCATATTTAGTGAGCGTCTTCTCCCAAGCGATAACACCATGACGATTGAGCAACTTCCTGCATTCCCAACATCCCAGCATCACCATCAACAACATCTCCAGTCATGGTAGCATCCCAATTAATAAAATCTCCAGTCATGAAATTGCAATGTCCAGCCAAATACAATTGATCATGGGTATTAAAGTTCCAGGGCATAGGCAATTCTTCATATTGCACCATGTCATTCGTCATCTCTTGAGCTTGATCACAGGGCAATACATGACCAAATTCAACAGGGTTTTGGTGAGCCCTATTCATCACATCAATCCTAGAGTTCACAATATCAAGCTCAGCATCCAAATTACCCACCAAATCAACCAACTGCTCCAGTGAGAAACCATCAACGTTAATGTCACCAACCAAGCAATTAGTCTCTTGATCTTTGCCTTCCTCCTCGCCAACAGTAACACTCTCCTCTTCATCACCACTCAGCTCTTCTTCTTCGAATTTGAGATCCTTGGTTTTGAAATCAGCCATTGTCATAGCATTCTTAGATTTGTTCCTCTGAAGTGGGCTTAGGTTCATATACTTCCCAATAATGGCATCAAGGCTTTGAGTACACTGAGGCCAAACATGAGGGGTACCCTTATCGGGTCCGAAAATCACAACACCAACTGATACTCCACAAAGCACTGAAAGCTCTGCAGCTTTCTTCATTATCCCACCTTTTCGACGTGCAAAAGTTCTTATCAAGTCTTTCTTGCCTTTTACCAACCCAGTTTTCGACTTTCCTCCAACCATTGTTGAGGGCACTCAACTGGGCATTCAAATTCAATCAATGTTACGATACAAAATTGATTGAATTAATCAGGAAAATTAGAAAAATCTAACAGTGATCATTCTAACCAACAAAACCCTAATTTGAATCAATCACTAACACTAAACAGAGGGGTGAAACCAGGAATTGAGTTTACCTAGGTTATGATCGATCCTTGAGGAGGAGGTACTGAAACTGTGAGACAAGAACAAATGCTGGACCACCACCTTCACCGCCGTCAATAGCGTCGCCGCCCTCCCTACCGCCGTCGCACTCAGTCGCTACCGAATACGAGATTTCCGAGTTCACGTTGGCGAAGAGAAACTTGGGGAAAAAGTAGCAGTGTGCCCGCCATTTATAAGGAAGTCGGTCAAAGGTAGTCAGACCATTTCCGCGTAAACGGGAGCAAAGGTGGACCTTCCAAAAATAGGAAAGAAACGATAAATTGACTTCAAGGCCCGACAATTTTGGTTGGGCTTCGGCTTCATCATCACAATGGCTATGTTAGAGTGTTTAGTAGTTCAATTTAAAATGTAATTAATCAATGTATCTTTGTGTAAGTGCCGGTGAATGGGCAGTATATATAGAAACAATCGGTTTGCTTAGTCGTCAGACGTATGCATTGAATTAGTAGACTTAGTTAATGAGTTGAGGCCCTGTTCGACCTTATAAACCATAATGAGAATGACATTCTTAATTTATGGTTATAAACATTTTGGATAATAAGTACATAATGAACTTAAGAAAACGAAATACAATTCTACTTAATGATTGTCTTGGTGATGTGTCTGAAGAACATGACACGCCTGAATTATTACTTCATTTTGCATTTTAAGTGTATTGTTGAACTTGAAAATGTTTATGTATTGTTATATTGAGTGAGGTAAAAGGTGATTATCTCAAAATGATGATCCAAAAGTGAATATCATATATTAATTTAAAATTTTATATGTTACATAATAGCGAACTGGACATAAGACAATAAATTCGTTGTACATTTGTTGTCTAGATAGTGAGGATACTTGGCTCTTGATATTGGCACAATAACAACTTTGTAAATTCTCCAAGTCGAGTAATTATACTTAGCTCCCTAACCAATAAATTCTTGTTTCTTTATTTGATAACTATGAGTGGATGTGGCCTTTTTACAATTTGTTAATAACTACTCTTACTAGAGGTGCACTTGATTGAGAACTAATGTAATTAGAAGCTTTGACTAATGCTTATGAGTAGATTTTATATTTTAATATGCCCTTTATACGAATGCCCATTGTACTTGAAACGTGAATGCTACAAAAAAGTTTCATACTTTGTGCAATAATTTAATATGATGGTTGTTGAAATATGCATGAATATGAGACTTCTCATTGATAAATGCTATAATACCGTGCTCGATAACCATCACAGCCAAAAACTAATGGTATATGGATATTGTATGGGTTTGCAATGTAGATGACATTGAGTAACAAATCAATGTGGGGGTTGTTGAGATTCAAACATAAAACATCTCACTCATAAATGCTTTGATATCATGTTCGATAACAAACTCAATCAAAAGTTTAAGTTGATATTGAAGCCATGTTAATGGGTTTTGTACTCTAGCAACACTGGGGATGGCAATAGGATGGTTAGGGGACGGGAGTATACTCCCCGTCCTTATCCCCGCTCAGCTTGTGGCCCCCTATCCTCACCCCGTTCACTATTGCGGTGAGAAAATTCATCCCCGTCCCCTCCCCAATGGAGATTCAATTCATAACGGAGCCCCAACGGGAATTTTTACCTGAAATCTTTTTATTGCGATGTGAAAACTATGCTATGAGTTAGATATTGGATAAAAGGCCAAGTGTTCAATAGTCCTAGTTCAAATAATTGTACGAAGCTCTTGTAGGCTCTATGCAAAAGGTTTAACAAGTCAATGCAATACAAATCCAACGTCAATGCATAAATTATACAACCGAACCAAAGTCTAATAAGGAAAAAATGGATTATATAGCTAGGGTTTTCCAATTAAATTTGCCTATTTAATCTCAATCTTATGTTCATAAATAAAGTATTTATAAGTAATTTTAATTATGAACAAGGACGAATATGAGTTTTTTTCCCCAATCGGGGATGGGAACAGTGGATGGGGATGAGGATAGAGATTTTCCCTCGAGTGGATAAGCAAGTACGTGGACGGGTAAAATTTTGCCTGTCCCCGTCCTCATCGCAATTGGGGACGTGAATTTTTTTCCCCAATGTGGTGCGGGGCCCCAACGGCGACGAGGATTTCCTGCCCCATTGCCAAGTGTGGAGGGTAGGGGGCTAATGGCTTGTTATTTGGTAAATTTGTTTTTACCAACTTCCACCAACTGTTACCAAAAAACAAAAAAAAAACGTTTTCAACTATAACCAACTTCTATCAATTTATGTCAATTTTTACCAATTTTTACCGTTATCTTTCAAACAGTTTTACAAAGAAATTCCCACTCATTTACATTTTATACCAACATCATCCAACTTATACCAACTTTTTCCCATTTTTTTATAATCTTAACCAACTGCTACCATTCATTTCCAACCAAAAAAAAAAATAAATTTTACCCACTTTTATCAATCTTTATCAACCCATATTTACTAGCAAATAGAAAATACCCTAAGGGATCGAAAACCATTTGGTGAATTATGATGGTGGAAAATTGGGGGAAATGACATATATGGTCGGGGTTTGTGATCCGTGATCAACTAACAATAGATATACCCTAACAAAAACGGGATCACCCGATGAGTAGTTTTGGAGATCATCTGATGCTATATTTCTAACGGTCAATTTTGATAATCGACAATTGGGCATTGCTAGTTATGAAATTGGGGGTCTGTGATCCATGACCATACGAGGGATGTTTTGATGAGTGGTTTCAAATAGGGTGCAAGATTATCAGAAAGTCGAGTTACAAGAAATGACTTCGTACATTTCTTGCTATTCAAAAGCTATACTCAGAATACAATAGCTTGGTTATTAAGGGAGATCCAAGTTCAAGCAATAGGAGATTCGCAATAACCTTTTATATATATATTTTTTTGTTCATGTCCAGTCTTTTTATTTTCTGTTTATGACTACGTGAAACAGGGGCATAATTTGATTCCTTATATAATTGCCCACTTTCAACATGTCGATGTTCAATAGATGATCTGGGTGATATGGGACCATATATTTTATGCGATTTGGCAAACAAGAGCGGTGTACTTTTAATGATCATGCATTGTTAAAATCCTCCTTTTTTCGAATATAAAAGAAAAACTGCAGTCTAACTCACTAAATTTTGATATTTTCATACATCAAAAAGAAAATAAGAAGTTACTATTATAACATTTATATTCTCATATTCCGTGCACATCAAAAAGAAAATAAAAAGTTACTCCTATCCGAGACACATAATCACATTATCGTATCCGTCTGTTTCCAATCAACAGCCACAGACACATACACCACAAGAATTTTAACGATGCTGATTTCCGGTGACACGGTGGGTTGATGACCCCCCTCCCCTTTTTCTTCCTTTTGATTTATTTGTTGCCCATGAACACCAGGACTGGAGGCCTCTCACATTCGGGGGTAAGAACGTCATTTCATCCTAAAAACTGGGCAAAACAACCGCATCCTCCCTCTTTCATTGTTTTTCTCATTTACACAGAGAGAGACAGTCCGAGTGTGAGAAGAAACTTATATAAGCCTAGGGTTTTTCATTTTCTTCTTTTGGCCAATTTCGTCTTAATCCCCCAAATCTTAGGGTTTTTTCCTTCCGATTTCCCCCCAATCTCTTATCGAATCTCCATCAATGGAGGACGAAGACGATGTCGTCAAGGCTGTCGACCCTCCTACGTTGGAGCAGTCAGCAGCGGAGCCTCCTCTCTCCGAGCAACCTCAGATTCCCGAGCAATGCGGCACTGCTTCGATTGACGCTGCTCCGGCAACGACTACGTGTGAAGCTGAGCCACCGCCCGTGGCTGAGGGATTGGCGGGAGAGGGTGAGGTGGTTCAGGCAGTGGGGAAGGATGACAGAGAAAAGGAGGGTGTGAATGGTGGAGAACCGGAACCTAGAGTAAAAGAGCGCGATAGATTAGTACAGGAAGGATCAGAGGGACAGGGAAATGCCGATGAGTTCGTGAAGATGGAGGAGTTGCCACAGGTTACTGAGGATTTGGAGCCGAAGAATGAGGAGATGGCTGGAGAAGGCGAGGAAAAGGCCGAAGAAGGAATACAGACTGTGGAGACATCGGTAGAGGTTGAGGATGACGAGTTTGTGAAAGCGGAAGAGGTTCTGTCTGTGACTGAGAAGGTGGAGGTAGCAACGACCGAGGATATGGCCGGGGAGGAGGTGGAGAAGCTGGAGGAAGATGAATCTAAGGGCGTTGAAGGTTCTTCTGAAGGGAAAAAGGTGGGGAAGCACGAGGAAGTTGAATCTGAGAGTGTTGGGGGAGATGTTAAAGGGCAGGTGGTGGTCAATGAAGAAGAAGACGGGTCTAAGGGAGATGAAGAGGTGGTTGGGGAGAAGGCAGAAGACAAGCAGAAGATTGAGGGAGATGGTGAAGGGGTGCTGGTGGTCAAGCAAGAGGAGGACGAGTCCAAGGGAGGAGTAGGGGGAGATGCTGAGGGTCAAGTGATGGTGAATGAGGAAGATAATGGGTCGAAGCCAGATGAAGGGATGGCGGTGGAGAAGGTGGAGGATGAGCAGGAGGTGCAGGGAGATGGAGAAGGGCAGTTGGTGGCTGAACAAGAGAAGGATGAGTCCAAGGGAGGGGGAGAAGATGATGTTGAAGGACAAGTGGAGGTGAATGAAGAAGAAGATGAATCTAAGGGAGATGAAGAAATGGGGGGAGAAGGAGAGGATGAGGAATTGAATGATTCACATGTGAATGACATTGGGTCCTCACCGGTTGTGACCAAAGATGAGGAATTGACGGGAGAGGCAGGGACCTCCACTGCTGATACAGAAATGGAGTTGGAGGGAGAGGCAGTGAAGAGTGGAAGTGGTGGGAAGCGTAGGCGTGGGCGGAACTCCAAGGCAGCTTCGGCAAGGACCCCAGTGAGGAAGACAGCTGGGGAGGATGTTTGCTTCATATGCCTTGATGGTGGAGATCTTGTGCTTTGTGACCGCAGGTTTGCTTGAGATGACATTTACCTTGGCACCAGTTGTTTTCTGTCCTTGGTAGTCTTTCGGTAGTCATTGCAATTTCTAGTGTGCTGGCAAGCTAAATGGTATTAACTTTAAGGGCGTTCTGTTGTTTTAGGGGATGCCCGAAGGCGTATCATCCGTCATGTGTTGACCATGATGAGGAGTTTTTCAAGACAAAGGATCGGTGGACATGTGGTAAGTCTACATAATTTATTGCATAATGAACTCATGCTCTGAAGTATGTTATGTTTCAGTTCCTGTTTATTTTCACTTCATATTCTTTGATCTCCTATGATTAATGGCCCTGTCTATTTGGATTGATGGCTCATCAATCCTGTGTTTAGAAAAGCGCACCCTGGGCACGCCTAGGTTGACAAAAGCCCGAAGCCCAACCCCTTGCGCCTTGCAAGGGGTCAAGCCCATCCCATTCTTTAAGCCCGCGCTTTTTTGCGCTTCAGAATGAGGTGCAGAACGACCCAAGCCCGCGCTTTATGGAAAAGAGTTAAAAGAGAGAACACACTATGTGAAAACACAAATACCTTTAGATTGACACTTACATTTGCTATATTATTCAAGTTTGGATAGAAACCCTTATCTACTTGCATACAATTGCTTCGAGTATAGACTAGACTGAAGAACCCTAATTTAGAAACCCTAATTTTTGGATGGAGGGTTGAGATGTAGTTGAAGGCTTGTATAGTGTTCTAATAAATACAGAGTTGACCAATCTTTTCTCATATCTCTCTAAATGGGAAATATAGTGCCGCTAATAATATTATGGAAAGAAGGATTAAAGAATGTACTTCTCTTTCATCCTAATATTGTCAAATATTGTTTCCTTTGGGAAATATGGGCATGTCCTGGGTAGCTCCTGATTCTTTTAGGAACCATCTTTTGGCTTGGTAAGGTTCCTTTGGGAGGAGGGTTAAGAAGAAGAAGAAGGAGAAAGTCATGGTCCTACCTCATGTCATCGTTTGGATTATTTGGAGGGAGAGAAATCGACGAGTTTTTGATAACGTTGAAACCCCTCTTCAGCGTTTGAAAGAGAATTTCATCAAAATTCTCTTCTTTTGGATGAATGGGAAGTTTAGCTCTTCCTTTTTTGATTTGGCAGATTGTGTAGATAGTCTATTCTTGGGTTGTAAATAGCTGTTGTACAGTGCTCACTGTGCAACTCAGATTTGGTTCTTAATATATTTATATATCCTTTTCCTTATCAAAAAAAAATTGTCAAATATTGTTTCCTTCTGTTTTTTCCCTCTCCTTCCTAAAATGCCTTCAGAAATTATGAATCCGATATAAGATATTATAGTGTGGCCCGCTGCGATGTCTAATCACTTGCTTAATACTATCATCTAACTTGTTTGTCAAAGTATGGTTTGTAAATGCTTTTCAAGCATTTTTGAGTAAAAGTGCACCTAATGTCCAAAAAGCCCGCGGCTCAGGCCCTAGGACCCTTTGCGCTTTTGTGCGCCTCGAGCTTTTTTAATCTAAGCATCAACCTCATATAACTATGTTGGTCGCGCTTGAGTCTAAGTTGCAGTCATGTGTTCACTGCATGCATAATATGACAGTTATGGAAAAGATGCCAAAAGAGTGGGATCGAATGAGTTCTGCAACACAGTTCTCATTGTCATGTGCTTTCAGTGAGATCAGTCATAGCCGGTTGTTAGCCTGATCAGTAACCAACTAACAAATTTAAAAGCTATGGCCTATGAGTCATCTTCACATGTGTTCCCGTTTCTTAGAGAGGTGTAGGAAGCAATTAATTTAAACTGGTTCTGTGAGTCTATAGGAATCAGTCTCTTCGTTGGCAGCAATGCTTGCATGGGTAAGAGTGCCGACACTTGGATTTTTCCAAATTTTGCTAAAGCGATACCCACATTGGGTGTTGATGGTTCTGTAGGAGATTTTATATTTTTAATTAACAAGTTCACCCTGCAATGACACTATGACATACAAATTTGAGCTGTCTCAGTACTCAACTATCATACCTGGACTCTCCATTTTGCCCGGCCGTACCCGTGTCGGACGCAACACTCCATGGATAGGACATGGGATACGTGTCGGACCCTTATCCAAACTCTAAAGCGATAAGGGTGAAAAAAATTGGAATATATAGTTTTTTTCCTTCTTCGTGCATTGTTTTTTTAAATAAATCTTTAATGTTTAGTTGTTTGATAAGTAGACTACCTTTTAATTATTGAAATATTCTTAAAAGATTAATTTGAAATTGCAACTTCACATATAAAATGATGAGTCCGCATATACGTGTCCAAATTTTGGACAGTGTCCCGCGTCCTAAAGTTTGAGACTAGTCGGACACTTGGATCCGTACCTGGGTGTCGGAGTGTCTGACACCCATTACCTGAGTCTATGCTCAAGTTTTTATGATAAAATTGATATCCCTAGAAAGTCAGAATTGATGCCCTTCTTCTATTGGCAACCTGCTGTGGATCCCTTGATTTGAGTAGTCCCTAACCTCTATGGTTTGAAATTAAGAGAGAGTCACTTTCAAGGCAAAAATATGAAGATCTCTATTGTAGTGATCTATTCTGACTATTTACTGAAATACATCTCATTCAAAAAATGCAGTTATGAGTAATAATTGGTAGCAATCCGTTCATACTCATACTTACAGGAACGACGAAGCTACTCTGTCTTGACTCTGGCAACTTTGAGTACCATTGCAACATTATTATAGTTGTAACATCGTGAGGATCTAGTTCCTTTTTTGCGACTCTGCATGCTATCTTAGTGCGAATTCATATTCGTGGTATCTGGTATGTACAAATTCAGGAAGCTATTTGCCTTGACTTCTGAAGCTTGCCGTACCCGTTGTAAAATGATTTACAACTTGTAAACCGTCTATAATCCGGTACCCTTTTTTCCTCCCCCCCCCCCCCCCAAAAAAAATAAAAAATTCCAGTTGTTGCTTATGCTGCATGCTATCACAAAGCGTCTCAACACATTTTGTTTTGCAATGCTAGTTACCTGGTGAGCTTTCGGTGTAATCGTACTTAATATGCTTCTGAGCAACAGTGAAGTATGTCCTGTTTTGTCTTATCATCTTGCTGATCTCTGCCCAATCCGTGCAATGTTGCTATTATATCCATGATTTGATTTCCCCCCTCTTCTTGCAGGTTGGCATCTCTGCAACAAATGTGGGAAGAACGCATACTTTATGTGTTATACCTGTACATTTTCATTGTGCAAAGGATGCTGTAAAGGTGCTGTTGTCTTTTGTGTTAGAGGAAACAAGGGCTTTTGTGAGTCATGCATGAAAAGTGTAATGATGATTGAAAGTACTGAACAAAATGAGGTGGTACACTCATTTCTAACTTTTTATGGTTTGACTATACGTTTGTTACTTTTAATTTAATTCTTTTGGGTGATATGTGATCTTGGGATGCCGGCATGAAGAATTCTCTTGATTATTATACCTCGTGAATACTGGAAAGCACCAACTTTGAACTTATCCATGCATATCTTTGAGGATTACAGGCTTATGCATGGCAATGTGATGTCAGAGAATAAGAGTTTTGCTGTGTCTTATTAATCTAAATAATGAATTGCAGAGGCGTTAAGTGTGATCCACATATTAGGATTTGTATAATTCCAGACCTAATGGACTGCGAACGATGGTCCTATTGCAGCGTTCATATTGAAGTTAAAGAGTGGAACTCTTTTTGGTTAATATGTCATGCAGTTGCATGTCTCACCATACTGTTCATTGTTGTGGCATAGTGGACAGTTACAACTTGTCAAATTGTGGGTGTAAGGAAAGCATCCTTTCTGCAGTTTGATGGCCTCGAGTTGATGCTTGCGTACGTTTCAAACAACTGCCTGCCCCCTTGATAAAAAAAGGGAAAAATGAAAAAAGCCCGGCCCTAGGCAGGATTCTGTTGGGTTATCAGCTTGGCTGTATGCCACTAATATGCAACAATCTTCAAGGAAGAGTGGAACTTTTATACTGATGTCAAAGGAAGATTGATGCTGAATGAAACAAAGAAAGTCCTGTTGAGAAGAAATCTCAAAACATAGAAAATTTTGCGACAGGAACAAATAATTACATTTTTTCTCATATTTTTTGGCAGAGCATTCAATTTCATTTCTAAGAAGTATGTTCTGTTACCTAGTATTTTGACTCCCCCCAGTCCACAAAAAGGAGAGAGAGAGAAAAATCCCTCTGCCAGTGAAGATATGTTTGTGTTAAATCCTGGAATGTAATTGTCTTTCCGGAGAGCAGTTTGTAACTGAGAGACTTCTGGTGTCTTCAGAAACATGTGGAGGGTATAGCCTTTTTGGATGCTTGGCCTGTCGGCGTCAGGATTAAGTTCATAAATCTCACCTATGCTATTATTACTGCACTTGTGTTTTTTTTGTACGCTGCACACAAATGTGCTCTCTATGGCAGTCTATTCTTGATTGCCTCTGTGGAATTGATTCCTCCCCCCCCCGTCTTTTGGTGAGTGTTGTAGATATGGTATCTAGGGGTTAATGTAGTTTACAAATTGCCCTTAGTGTGGTTTGTATCATATCAATGAGCTATGATGATTTTGGGCAGAACTGGATAGATTTTAAAGGGATAGTTAAGCTGCTATTTAAATAAAGAATATGCTGTCTCTTTCGGGTCTGTAACTCCATGGTTTGTCTGTTCTCTCATGTACTTCCCTTTAAGTATTGGATTTCTAAGATAGGCATCTATAGTACTACTTCTTGAATGGGAGTCCTCTATTTTACAGGTATTGGATGGGGCCTTCAGAAAATTATAGTAAAATGGGAGACTCAACTTTCCTGTTTGATGCTCTCCTGGGTTCATTCCTCTGACTGAACAAGTCGCTGTCTTTCCTACTGTGCTGATTTTGTGGACTTTGACAATGATCATTTCTCACCCTTTTCTTTCTCCAGCTTCATGCCTTTGAAGTTAAAGTTACTTTCCAAGTTCCCAGTCTTGGCCTATGGCACATAACAGAATTTCATACAGTGACAAGTAAAGCTAGATGATCTGTAATTGGCAGAATATAGAGCTTCTTCTTTCCCCCCTGGAATTGTTTAAGATTTTATCCTTCTGTAATATTTCCTAGTCTTTATTTTTTGTAATGAACTGCCAATGACAATGTGAACTTCTGTCTCCTTGTGGGAAAGGAGTGTGGGGGATGGATGGATAATATGTTGCATCTGATTTTTGATTTCAACAAGGAGGTGCTCCAATATAAATGCATGAGATTGACAATGACAAACACAAAGGCTAACTACGGAAATTAATATGGCCTTTCGCTCTCAATTCATATTTCATCCTTTCGCTCTCAATTCATATTTCATCCTGTCCAATGTTTGTGACCGAGTAAACACTATGGTTTTTGCCGTCTTTTACTCCCCCAAAAACAATCATTCGAACTAATCATTCTTAGTAACTCCATTGCAGGGTCAGGTTGCTTTTGATGACAAAAGTAGCTGGGAATATCTCTTCAAGGATTACTGGATAGAACAAAAAAGGAGGTTTTCTATTACTTCTGATGAGCTTGCCCAGGCAAGGAATCCATGGAAAATTTCTCATGCTCCAGATAAGCAGCAAACAGGTGGTGATGTACCTATCGGTGATAATGATGAGGATACTGATTCAGACAGCTCGGAAAATTTAGAAGTAACTGACTCAAAAAGAAAGAAGGCTAAGAGAAAGTCAAAGTCTATAGATTCTGGCACAGATAGCTCATCAGAAAAGGAAGTGAGTACTGCAAAAAGAAAGGCTAAAAGGAAGCCAAAATCCCAGATGAAAGAATCATACTCTGATTCAGAACATTCTTCCGGTAATGAAGATGCAAGTAATAAGAAGGGTAAGAGGCCTAGAAGATTGTCCAAGTCCCATTCCAAGGATCGCAGTACAACTAGTGCTGCTAACGTGGTACTCGCTGCTGAAGGCTCTGCCGAGTGGGCTTCAAAAGAACTTCTTGAGTTCATTATGCACATGAAAGATGGTGATAAATCTGTTCTGACACAGTTTGATGTTCAGGGACTCTTGCTTGAATATATAAAAAGAAACAAACTTCGTGATCCGCGTCGACGGAGCCAGATAATTTGTGATCCAATGCTTCAAAAACTGTTTGGAAAGCCACGTGTGGGTCATTTTGAAATGCTAAAGCTGCTTGAATTGCACTTTCTTTTTAAGGAGGATTCTCAGGCAGATGATAATCACGGAAGCGTAGTTGATGAGGTTAGTCAACTGGATGCTGACGATAATACTGACTCTACACTGGATGCTGGCAGAAGTAAGGGAAGAAAGTCTCGCAAAAGGGGTGAAGACAGAGGATTACCCTCAAACCTCGATGATTATGCTGCTATCGATATGCATAATATTAATTTGATTTACTTGCGTCGCAATTTGATGGAAGCTCTTATGGAAGATGTTGAAACGTTCCATGACAAGGTCGTTGGTTCTTTTGTTAGAATAAGAATTTCTGGTAGCAATCAGAAGCAGGACATTTACAGGCTAGTGCAAATAATTGGTAACCATTTTTCCTTTGGCATATCATTGACTGAAAATTATGTTACTCTTAGTGGTGAACAACCCATTACTTTTTTTTTTTAACAAGGTACAAGCAAGGCAGCTGAGCCATACAGAGTTGGTAAAAGGACAACAGATGTAATGCTAGAGATCTTGAATTTGGATAAGACGGAGATCATATCAATTGATTCAATTTCAAATCAGGAATTTACTGAGGTGATTACATGTTTGGCATGCTATTGATTTCAAATTGTTTACTCATTTCGTTTGAAAGGCCTAAAAATGAAAGGTCATACTTGCCCCTATTGTGGAACAAAGGATATGTGTATGAACTCTATGGTAATCAGAACTCAGAAGGCCTAGTGGTTGGTCTTCCTTTGTATTGTATTTGTCCTCATTTCCCCTAAAAATGTTGACCAATTGATTTGTCAGACAAAGATTACGCCCTCCCCCTACCAAGCCGCTGCATTTGCCTTCCATGGAGTTGGAATTGGTCTTATGCCCTTGCTTCTTGCTGTAGATTAGTTGCAAATTTTGATAGCTTTAACTGATAGTTAAACTGATATTGTGGAATAGTCAGTTTTGTCCACTCTTGAAAAAGTATCTGTGACAAATTTTTCTTTTAGTTTGAATTATGTGGATATAGAAAAATGCCTCCCTAGATGTCACTCCACTTTTTGTGAGGTAGTAGAAAGTCAAAAGGTTTTTAGTGTAGGTCCAACGGAAATAGCCTCTTTGTAATCTGACGTATGGATTTGGACTTGCTAGAAGTATTTGGATACGCCCCAAAAGGAAGGCCCCATCCAACTGGGGGGAAAAAGAGAACATTTACATTATCATGTTTTGATGCAGGATGAGTGCAAGCGATTGAGGCAGAGCATAAAATGTGGACTGATCAGTCGGATGACAGTGGTGAGGCATTTAGTTGCTTTAAGTTCAAGGTGAAAAAAACTGCTGTGTTTTTGTAATACTGAGATAAGGAGTGCTTTGTTCTCAGGGTGATGTTCTGGAAAAAGCTAGGGAACTGCAGGAAGTCAGAGTTATTGATGTAAGAAATACTTGTTCCCCCCGTCCACCTTGCAATCTGCATTTTTGCTTCTTCCCTCCCTTTTACACTTCAGAAGCTAGTGATGATTCGGACTCTGTTTCCTGTCCCGATTCTCCTTCCACAATGGAAAATATGGAAAGACGGATGAAACAAAAACCATTTCTTCTTTTTCACGATTTCTAGAAACACTAGCCTATCGGAGAGTAAGTAGTCTATTATGTAACATGCACAAGGGTTTATTTGACTTCAAGTCACCAGGGCACGTTTTTCTCTTAAGGTATTCAAGAAACTGGATATTTAAATCTGTTTTCTTCTTTGATATTGTTAGGGTGTGGAATGATGGGCTCAATTCAATGCCATGCCCTTTTCTACTCTTGATACTTGTGGCTTGCCTTCCTCTTGATTTAGAAGCCATGATTGCTCCTTTGTATAATTTGTTAGCGTTTGATGCTGAGACATTGTTTTATCTTGTGGTCGTCTGATGTTTACTGATAAGCATGTGTAATTCTCATATATTCACCTGGCTTTATAATTGCACTTTTATCTACATTTCAGTGGCTGGAAGCAGAGATAGTCAGGCTTAGTCATCTTCGGGATCGAGCTAGCGAAAAGGGGCGCAAAAAGGAATATCCTTTGTATGGAATTATGACATCTGGCTTACTGAAATGCATGTGAATGTGCTCATATGTCAATTTGGTGTGTGCTTAATATATGCTCTTATAAGTTTACAAGAGTTGGAATAGAATGCCTGTTATATTTCTTGCATATCGGGTTGCTTTGGTTATTAATCCAAGTCCCGACCAGAGAAGTTTTTTTTTTTTTTGGGGGGGGGGGGGGAGGGCGTTGGTTGTTTTAGATAATAGCAACCTTAATCTCGAAGTGTAAAGAGGGTGGTTCTATTAGACATTTAGACCTAGATTGGAAGAACATTGGTTGCTTGCTAATCCATTGAAAGAAAGTAGTGAACTGTGTTGAGGGACGTTTTTCTTTAGTCCACTATATTCCCACCTGAAAAAAAAAGAAGCTCAAAACTTGGCCTTCTCAGCTGTCCAGAAGGTGGACGCGTTGTGGTTATTGCGGTTTCTTTTTGGTTGGCTAATAAAAGTAATGTTCATCAAAGGAATGGGAATGGATTCATAATTTAACGATATGCTTGCTTGGATGAACTTTTCTTTTTGTAGAACCAGGGAATCCATCAGATCCATGGTTGTAGGAAAAGAAAGGACCTGTTACCCTTTTGTGAAATTTGGTTGAATGTAATGTAATGCTATCCACCTTTTAATGCAATCGTAATTACAGAGTTTGCGATGATCATAATTACAAGGTAGTTGTTATATGTAGTATTCTCTTACAACCAAACAAGATAATGGAAACACAATTATAAACTTATTTCCATTACAAGGTTGTTTACATCCAACCAAATGTTCCCTTTGTGTACTTGATGAGGCAAGTGCTGTAAACTGTTCCCCCCCCCCCCCCTCTCCTAGTGCTTCTGAGAAGGCTTAGTTACACTGCGGGGCTCCATGATGAGAACCTTGAAGGCTGGAGGGTCTATGAGTTGATTGTTTGGCTGTTTATAATATGGATTATAAAAATTTATTTTTGTTGTGCAAACATCAAAAGTAATTGAACTATATGCATTATTTAGCAGCTCTTTTCAGTTATGTAAATTGACTGTTTAGTCAAATTAGGGAAGTGTTTGAGAAAGAGTGGCTGCCCAGGACATATATTGCTTTTTTAGCATTGACCTTTGTGTGAGATTTCGCATGGATCTATCAGCTATTTTGCTTTTCTTCCTAACTACCTGTATTCTAAAGTTTCTTGGAGATGCATGTGAGATTGGAGCACTGCAAAGCAGGCTGGAAATATGCACAATTCTTCAATCCTAAAATGAAAATAAAGGTGTGAGCTTGACCAGTGAAATGTTCTCAATGGTATCCGTCTTTGAGTAATATGGATTCTCACGTAGACACTGTAATTTACTCCTAACTTCATGGTCCTGTTTATTTATGTCTTCTTTTGGAAAGTTGGATGTAAACTGCTGCTGTATCCAAATCCTGTAACCTAGCTTGAACAAACCTTTTTATACTTTGTGATTGATTGATCACTTCTCATATGAATTTTCTATTCAACAACATGCCAATATCCTCTGCTGCCTCTTTGACTAGGAAGTTTGCTTTTTAAATGACCTTCCAAAGCTTTCATTCCTGCAGTTGATCTTCTGCTGCTGCTAGTTGTATATCTCCATGGTAATTCACGGAAGTCCGCCAGGGGGGGGGGGGGGGGAGCCCATCTTAACACCAGCACTCCAGCAGCCACTCCCAAAACAACATAGCTGGGCCATGGGTTATTGGTCCCTTCATTTCCTCTGCACTGTTTTGCTCAGTAGTACCATCTTCGTCTTAAGCTCCTTCCAGTTGAACCATAGAAATACACTATAAGTGCTCCCCCCCCCCCCTCTGGCGGTCAAGATAGCCTGTGGTTTCTCATTGATGTTACATGGTGTACTTAACCATCCAAGCTGCTTGATCTCCATCTCAAGCCTTAGTTTGAATTTTATCTGCCTTTAATGTTCCTCCTTATTGCAGTATTCTAATGGCTACCCTTAATTATCCAGTTGTGTTGCTGTCTGCAAAAAGCATACCACGAGCTATGGATGCTTTTACAGACCAGGTGCTAACCTCTATACTCTAGAAAATTCTTTTTGCTTGGACCTTTTGGTGCCAGGAACAGCTTCTTTTCATGCCTGAATCACCTCTTCTAGTCAGGGTCATATGTCTTCATGGAGCTTGGGATGGCAATGGTTATGTTATGCTATTGTTCACTCTCCTTCGCATGTGTTTATCTGCTTCGAATGACTAAAGCAATCTTATCTTCTTTGTAGCAAGATTGTCCCAGGCAATCTTAGCTTCTTTTTAGCTAGATTGTCCCAGGTTTCTATTCACTTTGTCTTTTTGAAAGTTGAAAATGTTTTCATGGATGATGTGAAGATAGCTTCTCTGCTTCTGTGTCAGTCTGCATACATCTGCATTTCTACCGACCTTGCTTTTGAGGATCTGCTCTGGGTTCATTGTTTGGTGTTTATTGCTAAAATTGAGTCGGTTTTGCTCGCCCATGGTCTGTGTTTCATTTCCCTTGAGATCAACATAGCCTTGCCTAAGTCTCTGGTAGTCCTTAGCTTTCTTTCACGCTCAGAGAATGTGTAGAGAAACTGCAGCTTCTGAAGACCCCCGAGGAACGACAACGGAGACTGGAGGAGATTCCAGAGGTACATGCAGACCCAAAGATGGATCCAAGCTGTGAATCTGAAGATGAGAGTGAAATGGATAATAGGAGACAAGGTTTGTCCATATCTGAGAGTCAAACTTTACAATTGCAAGCTGCATTTATCATTGCTCTCTGAAAAGAATATTCTTGGGTGTTTTCTATCTTTTTCTGCATGCAGTAAGTATTACAAGACCTAGAGAAAGTGGATTCTTCAGAAGGGACAGGGACCATTTTTCTTCACGGAAAGGCTCAAGTGATTCATGGAGTGCAAATGCTAGACCACCAAATAAGAACCGGGAACTCAACAGAAATTCATCTGGCAAAGGTTTCTCAAGCAGAAGGGAGGACATGATAGCTGCATCACAAACAAACGAGCACTCTTGGAACAATGGTGTAGACAAGGCGACACCTGGAAGCTGGGAGAAGCCAAGGCTAGCTTCTGATCCCGTGATAAGCTCAAGAGCTGAGGTGCGATCTGACATTTCTGCTACTGCATCAGAAGCTTCACAGCCTGTGTCTGCAGGGAAATTGCAAGTAGATGCAAGGGTCAACGAGACAGAAAAGATATGGCATTACCGTGATCCAACTGGTAAGGTCCAAGGACCATTCTCCTTGTCACAGCTACGTAAATGGAGTAACACGGGGTATTTTCCCGCTGACTTGAGAATTTGGAAGGCCTCTCAAGGTGAAGATGATTCTATTCTTCTGACCGAAGCTATGGATGGAAGGTTCCAGAAAGAATCGCTGTCTGTTGGATTACTATCAGCGGTCAGCTCAAACGCTAGTAATGCTCCATCCTCAGTAGAGAACACTAGAGACTCTTTACATGCTCATGGTTCTGAGTATGGTGTCAGATATGATTCCTCCAACCTCCCTTCTCCAACGGGTGGACGGACCACAGCTGGCTGGGGTGGGAAGCAAACCTCTGAAAGCAAGTGGTTGACGTCGAGTCCTTTCCGGTCAAACAATCAATTTCAAGCAGGCAATGAAAGGCTGCCATCGCCAACCCCTACTTCATCTTCTTCTGTTCCAGTTGGTGTAGGCAGATCAAATTTCTCTCAGCAATCCAAGGACACTGGTATAATGGGGATCAAGGAAGAAAATTCGACAGCATCTGTAATGGCAACAGCTTCAGTTACTAATTCTGCAGGTCAGTTTTTGTCCACTGCAGTGCCCAGACCAGCTGTGTCTGTCAATCCAGGTATCATGAATGCCCAACAGATACCATCACAGTCAGCTGGGCATGCAGCCAGCCAAGGTTTTGCCCCAGCTGATGCCGGGATGAACCATGCAAATTTGAGGTCTGATGCTAATATTGCTGCTCAAGGTTTCTCAAATGTGGTCCAGCCTGGTGTTATGCAAAATCCTTCTGTTTATAGTACTCAAGGGTGGGCGCCTGGAAGTGTAGCCAGGTCTGAAATTGTCAGTGCTAACATGGTGCCCAGCAATTCAAGCGCCGTTGCTTCACAAGTTCCTTATGGTCAGTGGACCAGTGCACCTGTTGCTAATCAAGCTTCGTCTTATGGTGCTGGATACCCTCCTGGTCCTGGAAATCTGGCTTCAAATTTCCCAGCTATGCCCTCCCAGAATGCATGGAGACCTACTTCAACCAATATGCCATGGGGCGGTCAACCCCAACAGCCAATGAATCCAAACATGGGATGGGCAGAGCCACCATCAGCAGCTGCTTTTGGACCGCCGGCGGGAGCTATGGGTCAACTAGCAGGCGCAACATCAGGAGCATCAGCCATGCCATCTGGGAACTCAATGCCAGGCTGGCCAGGTGCAGGGCCTGCCCCGACAGGGGGGAGCGTAAATCCGGGTTGGGTGGCTCCATCGGGGAATGCAAGCACATGGGGAAGTGATCAAAACCGCAGAGGTAGCGGTGGTGCCCAGTGGAACCGGAATTCATCCTTCGGTAGTGGAGGGGGAGGGGGCCCCGGTACTCCCAGAGGACAAGGAGTGTGCAGATTCCATGAAAATGGACACTGCAAGAAGGGGGCAGCTTGTAATTATATGCATACTTGAATTTTCACAGCAGTAGGTAATTGTAGTAGCAGTCCTTTTATATTTGTCTTTGTACAGTCATTTTCGTCCTGGGGAAGGTTCTTGTTTCACTAATTTCATCTATTACAAGTTGAAAGTACTTTTATTGGCAGATCTCCTCTTCCCCCCTGCCATCCTCTGTGCCGAGATATCTCTCAGTAGAGGCATGCACGAGCCCAAGTGGATTTTGTGGGGGCTGATATCTAGCGGTGTGGCTATTTGGTTGCTAGATGTTGCCCTCTATGCTGTTATTCAGTCCAGATTTTAGAGCGAGAGATGTAGAAAGAAAACGTCAGTAATTTTATGATTGTATTGTTAGTCGAATAAATCAGAAGCTGTTACTCATGCTTTGTATTAGCATATGGATACTGCTGTTCTTATGGATTCTTGATATGCAGAGGTTTCACTGAGTATCTTTTCCTCAAAACTCACACTAAATTTTTTCCCTGTACGAAAAGCTCGTGATTTGTGGCTGAATTATGAACCGTCATTAAATGATAAAACGGAGTAACCAAGCAATATTATAGTATAGTAAACCATCCAAGTGTCCAACTAATCGTTATACGTATGCTTGATTGAAGCAAAATCTCATCATATAAACATCACCTCATCTAAAATTTAGCGCATGCTAACACGATTTAAATGAATCGTTTATGAATGGATCCCTGTTCCTCTAGTCATGTTTTTTAAAAAAGAAGAAAATCCAGAAGGAAATTCATCCATTAAGAAACAGCATCTGTTTTCCCTCCAGAAGTTGTGCTCGCCGTCTCTCATCTGTCTCCGACTTGCTCTCTGTCCTTCTTCAATCTCTTTTTCGTTGCATATTAAGAGTGCCCCAGTCAGATACGGCGAACAAATCTTCAATCTAATCTTGAATTTGAAATACTCATTTCGCAGTTTTGATTCTTTCGCAATCTTCAATGTAATTTTGGGAGAATCGTTGGGTAAATTGAAAAGTTTTTGCTATTTCGAGCCGCAGATCAGGCGATTCAGTTACATGCAAAGCGCCGCTGGTACGTTCTCGTCTCACAATTTCTCGCTGGGACTTTCTGATTTTTTTTTTTGTTTTCTTAGGTTTTATTTGATGTTTAATTTTATTAATGCAGTCGTATTAACTGTTATGGCTGGTCAGCCTTGAAGCACTGTGTCGATACAAGTTTGTGAATTTCAAGTGTCAATTTGAATGTGTTGGGCTTTATGG
>JACYFF010031955.1:1571532-1634024 GCA_017589665.1 Selenicereus undatus | reverse complement strand
TTCTGTTTGCGTTGTCACATCTTATTATCCTGATTTAATTCCTAACAGAATGTTAATAGGCCTGTTTGTAATGAATTTCTTCATGAAAAATACAATTTTAGGCTATCTTTATGCTTGTCTTATCTACTGGAAAAACAGTCATCAATAGTAATGATGTGCAAGCGGATCATAACATCTGCGATTACCGAAATTAGTGGCTTGGAAAATGCCTCTAATGCTTGGAAAACATGTCATAAAATCTGCAATTCTGGTTGCATTAAGGATTTGATGCATGCATATGCCTCCCTTTTCTCATCAGTAATGAACTCATAGTAATTTTTTATCGAATGTGCAGCTAGAAATGCTTCAGGAAGCGATGTTTCAAGGTTCAAATCTATTGTCCAAAGCTTTCAGTCAGTGTTATGGATGTTCCTGTTTTATACCTGCAAATTTCTATTTGAGGTCTTTGCTCTAATGGACTCAGCTGCTTTAGACTCAGACATGTCAACCGAGTCAATTAAGGTAATTTTTCAGGACTTCGGCAGATAAGACCTAGAAATACATGAGATTAAAGCTTTTGCGCTAATCACAGAGGTTTAGCATAAAGTAAATAACACAAATGCATGATATTGCTTAGGCGCCTTGAGAGGTGGTTTATTGAGTGCAACCGTGTTGACATGCTAAACAAACATCGTTTGGTTATCATCTACTGTTTTTTTTCTTGGTGTCTTAATCTGAGTGATGTTATCCAATTTAACTTAAGATAATGAATTAAGATCACCATCAGTTTTACATGGAGGTTATAAATTTAAGTTCAGCAGGACTACTAGCTGAGTATAAATGAAATTTTAATGTAACAAATGACAGCATATGGTTTTACATGAGTAGCATTTTTGATTGTGTGTCTTGTGTCATTTATATATCAAAAGTCATTATTTCGTTCTCATTTTGAGCAAGTATGCCTTTTAGAAGTGATGCATATTTCCATAAGCATCATTTTCATTCCTCAAGCTCAACTTCAAGGGATGGAAAGGCCAAACAAGATCATGCATGGAAACACTTATATTTGGTCCCATTATTTGAGTTCCATGACACAAGACACTTTGTGGAGTTTGTTTTGAACTTCAAAGTGCCTTATTCAAAGGGGTTTCCCAAATGGGGATCAAGAGCATCATGCTCCTTGCCCGTAAATTCCGCTACTCCTAATAAGCTCAAGGAAGATCTCTAGCAGCCAAAAGAAGTCAAGGAGATTGCCATCATATGCAGAAAAGCCGTGAACTTGCCTTGTGAGTTCACGCCTAGTTCATCCTCCTCACATCCGGTTTTTGTTACCCTTTTGGAGCAAAATGTAATGGGCTAAAATTCTGATGGTCCTTACATTATTCAAGCCTAAGAAATAAGCTTTCTAACAAGACCAACCACACCTAAATTAGAGTTCATTTGGTTGGTCAAATTAGGCCCACAAGCGCACGGTATTTTAGCCCAGGGCAGTTTGGACAACCTTCACTATTTGGGCCATAACTTTTGATCAGCTGGTCCAATTGCAGCAAATGAACATTCCCTGAAAACTAGACATCTAGAGCTTTCCAACAAGTCTAAGATCATCGAATTTGGCTGAGTATTATGAGAGATATGCCTTCTGGAAGTTGGGCTTGCTGCAAGTGTGAACACACTTATTGCCAAACGTGTGAACATGGTTCTTCCTCCCTCATTTCGGCCTTGGTGCAGTGTTCCTCCTACAAAGCTGAATTCCTACTTCCCTAGCGAGGCTTGAATGTGTGAATTAAGAGGTGCATGGATCCCTTTTTGCTGCTACATCCTTTTCACACCAGGAGACATCAAGAGACACACCTTTTCACCCTTGGTGCATCCAATGTATTTTTCAGCTTTGTTTCTTTGTTTTTTTTCCCTCATCCCTTTTCGTGTATTTCATGCCTTTTCGTGTGTAAGGCCTCTACTATATAAGGGCCATAGTTAGAATCATTTCATAATCAATCAACTTTTGGATTAAGCAATACAAATTCAACATTTGAGTGGATTCTCATTTGTGTGTTCAAAACCTAGTTCTATATCTTGAGTGTTGGCAATCTCAAGTGGTGTTCTAGGTCCCTTATTCTCATCTAGGTGGTGATTAATTTCTGTATCGTAGATTGGGTTAAGGGATTGCCCAAGTCCTTGACTTGAGTGACTCCATTTGGATTATCTCTTGTCGAGTTCTTGAACTATCCTATCCTTTCCTTGTTTTACAAAAAATAAACAAACCTAGCCTTGCTTGGTCATTTGGGTGCTCTTGTATACATCATTTGGTATCAGAGCTGAAAAATACATTGGATGCACCAAGGGTGAAAAGGTGTGTCTCTTGATGTCTCCTGGTGTGAAAAGGATGTAGCAGCAAAAAGGGATCCATGCACCTCTTAATTCACACATTCAAGCCTCGCTAGGGAAGTAGGAATTCAGCTTTGTAGGAGGAACACTGCACCAAGGCCGAAATGAGGGAGGAAGAACCATGTTCACACGTTTGGCAATAAGTGTGTTCACACTTGCAGCAAGCCCAACTTCCAGAAGGCATATCTCTCAGAATACTCAGCCAAATTCGATGATCTTAGACTTGTTGGAAAGCTATAGATGTCTAGTTTTCAGGGAATGTTCATTTGCTGCAATTGGACCAACCGATCAAAAGTTATGGCCCAAATAGTGAAGGTTGTCCAAACTGCCCTGGGCTAAAATACCGTGCGCTTGTGGGCCTAATTTGACCAACCAAATGAACTCTAATTTAGGTGTGGTTGGTCTTGTTAGAAAGCTTATTTCTTAGGCTTGAATAATGTAAGGACCATCAGAATTTTGGCCCATTACATTTTGCTCCAAAAGGGTAACAAAAACCGGATGTGAGGAGGATGAACTAAGCGTGAACTCACAAGGCAAGTTCACGGCTTTTCTGCATATGATGGCAATCTCCTTGACTTCTTTTGGCTGCTAGAGATCTTCCTTGAGCTTATTAGGAGTAGCGGAATTTACGGGCAAGGAGCATGATGCTCTTGATTCCCATTTGGGAAACCCCTTTGAATAAGGCACTTTGAAATTCAAAACAAACTCCACAAAGTGTCTTGTGTCATGGAATTCAAATAATGGGACCAAATATAAGTGTTTCCATGCATGATCTTGTTTGGCCTTTCCATCCCTTGAAGTTGAGCTTGAGGAATGAAAATGATGCTTATGGAAATATGCATCAAGAAGGACCATCACTTTTCTTGAATATCTAAATTGGTTCTCTTTAACTTTTTGCTTGAAAATCTATTGCCATATTGTTTGAACCAACTATGAGATCGATGAGGGCAGCTGCTGAGGGAAGATTTGATTAAACTTGTGAATACCACTCGAACTAAGAATTTGTTGATAAAAATTACCATTTCATGGTTGAGTCTCAATTTTTACCCAGTTTGAATGAGTGTGCATTTGTGATCATCTTGTTTGATGAGAAGGTATAGACCTCCAACCTCACCAACAAACTTGCTTGAGTAAGTTGCCCAGAACTCCAATTTCGCTTGTAGATAATACATTTGAAGAGCTGGTAACTGCCATTTATTTTTGACCAACTTGAGCTATCCCTGTTACCTCTCTGGAAATCCTCCCAGTCCCCCCCCCCCAACCCAAGAAGCATGAGTAAAACATACTTCTGACAAGATCGCTGAAAAGTAGATAGCAGTTAAGTTAAAATCCAGAAATGAGTAAAGCAAAGTGCTTGAGGCATAATTGTTTGCTTTGTGACAATAATGCAATATCGACCTGATGCTGCAGAGCCTTTGCCTAATGTCTGCCAGCTTGAGCATTTTCGGTTAAATGTGTTATTACTCTTGGGAAATTGCAATTCCCAAGCGTGTATTGAGAGGAGAAGGAGCTAAAGGAGAACTACTCACACTCTTCTTACACCATCCTCTATTAATTCTTGCTTCCTTCCGTGATACTCATGGGTAATATAAGACAGTGAAACAGTTCACATATCTTTTGTACTGACATGTTTTTACTATATTCGTCGTATGTGAATTCCTGTTCAATGTGCATCTTGAAATCTGTATAGGTTAGATACCTGAAAACGGTTCAATTGTAGAGATATACCAACTGTCTTTAGTTTTATATTAGTTTGATAGAGAAAATTCTGAAAATCAGCATTTGAAATAAAAGAGCTTAATATGCATTACATTACGGTGACGTCTATCTAATCTAACCCCACACCGACAAGGTAGATATTGTATAGACTTTGTTGCTAACCCTGGCTATCAAAACCCTCAATGTGCAATGTATTCCTCTTTCTTCTTTTCTGTGTGGAAGCAAAGAAAGAAATGCTTTTGAATTTTGTCAATGACGTTTCTTAAAGATGACAATTTTCTTTTTGTTTACATGATTATTAACTTTATTTTTTTGGACAATAAAATGTTCACAATTTTATTTTATTTTTTGAATCCAACAAATTGCCAACAGTTGGTGAGGGGGGGGGGTGAAGGCTTTATGTAATGGTCAAATATGAATGGGTCCGAATCCATTAAGACATGGGCGGTGGACCCAATTGAACAATCCAAGTCTACGGCCGGTGGAACTCCATGAAATTTGAATAAACGGCGGCACAACGGATCCTTTTTATTTTTTTGCCGTTTTTTCTTTTGAAGGTCTTTGCTTTGAACTCTTCCGGTAGTCTTTGCCAATTGCCATGGCTATATTCAAATCCTGTCACCTGGTCACATTTTCCCAAAAACCGTTATGCCTGTCGGCGCCCAATTCCAAATTGGGGAAAAATCCTCAAAACTTAATTTAGGAAAATAAAACCATGTTGAGGTTGTTTCGATTTGCAATAAAGTAGTAGCTCTTCATGTTTCTCTTTTGAAAATTTACCAATTATCATTTTTTTTCTCTTTTATTTGTTTTTGACATGTATAGCACTATAAATTTATAATACTCATAATTAGAATTACATCGTATTTACTTGATCGATTGATGCAAGGGTAATATATTTTTAAAGGTGTTTTTTTTTTTTTTTACAGAAGCATCGTTTGTTAACTTTATAAGAGATGACTTCTTAGAGATTTTTTACTGACTAATATTTCGATTAATAAGTGTGATTTCTGAACTTGTACGTGACATAAATTTATTTAAAAGGACATTAATTATTTCCCGTAAATATTAAAGGTTACTCTTAGTATATCTATCTCGCAACATCCTTGGATAGAACTAAGTTACAATATTTATGAGAGAAATAAAGACCCTTAAAAAAAAAGTGAACTGAAATTTTTATCGAATAATTCATGGGTAGCCGGCGATTGAATCTACGTTATGGTAACTTTAAGTAATACTGTTTATCGTATCATCACATGACTGCGGCGTTTGTTTTATTTGTACAAGGCTGACCCAGTATTTTTAATACGCTACGTATATGACCCGATTGCCAACCTTGGATTTTGGAGCCTCCTCGCTTTAATAAAGCCTTCCAATCTCAGTACTTTGTGCCAAATTGTTTCAATTATTGTGTTTGACAATATTTCATGATGGTTTTGATTTTTTTTTTTAAAACAGAAAACGTATAGTATGTTGCATGCACAAAAAATCTTATGATAATACATACCTTTTTAGATTTTTTTATTTTCTTATATATATATAAGGTAAAGTTTTCTAGCAGATTATGGTTTTTTTCTATAAAAAAAAAGTTACTATTTTAGCAGACTATCGTAAGGTGGTTCTTTTTCGCCCCAATTGTCTATAGACCTTGGGCCGTATATGAGACCAATAAGAGTTGCATCTTACCTAAGAATAACAATATTAAACACGGTCATGCCACTTAAGAGTAGAGTGTACTTTGAGTACAAGAGATATAAAGATTGGTATTAGGGTTTATTGTTTTCGTTGATAAATTGGGATGGATAAGGGGATAAAGTGAGTAAAGTGGATTGAAGTAAGTTGAGATGAGTCGAAATAGATTGAAGTGGGTAAAAGTGGATTGAAGTAGGTATAATTTTTTTATGCGATAAATTAAATTTGATTAAAATAGTAAAAGTAAGTTGAAATGAGTGCACATCAGTGCTCCTATGAGGAGACTTTTAAAACTGTGGGTTAAAATATTTTATGTGAGAGGCCCACTACTTATACAGTAGATCCAAGTCCTTTCCATGATGTGCAAATTTTGAACCTTAAAAATTCCTCTTTTTTTATGAACGGTTAATCATGGAAATAAGACGACCGATATTGAAAAAATATAAGAATTTATGACAATCACTACTATATAGTGTATTCAAAAGTCTCTTAAAATTGATTTTTTTTATTACAAAAATATTTACGGAGGCGAATTATCTACATCTAAATTTTATCGAACGTTACAAAGCCGAAATCCACGTTAAAAGAAGTTGATGATGTATCTGTATAGAAACGCGTATTCATAACAAACAGTCAAACAATAATGAAAAATCAAAGTGGAACATTAAAAAAATAATAGTAATAATTGTTTGGCAGTGGTGGAGAGATGGGGGGGGGGGGGAATTGAGCAGCCCAAAGCCGCCATGATTCTGACATTTGAACAACTTTGCCTGAGCTGGAAGCAAACACTTGATTATTATCCCCTTATTGTAATAAGCTCTTTCACCTTCTTTCTCTAACAAAATTTTCACTTTAGCGTAAACTTTACTCCAGTCCTACATAACGTAATATGAATACTAACCCATTTTTATAAACAAATATTAAAGTTTATTTATAGTTGTATTCCCCTATAAACACAATGTATTTGTGTACGTACTACGCACTTTGATATAGAGTTTAAATTATAGTTTATATTATACATCCGAGAGTATATATTCCTAAAAGTATATGTGTACGTAGTACGTGCGCACTTTAACATAGAACCCAAATCAAAGTTTATATCATACATTCGAGAGTATGTACTTTTGAAAGTCACATAAATGAAATATATGTTAATAACTACTCATATTACAAATACACTTTGAAAAATATATATATATGTTGCAATGAAAATACATATACCCAGGAGTATGTAATAATTTGCCAACCGCTCCAACTCACATGTTCTGAAGCTTCAGTGGTTTCTTTGAAGTTTCATTCTATAATGTAGTGATTTTTCCTTTTTGTGAAATATTCAAAGTTTTCGGTCTACTACTTGTCTTTCTCAATGGTTCCAAGTTTGACATGGTCCTTTTGGCAGCCTTCAGCTAGACATAGATGATAGACTCATAGATTCCACAATTTTGACAATTTTTCTTTATTTTTATTTTTAATGAACCAATTGTTCTACGCGAAATGATTAAAAACTAATTGAAATTACAATATTTCATGAGACTTTTTTTTTAAAAAAAATGTTGTGACATATGTAAGAATGAAAGATCATTTCTCTTAATTTCTTAAATTTTAGTGTGAACCAGCATATGCAAAAATATTGATGACTTCAGATGCAACAAGAAGAAAAAAGAAAAATGTCATTATCACTACATTTCAAAGTAGTGTGGACTGAGGTTTTGTATAGGAATTTTTTTTGCATCTTTTATGAAAATAATTTAGAAAAAAACTCTTGAGAAAAGGGTTATTTAGATTATATTCTTAACTTTTTTTAAAAAAACAAAGAAGAAAAAGGTAATTGAAATTTTTATGCATTATGCAATAATGCATTCCCTGTTGTTTTTTCAAAATGTCAATTTATAGTTTGGGGAATTTTTTTCATGGAGTGAAGTTGCCTATACATGTGATGCACGTACGGCCCAGTAGAGTACATATTGATGCCAACATCTATTGGCAAATGGCAATCAAAAAAACATTTACGTTATTGAAAACAAACAAGAAAAGGAAGAAACAAATGTGGTAAGGAAAAGAAAAAGAAAAAGAGGGGGGCTCTCACAGGATATATCACGTTGTACTACGAATAGAAGAACGACACGTGGACACCATGGGTCACAGTACCCTCTCTGTGGACAATCCATGTTATGATTTGTTGAGGAGGGGCATGGGCCGGTGAGCATGATTCATGAGCATGGATGTCAACATCACAATTCTACTACTATTTTCAAGTCCATCCCCCCTTACAACAACAACAACAACAACAACAATACCTCTCCGTATGGGTCCCGTTTTCGCGGGGTCTGGGGAGATTCAATTGTAGGCAACCTTACCCCTACCGGTATTCCTATCCGTAGAGAGGTTGATTCCAAGAGACCTACGAAAAAGGTTTGGTGAAAAAGTTTTATAGAGGAAAACGTTTGCGAAGTATTTAAAGAGGAAAAACAGTATCAAAGAAGCTGAAACTAAAAGAAAGTTAAAATAACGTACATCAACGTTCTACATTAAGCAGCTGCCGTCATTCCAAGAAAAAAAAATACTCATTATTGCAGCACCTCAAAGGTGCAATTCAAAGTTGTTACTGCTTCTGATTTTTGAGTTTTGAATCTTGCAAAGGCGCCTATGAACATTATTGCAGCACCTCAAACAAAGAACAATCCAACAAATTAAAATTGAATTTCAAGTTGTAAGGATAAACAAGAGCAAAATGCTCATGACACTCAAAGCCCTTTTACGTAATTTAGTTATCTTTTTTAAAAAATGTCCGATGATAAAAGAGTTTTTACTTTTTTTTTATTGAAGAAAGGAAGGGGCATTAGTCATTACTTAAATTGAGAAAAGTACATTAGTCTTTGGGGTCTGTTCTTTTTGTAGGTAAATTTGAGTGAATAAAAGAGTGAAATAGGTTAAGATGGATTGAAGTAAGTTGCGGTGGGTTGAAATAGGTTGAAGTGGATTGAATATTTTTATGTGATAAATTGAATTTAATAAAAATAGTGAAAGTGTATTGAAGGAGATTGAAGTAAGTTAAAATAGATTGAGATTGATATTTTAGAATTGACCCACAAAAAGAACATGACCGTAGCCACTAAATCTAACTTATAAGTCAAGTCATCCTCAATTCAAAGCCGCACACCTATTTTAATGATGAGTATAAATTAGTTAAAATAGTAAGAAGTGGATTAAAATCGATTAAAATTGATATTTTTATTAAAATTTATAAAGTGTGTTAAAGTTATTTAATTTGGGTTGAAATTAGTTAAATTGATAAATTTAAATTTATTAACAAAAAAAACAGGGCCATAATGCAGGTCATCGTTAATCTAAAGCCGCTCACCTATTTCAACATGTCGAAGATGAGCCAATAAATGAGCTATCCTAATCCATTTCCTTTTAGTATGAGACCAAGAAATAAAAGAAAACCACTCTCATTAATGAAAGCAAAAAATACTCTTATTAATAAAAGGTTAAGGGAAAAAAAATCAAACTTGTACTATTAGGGACTGACTAATCAAATGCAAACCTAAAAGGCTAAAATTAAATACTGTAGCTAATTTAAGAGTAGTACAAAAAACTACAACAAATTAATTAACTAGACAAAAATATTACTTCTAATAAACTATTACTAAAATTTTAACTGCCCCTCCCTAAAATCTGTTACAACTAACCTGCCTACGGACGCCACCCACCGGCAAAAATTGTACAACTGAACCGGCTCATTCCTAAACCGAACCGACCGAAGCCGGTTCAGAATTTCAATTTCCTCATCATCTTAACGTTAACTACTCTGACTCTCAACCGTCGTTAGAGTTGAACCGGTCTCCGACTCAGCCATCTCCTTCCTCCGCCGCATCTCTAACACCTTGCGGTGGCTATTCGAATGCACCTCGCTCGAAAAAGTCGGGCTACAAGCCGGCCGGTATTCTGGGAAAAGCCGACCGGACTTGAACCGTACCCCGCATGCGTTACAAAGGGTTTTTGGACCGTTTGGACCGGCCCGCCACTGGGGGGTCTTTGTCACTTGGCAGTGGGTACACCGCCGCTGAACCGCTGCGCCGCCGCTCTCTCCACCGGAGGGTTTTTTCTTCGGCCTTTTCATGGCCGGTTCTCCGAAAGCGAAAACCACCCTCGTGTTGTGAATCGGGTTCGTGAAAAAAGGGGTGGAAACCGTCGAAGACGATGATGATGACGAGGATGAGTCGGTTTTCCAGGCGGTTCTCGCCCGCTTACTCCTCGGCCTAACAGGAACCGCCGTAGGGATGAACGGAACTCCGCCATGAACCCTTTTCCTTCCTGGTTCGACTCGGCTTTGGGGACAAAACCCGGGTTTTCTCTTGTTCTGGGCATCAATAATTGGTTTTGGGCATGCAATGGCTGCTTCCGGTACAGAATCATCCATCAAATGCGACCATAATTCAAGCTCTTGCAAATCGTCAACCTGTCCAAAATTAAGCCAAAATTATTCAAAGAAACCCCAATAAACTCCACCCACGTAATTAAACTGCCCTAAAATCACAAAATTAAACGAAAATCATATTCGTCTGCTCACCGGAATTGCCAAATCGGGTGAAAAATTGGGGGAATTGGAGTGGTTGTCGTCAATTGGGTCTGGAGAGGAGAGAGAAAGAGAGGATGAGTCTTTTTCTTCTTCTTCTTCCTCCTCTTCCTCTAAATTGAAGGACCCATCTTTGTTTTCTTCATTTGGGAGGTCAAAAAACTCATCAATGGAGAAATCTTCGCCGGGTAAACCCGTAACACACCAAAAATCGTCCGAAAATGCTTGTGGGTTGGTGGATTTCATGGCCAATTCCGAAAAAAAACTCGACTTTAACGCTCTGGCCTCCATGCACTCCATTTATAAGGCGTAACAATCTAAGAACATCCAAGAAATACCCAGAAATATAAAAATTCGAACGTTTTCAGAGAGGGAGAAGGAGGGGAGGGGGGGGGGTTATATATATAAATAAAAGAGCAAATTAGAGGGCGTTTCTTTCAAAGATTCTTGTGCAATTTTAGTTTCTGCAAAAATTAATTGCTGTTGTTGTTGAGGGAGGAAACATAATTAGTAATGTTTACCTGAAAATATAGAGGGGAAAGAGGATGGAAGAGGAAAGTGTGATAATGTGGAGGAGAAGGGAAAGAAAACGATGAGAGAGAAAAAGCGGGTAGGAAAGAGTTGGGTTTGGGGCAAAGAGGGAGATGGAGAGCACTACAAGTAAGGCTGATTCCAGGGCGGGATAGGTGGCTGAGTTAATGGTTTATCTGCTAAAATTTAATCTTTTTTTTTCCACCCCCCCCCCCCCCTCTCTCTACGTTTATAATCCGCTCCCCTTGTGTCTTCTTTTTTAATTTTAATTTTTATTTTTTAAAATATTTGTAATTGTTGTCTTTAAAGTCAAGGATAAGAAGTGACCATATCTTACAATCTATTATCTATGAGATCTTTTCATTTTACTTAGATGAGATATGGGTAGTGTACTTTGATTTTAAAAAAATCAATATTATAACTTACTCACAAAAAAAAAAGGAAATTAGTGTTTTCGAAAAACAACAATTTTATCCAATTTGAATTTTACAAAAAAATTATCATATTATCCAATTTCTTAATACAACTTGATCGTCTAAAACTACTCCGTGCAAAAAATGTAACAAAATCTAAATGAAAATTATCACGGTGGTTGTCTAGGGTTTGTCGAAACTCCATGACGTCCATGGTGGCTAACATTTTTTGAATCCAGTTGGTTCTCTTGCTCATATTGAACACTACTCCGTGCAAAAAATGTAACAAAATCTAAATTCTTCAATATATACTGTCGAGGGTGGAAAAAAAGAAAAAATCATAGCAATGGAGTCCCATCATAAAATCTCCCTCTCTCTCTCTCTCTCTCTCTCTGAACTTGCGAGGGACACCTAAAAGAAAAAATAATTGAAGAAATTGACTAAAAATATTAGGCAAAGGGGGGCCTAATTTGTGGACCGAATTCAGAATTCCACGTAGATTTTTCAACACAGTTTCCTTTTCTTTTTTTTTTTCCCCTTAATCCATTAGTAATCCACTGTGTTCCAATAATGCGACCCACCATCATTGATGCTTCATCTTTTATCATATCATGCAAAACCACTTGTATTACATTAAGAAAAATCCATTTCATTTAATGCCTAAAACAATCCTCTATCCTTGAGTGGTGAAGTGGTGGACCAATGTTAATATTTTCACTGTTTTTGGCATTCCATTGATTCATCTTTATTAAAACACATCATGTTGTTTCCATTCTTAATTCCATTTAGTCTTTGATCTAGAAGCTCGTGAATTTATGGGGAAGAAGGGTCTGTTATATTTCACATTTTAGATAAATAGAGAGATGTAAGGAGTTATAAGGAGAAGATGTAAGGAGCTGTAAAGAGATGTAAGGAGCTATAAGGGTAGATGTAAGGAGTTGTTGAATGTTATAGAAAATTTATATAAGATGTAATGAGATGTAAGGAGATGTAGGGAGCTGTAAAACAATATAAGAAGTTATAAGAATATGTAAACTTTTAGCTAAATCTTAAAAAATGCGAAATAGAATAGGGCCGAAGTTTTTTTAGGGGGAGGACGGAGGGGAGGAGGGAGGGAGGAAAAACACAAGGAAGAGTAAGAAAGAGATGTGTAAGGATGTAAATATAGTTCAATCGGTTTCATACAAAATTAATATAGAGAAAGTCAGATTTGGTAATAAAAATTTATGCATACAAAGCACCTCTAATTTACTTTAACATACGTTTTGATCTAGTCCATACTTAAAACAATCTTTTTACTTTTTATATTTATGTACTTGTTTTGTCATATGTTCCCCCGTTTTTGTTAATTATTGCTATGAATATATTTAACGAGGTTGTGTGATATATATTTGATTTCCTCTAAACTCTGTAAAAATTCGACCCATATTGAGAGGTGTTATTGTTGCATATGGTATTGAATTTTGTATAAAAAATTAATTTTTGTGAATAAAGTATGTTTATTTTTAAAATTCATGGCAGTAGAATAATTTCAGTCTGTGAACTTCTCCAAAAATAGAGGATTAATTTGAACATTTTTTGAAGTATAAAGAACCTTAAAATATTTAATATACATTTACATATGAAACATATGCAAACATTCTAGAAAAAGGACGTGGAATTGAAAAAACAGAGACAAAAAATTGAGCACATTATCTTATAAAGAGTTGGACATGAAAAGGAAAGTAAAATGAAGAGAAAGAAGATTTTCATTTTTTTGAAGGAAAATGATATAAAAAGAAATCCAAAAAAAATAAAAGGAAAAGGGGAGGAAATGCTTTGCCGCGTCAATTGCGCCGCTGTTTCTCGAGCGGGCATAAGGTTCGGTTCTAAAATCCGGAGAAAATTGAAATTACAGGCTTTTTCTTTTTGTCCATTTTTTATTATAATATATTTTTTTCCCCCTCGATTATTAACAGCGCACGAGAGTGGAACTCCGCGTTGCCTTCCGTTTGCGCCAGAATCGTATCGTATCGTATCGTATCTACTTTACTACTAACCACGTTGCAAAGGTTTCAAGCCATCTTGTCAACTGTTTTTAATTAATATATATCTTTATCTTACAAATGTTAGAATAAGTGGATGTCTAAAAATGTTTCCCTCCCTGAATCCAAACTTCTCATTAATCCAAACTTTACAATCGTTGATCAAAATCTTAGGCAATCTCAGCCGCTGGATTTATCTTGATAACCGTCAATCTCTCCCTTTTTACTAGGTACATTAGATCTCAGGTTCGATTCTCCCCTCCCTCATTGTATTGTACTCTTTACTAGGGTTGAGCAAAAAAACCGGGTACCCGGACCCAGACCCGGAACCGGTTTGAACCCGGCGGGTTCGGATCCGGACCCGATCCAACCGGGACCGGGACCGGTTCCAAAATTCAGGATCCAGTGGCAACCGGTTTCAGGTCTGGTTCCTAAAAGTTTGGAACCGGTACCGGTCCCGGTACCCGATTACCCGGTCTAATTACCTAATGATCTTTTGCATGCATAGTTATTAGTTAATGTTGGAGCCTTTTTCTTGCTTTTTTGTGATGTTTACTTAGAAATAGAAGTACTAACGTCTTTAATGCTTAGTAGTTGTTGGGTTGGTGGTGTACTTAATGGCTTAAATTCTTATAAAAGTTAATTTTTAAAAAAAATTAAAAAGTCAAAAAAAGGCACCGGGTACCCGGTTACGGAACCGGTCCCGACCGGTTCTGGGACCGGGTCTAGAAATTTTGGAACCGATTCAACCGGGACCGGGACCGGTTCCAAAATTATTGGACCCGGTCCAACCGGGACCGGAACCGGTTCCAAAAAATTGGACCGGGTACCCGGTCTTGCTCACCCCTACTCGTTACTGGACATATTAGGTCTCGAGTTGTATTTGTCCCTCCCTCATTATATTATATTGTCCTTTGTGGCTCCTACGGACCAAAATGTTTTTAATTTCCGTCATTATTATTAATATTTTTGTATTTTTCATCACAAATATAAATTTTAGCATGTATTATTAAAGATAATAGAATAATAAATACGATTTTCATGATTATTTTCATTACTACTATTGTTGTTGTTGTCGTCATTGTAGATATCGACAATATTATCTTCCTCCATGAATTTGATAACATAATCGATATTAAATATGATCATCTAATTATCAAAGAGAGATTAGAAAATTATAATGGATATAAATTTTTTTTATTATTTCATTATTATAGAATAAGTTCATATTTTAGAAGTTTTAACTTAAGGAAATTGAATTATAATTACTAAACAAGCCGTCAAACCTTATGTGACACCTTATTATTAACACATAATATAATATACACATTTATATAGAAATAATAAATATTTTTGATTTCCATGATTATTATTATTATTTTGTCCTTTTTTGATACAAATATACATAGAGCATGTATTACTAGAGATAATAGAAATATAAATATGATTTCCATAATTATTTTCATTATTACTATTGTTGTTCTTGTCATCATTGTCATTATCGTCGTTGTTATCTTTATATTTGAATTTGATAACATAGTCAATATTAATTATGGTCATATATATGTAAGGATTGTGCTAAAAAAATACATATTGTAAGCATAATATAGCATACTGCAAGTGTTGAACGTGAAATAAAAAAAAATTAAAAATAAAACATGATCATCATATTAAGCTCGTGAAGCTGAATTTCTTTCACATCTAATATAATCTATTTAACATAAGAAAATAAACGAAATATTTTTCTTTTTCTTTCAAAGCATACATATTTTATAATTATATTTAATTCATATAAATCTTAAAAGTATAATGAATGTTTTAACGTTTCAAACAAATTGACCAAAATCTAATCTATTTAACGCATAAGAAAAAATGAAATAATTTTTGTTTTCTTTTAAACCAACAAATCCAATAATCAAATTCTCTTCATAAAACCCCTAAAATTATAATTAATCTTTTCCCGTTTAAAATAAAATGCCCCAAATTGTCATAATACTTCAAACTAAGAAATATCTCAACTCACAAATCTAAACTCAACTCATCTCTTGCAGGACAATATAAGGGTATTGGAAGTTTATATCAAAACCCATGAAACTATTACGTTGATCTAAAAACCAAATGTATAAACTATAAATACATAATTATATTAGCACCCCCTCATGAACCACTTTAAATAGCCAAGAAAGTTATACAATAGCATAAATATAATGTTCAAATTATTTTCGTTGGAAGACAAATTTTATTTGTGTTACATGCGAAACTAAAACTAAACCGACTTTAAAATAGTTTCTACCTAACTTCACTAGAGAATTAGCGACTTCATAAATTTTTACTCGCCAATAAGAAGAGGATGTGGACTTTTTGTCATTGACGTCATAAATTGACTTATCATCACCCTATTTAGCGTGTTTTGTAATAAATTCATTATCTATTATCTCCATCATACTTATATAGACTTTTTTCACAATTATATGGTTTTCAAATATTAATCTAATTAATTATGCACGAAGTGTTTGTATACTTAACTTTTTCATTGAGTTTTTCCATTATCTCCTATAAATTATAATATTAATCATGTCTACCGTAACTATTCATTTATTATTTCGATACCATATCTACAAAATATTTATTTGAACATACTCCGTGCAAAGCACGGGTCCAGACTAGTATATATAACAAAATAAACCTCCTAAATTTTTGACACATGTCACTTTCATAAAATTTCGTATATAGTTAATAATTTTTAATTTTTTTAGAAAGAAGACATTTTCTTTCCCAAAAAAAATTATAAAGTTAATTACAGTCCCAAAGATTTTCTTTCCAAATAAAAAAAATACTTAATAATGATAAAATATATAATATATTACCTTTGATTGAAAAATTGTATTATATACTTTCAATATTACCAAAAATAATGTATTATGTTATAAAAAACTAAATAAACCAGTTATAAATAATCCATTATGCGTATTTGATTTTCAATTTTGGTCAAATTTTAGCAACTAATATGGAATATCATAAGGACACATAGTCACACATATATTCTGATATCGGTATCTTATTTAGCATTAAAATACAATTATTATTATCAAGAAATAATAAAAGATATTTGAATTTCATTAATATTATTATTATTTTTTCCTATGTATTTGAATACAAACATAAATACAAACATGAAGTATTAAAGATATTAGATACAATACAATCTTAGTGACGGTACCTATATATACATAAAAATACCACCAAAATTTATTACCAAAAGGTACCAATTTGCTTTTGATTTTCAAACCACAAGAGTCTAAGACAGTACTAACAATTAACAATTATAAGCTTATATATCGTTAATATGTGTTATTATTGTAATATGTAAAAAATTACCCGATTTTTTCAATTTTCAACATACGAGGATCTAAGAGAGTATTAACAATTTTTTTCATGTGATATTCTTACCATTAATTAAACAACTACAAACAATTACTACAATTAAAAAACTTATGAGATTTTTCATGCATAGCATGAGTTCCTAATACTAGTTTTCTAGTAAAGCTTTATACCAACCTAAATATTTCGATACATATTTCAAAATGTAACACTTTTAATTATCACGTCAACGAAATTTAATTGAACTGTTTTTTTGAGAAGAAACATAAAAGTAAAAAAAGAACCAACTTTCTATTAATGAAGATGAATGATGTTGACTAATTAATCACTAGAATCTTTGGCCATGCATGATCAACAATCACCATTAGTTACATACATCCGAAAATATCCATCCGTGTCTGTACCATTTTACATATATGCATCTATATCCTTGTTATACATACATAACGAATAAGACATTGGTAGGATTTTCCATTAGTGAAATTCAAATTTTCTTACTATCAAATAATTTGTGAGAGGCATATATTATAGGAATTAAGACCGTTGACAACTTTGAAAGAAGAAAAAAAAAAGAAAAAGGCAAAATACAACGTGCAAAGAAGGTAGGTGCACAATGACAAATGAGGAAAGCTGGAAGACTTCAAATAGGAAGCATTACAATGACGTTCTGGGCGGCTGCCTTTAGACTAGGGCTGGCAAAAATCCGGGTCCGGGTCAATTCGGGTCCGGACAAATCGGACATTCGGACAAAAACTTCATACCCGGACCCTGTTCGGATTACAAATCGGACACTTTGACCAGACCCGGACCCGGACCCGGTTGTCCGAATGTCCGGACCCGGTTGTCCGAATGTCCGATTTTGTAATATGATTTTAGGAGATTCTGACCGAAATTTTGTGTGACCGAACCCGAACCCGATTTTCAATGTCCGAACCCGGTTGTCCGAATTTATTTTTATAAAATTTTCTAAAGAATTTGGACTAAAATTACATATAAACTTCGTTGTCCGATGTCCGGACCCGGTTGTCCGATTGTCCGAATTTGTCCGAACCCGAAATGGTTCAAAAATCCGGACAACCCGAACCCGAATGTCCAAACCCGAACCCGACCCGGTTTAAAATCGGACATGACCGATTGTCCGAATTTTAAATTCGGACATAAATTTAGTGACCATACCCGGTTTTTTCCGGGTCGGACAAATTCGGGTAATCGGGTCGGACAAATTTTTGCCAGCTCTACTTTAGACGCGAGGAAGACCACAACACCCACAACCCCATCCCCACTCCTTTCCATATGTCACGTCCATTGCACGACCCATTTACTCTCCTCAGACCAAGGTTGAGAGAACCGACCCGGTGATCGACCCGGTCGACCGAGTGGGTCGATGGTTCAACCGGTCGGACCGTTTGGACCGGGTTTGGACCGGTTGACCCGGTTTACCGTCCAACCGGGTTAGACCGGCACAACCCGGTGAACCTAAAATTTTTTTTATATATATTTGTTATATATATTTTTTTCAAATTACTAACTAAAATCTAATAGAAAAGTTACAAGTACAAAATAATAAAGAAGAAGAGAAATGAGAAATTTATTTATGGTCCCACATTGATGGAGTAGAAGGTGATTACAAGATTCTCATTGCATAAATATGAGTTCTATTATAGAATGAGAATTGAGAAGTCCCACATTGCCAATTTGAACATATTTTCAAACTTGGTGGCCTTATAAAAAAGCATTGAAGGCAAGCCCATGACAATACAAAGTTGTGGATTTATAATTAAAGCTATGCTTTGTAAAAGAACTCAAGGTTCTTGTGTGTTTTTTTCACCTATAATTGACATTCACACTCCAAAAAAAATAATACAATTTGGATATAAATAATATAGTAACACAACTAATTAGAGGGTCATAATTTTTTTGATTTGGATATAATAATTTGGTAAACCATGCTTGAATATACAAATTACAAGAGTTTGATGATAAACAAAAAATATACATTTATTACATTAAATGAAATAAAAATTACAATAAATGAACTACTACAAAATAATGTGGAAGAAGAGATCATTAAATATTTGATGAAAAAAATACTTTTTGATTTAACAACATAAATTACTAAAATCTAATAAAAAAAGTTACAAGTACAAAATAATGAGGAAGAAGAGAAATAAGAAATTTAATTATAGTCCCACATTGATAGAGTAAAAGGTGATTGCAATACCCTCATTACATAAATATAGGGTTTGTTAGATTGTGAGAAATGGGAAGTCCCACATCGCCATTTTGAGAAAATTCTCAAACTTGGTAGCCTTATAAAAAAGTATGGAAGGAATAGGCAAGCCAAGGATGCTATTGAAGGGTTGAGTTGTGCTCAAAACTTTCATAGCAAAAAAAAATTGTTTATTTTTTCTGAAAAGTTGGAAAAAACCGGTCCAACCGCGGGTGGGCCGGTTTGACCAAGTTAGCCGGTCCAACCGGGTTGTACCGGTTTTTTCCGGTTCTGTAGCTTAAACGGTTTTTGAGAAGTTTCGGACCGGTGCTGTGGCCGGTTCCCGGTCCAACCGGTTGAACCGGCCGGTCCGGTCCGGTTCTCTCAACCATGCCTCAGACGACATTGCATGCATTTGCGCTGCCTCTCATCTCATTTCTATGATGTGCCCATCACTCATGTTGGAAAACCGCAAATTATTAATGTTTTATATTAGGAGGTTGGGATGAGAATGCTTATGATATAAACTGTAATGGATTATTTCTTATATTCTCAATTGAGTTTAAGATAAAACTTCTTTTAAAGGCTTGATATCACTAGAATTTTGGGAGCATTATCATGAATTTTTGTTGAACTACACTTTTTTCTTGGATAAAATGATTGTTGAACATGGTATTAAAGTTTTATTAAGTAGGAGGTCTCGAGTTCAAATTTTGATAGCCCCTATATTAATTTATTATGAGAGGTAGGGGGAGAGTTTGCTGCATCGCATGGAGGCATCTTAGAGTATAAATCGATTGTTGAGCTTTCAACTATAAACTTTCAAACTTTGCTGAGATGATTCTTGAACACTAATAACTATAATCTCATTCTTTTCGACCCACATAACCAATTTTCTATTTTGTTTTGAATAAAAGGGAAATGTCAACAATCAATACTCAAAAGATATACAACAAACGTCTTTTAAAGGCATGTTAATCAAAGATGTAGATTTAAACTAAAAATTCATATAAAATGAAAAGATCAATTCAAATTTTAAATTCTAACGCTCTAACGTAACCTTCAGAGTTTCAATAAAAATTGAAGAACTTGAACAAAGGAAGCTAGATAAGCAAAGCTAATTATCCACTTGTGGATTAGCTTTGTGGGCTTAATTGTTGGTTACATCCGAAATTGGTGGAGATCCGCACCCTAATTAAAATTGGACTGTGAATCAATCATGGAGCAATTACTCCACAGTATTATATATGCCGTGCACATACTATCACTTTCGTCACCCAAAATAAACAACATAAATGCGTATGGGACATATGCTGAGCCATCATCGGCGTGGGTAATTGACGGCAAGCGTCGGCATAATTTAATTTCAAACAGAACAATTTTGTAGTCTACTGTTCTCCCCATGAACTTCCAACTGTATCACCACAAATAAATTTTTCTTTGGTTGTTTACCCACCAAGGGATTGAACAACAAAAGGCTGTTATTGTCTTAATTTCACTTAGAGCTGAGGAATGAGTTGGTTCGGGTTAACCCATTTCTTGAACTTCACGGAAAGGAGAGAAATCGGGAAAATCTTTATTGAGAAAGCAGAAAGAGAAGAAGTACATTTTCATCATCTACAACTTGAGGGGGCCTGGCTCCTTCTATAATTTGTTGCAACAACAAAGAAGAAGAAAGAATGTCACATCAGTATAAGGCTAACTAACTAACAAAGCCTATATTTCTAACACCCCCCCTCAAATTGGTGGGTGCTTGGACCCCCAATTTGCGGAATATGTTATGATGCACAGACCTAGATAGGGATTTAGTGAGAATATCAGCAAGTTGCTGTTTGGTGGAGACATGGCTGAGGGAGATTAGCCCATCAAGGAGTTTTTCTCGCACGAAATGGCAATCCAACTCTATGTGCTTAGTCCTTTCATGGAAGACCGGGTTCTTTGCGATGTATATGGCTGCTTGGCTGTTACATTTGACAGGGACTGGGATAACAGAGTCAATAGTGAGTTCATTCAAAAGACGAGTAAGCCAGGCTAGTTCAGCAACAAGTCTCCTCAGGCTTCGATACTCTGCTTTAGCTGAGGATAATGCAACTATGCCTTGTTTCTTGGATTTCCAGGAAATGAGGCTCTTGCCAAAGAAGACCACATAGCCACTAACAGACTGTCTTGTGTGAGAACAGGCAGCCCAGTCTGAATCACAGTAGGCTTGCAGGCCATAACTGGCCTCCTTGTGAAGTACAATGCCTAAATCAGGTTGGCCTTTGAGATATCTGAGGACATGTTGAACAACACGGTAATGACAAGCGTGAGGGCTTTGCATGAATTGGCTAAGATGTTGGACAGTAAAGGCCAAGTCAGGTCTAGTGTGAGTGAGAAAATTCAGCTTTCCTACTATTTGTCTGTATAATGTAGGATCTGGGAATAAGTCTCCTTCATTTGCCAACAGCTTGACCGTAGGGTCTAGAGGACTTATGACAGGACTGGCATTAGGATCTCCAAACTGCTGTAATAACTCTTTCACGAACTTCCTCTGTGTGAGAATGAGACCATGATCATGGGGAAGAATCTCTAAGCCGAGAAAATAATGAGCAAATCCAAGGTCCTTGATCTTGAAAGTCTTATCCATGTAGGCTTTCAAGGCTTGTATTTCACATTCATCACTTCCAGATAAGAGGATGTCATCCACATAAACAGCTAAGAACACAGCAGCAAAAGATGTCTTTTTGTAGAAAAGGGAATAGTCATTGGAAGAATGATGATAGCCTCTAGCATAAAGGGTTTGGGCAAGCTTGGCATACCATTGTCTAGAAGCTTGTTTTAGGCCATAAAGTGATTTCTTTAGCTTGCATGCTGCATGAGGAATGTCAGATGTGATGCCTTGAGGTAATTTCATGTAGGTCCACATGAAGAAATGCATTATTGACATCGAGTTGGTGCAATTTCCATCCTTTCTTGACCGCAACAGACATGAGAGTTCCGATGGTGGTCATTTTAACAACAGGGGAAAATGTCTCTGTGTAATCTATGCCAGGTCTTTGGGTAAAACCTTTGATTACCAACCTTGCTTTCAAACGTTCAAGACTCCCATCTGCTTTGCACTTAACCTTATAGACCCATCTGCAAGCAATGAGCTTCTTTCCAAGGGGAAGAGAAATTATGTCCTAGGTGTAATTATCATTGAGAGCCTGTATCTCCTTTTGCGTTGCTCTCTGCCAACCTGAGTGTTGCACAACTTCTTCATAACTTTCTGGTTCAGTGATGGGAGGGTCTGCTGAACTGTGCGCTGTTGCTATAACACATGGACTGTCCTGTAGGCAAAAATTAGTTAGTGTGCAAAAGCAATGAGGTTCAGTGAAGTTGAGGGAAATGCAGCATACATAATCTTGTAAATGGGAGGGTAGCTTGTGTGGTCGAGAAGATCTCCTTGGCTGTTCTGGGGTTGAATGTGCAGGTGAATTTCTGCCTGTCTCAAGAAGTTGGTTTTGAGGCTCTATTGTGGTTCTAGAATCATCATTGTATGGAATATTATCTTCAAACAGGTGTGGTGGGTTGGGAAACAAGCCTGGACTTTGTTGTAATTCTGCTGCATGGGGCTTGGCAAAAGGAAATGTGTTCTCATGGAAGATTACATCTCTGGACTCAAAAAATTTGTAAGAATCTAGGTCCATGACCTTGTAGGCCTTTTTTCCAAAGGCATATCCCAAGAAAATACAAGACTTAGCTCTTGGTTGGAATTTATCCCTCCCTTGCTTAAGGGTAGACATGAAACATAAACATCCAAAGGTCCTTAGATGATCATAATTTGGAGCCTTTCTATGAAGTATTTCAAAGGGTGTTTTCCCTTGCAATAGCCTTGTAGGCATTTTATTTATCAAATATGTGGCTGTAAGTACACAGTCACCCCAAAATTTCAGGGGTAAATGTGATTGAAACATTAAGGCTCTTGAAACCTCAAGTAGGTGTCTATGCTTTCTTTCAACCACACCATTCTGTTGAGCGGTTTGCACACAACTTGTCTGATGGACAATCCCATGTGAAGCAAAGAAATCCAGAATGTCATTGCTTTTGCTTAGCTCTAGTGCATTGTCAGTTCTAATGACTTTGATGCATGCATCAAATTGTGTTCTATCCATAAGAATAAAAGATCTTAAAACTGAAATTGCTTCATCTTTGGTCACCATGAGATATGTCCAGGTGGCCCTGGAAAAATCATCTACAATAGTTAGGAAATATCGTTGTCCTCCATGTGTTTTTGTGTGATATGGACCCCAAGTGTCAACATGAATCAATTCAAAGGTGCAAACAGTAGAGATGCTACTGAGGGGGAAGGGTAATCTGTGTTGCTTAGCCTTGGGACATACATCACAAATCTGTATCTGATCTTTATTGCTCAAAATGTCAACAGTAGGAATGTGTCTCATTTTTGTATCAGACATATGTCCAAGCCTTCTGTGCCAGATATCAAAAGTAACACCACTATTTATATATGTTATTCCATTGTCTTCTGCTTCAACATAGTTTGCAGTAATGTCTTGAGTGCCTTGGTTTCTGTTCTGCAGTTCCCAGCTCTGGCTTGCTTCTTTGTTCAGAACATATAGCCCCACTTGATCTTTACCAATGACCAGAGGCCTCTTCAGATAAGGGCCCTGTATTGTACACACACTTTCATTAAATTGTACCATACATTTCAGTTGCTCACACAACCTTTTAACTGACAATAAATTGAATTTGAAGTGAGGTACAAGTAGAACATGATCTAGCACAAGATCTAGATTGACTCTGAGTTTGCCCTTGTGAGTCACTTTAACCTTCATACCATTTGGCATGTTAACCATTATGGGGCAAACTAACTTGCTTATAGCATGTAAGAACTCTTGTTTGGAGCTCATGTGCTCACTTGCTCCAGAGTCAAGAATCCACATATCATGACTCAATGCACAGAAACTATGTACAACATTAAGTGCTTGGTATATACCTGCCATATAAGCTGTTGAGGCTGAAGCATCCACAGACTTTGTGCCAACAGTGCCAGTCAGATTTGATATGAAGTGCAATAGCTGCTTGCTTTGCTCTTGACTTAACCCAGGGATTATAGTGGGAGAAGGTGAAGCCACAGTTATGCTGTCAGTTTGGTTCTCAGTTTCTCCCCAGACATTGTTTGCAGCTCTGAAGCTTTGTCTGCCACTACTTTCCCCCCCCCTTGCTGTGGTTGTTTGAACTGGGATAGCCATGGAGCTTATAACATTTGTCAATTGTATGACCGGTTCTTTTGCAATGTTCACGGAATAACTGGGTCCTTCTAGTATCTGACCTTCTAAAGCCAGCATTTCTTGTGACATTGCTACCAGTGTTTGCACCAAACGAGGTGCTTTCAAATTGGAACAGATTCCCTGTGTTTGAGTTGACCTGCCTTTGCCTTTCTTCTTGGACAAGCAAAGAGTAAATTTGACTTAAGGAAGGGAGATGAGTCATCATGAGGATGTTGCCACGAACTGCTGTATAGGACTCATTTAGTCCCATGAGAAACTGTATGGTTTTCTGTTCTTCAAGATATGCCTGTAGCTTCTCATTGATGTTAACATCACATTCACACTTCTTGCATCCACACCACGGCATGCCATTAGCAGAGGTGAATTCATCCCAAACTCGTTTAGCTTTATTGAAGTAAGATGCTATATCAAGATCTCCTTGAGAGATACAACATACCTCCTTTTGAGCTTGAAAGTGCCTGGCCTTGTTGGACTGACCATATCGTTCATTCAATTCTTTCCACATTTGACTGGCGGTTTCACAAAAAATAACACTATCTCGAATGCTTTTATGAACATAATTAAGCAACCAGGATAGGACCATATCATTACAACACTGCCAATAAGGGAGGAGGGGAGATGATGACTCAGGCTTAGCACTAGTACCACCAATGAAGCCAATCTTGTGCTTAGCTGATAATGCTATCCTCACAGACCGCTTCCAGTTATCAAAGTCTTCTCCGTTGAAGACATCTGCAACTAGAGTCTGGCCTGGCTGATCTGAAGAATGCAAGAACAACGGATCTGAAGGTTCAATCTGTACTATGTTCCCTCCAATGGCTGCCATGGCATAAGACCTCATAAAAGAGATCGAAAGCTAGACTGAGAGGTATTGAATGTCGAGATTAGGGCTTGAAAAATTGATGAACCAAATCAATTACTCGAAACAGAAAGAAAGAAAGAATCAAAGGTGTTTGAAAAGAGAAATGATGTAAAGCTTGGTCGAATTTGAAAAGGCTACTCAATCGAGCGATCGATAAGCAAGAATTCTGTACAGTTTTGAAGATTCAGGATCTTCAATCTGCTCTGATACCATCTTGAACTTCACGGAAAGGAGAGAAATCAAGAAAATCTTTATTGAGAAAGCAGAAAGAGAAGAATTACATTTTCATCATCTACAACTTGAGGGAGCCTGACTCCTTTTATAATTTGTTGCAACAGAAAAGAAGAAGAAAGAATGCCACATTAGCATAAGGCTAACTAACTAACAAAGCCTATATTTCTAACATTTAATAAACGGGTCAACTTTATGTCAATCTTTCAAATAGTTTAGATTTACACAAAACTGAAAAATAACATGTTTTCAAGCTAAACAGTCAAATCGTGTCGACTTTGGGTCGAAATCGGTTCGGTTCGTATCGGGTTCGGATTTCTCACAGTAACTTCAGATCGGGTTGTTTTTGTCATCATCTTAGTATCGCTTGATTAGAAGGGGGAAAGAAGTGCCGGTGTAAAGTATGAACTAGTACAGTTTTGTAAAATCTTTACATGTTGTTGATGGAGACTTGACTCAAATTCTACTTACATAAACCGTTAAATTTTCCTATGATAAAAAAGAAAAAAGAATACAGTGTTATTAGCTAAATGATGAAAAGATTGCATTGCATCCACAAAACTGGTTCAAGCGGCTTGATGTTTTGTGGTGCTTGACTCATTAATGGTGTAAATAATCTATTCAAAATTGGTTCAATTCATCTAATTTAAATTTCATCTAGGTTAAATTTACTCCAACTAATTTACTTTTAACCTGCTAAGTTAAATTTCATCTAGGTATCTCGTAAGTCGTATCTACCAAGTTTAGATCTTTACACAAAAATGTGGCTCTTATTAGCTATACTCCAACCTCATAATAATATTGCTCATATTTAATGCTTCCAACACCAGGACGGATATGCATATGATATTGCAAGATAGAGAAATTAGGAGAAGAAGACAACTTTATAGCTACCACAATTTCTGAGATTCTAGTTTGTTAGCTTTCTTTTACATTGATTCACCAGCCTCATTGTCTCAACAACCGTGCTTGGCTTCTTGCCACAATCAACAAATGCAGCACGTAACCACCTTCACCTACTTACCTGTTCTTCTTTTTCTGTCACCCAATATCGTAAAATAAGTGTTCGACTATTTAAGGGCCTGTTTATTTCACCGTTTGGTCAAACGCAAATGTAATTCTTCCAACTGCTTCTAAATGCTAACTGCTACATATAAACGCTCCAAATTACTCTCAACGGCTACAAATAGGCCCTGAAAGGATGGATTTACGAAACATAGCTCTGGATGAGGTGCAATTTTAATACTGTTTATTCATATTGAGAGTCCCACTTGATCAGAGTATGGGAGGATTGATTCTATAGAATTTGACTACTCTTAAGTTAAAAAATTATTCATTGTTTCTAACCCAAGTCTCATACACCCACTTTAAAACTTTACTAATCAAGCTGGCTGACATCATCTTCAATTTTATTTTCCTTCGCAAGTATAATGTCTAATATAATCATGTTTCAGTATAATAACTTCCAATTACAGTCCTGACAACCAAAGCTGTTTGCACAACATGCAAACCATCCTCCCAGTACAGATAACCAAAAGAATATCTACCCTGGACCCTCAGCTGAGGGGTGAATGTCACCTTGAACTTGTGCTTCTTGGCTGTAGAATTAAAGCACAAAACTGAAGGATCAATTTTGACACTTACACCAGGTGGAGGTTCAACTCTTGCTTTATACACCGATATAGCAGGACCGACATTTGTAACTGCTCTTCTAACTGTCAAGGTCTTTTTCAGCTCGGGGACAGAAATGGAAGGGAGATTTAAATCTAAGATAGACCCCTTTTCTTTTCGACAGTGTACTTTAGCTCTGGTCATAAGGGGGATAGCTGAATTCTGATATCCCGATAAGCAAAGGAAATGGATATAATCTGATGTCTTAATGTCGTAAATGAGACCTGGATCAAAAGCCTTGTTGGGTTCGATGTGGCCGCCTCCATAGTCAAATGGATCTGCCTCCTTATGAGGTAAGCCCTCCGCTACGATGTGTTGGCCGTATTCATCTTTTATAGAGGCTACATATGATCAAAGAGAGAGGCGAGAAGTTAAAATTTAGGAACTTGTCAAAATGTACAATTACAAATACACACTCTGTCCCATGTATTGTATGATTGGATTGAAGTATTAACCTCTTGACTCTCGTTTTCCTAACTTGCATGATTGTACTGAAATTTATCACTTCACAAAGGTTCTAGGCACCAATGATATTATGGGATGGAGTGATATTTGGAAAATGGCGATAACTAACCTGTAGTGACTATTGCGGACTTAAGAGCAGCAGGACTCCAAGTGGGATGGATAGATTTAAGGAGAGCCACTACTCCGGATACATGAGGGCAAGCAGAAGATGTCCCTGATTCAATTCTGAATTTTTGGGGTGGTAATCCACCTGACAACGGATCAAGTGTAGAAACAGGAGAAAATGCTGCCAGAATGTTGACCCCGGGAGCAGCAATGTCAGGCTGCAAATTCGAAGTACTTGATGAAAATCAGCAAAATATACTGTAAAAACACAACATAATTTTTGGATAACAGAGCTTTGAGACAGCCACATTCTTTTTCACCCGTTTTTGTATGATGAATGAAGAAGAGAAGCGAATGGCACCTTCAATACATGTGGAGAGAGGGAACTGGGTCCACGAGAAGAGAAGAATGCAACCTCTGGTGAGATTTGTCGTGCCACAACTGTTTCAGTTGGTCTAAACTTCACCACAGGTTCAATGCTACATGATGCATCAAGAATTTTCCAGTAAATAGAAAAGCAATTCAAAACTTAGGGGGATTGTAAACGAGCATGAACTGCAACAAGTAGGATACTAGTGCCGGCTGTGCTGCATGAATTAGAACCTGGATTCCTATGTCCAACAAAGATGCCTTCTACTTTAGAAGATCATTCAACTTAAAGATCAGCTATCAGGCTCAAATCGTGTTTTGAATCAGGAAGTGTCCTAGTTGTCTGGGGCAGCAGTATCTGCCTATCTGGTCTCTCCATAAGGGTGACGCCCTCAATGTTTGCCGGGCTCTTTATCTCCATCTCAAGGACCTGTGATGAATACTTGATACGCCACAAGGGCATAGAAACTTAAGCCTTCACCTTAGACTAAAACATGCAAAATACCCCCCCCCCCAAACAAAAGGAAAAAAATGAAAGAAAACCAAATCCAACACTATGACCCCCAACAGATCATGGACATAGACCTGTCCAAGTAACACAGGCCTTTAACCTCAAACTGTCAGGGAAGTTCAGACTTAAAAGTAACATCGGATCACAACTATTTTTTTAATTTTTTATTTCCACCCTCAAGAAGACATGTTTCATGATGAGGTTTTCAGGGCTCAAGTACCTAGCCTTTATAGGGGCCTACTTTTGGATGCAATCTGAACTCAGTGGAACTCATAGAAAATATAAACCACCTCCCAGAATCATCTCACTATGATGTTCGTGAAGATCATAATGCACACCTGGCTGAATCAATGTAGCTCAAAACATATGTTCCTATTGTATAGTCCACCAAAACAACGGGGAAGCTTGAGGTGAATGAAACATCTTTGTTCGGAGATTGAGCGAATATGAGACCTAAACCCTTAGCTTTCTTAACGGTTTCAACAGCGACATTCCATGCTCGTTGTGTTTTAGATTGGAAACAAAGAACCACCTTTCCTCTGGCTAATGAAGCATCCAAGCTTCCAGGAGCACAATTCCTGCGGATGGAATCAAAGCAAAAGGAATTAAGAGGCCAGAAGGATGTGCATTTTTTGCTGCAATGTAACATGGAGTGCCATATAAAAGACAAACTTACATTGACCCATCTGATTGCCCAATGTATCCTCCAAATGCAAGGGAATGGAACCTGTTCATATCCTTTCCTACAACTAAAGACTGTCCCTGCATATGAAACGGCAATCAAGACAGAGCCTTATACACGTGTTCCAGCAAATAAACAAGTTAGTAAAAGCAAGTTTTTGTGCAAATCCAATAGGAACAAAATTCATAACAGCATCATCACTTTTAATTCAGGCACAATTTTGCTTCCTTTACTGCAATGCATATGATAGTGTTGCAAAAACACAACACTTGAAAGCCAATCTAAATTCCGAAACTTGTAAAATTTTTAAAAAGCACAGGAAATACCCAAACAGTTTTGTTGTTCCCCAAGGTGATAGCTGTAGGAAAGGCCCTATCAATGGTGCTCGCAGCAACAGTTACCAACCAAGGAGCAATGCCTGTAACTGTTTGGGGTTGAGGGCCTGAGTTCCCAGCTGCACATACCACAGTAATCCCTTTGGCTACAGCATGGAAAGAACCGATTGCCAAAGGATCTTTCACATAGGTATTGAGGGGAGGAGGTGAACCCAGAGACAAAGAAATTACATCCACCCCATCAGAGATGGCATCATCAAAAGCAGCTAGAATATCAGCTGAGCTGCAAGCACCATTTACCCAACAAACTTTATAAACAGCCAGCCAAGCTTGCGGAGCTCCTCCTCTAGCCAATCCTTTTCCGAGCATTGCAAAATTTGCATCTTCCACGAGGGCCCCAGCAGCTGTTGATGCAGTATGAGTACCATGACCAACCGCATCACGAGGAGACAAGAATTCAGGTCCAGCACTCCTGTTCAGACTGCCTAGTTCAGCCTCATATCCTTTTACATACCACCGTGCCCCGATGATTTTCCTGTGAGAATATTCTGGTGAGAAACTTTGGGAAACAGAGCACTAAAAACATCAATAAATAGTAACCAAAATTCCTGTCCCTAAGGTCTAGTTCCCCTTAAATACAAATGCCTGAAGTTATCAAAGGGGGATCTCCTAAGTCTACTCAACCAAAATGAAGGCATTGCTAGCTTCTTGTGAATATTTACAGACATTATATATAACCAGAACTATACGTTGTGAAAGCACAAGTTGTAAGGATTTGGGCAGGACATACAGACTTGTCAAGAAGAAGAACATAAGCAACTATAACAACTATAGAGTAATTAGGCGTTGCTTTCATTCAGATGAGGAATTATGAGTTCAGATATGAGAGTTAATTGCACTGCTAGTTGAGATGTTTGCCCGTTATATCCTGGTATAAAATAGTTCTCTTACCATGAGACGGAAAGCATACAATTGTCATTACTAAGTTACAGCTATTGCCTATGAGACAGGCATACTCGTGAGAGTTTGGAAGGATCCGGGAAGGAAGGAACTCAACTTATTACAGTTCGAGTTATTGAATTGTTCGCCTCCCTGACATATGCCACGCCAACGAGACGGAATATCTTCCATGCCATCATCTTTAAAGCTCTCTGACTCAGGCCATATACCTTCACAAGAAAAGCTTAAACAACACGAGCAACTGTGGGCCTCATGACCACGTATTATATATGTATGTACCCCTAAATACATACCTGAGTCTATGACACCAATTATAGAACCAGCACCCAAATGTGCTTTTGAGAGAATACCCTTAGCAATTTGTGGTTTTACATGGAGAAAATCCCAACTTCTAGTAGTCTGCACTCGCAGAATCCTGTTTTGAACAACTCCAACCACCCCGGGAAAATCTGCAGGATGTTAATCAGATATCTGTTGGCTTAGACAAGAAGGAGGAGCTGCATATGAACAAAACCACCAACAAATGAAAACCTATCATGAGCTCGGCTTGGGACTTGGTTAAGAGGGCAGCAAAGCCCGAGAATCCATGCTTATAACTGTACAGAAGTGACAGCTTGGCAGCTTCTTTACTGTGAACCCCCAAAAAGCAATCTATCAACTTCTCAATCACTAATATAACTTCCTGTTAACTGAAAGAAACATTGCCAAAAATATCCCTGAGATTATGAAACAATAATCTATGTGTTTAGGAAAAGATCATGTCTTCTGTTAGAAAATACGCTCCTACAAAAATTCCATTGCCTCATGACAGCCAAACAATGATAGCTATTCAAGCTGTAGTGATCTGTTCCACAACTTCGTACATGGAATGCAACAGAAATTCAGATGAACTTGGTATTCTTCAGGTTAACTAAATAACTCATGAATCTTAAAATCACTAAGAGGTATGTTTAGGACGCTTTTCCCCTTTTTTGACTTCAACTTGCAATTTGTCGAACTAAGCACTAACAGGACATCCTACACAAAAAATTGCCCTGTATTAATACCTGGAAAAGCTTTCTCTATCCAAAAATAAAAAAATAAAAAATTCTGGAAACCTTGATGGCGAAAACAATCCAAACCATCAATCCAGCAAACAAGGCTCCATCTATATGGTGGGTTTGGTCCTCAAACATATACCCTTACATATTATAGCAGAGATAACATCACCGTTAAGCTTTCACCAAAAGATATTTTGTGCAGAACACATAAGAAATGGAAGACCTCTTACTGAGAAATGTAATCCAGAGGTTCTAAGAAACCATAAAACAAGAAGATACACTGTTTGATCGATTATGTAGTACATAAATTTTAAAAGAAAAAAGAAAAAGAAACCTTCCAAGAAGATCTGTAAGGATTTCATGATGAGAGTCCTGAACTTGCTGGGGCTCGTCATGCTTTGTCTCGCCCATATACACAATGTGGACCTGACAATGGCACCAAGGTGATTGACAGGCAATCAAACAAATGGAAATGGAAATTTAACTAAGTAAATAAATTCTCAACCAGAGTACAAGCAGCTACCTTGCTCGATCCATTCACGAAAACGAAAATGAAAGGCTCTTGGATGAACAAAACAAGAAGAACAAAGCATAAATAAGTGAATGACATCGCTTCCCAGAGCTCTCCCCCAAAAACCCAGCATAAGCAGTGGGTTTTAAGTACCAAGTACGTACACTATAAAGCTAGAGCAAAAGAGGCCTTCTTCCAGGCTGCTTCCTTTTCTCACTCTTCATTTCCTTTGGACACTTGGGGAGTCAGCGGTCCACGATCTTGATTGCCGTGTATTTTGCTATTTTATCACATAATGTATTGGAATATTATGTCGTTTACCGATGATTGTGGCATTAAACAGTAAAATACGTGATAATCAAACAGATTATTGGCCGATCATATTTGCATCCTCCAAGACGTCCCAGGTGTGAACCATAGCAGGCAAAGTCCGTCAAGAGTCCCCGGGGGGTGGGGGGTGCCTTCACCTTGGACCACCCCACCCCCACCCCCACCCTCATCCTCTCATCTACGAAGAGTTTTCCTTTTTCGGGTAACATACATGGAATCCGAGAGGGTTCATTTAAGAATTTCATCTCAGACAAGGGAATGAAATTGTCTAATTCGAGACAGTTCTATACAAGATTTTTCCTTTTTGCTAGTATTATTATTCACATTAACTAAACATGAAGAAGAGTTTTATTTACTTGTTATTCATATTCATAATCACATCCATATATTCTCAGTTCCCACAAACTAAACGCCATCTAAATATCTTACCTTTTGGTTGGGACCCAAATGATTATATGGGTTTGCTTGCAATTGCAATCGAGTGAGATTCTGCTCCAAAGATTTTTGATTGAGTACATGGACATGTCGTAGCCTTAAGCAGTAACATTACAGCGACTATAAATTTTGCAAAAATGGGCCGAAGGACTCGAGTGTGTTTCAATGGAGTTGGAGGCAGGACGTGAAGCACAATAAATAGAATCCCCATATGGTTATTTTAGGGTCTGATTACAACGGCAAATTTTCATATCACAAAGCCCAATCTACGGAGTGGTAGCACGGTTCCCGGACAGGATGGTGCTCACGCGCCGACCTCACACCACCGTACCCGGCGGCGCTACGAATCGCACCTGCCGGTGGTGAAGAAGGCGAGAGGAAACCAGTTCGCCCAAGGCTACTTTGGTATTTTAGTGCTGAAAACACAGGGTAGAATGGTCAAGTCCAGTTTGTTTTATTTGGTCAATTATTTTATGTCATTAACTGCTAACTAGTAATTTGTATGATGATGTATTTTTTTTTAATTTGTAATTTGCACATGCATCTCACTATTGAAATATATATTTTTTAAAAATAAATTATATTATAACTAAGATGAATCTTTTCTCTGTCTCTTTTATATGATATTAGCTGTTAGATGTATTTAATCAAATGATCCACATTAAATTTATATGCTAAAGAAAAAGAACAAATTTAATTTATTTTTTTACTTAGATAAAGTTTTATTCATTTCGGTGTTTTATATGAAAGACAAATATGTCACTATTAGATTATTTTTGAATGAACAAAGTAACCTTACTTTTGATAACTATATTAAAACATCATTTGCAACGTATTATTGATCATACTGGAAATTCAGTTGACATTTAATAATGATGGTGCAAATGTTGGCAATAATTCATATGCTCCTACTTAGTAATATTATAGATTTGCTCACAAAGACATTCTAGTCAACATATATTGTTATGATAAGAGAGGGATAAAAGAAAGAGGTTAAAACATTTTTACGTTCCATTTTTATACCATCTTACTTGCATTTGAATAAAATGTAAAGAGAGGACATAATAGTGAATAGTGATATAAACAATTTGTTTTACATTGCATAACTACATATAGGAATCGTTAAAACATACATAAACGCAACTAAATACAATAATTATAACTAGGTATAAAAATATAGTTAAAAAATAAATTAAATATAACTAACATACTGTACAACACACAATCTGCTTATTAATCTTTATTTAATTGCAACATATACAAAGAAAGCAGATGATCTTTTTGCAGGTAATGATACTTGTAAGGTAAGTCCGATTATATTTGAATCTCTTCAAATCTCGTGAAAACTTGACTCATATTAAAAGTTTTTATCGTATACAAAGAAAATAGAAATGGATAAACTTAAATAGTTTTTGTTTTTTAAACATCATGTGAAGAATATTTTCCTCAAACAGTGGTGAAATTTGGCCTTCACACCCCCTTTTTTGTTCAAAATAAATTGATATCCTCTCCATTAAAATAAATAAACAGTTATATTTTCAAAATTAAAATTCCCCGAGCTCGGGGTTATGAGTCATATCAATGCTCTCTTTACTTTCTCTTTCTACGTCTCTTTTCCGACGAGCAAAGACAGACGCCGGGAAGTGAGAGATTGCTGGATCTGGGTCGCCATTTGTGAATGGAAGCCATTAGAAAGCAAGCTTCCAAGCTTCGAGAACAAGTTGCCAAGCAGCAGCAGGTCACTCTCTCTCTCTCTCTCTCTCTCTCTATCCGTGTTACTGCCAAATGAGCCCTAATTTTAGTCTTCATGATCCTTCACTGGTCGCGTTGATTGGTCTTAATTTCCCAATTGTTTGGATTCGTGTGATTTAGATTACACTTTGGTCCATTTATATAACTTGCTTTAAATTTGGCAGGCTTGGCAAGAAACAAGATATGATTTCTAAAAATTGTTTGTGGCTATAAATTTTGGGAGTATGCAATCAGAACTGCACTATGATTGGCTGTCAGTCCTGGCTTGTGAGGCTTTACGTCATGATTTCAATGAAAGGGAGTGTTGGAAATTTCTTCATCTGTATAGAGCATAATACATAAAGATTCCATCTTGACGGGCATTGGGATTTTTTGATTAGAACGAGTGATCGTTCTAGGGAGGAAACGCTACTCAGATAAGACTCTGAGATGCTTAGGACATCCAATTGATATTCATCACTTGATGTTTGTAGAGTGACTACGCTGTGTTGTGTGAAGTAGAGAGACATTTTGTATGAGTTGGGAGTTTGATTTGATGAATTGGAATTCTATGAAGTTTACATGTACCTCGTTGATAATGCTCTGCAGCTGAGCATTTGCGTTTTTGGGGTTTTCCAAGATAGTTAGCCAAGGCGCCAAGCTACGGCAAACCTGACTAATTATCTTTTACTCACAAAGGAAGTTTGTGTATGCCGATTGCCCGATAAATCAAGTATCAAAATATGACTATTGATTAAATTTCCATGCTGCCTGTTTTGAGCGTCTTCTATGGTTGCTTCGATGGTTCTTAATTTGGAAGACACGTGTTAACGTGTGGCATTCTCAGACTTTGAGTAAGTGGGAATATCGCTTGGAGCCAGTAGCTTTCTGTAATTCTGTGTGCATGTTCAATGTCTGGCAATGGATATAATTTACGCTATCTTTGAATTTGTTGGCTGTGATATTCTCTATGATTCTCTATGAAAGACTGTGATATCTTGCTAGATTATATTGAAATGACTTGCCTTCATATTGCATTCCTCTTTTTTAAACTGTGTAGAAGTAATTGACTTTGTAAATAGGCATAATAAATACAACGGTCACTATTTCATACTATATAGAATATTCATGTGTTTCTACTCTGTCACTCCCACTTAGTTGGAGGGAGAGTGATCGACTGCCTTGGATAGATAAAACGAAGAAAAAAAAGGAAATGGAAAATTCTTAAAAGAAATATCAGGTACATTGAATCAATATGGTGAAGACAAACATAACAGAATGCATTTGCGAACAAAATAACAGTTGCCGTAGCAATTAGAATGATGGCTTGTGAGGGGAGCATTTTCTAGTGAAGAATACACAGGTGAGGGTGATGGGAGGAGGATTACCATGGAAGTTGCAGGAATGCAATTGGTTTCCATGTTTGTGTTGGCATTGATCAAGGCAATGGTTCTGGGGAAAGTGAGAGCAGATTGAGAATGGTAGAAGAGAAAGGATCACCGTAGTTACAAGAATGATCATACAATTTGGGTTCTGGGTGTGGCTGGATTTATGTGATAAGTAGCTGTCAACTTTCCTATCTGAGGAATCTGAGATATGTTCTTGGTAACTGTGAGGATCACATCAAGAAGATTGGGGAAGTAATTAGTTGAAAAGGATGGAGAAGCATGAGCGGAATAGGGCAAAGTAAATGATTGGAGGAGGGGGTGGTCGTACAAAAACTTTGGTAATCACAAAACTTTCTTTACTATCACTTACCCTAACTGTCCAAAGGTGGCTGATCAATCTCCATTCCACCTGTAGTCGGGAAGGGGCAAGCAAAGGGCATTGCTCTACCTCTTATAACGTGAGGGCTTCTCAATGTATCCTCACTACATGTATGATTTACGAGCATATGCCCTTATAAAGTATAGATGTCCATAATAAAAACAATTACATGTACAGTTGTAGTCCATAGCTTGTGCTGTAAAGCTCTACTTCAGTCCGTTACAAGGTTGGGATGCTAGTGATCTCAAATGCTTGCACATCATAAGTTATTGATGAAAGTGTACTTTTGCAGGCTGTCCTCAAGCAATTCGGGTACAGTTCAGAAAATGTGATCACTGATGAGGCAGAGCTTCAGCAACACCAGAAACTTGAGAAGCTTTACATATCGACAAGAGCTGCCAAGGTGGCCTCCTTTTCCTTTGGCTTATCTTCAACTGGATCTGCTTGAGTCTCCTGCTTATGGTAAATTTTTTTCATATGTTAAATTTTTTTCATAATTTCAGCATTTTCAAAGAGATATTGTTCGTGGTGTTGAAGGCTACATTGTTACTGGATCAAAGCAAGTTGAAATTGGTAATTTTCTCATATTTTATTGGTTGAGAATGACTATTTAGTCTGAGCTGAAGTGTTTGATTTCTCGTGGTGTTTATTTGGCGCTTGACTTTCAGGAACAAAATTGTCAGAAGATAGCAGAAAATATGGTGCTGAAAATACATGTACTAGTGGTAGCACATTATCTAAAGCTGCAATGAGCTTCTCCACAGCCCGTGCATTGATGGAGAAAGAGCGTGGAAACTTACTGAAAGCACTGGGCACACAGGTTTGGCCTCAGTTGTTTGGGTAGTTGTTTACCTCTCTTATCGGTTTGTGTGCTTAACTCTTTTATTTTACTGCTACTTATTTAAGATTCTTCTCTTGTTTCTTTCAATTACCAGGTAGCGGAACCCTTGAGAGCAATGGTTATGGGAGCTCCGTTGGAGGATGCTCGGCATCTGGCTCAACGCTATGACAGGATGCGACAAGAAGCTGAAGCTCAGGTGTGTACTAATATCATACTTTTTTTTAGGAAAGTGAATGGAGACTGTAGATTTACTGAAGTGTGGAATTGGCTACTGCAAATATTGTCATTTTGTTCTCAACTGGATTTGAACCTAGGCAGGCAATTGAAGTTTCAAAGCGCCAAGCTAAAGCCAGGGAAGCACAAGGGAATGCAGATCTTGTCATGAAATTAGAAGCGGCTGAGGCAAAGCTTCAAGACCTGAAGTCAAACATGGGGATATTGGGAAAGGAAGCTGCAGCTGCTATGGCTGCCGTTGAAGCTCAACAACAGAGGTTGACTCTTCAGCGGCTTATTGCAATGGTGATGCAAAATTCTAATTCCAAATTAGACTTGAATGTTTATTACATAGACTTTTAAGTCTGAGCTATTGATTTCTTCTTTTCAAGGTGGAAGCAGAACGTGCTTACCATCAGAGAGCACTCCAGATACTTGAACAGCTGGAAGGCGAGGTACCCTCTCTCTCTCTCTCTCTCTTGGGGGGGGGGTGTCTATCACTTTAGGAAGACTTTGTACCTTGTTGGTGTAACAGTTGAGCATAGACAGCTCCTCATGGCTTATGCTATTCTTATGGAAAATTTCATGAGTGTTTGGTTTTGTAATCATTCTAGATGATCTCAGAGAGACAACGGATAGAAGCTGCTCCCAGCCCAAGTGTTGAGAACAATGTGCCATCCCCTCCAGCATATGAAGAAGTTAGTGGTATATTTGCATCCCAGACACAGAATGGCGCAACAGATAGCATGGGCTACTTCCTAGGAGAGGTGAGTGTGCAAGCCTTTCTAGTCTCTAGCTGCATTATGCCCTGATTGCTGTTTACGTCCACTTTTTTGAGTTTTTCTGTATCATTTTTGTTGAGCAAGAGGGGGGGGAGGGAGACAGAGTTGGAAGAATGACTTCATTTAACCCCCTCACGCTCTTTCTTTTTCCTCTTTCTTTAAAAAAATTGAGAGGTGGGGAAGTGAGTGAGACTGCAGATTTAGGGACGTCACTCAAGGGACACCTTGATGGGTGGAGTGGGGGATTTTTTTTTTTTTTTTTTGGCAGGGGGTTTTAGTTCTGGTATGCTCCTCTGAGTGCCCCTAGTGGGATTTAAAGCAGGCTCATCTTTGATGGGAAAGGGTCATATGCCACTATATACACGGTGGTTTTGTAAGCCTTGAATGAAACTGTGTTCTTGGAACTAATTAGGTCAAATAAAGCAAGCGCCCCCCCCCCCCCCCAAAAAAAAATTTGTCTGCATTGCTTCTAATGGTATAAGGATACTGCTGTGGCACTTGCAGTAAAGAATGTTTCTGTATAGTGTGAACTCAAAGTTGTAACTTACACGACATTGTGTGGTGGAGCTTCTGGACTGCTAGGGTTAAATCTTATTGACGCCTCTTGAGAATTCCTAGAAGAGCACTTTTGGCATATTCTTTGATTCTCCTTGCAGAATCTTGCTACACACACAAACTTGTTTTATTTTTTCATTTATTCTCAACAGAGCATCAATCCACTTTTGCTACATGTGCAGGCATAATATATAATCCCTATTTCTTTCATCATGATGTTTGCTACCTTCTTGCAGGTTATGTGCCCATATCAAGCTGAATCTGATACTGAACTAAGTTTATCACTTGGTGATTATGTTGTTGTCCGAAAGGTTAGGATTGCTTGCCTTGGTTTTAAGTTTCCTTTCTTTACAGTTTTCTGCTTTGCTGGTTATATGGTGGAATAGATTGCTGATAACCTCTGATGTGTAAAGCTTGATTCCTAATGTGTGTGACACTGAGGCTGTCACATATGTTCTGTATATGGATGAGGATTTATGCCCTTCTCTTCTTCTTCCATCAATTGGAAACTGGAAATTACTTAAAAACATTGCCTTTTGTGCTCAACGCCCCCCCCCCCCCCAATTGAAACATTTAGGTCTGTTTATTCATTACAGTGGGGAGCATTCCAATCGTTCGTTTTCTTCTGCTGCTTTCTGTACCACAACTTTGATATTTTGGTCCCATGTCTTCTATCATTTATTATTCACAAATTTCTTGATGCAACCTTTGATGGGCACATTAGTTTGTGCAAATTTAGGTGGTGTCGTCAAATCTTTTCCAATGCTCGTGTCGAACACTCCCAGAAAATCATCATCTTATAGGTGGCTCAGCTGACATGATTGTCCCCAGAATTATTTGGTTTTTGTAGTTGTTCTTGAAAATGAACTTTTGTAGTCAGCAACAAATGACAACGAACAATTCACCACAAAGTAACCTTTACATGTAGAAATTTTTGATTGTCGCTTTATGAAATTATGGTTTTGTGCTGCAGTGTAGCATTTGTTAAAATTTCATGCAATCAAAGAAGTAAACTCATGCATTTACATATTTGCTGTTGATAGGTCTCCAACAATGGCTGGGCTGAGGGAGAGTGTAGAGGCAAAGCTGGTTGGTTCCCATATAATTACATAGATAGACGGGAGCGTGTCTTAGCAAGCAAGATCGCTGATGTTTTCTGAAGTTCACGCTTTGGTTCCGGGAGAACCAAGAGATCTTTTGTTTAGTTGCATTCAAGCTATATTTTTCATATATGGTCCAATTTCCTTTGGGTCTACCATAGTGTGTTTTATAGATACCCATATTTTTTGTACCTCTCTGTGCTCTCGACATATATTTTTTTTAGGTCTATTTCTTCTTTTTTTCTTGTACCTCTCAAGCTATATTCTTCATATATGCCCGCTTATACTTCATGGTTGATCCATGGGCCATGCGTGTATGTCGCTTGCCAATGAGATCAATCAAAATTTGGGTCATCAAATTCCCAGAAAAATCAGGGGGGATTGCATTCGAAAATTTTAAAAATGCAGGCTTCATGTAATTTAACCTACTTGTGATAATATCTGGCCGGGTCCTTCTTTCGGCTTGCCCAGGGTTCACTTGCAAAACTATATAAATGATTGGAGACACATGGTTTGCAAGTGATTTATGTGCTCTGTCCTGAATAACATAAATGAATGGGAAGATCTTCAAATGAATCAAGCAAATGCCGCGGCATTCATACACCATGCTCAGATTTTGAGAATAAATTACGAAGCATTTGTTCAACAAATCCTTGTTACTTCACTTATGTGATGTGTGGTTAGATGTAATGTACTAGAAATGTAATGCAATCGACTTTGTAATGTAATCATAATTTTTTAGTTTGTGGTAATTATAACTACAAGATAGTTCTTTTATTATAATATTCTCATACAATCAAACACAATAATGAAAGCACAATTTTAAACTTGTTTGCATTACAAAGGTTGATTATATCTAACCAAACATTACATTCTATGTAACCATTCCCGGAACTGCACCAGACTTCAGCATCTGTCACAATTACCCCTGGTGCAGTAGTCATTTTGTCCAGTGGTAGATAGACGGGAAAAAGACGATTGTTGATACAATGAAGATCACCATCATCTGCACCAGTAGACCAAGCAAATGGGTCATTCATATTTGGTTAGCTTAGAGTCGGGTCCAGCAAGTTGATGAGAATACTAAATTAAGGTTGGGAAGGGGGTCATATTCAAGTCTGCTGTTAGTTGGTCTAATATGCTTGTCAAGAAAGTGCAATCGGTCTAAGCCTCTTCATTTCTAGTCTGGCTTCAAAATGATAAATGGGTATGGTAAGTCTTTCCAGGTTTTTTCGGCATCTATAATAAACTGCCAAAATGGGGAACAAAGACAAGTCCTCACCACAACTGGACTGTACATTGGCTTGCTCCGCAGTACGTATAGTTTCCTGAAAACAGTGCACATACGTTAACTTGTCATGTGTCACATATAAGTAAAAGTACATTGAGGGGGTACAACTTCCAACATACCTTTGGTCCAAAGTTCCCGAGTCCCTGCAGATTTTCTGGACCGCCTCAATCCCACTTAGCGTTTTCCTGGCATTAGGATCCCTCTTGTCAACCTATGGAGGTGGATGCAGAAAAATTTACTATGTACTGCTAAGAAAAGGCTCATAGGATTCATAGGATTCACATATTTTAAAGGCGAATTAACCGAGACAACCTGCTTCCTTCTATGAGCCATTACCTTTGCCTTTATCATGCAAGTGAAGTCAAAGAAGACCCCATAAACATCAGACATTGTATTTGTCTGGTCAGTTACTACCGCAACGAGACCTGAAAATGTGAAATCACAAGACGCTCACTAAACAAGCTAAACTACAGGCACCATATATTCTGCAATCTACACCTTCCTGTGTGACAGTTCAGGATATAACTTACCACGTCTCAATTTCACCTCACCTCTGAAGACTTGAATGTTGTTGTAGCATAAAGCTATTATTCCAAAGGCCATGATCTAGATCAGAACGAAGAAAAAGGTAAAATGAGACAGCATGGTACCATGAACTAAAACATATGATGCAGCTAAGAACTATCAGTACATCAATCCCAGAACTGCATAAATTGCCATCGCATACTCAAGAAAGGGATATAAAATATCAAATAGGAGAAACTCTTTTCACTATATTCTCCTGATCTTTTAGGGAAAGAAGACGGGCAAACGCATTCTATCATTAAGATGCGGAGATGTTTGGACAATTTAGGCTTGATTTAATGATTTTGGATGCTCAAGGATATCCCAAGATCAACCTAGAAAGATATCACATTGTCTATGTTGGGATGCGTATGACGCAAAATGCAAAGATCAGAAATCATGTGGGAGGCTACTGGTTCAAAAGATTTCTTACTTGTGGAATGGCACAGAACCTGAATACAGAATGATCCCGCAAAGCTAAAGTGTATTTGAGGCAATCTTCCGCATGTGATAAGGCATTCGTCACCATGTCATTTAAACACTGCACTGCCTTATCAGAGTTCTCCTCGTATTTCAAGTCCTGTATAACATTTTTGAAAAGAAATCAGTGACAATAAACTATTCGTATCCACCACAACCCCAGGCGCTCTACCCCCTCCCCATCAAGCCCACGAGATAAGGCTGAACAGCAGAGCATTGACATCTCAAAATGCTAGACACTTGGATATATTGGATTGAACATACTATTAAACAGGCAAGACTTCAAGCAAAAATGACCACCTCAAGTTCATTGACATATTTACTCCATATCTCCCGAGGCCAAAACATGCGAGATTTTGGTATCTCATTTATGTCTTCCAGATAATCGCGAATAATGTCCATTTTCTGCACATATCGGGCAGGTAAGATTCAATGTAGCATCGGATAAAGCACACTTCTACCAAGGCAACATTGTCCTATCCAAGGTTGGAAGCCAAATGATTACCTGAAGAAACAAGGCCATAGAATTGGCAAGATCATCCTGAGCTAGATTCTCCAAACCAGAGTTGTGGAACAGCTTTGATAACCCTATCCCGACAAGTCCTGATGCATAATGGCAATACTCATCATAGTCTTGAACTGTTTCCACCTGACAAACAAGAAGAACGTTTCATGGCAAATGCACACCAAGTCGACACAGCAATAGCTAACCATACTCTACAATAAAGAATACATCTACTGCACAGCTTGTTGCTGCTGCATTGCTGCCAAAGTGAGAATGTTCACTTTGGTTGACTACATGCTTGACAAATATTTTGATTGTTGATTGTTCAGCACATTCATATTCAACAGCAAAGAATGTTCAGGTATCTAGAGGTTTAAGCATGCTACTGAGAACAGCTAGAAATTGTTCGTTTCTCTCCTAATGTAACCATGCACTTCCCAATTCAATGTAGGGAGTTATCTATCATCCACAGGTACGAACCTCCTTGCAGATGAATTTTGCCATTCCTGCACCCGCCCTTCTGGTGATATCCTCAATCAACACCTGGTAACTGCAGGTTACAACCAAATTTTAACACGCTATGGGTTCCTGTACATAAACTTGAGTAAACAGACAATGTACGCAGACTTGATAGACTGGAAGGACTTTGGTCTAGACACGTTCAGAAATGAAAAGTTGACAAGTGTATTATTTATACAGTAGGAATTGTGCCGTGCTTAGCCTACAGGAATTGGCACATTGATTCCAAGGGAAGAAAACAGTTCCATATCTCAATGTTAATACAATAATGTCACCCAATACGAGTCATCTTCAATACCAACAATAATCAGAAGACTACCAATTTTTACTAGGAAAAAGGTGTGGTGTTAGCTGCAGGATATGCAAACGGGATCATACAGTAAAGTGGCAGGGGTAGATCATCTCAGCACTCAACAAATGTGAGAAGGACCAACTTCTGACGCATTAGGAAAGTAAGGTTACCCTTTTTCAAGCTCCAAGAAAGCAGTGGAAACATGGTGGAACCCATCCATTAGAACTTTGTGTTCCTTGACACCACCTTAGAACAAAAAGGAACATTTCGTCAGCTGATATTAATCGACATAGAAAGACCAAAAACAGCAGAGCAATGAGAGAGCAAGAGATACAGAGATCTGTCAAACCAGAGAACAAACGAAACAACATGTTAGAGTATTAGACAGAGAGAGCTGATCTCTCTCCAACCTCAAAGCTCAGCAAACTACAGACATGCGTCAAAGACAAGATAACAAGCTAACGTTGTCAAACAACCTAAAAAAAGGGAGAAAAAGAGTAGCTAATAGTATGCCATTCAAACAATAGCTTCAGCTGCAATTCGATTTTGAACACGGCACATCTAAAGCACTATTACATATCTCATATTTACAATAACCACCACCATCCAATGAGAATCCAGATTTGCAATCTCAAATTCAGCAAAGTAAGTTCAGACAGCAAATAGGAAGGCTCAAAGTGCTCACATGAAAAATGCCAGTCACGTTCATATATGTGTCGATGAAAGGCTTTCAAGATAGGCAACTTGACATCTGTAGCTATGCTTGTGTCATCCTCTGTATACCAGGACAGGATATGTTATTGAAATGTTATTGAAGAGCAGAAACTGAAGGCACCGAAACCACAACATCAGGTGCACATGCACATTAAGTTTTGTATTGAAGCTTTGTCAAGTACAAGCCTTCAGAATCACTTCACGTATGAAACATGGTGATTGGTGAAGAGTCGAAGATACATAGCCAAATGTATGCATACATAGTATGGTCGGTCGTTGCGTAGGAAGAGACAAACCTATGGTATCAAGTGCTCGGAGGACCAAATAAAAGACGCATACCTGCAACACAAGGAATTTGGCTTGTCAAGTGCGCAAGACTTAGGAGACGAAATTATGGGTGCAGATTAAGAAAAATATGAAAAATGAATAGAACAATGAGGGATTGATCCTGCAACTTAAGACAAATTTCCATAATAATAATATAAGGATTTTTCTAATCATTGCCCCATCCTGCAGTAACTATGTATAAATGATCATCAAGTTTCTCGGTGTACATCAGTATTCATGTTACTGCGAACCAGTACACATGTTACTGTACGCTAGTGTATGCGTCAAGTTCTCTAACTCTATCGAGCGTACGCTCCCGTGTGCATGCATGCTCCTCTCTCTCTCTTTCTCCGCATCCTTCCCTCTCTCTCCTCTCTCCCTGTACGTAGCATGAAAACTATGACTAGAAGCGACTAACGATTACAGAATGCTGAAACGAACCAGTTCTAAACTGGCAGTCCGGTCAAAAAAAAAAAAAGAAAGAGGGAAAAAAAAAACTGAAGGCTTACAGCATTGCGTAGCTCAGCGAGGCAGAGCTGGTGAATGACGAGGGCGAAGCTTCTAGAGAGTTTGGGAAGCATGGAGTAGCAGAATGCCCAGTGAGGTTCTGGGGGTATCTGCTTCTCTGCATTCTTAACTGCCATTCTCAACTTCAATAGAGGGTATATTTCATCTGGGTGCTTCAGAATTGCCTCCATTCTCATCCCAATTCGCAAATTCGATCAACTGAAATTGAACTGTTCTCTACACACACGGACACACCCTCCCCTCTTTTAAGCTTGCTTTCATGGCGTAAACAACACTCCCATTGATTCATCCAACGCGTGGAAACTCTCAGAGAAATCGCATTTTAGCTGAAAAAAATTGCATGGGTGACGTGACTGATGCCTATGGTTTTGCATTGTACACTCTGTAGTCTCTCTCCTCCACTGTTGTATAATTTAAAATTTCGATATTAGATCCTCTATTACTATATTGATTCAATAAAGGATATAAGTTATAACTTTTTCTATTACCAATTTTCTCTATTCACAAGACTCGAATTTGAAATCTTATTTAATGAAAATAAGTATCAAACTATTTAAAACATTGATACTCTTATATAATTTAATGCATATGAAACTTTCTAACAATTCATGGTAGACTGGAGATTTCTAGATAGTTGGTGGGGGGATTACTTACACTCGCAGTTACAGCAAGAGTTTTTTTTTTTTTTTTTAAATACATTTACTTAGAGGGTGGCCCCCCAAACTAATAATCTTGTTTTTGTCCAATAAAACTAGAAATGGTTTGGTGATAAAAACCGGAGGAAAGTCAGCTAAATTGAGGAAAAAAGGTTAATTAGGTGGACTCATTAATTTAGCCGATAGTTTTCCATGATTTTTGGGTTTCCCTGATTTCCCTCCGTTGGATACTGCAGAGGAGACCATTGTGACTGCACAATCATGAATTTACAACTGTCGAGCAAGTTTAGATACCTCTATTTCTTATTATATTTTTCATGTCTAATATGTACATCTTCAAAGTTTGTTGTTTTTAACTTATCATAAGTAGCTTATTGTTGATCAATGCTGATCTGTATTAAAATTATAAGGAGGAAATATAACTGAATGCAAATTAAGTACTTACCGTTAATGATCAGTGCTGATTAGAGTTGAATGTTGATAATAAATTCTTTTAACAGTATCTTGGATCTTACCTCAGCTGAACCATAATATTGTGGTGATAATTTCTCTATCCAAATATTCAGGACTGTTGCACTGATGCTATGGCCTATGAGCAAACACCAACGAGATTCACGATGTTTTGTAAGTTCATATAAGTAAAATGTGCAACAAAGTCACGTCATTTCTGTAGTCAAAGGCTGTATCTTATTCCAATTTACTGTCCTAAAGTGATGTACAATTCCATGTATCATAACACCAGTGGCAGTGATGCTCTTGGCTGCTACCATTATCGTACAAAAAAGTAGGAATATGTATCCTTTAATTTAGTATATGTGACCATTTACATGGACACCCCTCCCAAGTTATTTCTTGGTTGTTTTATTTCTCCAGAGTGGGTGTGCTATTTGCTGCTTTTTACTAAGATGTGCTGTGTCTTGAATGACGTAATGAATAGGAAGATCATCAAATGTATCAAGCAAATGCCACAACATTCATACACAATGCTCAAGACTTTTAAGATAGCATTACAGAGCCATTGTTTAACAGACCCAAGATTCTACACTTCTACGTAACCATTCTCGAGAGTGCACCACTCCTCAGGAAAGCATTGCCTCCATGCGAGAGCAGCAAGCTGGAAATAGTTGAGACAACTTCAGAATCAGAATCAGAATCAGACCCCCCCCCACCCCCCCAAGGGAGAAAAAAAGAAAAGAGACAAGCATCGATCACACTTACCCTGGCTCACTAGTCATTTTGTCGACCAGCAGATAGACGAGCCAAGATGATTGCCAACACAGCGAAGATCACCATCATCTAGACCAGTAGACAACAAAGCAAATGGGTCATTCAGATTTGGTTAGCTTAGCGTAGGGTCTAGCAAGCTGATGGGAATACTGAATTAAGGTTGGGCTAGGCCTAGGGGCAGGTCATAATTCAAGACTCTTGTCAGTCGGCCCAATATGCTTGTCAAGAAAATGCAATTAATATAAGCGACCTCATTTCCGGCCAGGCTTAAACTAAGATAAATGGGTATGGTCAGTCTTTCCAGGTCCATCCAGCATCTATGCTAAACCGCCAAAATAGCGGACAAAGACAAGTTCTCACCATAATTGGACTGTATGCTGGCTTGCTCCTCAGCACATATAGTTTCCTAGAAATAGTACATATGCAGAACTTGTCATCACATGTCACATATGTAACACTAAAGTTTGAGAGAGTAGAATGTCCAACATCATACCTTTGGTTCAAAGTCCCAGAGTCCTCACAGATTTTTTGGATTGCCTCGATCCTATTTAGTGTTTTTGTGGCATTAGGATCCCTCGTGTCGACCTATAAAGGTGGACACAGAAGAAATTTAGTATTTAATGCAATGAAACGGCACTTAGGATTCACAGGTTTCAAAGGTAAATTAACCAAGACAGCTGCTGCCCATCTATGACCCATTCATTACCTTTGGCTTCATCATGCAAGCGAAGTCAAAGAAGGCCCCATAAACATCAGGCATTTTATTTGTACGATCAATTACTATGGCGGTGAGACCTGAAAATGAAATGAACATATGTGAAATCATAACAAAGTGCATTGAAACACCATCAACTACAGGCACCATATGTTCTACATCTTTACATGCAACAGCACAGGATATAACTTACCACGTCTCATTTTCACTACACCTCTGAAAACTTGAATGTTGTTGTAGCATAAAGCTAACGTTCCGATGGCCATGACCTACCACAGAATGAATAAACAGTGAAAATGAGATAGAATGGTAACAAAGGACTAAAACATATGACTAGAAGCACATAAATTGTCATCAAGCATACTCAGAGAAATTGATATCTGATGACAAATAGGAGAAACTCTTTTCACTATATCCTTCTGATCTTAAAAGGAAAGACAGACACATATAAATATGTAACATTGATTAAGCCAATTCACTAAAATCCAATTTATCATTAAGATTGCTGAAATGTCTAGCCTGTTGTACTTATTCTGGATGCTCAAGAACACCCCAAAATCTACCTAGAAAGATATCGCATTATCTAATTGAGAATATGAGATGCTCAAGATGCAAAATATAAAGAGCATAAATTATGTGGGAAGCCATTGTTCAGAGATATTCATACTTGTGGAATGGCACAGAACCGGAATATAGCATTATCCCTCAAAGCTGACATGTATGTGAGGCAATCTTCCACATGTGATAAGGCATTCGTCACCATCTCATTTAGACATTGCACCGCCTTCTCCGAGTTCTCCTCATATTTTAAGTCCTGGATAACATTTTTCAAAAGAAGTCAGGGACAATTAATTATTCCTACCCATCCCAACCCCAGACACTCTATCCCCCTCCCCCAACCCTCTTTTATTTGGTTGAAGGGGTTGTGGGTTGGAGGGTTTTTTTTGGCTGTCCATGAGACAGCGAGGAACTGCAAGGCATCAAAACCCCAAATGCTGGACATTTGGATCTTGATCCAACATCCCATTAAATAGGAAAAATCCAAAGTAAATGACCAACCTCAAGTTTATTGACATATTTACTCCATATCTCTCGAGGCCAAAACATGCGAGATTTCGGTATCTCATTCATGTCTTCTAGATAATCACGAATGATGTTTGTTTTCTGCACATATTGGGAGGTTTAAGGTTCAATGTAGCATCAGACAAAGTACAGTACACTTCTACTAAGGGGATATGGTCCTATGCAAGATTGGAAGCCAAAGGATTACCTGAAGAAATAACCCCATGGAATTGGAAAGATCATCCGAAGCTAGATCCTCCAACCCAGCGTTGTGGAAAAGCTTTGACAACCCCAACCCAACAAGTCCTGCTACATAGTGGCAATATTCATCATAGTCTTCAACTGTTTCCACCTGCCAAATGAGAAGAACTTTTCATGGTAGATTCACACCAAGTGAACAACGCAAGATTCATCACAGTGGCAATATTCAGCAATTTTATATTCAACAGCAATGAATGTTCGGGCATCTAGAGGTTTAAACATGCTACAAGGGACAGCAGAGAGCAGCTGACGGATAATAGTGGGAGATAATTTGTTTCTCTCCAAATGTTGCTCGAGCAGACAGGAGCCAAAAGAAATAATAAACAATGGTTCAGAGTAAAGAGATATCAGTCAGACACAATTACAAACCTCCTTGCAGATAAATTTTGCCATTCCTGCACCCATCCTTTTGGTGATATCCTCAATTGATACCTGGTAACTGCAGTTAGCAATCAAATTTTAACACATCACAGGGTTACCATACATAAACCAGAGTAAGCAGGCAAATGCATACAGACTTGATAAACTACAAGGACCATGGTCTAAACATATTCAGAAACGAAAAGGAAACAAGTGAATTATTTATGAAATCCCATATCTTGGTCAATTATTCAATGGAATATCCTACGTACACAAATTAATCACTTAGGTTTCCATCCAGCTTCAGCATCACAATCCTAGTGTTGCAAGGGCCAACGAGATCAACCTAAAAGCTGACATTTCCACACTAAATCACACTGCAAATTGTACTTTTGGCAGCTTCGTGCTATCTCATGAAGCATTTGTATATAGAATGAGCTGCTCCAGATGGAATAACATATATAGAATAAAGTTCTTGCATCAGTACCAAAAGCATCACTGGACAGAGAAGGGGTACACTCTATCAGGGAATTACAGCTTATTTTGAGAGCCCCCCCAAAAAAAAAAATTCATATTTGATTATAGATGCTGTAATATTCAGCAAGATTGTACCAAGCTTAGTGTACAGGAATTAGCATGCTGATTCCAAGGGAAGAAAACAGTGACATATCTCAATGTAAATAGAACTGTCACCCTATGTGAATTTTCTTGAACGCCAACAATAATCACAAGATGACAAATTTTTATTTGAAAAAAAAAGCCATGTTGTAGTTGCAGGATATGCGGATCACCCAGAAACTGAAAATAGCACATTTAGCACCCATAACATGTGAGACCTACCTACTTCTCACATATTAGAAAAGACATAATTTAACCTTGGAAAATTTCAACTATTTCACCTACTGATTTATATGGACGAAGCTTTCTACCATTTCAAAGAAAAAAGATAGACATGCCTTTATGGCTTCACTTTCATTTGAGCAACACCCTTGGATAAGTGGCAGAGTACTCACATTCTAAGCGAAAGATCAGGGGTTCAATTTCATTTGAGGGACACCCTTGCAAGGGGTCTCTTTAGCCCCTTTTCCCCTTGCATATACTTATTTTTAAAAAAACTAACTAAAAAAAAAAAAGAGATGAAAGAAAGAATAGGAAAACTCTTTCAATGGATATACATCTCAGACTTAAAATTTTCGAGAAAAAATAGATTCCTAAGAGAATGTAGTTACCCTCTTTCAAGCTCCAAGAAAGCAGCGGAAACATGATGGAACTCATCCATTAGAACTTTGTATTCCTTTGTACCACCTTAAAACAAAAGGGAACAGTTCATCAGAAGATATTAATTTTCATAGAAAGACCAAAAACAGCACAACAAAAAAGAAAGCAAGGGACATAGAGATCTGTAAAACCAAAGAACAAAAGAGGCAACATGGTAACAGACAGAATTGATCTCTTTGTGCGAAACCATACAAGCTTCCAGGCTCAAAGCTTGGGGAGGTACTGGTGTGCATCAAAGACAAGACAACAAGCTAGCATTGTCATACGATCTCAAAAGGGAAGAAGAAGAATAGCTAAAAATATATAATTAAAAAAAATATTGCTTTAGCTGCAATTTGATTTTGAACCAGTCAAATCTAAAGCACTATTCTTGATCTCATATTCCACAATCACCAATCCAGATCACTGATCCCGCTTTCAGCAAATAAAATCCAGATAGCAGATAGCGAGACTCAAAATGCTCACATGAAAAATGCCATTCGCAGTCATATATGTGCTGATGAAAGGCTTTCAGGATAGGCAACTTGACATCTGTAGCTATGCTTGTGTCATCCTCTGTACAACAGAACAGGAGAGATATGTTTAAAAAGGAGCAGAAAGGCAGAAAAATCTGAACATAAGGTACATATTCACAGCAAGCTTGTATTGAAACTATGTCAAGTACAAACCTCAGAAGAAGTACAGGTACATTCTGTTTTACTTCTCACGCTCAATTCCATAAGTTTTAATTATTACCAAGGCCAGCACATCTTAAAAAGCTACTAGATGTGTCACTTATAAAAGGCGCAAGGCACACAAAGGCGCAAACTGCAAAGGATCCCACAAGCTGAGGCACAATGCAAAGGCATATACACAAATACAAGCCCCAAACTTGTGCCAAAATGCCTAATAAGTTGTATTTAAGAAAAGGCATACACCTCAAAAAGATCCCTACGGTGTTTCAAGACCACAATAGAAAGTTTTGAGTGCATCATATACCACTATAATGCCTATGCGGTTTCATATTTAGAAAGGCCATGGCCTATTTCTGGCTCCTACAAACCGACAAAATATTCTACAATACTTATGTTCATTTTGGATAGTTTAGAAGGGTATTATACACCACCATAACGCCCATTTGCTTATTGCCCGTTCTAGTGGCTATCTAGAATCAAGCATCAAAATTTAAAAGATGGTGCTAATGAACCCATGTGACCTACTGAAGCTGTTTAGACAGATATGTAAAAAGTTCTAAGAGGCCTAAGGGGCATGAAAGCGGCCAGAGTCTCTTGAGACCCCAAAACTAAGCTAGGTTGGGCTGGGCATCACTTCATGTATGAAACATCATGACGACCCAAGAGAACCAAATGTACATGCATACATGGATACAATTATTGAGCTGTAAGAGACAAACCTACGGTGTCAAGCGCTCGGAGGACCAAATAAAAGACACATACCTGCAGCACAGGAAATTGGAGTTGTCAAGCAACACTTGGGAAATGAAAATTATGAGTGTAATTTAAGAAAAACGTGCATGAAAAATGAACAAAATACTTAATGGTTGAACCCCCTTTGCCCCCCCCCCCCCAACCCCCCAAAAAAATCAATAAATATCGATAATACTGCAATTGGACCTCGCGTGTTAAAATTCCTGGCTCCACCACTGCAAATAAGACCTAACATCCCCTGCAGAGCTACAAAGTGCAGCTTTTCTTGTCAGTCACGAATACATCCAGCTTTACAGAGTTTCATATCGATCAGCATGCAGCAGACAAGTTTATTATCCCCTCCCTCCCGGGTTCGATTCTCCCTCGGTTGAGTGCGTGTGTAAATTCACCCATCCAAACAAAACATCAAAGCTTTAATTAAAAGATCACAGGATGACAATAGTGAAAAAGCAATCTTATAGATCCAGCAGTCCAGCAGATAAGAACAACACGAATAAACAAATAAATAACAGAAATATGCTTAACGATCATATTACTACTGAACCACATGCCAGACTTGAGCATTGTAAAAAAAAAAAGTATGGTTCTTTGCTCGATACTAACGCCCATCAAAGCGATCATCAAACAGCAAAGGGGGAGAGAGAAAGAGATTGAAGGCTCACAGCATTGCGAAGCTCGACGCCAAGCTGCTGAATGACGAGGGCGAAGCTTCGAGAGACTTTGTGGAGCATGGAATAGCAGAAACCCCAGTGGGGTTCTGCTGGGATCTGCTTCTCCGCATTCTTAGCCGCCATCTTCAACTTCAACAACGGGTAGAACTCATCTGGGTGCTTCACAATTGCGCCAAATGGCCCCATTTTTCTGGGTTTCCCTCCAAATCGAACAGGGCAATCCGCAAATTCACCGATTCAATTGAGACTGACAAATTGTTCTCTACACAGACCCTCCACCCCCCTTCTTTAATCTTCTTTTCTAGCGTAAAGAAATCTCCAATTGATTCGAAGACGTGGAAATCTGGACAAAAACGTTTTTTGCGAAAATTGAGTGATGCCTATGATTTTGTAGTCTACTATGACAATTGTCAAGGATGTGAAATTTTCATCAAGTGGAAAATTCTGAATTGGGGTTTTCATAGGCGAAAGAAATCGTTGGTGGGGTTTTAGTGTCTCAGACTGACAGCTAAATAAATATTTTCCGAATAATTTGTTGGAGGCGAGAACGAGGAGCGCGAGATCCACATTCATAGGGACCCCCACGCAATTTCGTTTTTTCCAATTAAACGACAGACAGTTAATGCGCTGACGAGGAAGACACTTTTATTTCAAATTAAATTAAAAAAAAGGATCTCCCCAACCAACCCATTTCTCACATCACCACCAAAAGGATAAATACTTTTTTTTTAGTAAAAAGGATATATAAATAATTGCAATATAAAAAAGGAGGGGGAGAACTATCAAATATGAGGTTTGAGCTTTAAAATAGTGTAAAAGAATATACGATATAATATCTAACAACATATGTTAGCATCTACATAAGAATCACCTTATGTATATTATTATAGATTTAGATATACGATATATCATCACATAATTACATTGTCCACATTATAAAAGAATATACTATCCATCATCATACAACCACCTTGTTCACATTATTGTAAAGAGACATGTCATGTCAATTATTATCTGAGAATCAAGGGAGCTACTAGCGTTGATTCGACAAGCAAAGGGAATACTTTTTGACAAGCACTTGATTAATCTCGATTTTAAAATAGGCATGGGTGTAATATCAATGGTTGTACTTGTATCAAGCCTTAATTACATCTTGTTGGGGAATAACCGTACTTGTATCAATCCTTCATTACATCTTGTTGGGGAATAACCAAATTACATAGTGCTGCTTAATGGATCACTAACCAAATTAAGAAGTGGGGACAGTGATAACCCAGGCCAAAGAGCCCGGCTATCCATCGCCAACAATCCCAAACCCTTCTTAAAACTTGTTACCGAACCACACATGTTGAATAATGCATTCTATTATGGTGAAATATTATTTTTTTTAAGAAGCAAATACAACTATGGGTATTTTGCCTAAAGAAGTCTTAATTAAACCAAATAGGGAGAAAAGGCGAATTTATAAGCCACAAAGTGGATCGAAATAAACAATTTTTATTGATGCCTCTTGAATTAGTTGGATCAGATACGTTACATTGTTATATGAGGACCTAAATATGCCAATAAAATGACACATAAGTTATGTATTTTCTTAATCTCAAATAGGCATTTTTCTAATAGTAAATGAGATCTCTATCATAAACTACGGCCCTGTTTGGTTGCATTAGCTGTTTGATAAAAAAGAGCTGTTCAACACCTCTTTAGCTGTTTTGACCAAGTCAAACAGCTAAAGAGGTGTTTGGTAAACAGCTGTTTCAAACAGCTGTTTTACCTCAAACAGCTCTTTTTCAAACAGCTAATCTTAATAGCCTTTTGGGAACAACTTTTTATTGAAATTACGATACTACCCAGAAGTTCAAGAAAATTACACCCATGCCATTAATTAACCTTTCCTCTCCCTGGCAGTTCATTTGAACATAGGGGCAATATTGGAATTTTATCAAATATACATTCCAGAAACAGCTAACTTTACCAAACACTTTTTTGGCAAACAGCTAATTCAAACAGCTAATGCAAACAGCTAACACAAACAGCTAACAGCTAACAGCTAACACAAACAGCTAACAGCTGTTTACCAAACAGGGCCTACATCTTAATTTATACTAGGGGCCTATATTGAATGAAATTGTTGGTTGGCATGGTGCTTTCGTTCAGCTGTGGCTGCTATCAACTTGATTTGGCCCTAACCAATTTGCTTCCCAACCTCCCCCCACACCCAGAGTAATGACTATAAGTTTTTAACCCACCAAATGCTTGTTTGCATTTCTTTTTCTTCTCTTATCCCTTTCTTTTTTGGGGGGGCGACGGGGGGGGGGGGGGGGGTTAATCAGCATAATGATACATCATACTGTCGTTGCTGTGGATAGGAATTTAGAGTGGGGTATAAATAGTTTTAACTAGGGGACATTTGAAAATTTGCTCGCTCTGGGTTTTTAATATCTCTTTCTATATCTTAATTTGATATATTACTTGAATTACTATTGAAGTTAAATCACAATAATAGATACGGTTTTAAGGACTACATCTATGTTCCTTTCAGCTTACCATAAGTACTTATCACTAATTAATGCTGATTGATGTTGATGAGAGGCAACCAATGATAGTGATTGCTAACTTCTAATGACTAGTGCTGATTGGTGCTGATAAGTATTAAGACCATTCGCAACGGATGCCTCGCGTGGAGAAGGTGGGACCCGCGTGGAAGTTGCATGGCAAGAATTCTCTGGCAGCAAGGAGAATTGAGGGGGGGACACGCCAGTGCGGTCCCCCTCTCGTGGCAGATTTGGTATTTTTTTATTTTCTTTTTTTCTTTTTTTTTTTGAAGTAATATATAATTTTTATATGATTAAAAAAATAGGTTGTGTGTTATAAAGTAGGTTCATGACAAATATTTTTATTTGATGATTAAAATTGAGTTCCATTTGTTGGAGAAGTGATGGAATGCAAGTTCCAAAATTGTGGAACTTTTGTTGACGTGGCAGGCTAGAGTTCCAAAAATTGGAACTTTGCTGTGAATGCTCTAATAAGTATCGATCAATGTTGAATGCTAATAATAAATACTTATAACAAGTGGGAAAAAACTATACCATACTATATATTTTGTATATCAAGGAAAATTATATTGTACAATCAGTTGTATAGGACTAAGTACGTACACATTGTTTGAAGTCTGCGTCCACAACAGCTACTAAAGGGCACTATGACGTGCAATTCATGACATAGCACCCTCATCTAGCAATGTAGACGTCTACTAGAGCTGTCGAATTGGGAAGTGGTGTTGACCAACTGTTTCCGGGAAGCAAATAAGGTAGTCGATGCTATGGCCAACCTAGGAATAGATGAGTTAATTTTTTATATTATGTATATCAAGGAAAAAACTTTTAATTTTTTTATCCTTTACCTTGCGGTCTTTTGCGACATTTGATATTAGAACTTTTTCTATATTTCCACATTTCTATCTTTTTTTTTTTGGGCAACATTTACCTTAAGTAGCATCTGAATAATTTTTCTGATGAACATTAGAATTATTAGAAACGTTAGAATATTCTGTTTGCTGTAGAAATTCTTTTAGTGGATAATGGCTAATTTTTGGCGAAGAATATATCCCTATTTAACGAACAATTTTTGGCTGACAATTTTTTTTTTAGAACTAGAAAATAGAAAATCCTCAAAGATTTCAAATTTTCAGTAAACAATAGGTTAATTTTAAGTATAGAATACAACAATATTTAGTGTATGATATTTTTGGTGTTTAGTGTATAATGAAACAACATTTAGTGTACAATTTTGTAAGTGAACTAGGGTGTGATTTTTAGTGTACATTCTACGCAAATTATTACGTACAATCGGTTGAACAACTCAATTGTCCATCTGGGCCCACCAACAGCAGTTTTGAGTTTTGAGTCCTCCAACTGCTGAGCTCTGACCCATTTAAAAAAAAAATTAATGCTCCTCAATTTTTTTAAATTGCGGTTTTCATTCTCTCCATTGTTCGATTACTCTTCGTTGCATCGATTGCTTTAGTGTTCAGCAATTATTGAATGGTTGGGTTTGATCTTAACGTCGCTATTGATGTTGAATCTTCATCAAACGAAATTCTTCGTCAAGTTTGATAGTGTTTTTTCGATCTCTATGTTTTCGGGATTGGAAGTTGTGTTCGTTAATTTTGCATTTTGATGAGTTAATTTCGATATTTTCGAACTGGATTGCATTCATTCCATATAAATTTTTGTTTGTGACATACGAGAAACGATAGCTCACCATTATGAGCTACGTGCTCACTAAATTAATATAGTCATTGGCTCACTAGCGGTATACATTAACTCACTATAAAAAATATGTTGCTCTGTGCTACAGAGCAGTTTTCTGCTCACTAAAAGAAACATTTGGCTCACTGGAATTGATCTGCGTGCTCACCGATGTTGCATTATAGCTCACCACAAATGTTATGATTGTTTTTCCAGGTAATATTTTCAGTTTTACTATGTACATATGAGAAACATCAGCTCACCAATATGAGTTATGTGCTCACTAAATATAATCGTTGGCTCACTAAAGAAATAAATTTAGCTCACTTGTATCGAGCTTGTATTCAGCCATCATAAAACAGTTCTCTGCTCACCAAATATAATCACTATAATTAATCTTGTGCCTAACAGGGGAAACAATAGCTCACTATCAGTATAGCTTACTATAAAAATCTGTTGCATTGCACTACATTTTATAACTCACCAAATATCTATTATGGCTCACTAAATAAATGGCATAGATCACTAAAAAGAATAGTATAGATAGCTAGCAAATAATATTGTAAAATTATTGAGTTATGTTACAGCTCAATCATTTTTTACTATGACATAAGGTGTTTGTATTATATTTTGTGAGTATAATAGAAATGTAGTGAATTAATTAAATATAGTCCAACTCACTAAATATATGTCATAGCTCACTAAATATATGTCATAGCTCACTAAAAAAATATAGACAACTAGAATATAGTTTAGTGAGTTTCATATGAACAATAACATTTTTTTAGTACAATAGCACATTTTAATAAGTTATATAGTACTTTTACTAAACGAAACTTAGGGTACAATAAGATACATTGGTTTGATCTATCCACTCACTAAAAGTATGTATTAACTCACTAAAATTGTATCTCAACTCATTAAGTATTGTAATGCGCTATACATTTTAAGTGAGATGAAATTCGATTATACAACTTCTTCTGTACAACCGGTTGTATGATATAACAACTCAATAAATAAATATCATAGCTCACTAAAAAAATATAGACAACTAGAATATAATTTAGTGAGTTTCAAATTCACAATAACATTTTTTTTAGTACAATAGCACATTTAATATGCTATATAGTATTTTTACTAAGTTAAACTTCGGTACATAAGATACATTAGTTTCGGTATGTCTATTCACTAAAAGTACGTATTAGTTCACCAAAACTGTGTCTCAACTCACTAAAATATTTTAGTGAGATATACATTATTTTTAATGAGCGAAACAGGATACATAACAGCATGTTTTAGTGAGCTATAGGGTATTTTTAGTGAGCCGAAATCTGACAATTTTCTTTGTGGGGCCAGTTGTACAATTGCATTTGTACAACCGGGTGGACGATATAACGGTACATTCTAATACACTTTACTGTAAGTCCACAAAATTTTTCAATTGACAACGGAATAAATAGGATCATTAGCTACAACATATACTTAGTCATTTTGTTCATCATTGAAACACATTTTAGTGCGCAATATAACATTTTTCTAGTGAACAATATGATAGTTTTTTTTGTGAACGATATATCACACATAGTTTTTGGTGGATAAATATTTTGGTAAACAATACGATAATATGCTCTTTAGTAAATAATAGGTTAATTTTTGGTAAACATTGATGTAATATTTATTTTGCTTTTGATTTGAGTGCCATTTTAGATTTTTTTTAGTATGCAAGCAAACATTCAGTAATAGAATATATTTAATTTTTTTATAAAAAGAAATAAGGAAATGTTGCAAAGAATACAAATACAATAAAAAGGCAAATTATATAATGAAAATATGTCCAAAAAGGATAGACAGGCAAAATTATATAACAACAACTACTACTCCCAGTGTGAGTTATGCTTACACGGAACATGGAAAGATCAAGATGTAAACAGTCATGCATCTATGCACATAACTGTTCATATAGATACTGATTTCAATATGCCCACATAAAAAGTTTTACAAAGATAATTAGATATTGAAAATCAATTGGTAAGACAATTTGACAAATACAATGCCTAATTACTTAAAATAACAGAAATTAAGATGAACAAAAAATGATGAGTAATTGTTTAGTGTACCTTGAGCAGTGTGCACTGACATACTACTAATATGTCCAATAACAATATACATTCCAAGTTCCAACAATGATAGATGGGGGACCCCACAGTAGTAAAAAGGGTACGACTTAAGCAATCAGAGATGCACTACTGCTATAATAATAACCCCGTTAAGATTAATCTACTCACGTATAGGATGTCTCTATGATCGGTCTAAAGGCAAAATTATATAATAATTAAAAATAACCACTTTGAAGCTTATGATTGATGGAGCGTGATCTTAGAATATCAACATTCTTAGCTATTTTGTTAATCAATGCTTTGTGCGTTTCATTCTATCCAAATTTACAAAATGATCAATTTATATCAATGCTCAACTCCCCTTCCCCACCACCTCCTCCGGGTAGCGCAGTGCTGGACTTACAGTGTGTTTGGATTGAGGGGAGAGAATGGGAGGTATAATAGCCCGAACCTAATACACATTTTAATGACATCGATTTATTTAATTACAAATCAATCAAGTTGGACGCCGCATTTCTATTTAACATTTTTAAATAAAGTTATATATTTGTATCTGTGCAGTGCAGGTTGAAACGACGATGTGGCATCAAACAAGGTAATGTCCGTGTAAAAAAATAAAAATAAAAATAAAAAAATAAATAAAATCGTCATAGTCATAATAATAAGAATATTAATAATCATGATAATAATCCTAATAATCAAAATAATGATAATAATAAGAATAATTCACCCCCCCCCCAAAAAAAACCAACTAACCGACCTAACCCACTAGAATCAGGTGAACCCCCTCCCCCAACTCAAACCCCCTCAAACTCACCTATCCCTCTCTGCTTCAGCTCTGCTCGACACCCCCCCTCTTTGTTTGGATCTGCCGGAAACCGGCCTCCCCTTGGTCGTCAATCGCCGCCCAGACCGCCGGTCGTGGCAGCCCAGCCACCGTCGCCCCTGTTCCGTCATCTCGAGCCCCCCTGAACCGCGTAGCCCTTGTTCTGCTGCGCAAGTTCGGCCCTGCCGTCCACCGCCCCCACTAAGGTCTCACCGCTCACCTGCGTGCCGCCCACTTAGACCTGGCAAAACTGACCCGAAACCCGAACCGGATGACCCGGACCCATACCCGACCCGACCCCGGAAGTATGTTCACCCGAAAGTGGACCCGAAACCCGAATTGACCCGACCTGAACCATACCCGACCTGAAATTTTCAACAAAGTTGCTTGTGTTTGGCATGACGAGTGTATTTCACCAAAAATTAGTTGACCCGAAATCGACCCGACCCGAACCATACTCGACCTAAACCGAAACGACCCGAAATATCATTTAACCCGAACATGACCCGACCCGAACTTAAACCGACCCGTACCCGAACCGAATGACCCATTTGCCAAGTCTACGCCCACTGCCACCAATCATCACCACCACCCTCCACTCCTCTCGGTTCTAGCTTCAAAGCCAAGTGGGAATGTGAAACCCTAACCTTAATTTAGTTGATTTCTTGGGTTATTGAGATTAAAATTATTGATTTAGTGATGTAATTAGCATTGTTATCTGCTTATTTATGACATTTTGAAGGAATTGTGGACATTGGGGTTGTGTGCTGTTTGAGACAAATTGGCAGCGAGGGAGTAAAGGGTGAAGTTCATGTGAGTGAGTGGTCGCTATTTGATTTTTGACTCCGTTGAATTCGTGAATGATGAACCTCTATTTGTACCATATTTTAGTTCGTATTTGACTCGATCTCTCCTATATTTGCATGTTTTATCACGTCAGAGAAGGGTCAAATCGAACTCTTACGCATATATTTCACTCTTATGACGTCTTTCTGTAATTTCAGGAACTTTGTTGAATGAACTGAAAGATAGTTAATATTTGCCAGAAAGAGGTGCTAAGAAGGCGAGAAAAGCCGCGAAAAAGCGTTGCACGGAAGCCTCACGAAACCGAACCCACAGAGCACGACCGACCCGCCAGAACCGGCACACTTGGCCAGGGTGCCAAGTGGCACACCTGTGCCACTTGGGCCGGTCCTGGGGTGGTTCGGACAGACTTTTTGCACAGTCACCCCGTACCTCTAGGCACGACCGTGCCGCCCCCGTTCCGCATCACGACTTAAATCTTCCTTCGGGGCTGCTTTGGACATTATTCAGTTTCATTCAGTTTTTCTCTCCCCAAACGTTTGCTTAGGCGATTTTAGGTTTAGTTTTAGAGTTTAATCTTCACGCTCTTGGTTGTAATTTTGGGATTGAAGTTTGATTCTGCCTTCAGTTTATACGATTAATTTCAGGTTCTATCCCAACTCGCCTTCCTCTTGTTCTTAATTGTTTTAGGTTTTGGTTGTCATGGTTATTGGATTGAATGCTTTGATTTTTGTGTTAAACATGGTTATAGGCTAAATCCTTTAACTTAGGTTGGGATTGACGCCGAATATGTATAGTTGAATTTTGTATTGGCCCAATCCTTTCTCCCTCTTTGTTTTGCAAATATGAATTCTACTATGCACGCCAATTGTTCGATGAAATGCTCGAAAGAACATTCGTCTTGTTAATTAGGGTTTAGGGGAACGTTGAGAGACGAAACCTTTACCTAGTGCGTCTTAGTAGACAGTTAGGGTTTTAACATGAAAATAGTTAAGATTCTAATTGGGATTCGAGATTGTGAATCTTGTAATCCTTTGACTTTTAGTCCCATGAAAATAGGCGACTATAGTTCTAGGATTAGTCTTCGACCCTTAAGAAAGGGAGGAGATAAACTTATATAACAATCTATTCATTCGTAATGCATGCTTGGGGGACATTTGGTCGGGTTAGTAATCGATTCGCTAACATAATCGTACTGTTAATCCCAACCTATGTGTTTTCTATTCCGCTGTTTATTACACTTCTTAACCGCTATCGTTTCTCTTAGTTTAGTCCTCAACCACGAATTTGATTGCCTAGCTTGAGTTGTCTAATTAATTCTAGTAGTTGAAGCCAAGTTCCCTGTGGATTCGACCCGTACTTGCCAGTTGCTAGCTACAGCTAGGGCGTGCACTTGCGGTAAATTAAAACGATAATAGTGAATCAATTCTATTGAATGACCACGTGACAGATTCAAGTGGTTGCTATTTGATTTTATTTTATTGTGTAATTATAGTTGAGCTGGATGATGTTTGGACTATTGGTATAGTTCGAATAAAATGTTGTGAGTTGAATGATTTGTAGCGATGAAAGATTAAAGGAATGTTGTGGAATTAATTAGGCGGTATATATACATTGACACCATGTGATTGGAAACATATTATGCTGGACATGAGTGTTTGTGCAAATTTTACACCGCCATAGACCAATGTCGTTAACCTATTGAGTTCATGCGAATCGTCGAGGTTGAAAACGAGATGGTTATATTGCAAGTCGTGGCTTGATGTGAACGTTATGGGTGGTGGAGAGAAGTACAAGTTAGCTAGCTCTTTCAAATGAACCGTTAGTTGTAAATAAACGAGAGCCTATTGTTCATATGATGAAATTTTATAAACCGACTGTGGGGCGTCTCCTTAGTGTAATATATATATATATATATATATATATATATATATATATAT
>JACYFF010031955.1:1497849-1571132 GCA_017589665.1 Selenicereus undatus | reverse complement strand
CCCCTTATAATATCCAAACACAGCGTAAATGAGGGGAAATGGAAGGTAACTGAGTGGAAAATTTCACCCTCACTCCCCCCCGGTTCCTATCATTTTATTCACCCCAAAAATGAGGGGGAAAGGAGGAGAATAAAATATTTTTAATAGTTATCCCCCCTTTCCCTCCATCCCTTCTTACAACGTATCCAAACAAGGTGAGTATAAGTGCTCACTCTATTTATTGTTTTAGATAGATATATAGATGTAAGGAGATGTAAGGAGCTGTAAAAAGTTGTAAGGAGCTGTAAAAAGCTGTAAGGAGCTGTAAGGAGATATAAGGAGCTGTAAGAAGATGTAAGAAGCTGTAAGACGCTGTAAGGATAGATGTAAGGAGTTGTTGAATTGTTGAAGAGTTGTATAGTATAATTTGTTTTACAATGAATGTTTTGGATGAAAAATAATAATATTAAAATAATATACTTATTGAAAATAAATAATTAATTAAGTTAATTACGCAACAATAAAATATACTAATCTCCATAAATTTGGTGAATAAAATTTCGTCCACTTGAGGTGATTTTTTATATAAACATTAGTTTGATCGAATAAGCGAAGTATAGCAAAAAAAATAAATAATTTTTTTGACAAAATTGAATACAACTAAAAAGAGCAGCCCGGTGCACAAGCATCCCACGTTTACCCAGAATCCGGGGAAGGGCCGCACCCCGAGGGGTGAATTGTAGGCAGCCTAACCCGATTTTGTCAGTGGCTGATTCCACGGCTCAAACCCGTGAGCTTTTGGTCACACGGAGATAATCTTACCGTTGCTCCAAGGCTCCCCTTCACAAAATTGAATACAACCCTTCAAATAAATTCCTATTTTAAGTAAATTATTTTAAATATAAATAAATGTATGGTCATCTATAATAACATATATTTCATGTCAAAACTCAAATATAATTTACGCAGTTATATTATGTTTTTATGTTTATGTAAATATTGTGTTCATAAGATATTTATAAATTTTGTATATTGGTAGTATCATTAAAAAAAATATAGATAGTTCTGTAATTAAAATAAATGAATGTTATAGAAAATCTATGAGATGTAAAAAGATGTATGAAGATGTAAGGAGATGTAAGAAGATGTAAGGATTATGTTAATGATGTAAGGAGTTGTAAGGAGATGTAAGAAGTTGTGTTATGGGTATATATAGAAAATCTTAAAAAATGCAAAATAGAACAGAACCTAAATCACATTCCTTTCATTCCCTTCCACTCCCTTCCCCATCTCTATCTTAATCCAAATAATGTGTTAATTTTCTGGAAGTTGAGAGCTAAGGTGCGCATTGAGTTATGGGTATATATAGTATTCTTGTACATTAGCATGTTTGGTATAACAGCTATTATATCAAGAGTCTAATTTTAAGATACACCATTTTGAGAGGAATATTAAAGTGATAATATATTACAGATATGATTAGCGATTCATTGTTAAATTTTAAGTATTTATATGCAGCACTGATGAGTACAAATAACATCCTAATAGGATACATGATATTAGTAAAAGAATTATTTTATGGGCCATTTATAATTGTGAAAAATTATAAATATAATAAAGTTTTCATGCAATTTATACCTCTTTTGGTATTTAGTTTCTCTATTTTGTTCATTTATGTATGATTTTTGTTTATTTTTTAATATATGATTTTCCACCAAGATGTTTACCATTTTCAAACAAACATTACAAAGGGCTGCCCTGGAAAACCAAGTCCAAATGTGAATCATCCTTAAAAGGTAAAACTCCAGATTCGAAACATAGACAAGCACTCGCGTAGTGTTTGCTTGATTAAACCCTCTAATGTCAAAGATAACAGCACAATCGATTTTACTTGTACCCTTCGATGATGTTTACCCTTTTTTATCGTTAAAAAGTTTCCCACTTTCTCACTCCACGCCGCGGGACTGTTTCTCTCCGGTGTCGTTCCTTCTCCCTCCTTCATAAGAACAATGCAATTCAAAGCAACGAATTTGTCTTCCCCACATACCCAAATCAAATGCCCAATGATCACCAAGCAACCCCTTCTCTCCCCTCTCTCTTGTTCCTTCAATTGCCACTCATCTCTTCCTTCACATTCCCGTCTCCAAACCCCCCAAGCCCCTATCAATTTACGGATTTCCAGACACCACCCGCTTCCGCGCTGCATTAGCCCTCCTCAAGAACCATTTTCTGGCGAAACCCATGAGCCAGAACCCCAAAGTAGCCATGAAAATAGCTCGATTTTGTCGGAAAACCCGGACCCGGTGGAACCCACAAGTGGGCAATTAGACACTCAAAGCATTTGGGAACAGATGGTTGAGATTGTGAAGTTTTCTGGGCCTGCTACTGGGCTCTGGATTTGTGGGCCTTTGATGAGTCTCATTGATACTGCTGTTATTGGTCAGGGCAGCTCCATTGAGCTTGCTGCTTTGGGTAAGGTTTTAATTTTTGGTTTGATTTTGGGTTAGAGTTTGATTTTTGTGAGGATAACTCTGTGAGGTTAATGCAATGTTAAATGGGCAGGTCCTGCAACTGTGCTTTGTGATTATATGAGCTATGTGTTTATGTTTCTTTCAATTGCTACCTCAAATATGGTTGCCACTTCACTTGCTCGACAGGTTAGTACAATGTTATGATGATGTAGTGCCTTGTGTTTGGTTGTAATTAATGATTATGTGTCCATGATGATGCTTCATACATGAATGTGGAATTTGTTTGAATTGGAGTCCAGGATGAGGAACAAGTTCAGCATCAAATATCAGTCTTGTTGTTTGCGGGTTTGGCTTGTGGAGTGCTGATGATGGTGTTCACAAAATGGTTTGGTGCATGGGCTTTAACCGGTAATTGAAGCTGGTATAGGAATTTGGGACAGCTATCATGAAATTCTTGAGCCCTTTATTTATCCATCTACTTTATTCTTAAAGTTTTCATGTTTCTGATGGCTAATGTTTGACCTATCACTCCACTATCTCTTTCAGCTTTTGCGGGAGCAAATAACGTGCATCTTGTCCCTGCTGCAAACACGTATATTCAGGTTTGTCCATTCCTGCTTGAGTTCCCATGCACTGAAGAATATCTGGTCAAAAAAGATAATGGAAAGAGGGGTAATTCGGGAATATTTGTGCATGATATGCTAGTTAGGTTTGGGTTGCCATGCTCATGTAGAATGTCATTCTTATATTATAAGCACTTGCAAAGAATTGAAATGTCTCGAGCTTCAATTTATTTGTCAATAAGGCACTACGAGCACTCAGCAATGTGGAACAGATGATCTTAATTAATAAGTGTATCCATGATCTAATGTTCATGAATTTGGACAGTTCACATACTGCTGATACTAGGATGTCTCTAGTCTGCCCTAAGTGTAAGCTCAATCTTGTGCAGGCCCCCGCCTCCCCCCCGCCCCTCCCCCAATTTCCCATGAAGGAAAAAGATAAGGGGGAAAAAAGATACACTTCCATTGGTTCACGGTAGCTCCTAGTTCAAAAGCCCTGCCGGTTTCTTTTCCGTTGGTATCTTCGTAATGTGCCCATCTGTTTAAATATATTCTTTTAGAGTTGATTGAAAGCTTCTCTGCATGCACCTCAGCCTGTGATTTTCAAAGCTTATCTTAGTTTTCTCCTTGCTTTCCAGATTCGAGCCCTAGCATGGCCTGCTATTCTTATTGGATGGGTTGCTCAGAGTGCAAGGTAAATTCTTGTCGCTTTCACCCTTGTTTGCAATTTGTTATGTACAGACTACTTTTACAACAAACAACTCTAGTCTATTGCTATGCAAATTATGCATCGATTTTCACCCCACATCAATTTCTGATGTCTTTATTCTGATTCCAGCTTAGGCATGAAAGATTCACTGGGCCCTTTGAAGGCCTTGTTGATTGCCAGTGTTATCAATGGTGTTGGTGATGTGGTACTCTGTACTTTCTTAGGCTATGGGATAGCTGGTGCAGCATGGGCAACTGCTGTATCACAGGTGTGTTTGATGCATCTCTTGTTTCTATTATTTCGTATTTTTATGTCCTGCTGCTCCAGTTTTTGTTATTACCACTTACCTCACCAATTTTCTGCGCACTCATTTGAATCATTTGCATATTCTTTTTCTCAGATTGTTGCAGCCTATACGATGGTTGATGCCTTGAACAACAAAGGATATAACGGGTTTTCTTTTGTAGTTCCATCGCTTACTGAACTTAAAGAAATATTTTCGATTGCTGCCCCTGTATTTATAACCAATGTATCAAAGGTTTGTTGCTTTTGCTAATGGTGCTTGTTGAAGTATACCTATATTGGCAATATCCAGCCTCTATTCAATTTAATATGCCGGATATGGTAATTTTATTTTAGGTTGCCTTCTACTCTCTGATGATTTATTTTGCCACATCTATGGGAACACAAACAGTGGCTGCCCATCAGGTGAGTGAAACCTGCTTTAGATTGGTTCTTTGGTGCTTGTGATAGTCCAACCTAATATGAAATGCATTACCTTCTAGGTCTTGTCTCAAATATTCAGTATGTGTTCAGTATGGGGTGAGCCCCTTTCTCAGACCGCACAATCATTTATGCCGGAGCTGCTTTACGGAGTCAATCGAAGTTTAACAAAGGTAATTGGCAATCTTCCTGTTATAGTTGCAATCTTATAAACATAAGACAACTATTTGCACTTGTATTTCATCATTCTTTCCTATTTCTGATATCTTCAAGGGTATGTGTAGTTGCCATCCACGATATTGTCATCAAATTTATTGCATGGACTAGTTATAAACACTTTGATTCGTTTCCCAGTTTTCCTTTCCAAACTTTTTCTGTTGGATCAAAACATGGTTGTTGATCCGTGTCCATCTATCTCTTTCCCCCTTTTGACATGTTGTTGGTGATGCATATGGAGGTCTTGAATATTTGAAATGATTTTAAATAATTTTCTGAATAGATGATGTGGAGGATACGTTCTTAATTTGTTTCTGTGGCACTTTCTCGTTGTCTCTAATGCTGTGACAATTGGTTTCACATATAGGCTCGAACCTTGTTGAAGTCTCTCCTTATCATAGGAGCTTCTGTTGGGGTTGTGCTAGGAACTGTCGCGACGTCCATCCCTTGGTTGGTTCCCAATATTTTCACGCCGGATGCTGTAATCATATCGGAGGTTAGTTTTCGTTTCCTCCGTTTAATTTGGTTTCTGCACCATAGATTATATTGCTGTCTGTTTAGTTGGCTATGTATGAGAATTGTTGATCTATTGCGTATTGTTCTCTGTTTTGCTTAAACTTGCACATTTGAAATGTGCAATCTATAATTATTCACATCATTATGCAAAGTCTCATTCCGGCGTTTGGATTGGAGTAACTAAAGCATAGACACTGAATGATGGATTTTGTCTGGCATGCAGATGCACAAAGTCTGGATTCCCTTCTTTCTTGCTCTATGTGTGACACCTTGTATACATTGCTGTGAGGGCACATTGCTGGTAAGTGAGCTGAAGTCTCCCTTTATGTCTTCTTTATATGGATTTTCTTGAAACTTGATATCCCATCGCCTTCTATATGGTCCTCTACTTCGGCATATGTTGCTTTGCCTGGCTGCAGGTACCTCACATGGGTACATGCCTAGTTGTCAGACTCACCCTCTTTTTCAAATTTCCTTCCTTTTGCTCTAGAATAATTGTGACGTGGGTTGGATGTTAGGTTATGACCATATTTGCAAAACAATCCTTGTAATGCAATCATCATTCTGTAGTTTGTCATAGTTATAATTACAAGGTGGTTTCTTAATTACGCTACACTTGTGAAATCAAACGTTTTAATGGAAACACAATTACAATTTCTTTGCATTACAAGGTCAATCGCATCCAACCAAAGAAGTCGAAAGTGTCGAGGTCCCACGCTCCAACCCATCCTAGCCACTATTGCTTTTGATTGCTTAGGCATGCTAATTAAATCCCTTGTTTGCACTTGATATCATGCTGAAATTGTTCTGGATATGCAGGCTGGAAGGGATCTTAAATATATTAGCATGACAATGACTGGGTGTTTCGCTCTGGGTGGACTTGTGTTGATGGTATTATTTCTTGTACACCGCCTATCATCACATATCTTACTTTGTTTCCCCTACTAATTTAATTCTCCATTTTTCTCCTTCTGCTACGTACAGCTTTTTAAAGCTCAAGGTTTAGGTTTGGTGGGTTGTTGGGGTGCCCTTGTCGGATTCCAATGGGTAACTAATGGTTCATTTACCTTCTTTTTTCTACGTTTATAATTCAAGTTATGCCTGACAAATCCCCCCATCACGATTTACAGGCCCGATTCTTTCTTGCACTACATCGGCTTCTGTCTCCCAGGGGTGTACTATTCTCAGATGATTTGGATCGGTATAGATTGACTAAGCTGAAAGCGACCTAGTTCCTCACCGCACGACTATGTTCACACAAGTTCGAAAAATGAACTTGGTGCTCAGATATAAAACCGCACATTCCAGCAGTTACGTTGTCTGTCGATTGTTTAAAAAGCCTAAACTCAGGCTTCGAATTTGGGCAAGACTTCTCAACGAAGCTGGGACATCGGATCATAGAATGGAGAGATATTGGAGATCAGTTTCGCGCAATTCTTTTTACAGCTTGATGCCCTCTAAGATGGAACTCTTTGTGCTCCATATTTGGGATTTTGCATAGGTTGTAACATAAATAGATAGGAATGACATGTAACTATTATTATATTAAATTCCAAATCTGAAATCCTTTTTTTCTTCTTTTATTTACATTTTCTTTTTATTTTGGGGCCGGCCTTCCTTTAGGACTAAAAAGGCTCCCTTCAGCCTTCAGTGTCTAATGATGATGATGTTGGGCTTTGGCCCAACAATTTTATCCCAGAAAGTGATGGGATCTAACAATGATATATGGACCCTGTTTCTTCGCTTTTAGCGTAATTATCTTGAATTTTAAAAGGATCCAACACAGAGCCATGCAAACGTAAATAGCGAGACTTCGTGAACAAGCCCCGGGAAAACGGAAGGAAAAAAAAAAGAAAAAAGAATGCAAACTGCAAATTCGTGCATTTAAAGATTGTATTTTCATTAGTCGAATATGTATTGTAAATTATTCTTTTTCCTCGCAAAAAAAAACCCCTCTTTCCATCCTTACCTTAAACCCTAATTCATTCTTCAATCTCTCTTCCAAACTGCCCTAATCTGTGTTCTCTAATGTCTCTCTCTCTCCCCCTCTCTTATATAATCTCTGAAGTCTCGCATTCTCCACAATCTTTTCAACGATAATCAATCATGATGATGCTATCATCAATTCCGTTGGACGGCGGAGGAGTGATAGAGGCCTAGGAACGCAAAGGGGGGGCGACGGCAGCGGTGATTTCATCGGAGTGGAGATGCGTTACCAGAACCACCGCCACCAACTGGAGTGGTCGGAGTCTAAGACGTCGACCTTCAAACTCGAATTGCCGTCCGATTTCGACGACGATTACTCGCAGTACGTATGGATCAGCGTCTGGGAGGCGCTGGACAACCTCGGAGTCGATTTTCAGGCGAGGTCCACCGCCATCGACGCTGTGGTGCGGGGCTTATCTTGCCTTCGAAACGGCCGCCCCTCCCACCCGGTCATGCTCGAGGTGGGCGTAAACCCTAACAATGGCGCCGAGCTGGAGTTGGAGATCGAAAATCGCAGACTGGACCTGATATCTCGTTGGTGGGTGCTGAAGGGTGACAGCGTGAAGAAGCACACCAAGGGAGGCAAGGGGTTCGCCCACAAGAAGCTCATTCGGATAGTCCTGGTGCGAATGGGACTCACCGCCGTGGTCGCACCCATGCAGCTGTGGGTCAGCCCGAATGGCAAATCATTCAGGCATGTGAATATGTGATTCCGAAAAAGGCTTATGTAGGGCCCAGTCGAATGTTCGAGAAGAACAGGCGCAGCTTGCTTTGTAGGGGTGATGCACACCATCCAGGGCTGTTTCGAGTGGTGACTACTGAGGATGAGGAGGTGCATTTTGACTGTGAAGAAGGTGGGTTAAAAGTTGCTCAAATTTGGGTCAGAGGGATTAACCTGCTAATCAACCATCCTATCGATTAAGCCACTATAAATGTTTCCAATTCTGATTAGTATTGTTTGTCAATACATTTTGTTAGTGAAGGGGCTTAATTTAAGCTTTTAATTAGGAGGAGGTTTAATTTCAGTTTATATTTAGTAAATTCAACCATGTCACTGTCAATGTTACATGTTTTTTATTGCTAATTCGTTGTTTATGCTTTCATACAAACTAGTATACAAGATGACCAAAGGGTCAAAAATCACTTAAAATGAATCATATATCTCTAAAAATTTTGTTGCAACTTAGCAATGCAAGTATGTATAAGTAATCAGTATAGTGCTAACATTTCCCAATCATATAGTGTCTTTGTAATTGTAGTTGATAACCCAAGAGTGTAAATCAATTTATTACATACAACTTATAAGTAGACTAGCGGAATGTCAAATAGACCACCTTCACTCTCGTGCTCTATGTAGTAGCAGGGATAGGCATAGGCTGGTTCGGCACAGGTGGAATCATACTCTTACTCTGACTCAGAGGCGGATCTATGACCAGCTCAGGGTGTCCATGGACACCCCCTAACCCAAACAAAACTCTAACTAGCTAGCTTGAGGGGTTTGAAAGTAGTAAAAGCGGACACCCAAACAAAAAACCCAAAAAAACTCTCCTCTTAGTTCCGTCGTCGCTGCCGACCCAGCTCTTCAAACCCACCAGCCATCCAGAACAGGTACACGTTGCCAGCCTCCATCTACCCCCTCGACGCTGCCATTTTGCCACACACTCACGCAGATAGAGGTCGCAAGTTAGGCTTTATAGTTTCAATCTTGAACAATTTTTTTTTTAATTTGGGCTTGAATTACTTCTTATTGCTTGCTTCTCAGTTTCTCCTCTATAGATAAAAGTTGATTAGTGAAATTGTTTGGTTCTTGGTTAATAATTATTATCATGTTGTTGCGTTGTGCTCTTGCAATTGCCTGGATTCTTGATTCGTTTGGAGTGGTTATTGGGTAGTGATTGAGCAATACAAAGATACAAGCCCGTTGTCTTCTTGAGCTAGGGACCAAACTTGAGCTAGTTAGTCCATAAATCTAAGTTCTCTGTTTCCAAAGCTCTTGTCCAGTTGTTCTGTCCGTTGTCTTTCTTATTTTTTTCTTTCCTTTGAAAATGTCAGATTTGTGGTTGATATTTGGCAAATCTTCGCGTCATTGTGTGTCTATGAAGTTTGCTGAGTCTATGGTTAAGATGGGAAATTTTACCAATTCCGAGAGTTTTGTTGGTGGGGAAGCTGGGAAAAATTGCAGGTTTATCAACTCATTAACACATTCTGAATGTCTCTTTTTGGCATAACACAAATTTTAACCTTTTTTGTAAGAGAATGTATATCTTGTATTAGAATTATAAATTTTGCAAATGCTAGATTCTCACAGTGAGATAGAAAAATGCTAAGAGGAATATAATTCTCTCGGGTTGACAGAATAGTGTTAATTTGCCATTGCTAACCATTCTTCTAGTCCATAGTGTTATAGTATATTACCAGTCAGGAAGGTTATTACTATTAATTGCTTGTAAGTGCATTTTGTTTGAGGGCGTTTAATTTGAACTAAGATGTAAGTAATGGTTCCATGTAGTAAATTCAACTCTGTCTATCAATATTACATGTCAATTTTATTTGTCCATTATATTTTGGGGCCACCTTTAAGAAATGAGCACAGCAGTATCCGTACAACAGCATAGATTGTACACAAAGCCATGCAAACGTAAGGCTCATATTAAAATTTCACTTCACAGATAGCCCCAACAGAGTTTTAAGCTAAAACTAAGTTTTCAAAACCATACAGAACAGTGCAGCCAAGCTAGTTGCACCAAATAGAATTACACAAAATGAGCATCATCTTATATTGAAAACTACTCGGCGGGGCACTTTTCGAAGCTCCTCTTAAGTTGGTGTGTCAATGTATGCGAGTGCTTCGGAAAATGCTCATCAGACGGTCGGACCATGCCAACATGTGCGTCAAATCTCCAAATTTTATCCGGCTCCGACATAGGAGATGTGTTGCCGCTTCAAAGCCAACTGCAAGCTATGAGGGAGCTCTCTTGAATTTCCGATTGCTTCCTGGCCTCTCGAATTTCCAATTGCTTCCTGGCCTTTTCGTTTGCTCCCTTCTCTTCATCTTTCCACATAACAGAAACGGGCATTTCACAATCATATAACATACAGACAATAAAACCTTTGCAATTTGTGTATTGTTATGGTCTTACCATAAAAGCAGCTCGGACTTTCTCCCTTTTCTGTGCAAAAAGTCTACGCGCCTGCGCTTTCTTCTCCTCTGCCTTCATTTTTGTAAGGCTGGGCCTATAAAATATCACAATTCGGCCAATTTGGAAAACTGCAGCAGACCCTGTAGCTCGCTCGAGTAGGCTCACAACATCTTCAAGCTCACCTGGGCAGGTTCTGTGTATCCTAAGCTGTTCCATAAATTACCAGCACAATATTCAACATGAAATCTGACAAGAGGTGTATGGAATGTCCCTTCTCCCCACTTCAGTTCATAAAGGATCAATGACACAATCTTGCAAAAGCATTATTTCAGTAGATATGACAAATTAAATCATCTAAATTCTTTCCATACCAAAAGTGACGCAATGTTATGAACTATACGATCTTGCAAAAACCAGAGTTCAGCAAATCGGATTGATAAGCTATGCGAAAAGGATCAACAGCCCTATCCAAAAAATTAGCTTCAAACAGAATCAGTGTATCACCTTTGGATGTTAAACATGATATATGAGTAAGATAACCAACAAATTCTTGAATTCCAGAATCCAAATTCCCAAGATCACTGACCAATATGAATCCTAAAATTAATCAGAGAAAACCAGAGACTATGAAGTGTATCAGAGAACCAAAATTTCTACCCTAATCAAGTGATCACACTCCTTTTTCCGTTCCCTTCACCATTATTTAAAGCAACAAACTAGCATGAGCAGGCCACAACATCCCCCACAACAATCCAACAGCTCAAAACAACCCATGGAGATGAATCCCTACAATGGTAGTAAATCACCATCCAATCAACCATCCATAAGATAAATTCCCAACACAGTTGCCGCCCAAAACAATTTCCAATAAAAAGTCCCAAGGAAACACCCAGCACATAAACCCTAAAAGCCCAGAAATTTCACAATTAAACAAACTCTCAAAATGAACATCTTAGAAAGAAAAGGTCCCAAACTGGGAATCAATGAAAGACGGGGAAGGAAAAGGGTACCTTAAGAAGCTCATTTTTCTCGAGGGTTTCGTTCAAAGCGAAGACGACATTCTCAGTAACACCAGATTTTCCGAGTTGTTGGGACTTGAGCTTATCACCAAGACTATTCGCATAAGAACCCAATTCCTTCTTTTCCTTGACAGTCAAGTTGGGCACTTCTCTCTCCTCCCCCGCCCACACAGCACTCCCAGAACTCTTACTCTCAATCTCATCTTCGTTCTCAATTTCCTCGCTTTGCTGGTCCTCTCGTTCGTCTAATTCTAATTCATCATCTCTGTGTTCGACCCCAGATTCGAACTGGGGTTGGGAAGTCGAAATAGCACAGTGAACGGGGAAAGAAGAGGAGAAAGAGAGAGACTGAGAAGGGAGGTTGTTGGAGAGACAGAGCTTCGGGTGGCGGAGGAGAGAGAAAGGGGCGGCGGTGGAGAAGCCGAGTGGGCGGAGAAGGAGGCGGCGGAAGAGTAGATGAGTTGCCGCAGCCACTGAGGAGGCCGCCATTTTTGGAGACACGAGAGATGGGAGCTTCCCCCCTAATCCTCTGCCAGATTTCGATTTTAAAACGACAACGAAAGAGCAAAAAATATTTATCGCTTTGTACGAAAGCGCTAAAAGGGCATCCAGGGTGTTTGGTCTAGTGGTATGATTCTCGCTTCGGGTGCGAGAGGTCGCGAGTTCGATTCTCGCAACACCCCTTTTCTACAGGTCTTTGTTTTTCAACTTTAAAATTGCTTTTCTATGCTTCGAGTTGAAATGTAGCACGATAGCAGTGTCCTGTTAATTTAACCTCGCGGTCGACTTAGTATACAGAAGAATAAAAATGGTTCTAGTTGTGAATTTTTTAAACGCACAAAAATAATCTGACCTAAATCATTAAAAAAAAAACAACTATGATAGTTTTAACGGTGGAACTGGTATTAAACTAAGTTCATTAATTACGTTTCTAAAACTCCCATTGCAAAAGTAGTTGGTCTTACATTTAGACCTACCATCTTCTATGTAAAACTTAACATTATTAAGAATTATAACAAGCATGTCGATCAAATTGACATACCAATGAACATCTTGTGATAATAAAACCACAAGCATGTAATTAATTCCAATATTTAACCAGCTAGCCAGTGACACATACTTTTAATTATTGCACAAAAAATACTTACAAAGGATGCACACAATTATCAATCTGTGATTGCTAACAATCTCTCTCTTATCAGAGTGATTGCTTATGATAACTTTGAGTGGTAAATATATCAAAATAATGCCCTAATGCGCAGCGCCAAGTTCTACTCAGCATAGTTAACCTGAAAAAACTTGTACTCATTTATTCATCGCTGCATGCATACTACATAGCACCCAGATCAGCTAGCAACTACTGGTAAAGAGCACAACCCTCGATGTCATTGATGTTGAAATCATACAGCATACAATGTTACAACAAACAACAGCATACAACATGATAAGCCAGACACACATTGGATATAATACCAGAGAACTCCCAAGTATTTAATTTCGGGTATTATATCCAAAGCGTGGACTCTTACTCAAAGGATTCAATCCAGGGGCCTAGCTAGACTGAAGACTAAGCTAGCTTGCTGACTGATCTAGTGAAATACACAAGACATAAACGAGACAGACATTAGCGTGTCGTTCAGCTTCTAAGACGGGCAGATGGCTTAATGCGTTCACCAACTATAGTTTGGGTCACCTGCGAGCCTGAGCCGTCTCTTGGGGGGCTGAAGCATACTGGCAAGTACTCATCCTTGTTGCACATGAACCTGCTTCTGCCAAAATGTTCTGTCAGATTCTCCTTCCCCTGGACACATTCACTACAGTTATTACTACATGAAACAATATAATGTTAAACCTGCTTGTTATTCCCCCGAATGCTTTGGTTTGGGAGAACGCGTAGCAGTAAAAAATTTTAACTACATAAAAATCAGAGAGAGAACTTTTCCAAATGACCTAGCTCTGAAACTTAAGCTTTTACCAGTGGCTTTCACTACCACGTAATATTTCTTATAAATCTTTGTTTTTTCCTTTTTTTGGGATGGAACATATATATATATATATATATATATATACATATATATATATATGTATATATACATATTCACGCTCCGTATGAAGCAAGATTATTAGATATTAGAATTGAGATCCTAGTTTTTACAATCGGATCAATAAGGAGTCCTTAGAATTGGAATTGTACAATCGGATCGAGAATCATAAGTTTTTAGCATTCGTTTGGAATAGTGAAAATTACTTTCATAAGAACAAAAATCTTGATAAACATTCACAAATACTATAGAAATTCAATTGAATTATATCACTTAAATACTTTTTATGCAAAATATATACTGTAGGAATGATTTCACGTGCATATTTCAGTATGAGTACTTTAGAAATTTATTTAGGATTGTGAATCATCTCGTAGAATTGTAGAATTATAGAATTGTATTACGATCCTACCACACATTTTTTTTCAGACTAAAACTAGGATCGTAAGATACTAATTAATTTAAGATTCTAGGGGGAGATGAATCAATATAGATATTTGAATCATAAAATCATACGATCGTATGATCTAGATTGAGAATTTAATAACCATGATATGAAGAAGGGAGATTGGGAGATACAAATTAACTTATTGAGGCTGATATAGATTGAACTTGAACCCATATAGAACAACCTCTTGGATGCTTTACTGGCTAATTAACTAACTATCAACATGAGGGGTATGTTGGAATCTAAAAATGGATATTATCCCACATTGATAAAATGAAATAATATGAAAATAAGTGTTATCCCACTTTAATAAAATTAAATTATTAAAACATTTATATAGGGGGTGTTACGCAAACAACTTTTTGAAGAGTTTTTTTGACCAAAATTAGTTGTTTGATTAAATAAAAAAACTAATCAGTGTGTTTGGTAAAAGAATTTTTTAGAATAACTTTTTGGGTCCAAACAGATAATTTGAAAAGGCTAATTGCATGAACTTTTTAAAAGAGTTTTTTTAAAGAATTAGTTTTTTATCTCATAACTTTATCAGAAACAACTAATTTTACGAAACAATTTTTCAACAAATAGTTAATTCAAATAGTTAATACAAACAGCTAACAACTGTTTGCCAAACAGTGTCATAATCTTGTGAGTTACTCCACTCATTACTAATTGGTTTTATATTGAATCTCATTTGAGCTTATATACATAATTATCTGTTTATGGCCCAATTGATATATAAAATTTAACACTTAATTACCAATATCTTAGAGGCCCATTAGTATGGGATAGTATGACATAAGGTACTTCAGTGCCATCGGATCTAGGTTGCTATCAATTGACTAACAACGGAAGACAACAAAAGAAAATCTTCGACCTCCTGTATGTTTTGGTAAAATTGTTGAAATGAAATACAAAATAATCTTTCTATAGGTAGAAAAAGGCAAGTTGCAAACGATATGGGCAAAAATACAACTCATGCGAATTAAGATCAAGAAATTATAAAATCTGTTCTTTTCAATTTATCATAAGCAACTTATTGTTGATCAGTGTAGAGTGTTAATCAATGCTAATGAGTGCTTATCATGACTGAAATTGTTAGTAGGAAACAAGCTTATCAATGTTGATCGGTGTTGATGAACACTAATTAGTGTTGATGAGTGTTGATCAATGCTAAACATTTATGATAAGTACTTATCATAAGTTGAAAAGATCAGACCCTAAACCTAATCAACAAAGACACTTCTGCACCACTTACCGTTCTTTCTATTATTCCTTTCTTTGTCCTAGAACCTACACCATCATATCCACTGATAACAACAGCTGAGAAAATTAAGGGCATAGAAAAAGACAATTGAATTTCCTCACTTGATATATGAGCAACGGAAGCCTACACAGAGCCTCGATCAACAATAACTCTTAAAAGATGTAATTTCTCCACAGTGTAACAACTTAATTGGTATCCTAAGATCAATGATTCAAAATCTGTTGGTCCCAAATCAAGATTAAAAATCAAGCAGAATGTATGTACCTGGATAGCAGCACAAGCAATTTGGCAGATCTTAGAAGAACTGCAATGCTTCCAGCGCTTGTTATCACAAGCGTGGTGAAGCCTCTGAACAGCCTCTGGCTGGGTGAAATTCACAAAGGCATATCCCTTGTTAGCGTCAGTCCTATAACCAAATTAGCAAATCCAGCAAATTAAACATAAATTCCAGGTTATATACATCCTCCACAAAAAAAAAGACAACTCTTTTTTATTTTTGGCAATCAGTACTCACTTGAAATCTATAGGTAAATAGAGAAAATCATATGCCATTGACTGATGATCAGCTCGGCCCCCCCCCAGAATGCAGGCCATCCTCAACGAGTCTTTGATTCTCCTCATTGCAAAATTCATCCAAAAAAGCCATCAACATCCGACGCCTATGAATTACCATATTCCCAATTGTTTACAATTAGGGTTCAACAAATGTTTAGCAGAAGATAAATACAAAATAATAAAACCCTCCGCCCCCCCCCCCCCCCGGCCCCCCACAAAATCCAAAAAACAGGTCCCGTTTTTAATCTCCCCCTTTTTTAACCTTTTTTTTCAAATGAGCTACAAAGGCATTATAATATAATGAGAGAGGGAGAATCGAACTTATCACCTAATGTACTCATGATCTCAATCTTAACCACTTAACTAATGTACTCATGATCTCAATCTTAACCACTTAACTAAGATCTAATTGATTTAACTTTGACCATTAAGCGACGAAATTTTTCCCTTCTTTCTACAGCATTTATGGGGAAGGAGGGGGGACACAATTAATTTGAACCCATTATATCAGTTACCAGGTAAGTTATAATAAATGAAGGCACATAATTAATAAGGAAATTAGTCACAAAATTAACAAAAAGAATGAAAAATAGACCAATGATAAGATAGCATGAACATCAAAACATCCTTAATTATCAAGCACAAACTAGTTAAACCCAATTGAATTGGAGGATCAAAATGGAGAATATTAAGACACATGCATGAATATCTAAAAGTGTTATGAATAGTCCCAGATTTTACATTTAATTTTAAAAAATAAACGATTGAAGAAAATTGAAGATCAAGATCATGATGATAAACTTAATTAATTCGATTGATGATGAGTAATTACGTGTATTGATTGGGGACATTTCTGATCATGACTGTAGTCTCCATCCCTTGAGGCTTCACAGGCATCACCTCCTTCTTCATTCTCTCTCTTCCCCATAATTTCTTATTCTTCTTTTCTCCTCTTTCGACCCAAACCCTACGAGTACCGCCCAGATGATTAACATAACCATTTTGCCCTTGAGGATAATGACTGCCCACCCTCCTCCCACTTATTAGCCCCGCTTTGTTCCCATAATTACAACCTTGCCCTCTTCTTCTTCTGCATATGTTGCTGCCACTGCCACTGCCACTCGGGCCAGGAGCTTCGGATTTGACCCACCGCGGTTTGGGCCAGGCGGGGGGAGGAGGCAGTGGCGGCGGATGTAATGATGAGTGGGGGGGAAGGGTGTCTTGGGAAAGGGAAAGGGCCTTGGGATAACAGTAGTAATAATGGTTATCATGATGTTGAGGGATGGTGTTGAGGGGGTAGGGGTAGTTTTGGTAATTGTTTTGGTGAAACTGTTGGTGGGGAGGCAGAACTGGTGGTTCCTGCGGCGGAGGAGGAGAGAGAAAGGCGGTAATGGCCGTGGTGGCGGCTGTGGAGGTGGGAGGAGGAGGATAATTAGATGGATAGTTGTGGTGGTAGTTATGATGAGAGTAATTAGAAGAGAAGGGGCGAAATTCTTGGGCGTGGGGGTTTAAAGACTGAGAAGTTTGAGCCGCTTCCATGGCGGCAGTAGCCTGGCCTCTTCTGAGAGAGAGAGAGACTGAGAGGGAGAGTGCAAAGAATGAGAAATATGATTGATTTTGTAGGGCTTTTATAGGGGATGATACAGATGGATGGAATAGCCCACTTTTGGGTCTTCAGAGTGGGGTATACCCCACAAAAAAGATAGAAAGTCCGGGGGGTGTTGGAAGAGTCAGGATTGAGAGAGAGAGAAAGAGAGAGGGAGGGAGGGAGAGAGAGAGCGAGGGTGTCAGGGATGGGTGGTACTGACAGAGTGACAGTAGGGTAGATTGTATTTGGGAGAGTTGGAAGATTTTATAAGGGATCGTGCTAGAATACATACATTCCTGGCTGCCTAGTATTTTACTAATAATAGTGCATTTACATATCACGCCTCTCTCTATCTTCTGCCCCCTCTATTTGGTTACCTAGTACAAATTTGTAGTCCTACGAGGAAAAAGAGCTCACTTCTTAGGGCTTGTTTTTTGCATGAGAAAATATAAATTGGTAAATACATAAATATTAGTTAAGATTAATATAAATAAATTAAAATAAGTTGAAGTGAATTTTAGTGAATTAAACTTTGAAGTAGATTGAAGTTAATTGATATGAATTGAAATTGAATGAAATTAATTAATTTAAATTTACTAACGAAGAGAACAAGGCCTTGCTCAGTCGGCTAGAAGCCTAGAACATAACAATGCTTGATTCTAGGCTTTTCCTCAATGTTTTTTTTTTGTTTATTTAAGTTTTATATTTGATTACTCATGATAAGCAAGTAGTTATAGTTAAATTATTTCAAAAATTCAAGGTGAGATAGAAAGCAGTTCTTTATCGAATGCGAATGTCAATTTTTACTGAATTTAATATCATAAGATATTTTAATTTAGTATTTATTATCAAGTGAATTATATCTATATAATTTTGTTCGAGACATCTATACTGTATTTATTAAAAGTCTTATTAATTAAAATCCTTTTCTTTGCCTCTTATCCTCTATGAATCAGAGTTAAACTCTATCTCTTATCTTCTCTGTTGATCAGAGTTAAAAACTATTAGAGCAAATACAGAGGTGAGTTAATTTTTTGGCTCATCGGTAGAGGCCTATCACTGTCACATCAACCCTCTCTCCAATTTTTTGTCTCACAATCCTCACTCTCTTTAATGAAAGGCTCACCACTTTAGCTCACTAAATAAAATAACACCTATGGACTCACTATATAATACACAATTTTATTTTTAAAATTAAAAAAAGAAAAATTAATTAAAAATATTTAAAAAAATAAACAAATATTGTACATTAATTTACCAAAAAAAAATTCAATTACATGAATGGATATACGCGAATATGTCAACGGAGTCTTGACTTCCTGGAGTCCTGGGGACGAATGAAGAACGTATATTACGTTCCAAGTTAAATTGTTCATCGTCATTGTATTATAACTATATTGTGCTACATTTTGTCGCTCATCTAATATATATATATATATATATATATATATAGAGAGAGAGAGAGAGAGAGAGAGAGAGAGAGAGAGAGAGAGAGAGAGAGAGAGAGATGTGTTTATAGTGGTTGTCATTGTACGAGAACCACCATAACTAAGTAAGTCTATACTGTATATTTATTATACAATGATCTGAATTGTTGATTTATTTTAATTTTTAATTGAACAAAAATGCTTTATAAAAATCATAAAATATTTATAAATTTTGAGGAAACAATATTTTTGTAGGACTTGTATGGAGTTTGATATGTATCACTATTAACTTTTAAATTATCCGATGACCCTTCATATTTTCTAGTTGCCGTTGAAAAATTTTCAGCGACATAGTCAACTTGGGCAACAAAATTTTCCAACATTCATTGACTTCTCGCCAGATTTATGTTGCCCGCCTTGGCCATACTGCCGGAATTTTTTGAACGGGAACCCAAAAATATGAAGGGTCGCCGGAAAATTTGACGGTTGAGGCATATAGAACTCCAAACAAGCCTTACAAAAATATTTTTTTCCTCAAAATTTATAAATATTTCATGACTTTTATAATGCATTTTTGTCCATTTAAACACTAAAATAAATCAACGGACAGTTTAAATCATACTATAATAAATATACGGTATAGATTTACCTAGTTATGATGGTTGTCATACAGTGACCACCACTATAACTTTTTGCTACATATATATGTGTGTGTATACACTAATGTAGAAGTTGAAAATGTAAGGAACACGTTCCTTTACTCAATCTTAATATATATATATATATATATATATATATATACTTCAGAAAACTAAAATTTGAGAATATTTTGATAAAGATAAATTATTTAGAACACATCTATTGTATTAATTAGAAGGTTTGAGAGGGTAGACTCAATAACTTTCGCCTACTTAAAGCACTAACTTACGTCCTCTTCTTTCTTTTGTGTGTATGTGTTTGGAAAGGCATCAATTTGCTTCTTCGGCATTGAATCTTTGATTATCAGCCAGTCATTTATTAAACTTACGCCTCCTAGTCTAGTAACAAATATGTGTTTACACTTGCAGTAAGTCCCCCTAGCAATAGCTGCTAATTCTGAAGCCAAGTTACTGTTTGCCCAATAAAGAGTAGAACTTTCCGATCATATATTTTCTCAATTCACAAGATTCAAACTTGAGGCCTTGATTAAGAGAAATAAGTATCAAATCACTTTAACTGATATGTGTTAGTATTCAGAAGTTCATTTAAAAGCCATATTTTGATCCCGACATTTTTGAGACACCACACTAACAACCAACAGAGGTCAAGAACGAGTGTTTTTCTTTTTGTTTTTGTTTCGAGGGAGAGGGTGTCTACCACTTTAAAAGCTAGGCATTGATCATATTAGAAGAATATTAGAAGAATCAATACACAGAAAGATATGAACTTTGTTGGCACCGAACAAAAATTATTCAATCTAGTAGTGCAGATGTGAAGTTACAGTGACTCAGTTAATTCATATTGCGCCAATAAAAGTGTGATCAAGCGCTTTCCAAACCAAGAAATTGAAGTCTTGTTATGAATTGAAAAACATTACGATAAAAAAAACAGTAATTCGATTACAGTAAAATACAATAAAAATTATATTAATTCATATCAATGCTAGTCATTTCACATTGTTGGCATGTTTTGCTGAGCTAGCAATACAATTTTTATTGAAAATGGAATCTTTACTTACTTCATTTTTTCGTATCATAAATGTCTTATTACATGATATTTTTTAATGACATTATGAAACGTTAAGTGTTACAAAAGCCATGTGCTATATTGAATATTGGGATTGTGTCACAAAACAATTATGTAAAATCACCATTTATCTATACTTTTTAACAATTATAAAGCCACACATAAAAATGTGTTGTCACTGATACGGTTAATCTGTTTTTGGTGTCATTTGTTCATCTCGACATAACCGACGAATACTAACGGTTTAGAATTAATAATTAATTGTAATTATTGACAACTTTATGATTTTAAATTATCCAATGTACTAATTTAGACTAAAATAAAACATTTGAAAAATATCTTGTAACAAACCATTTATCATCACCGTTTCTTTTAAAATACGGATCAAGAATTTTATTCAAATCCATTTCTCTTGCATAAAAATCAAAACCGATGAATATATACTAAAAGAACGAGGGCCTTTTTTTTTAGGGTGGAGGGGAATAATATATAATCGTATTAATAAGAGAGTGCTTGGAAGAGAACACAGAAAAGAGCAAACTTTTCAATGTCTTTAAGTATAATTCAAATCCATTTCTCTTGCATGGGCAGCCCGGTGTACAAGCATCTCGCGTTCACGCAGGGTCCGAGGAAGAGCCGCACCCAATGATTGAATTGTACAATATAATAGAGGAAGAGATATTGAACTTAAAACCTAATGTACTCAGGACCTAAATTTTAACTATTTATAGCATAAAGAAACAAATTTTATAGCATAAAGAAAAAAACCTGTATAAGTCCAAAACAGGTTCAATAATATAAATATATGATAATTATAAAGTACTTTTTTTTGGAGGGGATGATTGTAAAATACTTTTTTGCAACATAGAGAATCTGATGTTATTACTTTCCTCGAGCCAGAATTAAACCCCTCATATATATATTGAAAGCTGTAGTATTTCTTTAATTAGACAAGAAATTTAATTTAAATACCTGTGAACAAATATAAACTAAGATAATATAAATATTCTTATAATACAAATAAATTTATAATTGTATTCATATCATTTTCATTAACTGTAAAATAATATTATTAATGATAACTACCTTATAATTATAATTATTATAAACTATATAATCATAATTGTATTGTATAATTATATTACATTTAACTAAATATTATATAAAATATAATAACTTAATTAAAAAAATAAGATTTAATAAGCAAAGGAAAAGAAAAAGAAAATAATGAAACCCATTCTCCATAGAGTTGAAATCCCCAAACTCTGCAGGTACAAAAGGGCCCCAGTAGGAGCAGGCTTTTTTCTGAAGGAAGAGCAGACCCTACTTGAGAGAGAGAGAGAGAGAGTATGAAGAGTGATTTTATCTGAAGATGATCTAATGCTAATTATTCACTGCATTAAATGCCCAGGATACGCAAACCGCACTCCAACCTCTCTTCACTTCACACTCATCCCCGTCCCGTCACCCAGTAAACCCCAAGCCTTAGAGGTCATTGTTTCTAATTACTACTTATGAAGATGAAAAGGCATCATTTTTGGTGGTTTTGATCAGTTTTTTAGTATGAGGTTTTTTTTTAAAAAAAATTAACTACTTTATTACGTGGAAAGCAAATATTTTGTAGAATAAGTACTATCGAAAATAAAATCATATATCATATAGTAATTATTAGTACATATCGATGAAATTTAGATCTTCAGAATCGTACATCTAATGTTCAAAAATTGCCTTAACTTATTGCGTAGAGCGGTAAATTGAGATTTTATCTTTTAACTGTTTTATCACTTAGTGGTCCGTTTTATTTATTCAACTTTTGCTAGCCTAGACTCTACTTAGAAGCTGTCTTTTGTATCTTATCTTCTTTTTTTTTTAATGTTGTCTTTCGTATCTTATATTTTGAACACTTATCTTGAATTTTCACCACACTAATAATTGGAAAAACAAATTCTGAAACCAACCAAAAATACATTTCGTTCTCTTTAATTTCTACAGGTGGTGAAAATAGAAGAGGATGTTGGGAAGAAAAATAGGGGAAAATGGGAATCGGGTTTCTATTGATGGGCTTTTTAGTTCGGATGTACATTATATAATTTGTATTTTTTTTAGAGATGCACCAATTCTTCCTCTTAGACTTTTTGGTTTTGAATCATTCATTTTACTAGAGTCGAGCTACTGTTGGTCCAATTAAAAAGGGGTAGAACTCTCCCATCACAGATTTTCTCAATTCACAAGACTCGAACCCGAGACATTTCTTGAGCGGAATAAATGTCAAACCACTTAAAGCAACCTATAGTGGTATTCTTCCTCTTAGATAGTCATGAAGTAAATTAATGACTTTAGTAACTTTATATGAATTAGCTTATAAACTGAGGGAATCATGACGAGTTTTGTGATTTAGAGGAGTGGGAGCATCTGGTAACTAACGAATGCATTATAACTCTATATTTGGAAAAAGCTCCAAAATTATCATCCTTGTACAATGAAGAGTTTTTTTTTTTTCCAAACATTAACATATATGTTGAAGACATTAACTAATGATTAGTTGAATATTGGACAGACTAATGGTCATGTATTGAATATTGATTATATAAAAGGTTAAATACAGTTGTTGAAAAGTCATGCAGCCTCTCCCCATGTCTGAGAATTTGATGCTGGTGCATGCATCTGATTCCCAAAGTGTGAATTTGGAGGAATCCTCTTGACCCGAGGGGTCATTAGTGACGGTGTGAAACCAAAAATTTGCGGGATGTAGCTAGGGCACTAGAAACTCCAAATAGGGGGAATAGTGCACCCATATAATCTATCTTTTCACTAGAACTTATACGATATAATAAATACATGTAAAAAAAATACACATATAATATCTGGATCATACAATACTAATAATCTGCAACTCTTCAGTGTATTCATTTAGAAGTTTGCTTCTTTTTTTTTTTGTTGATTATTAGTTTGGCATAGTCCATACAAAAGAAAAATGAAACATAAAACAGCCAGTCAGTCACTACAAAGATAACAAAAAGAAAGCTGTTGCATCCTAGACAGAAAAGTTCAAATAATCACTAACCATAATCAGAAACAACATTTGAGATCACAACCTACTGATCACATGAATCTCAAACTTGCTTTCTGTTTTCTATTTTCTTTCTCAAGCTTCTTGTGATCCTTCTAATCCCAACCAAAATACGATATTTATAAATGCCATATATGGATCAATTATCTACGTCTAAACTTCATAGACCTATCTAAATGTAATTCATACAGGAAAGCAAAATAGTTGGATTTTTTTTTTAGTCATAAGATAGTTATAATTATTTCCAAAAAACAGTCATAATGAAGTAATGAACCACATACACTGGCCATTGTGGGTCTGGTAGTCGTTCAAGAGCTGAGGAGCTTGATTTCTTTCTTGGAGTGCCAGGGTTTGTCCTGATGGATCCCCTTGCTCACCCCCCTCCCCCCCGGCCTTCTTAATTCATATTTCTTAAAAAAATTAATTTGTAATAATAGTATTTATATGATGGTGTACGATCTCAGTATCTGTTGTGGACTTGTGAGAGTGAGGATCCGTCGGGTATGCGGGCAAAGGAAATGGTGATTTTGCAGGCAGTTCAATGATTGCGGAAGGTATGGTATGGATCCTTCCACATGAGGTGATATATGGGCCTCGTCTCTAGGCCTATCGCCTACTGTCTAGGACTAGGAGATAGAATCACATTTACAAGGAATTAGGGCACATTTTCCAAAGCTAATTTTCCCTCACTACCATTTTAGGGTTTTCCCCTTTTCTGAATAGACTACATGCTTAAAAAATCCCTTGAAAAATTTTGAGAAAATTGATGCTAATAATTTGAATTATTGAGGATATTGATACGAATAATTTGATTTGAAAAAATTACGGCGAATAATCTGATATTTGTTATTTTTTTAAGTATACCAATAAAGAATTTAGGTAAGTTTGACTCAGTTGTACTCTGACATGAATTTTCTCAAATCAAATTATTTACAAAACATAAAAGCCCTGTTTGGCAAACAGCTGTTAGCTGTTAGTTATTAGCTGTTTGTATTAGCTGTTAGCTGTTAGCTATTTGAATCAGTTGTTTATATTAACTGTTTGAATTAACTGTTTGTTGAAAAACTGTTTGGTAAAATTAGTTTTTCTGACAAAGTTGTGAGACAAAAAGTTGATTCTTCAAAAAGCACTTCCAAAAAGCTCATGAAATTAGCTTTTTGAATTAGCTTTTTCGACCCAAAAGCTCTTTTAAAAAACTTTTTCACCAAACACTTAAATTAGCTTTTTTACTTGATCAAAAAACTAATTTTGGTAAAAAAAACTCTTTTTGGCCAAAAAGTTATTTGCCAAACAAAGCCAAAGTCAACGGTTACACTGCTTGCTCTAAGTTTCTTAGATCAGATTATTCACATCAATACTTCGAATAATTCAGATTATTGACGTCAATTTTCCCAAAAATTTACCACTAGCCAGATCTCATGGTAAATAAAAAAGAAAAATTATCCAAAAAAATTTTCATTCTTCTTTACATTCTTATGAATTATGTTTCGTTCTGATTAAAGAAGAATGATGTTTTATTTAAGTATATGAAACCATCAGTTTTAACAAAGCCCTTTAGCAATAAAATTGTAGACAGTTTACTGAAATTAATTAAACTTTGACAATTGAAATTGAGAGAATTATAGGATATGATGAGACCTAATCTCATTATTGGACAAGTACTGAAGCACATGCCACAAGTTTTGTTTGAGCAGGACAACACCATACATGATTGATATGAAGTTACAGGTTCCATGACGCAGTCACTTGCTCATACAACAACATATTTGCCAACTAATGTGGCAATGTTGATGAATTTTCCAGTTAGGAAGAGGCACCTTTGAGTGCTAATAGAGCGGCTCCATAAGCGGCTTCAGTTTGAGCAGCCCGGCTAACAGGCAAACCCAACACCCTCTCTCGAATTTTAGTCCAACATTCATTCTTCGCACCACCTCCTGCTGTAAACACTTCATCCACTTCTGTTGCTCCGAGCTCCTTGAGCAGCCCGTACCCCCTTGCCTACCGGTTTAGAAGAAGACAAGTAAGAATACTTTCGAGTATGAGAAGTTCTAAATTTTCAAATGAATAGGTAAACTTCTAGAGGTAAAATGGCGTACCTCTATACGTGCGATGGACTCCACTATACCGTGCAAGTATTCAGCATCATTATTTGGGCGTGGATGTAACCTGTTGTTGATTCCACTGAGTCAAATGTGTCTCGTGCTGTATTAGACAGTGGTGACTGCTGGGTCGATCTAACTATATTTATGCTCATTGGCCAATTTGCGATGATCCAAGCAGTTCTTTTTTTTTTCAAAAAAAGAAAACTGCAACTTAAGGAAGAAGGAAAAGAAAGCATAGAAAGGTGAGGGGAGGATTCATAGACCAGAGGCTCAATAAGCTAAGCTGTGTCAAGTTGATAGGCTGGATTCAACCAACTTGCAGAACCATGCAAGCCTCTCATATAGATTGTGCTGGCGATACATACATGAGGTAGGAATCATCTTGATGACATTGATTAAGATTATAAATGTCAAAAAACTCGTAAACAATAGGCATCAGGAGTGTAAAATCTTAAGCTACTATCTCAACAGTAATCAGCCATCAAACCAATGATGTAACTCCTGTTCAATCCCAAATGCCAAATGTATAAAAAATTATGGATGTTGATATAACCTATGACCTTTTTGCTAAGAAATTTCTTCTGAACACATGAGCTAGCATGTTATCTTTAAGCATCTAGGAAACTCAAGTAGGCCAGCATGGGACCAAAAACAGCACAAGACCCTGGCAAACCATGAAATACACGATAAAAGAAAGCCTCAAAAGCCATACCTTGGCATCATGTTGGGGTCCGCTACTGGAAACCTCTCACCGACTGCAGGCAAAGGATAGTAATCCAATGGAGAGGGCACCTCAGGATTGATCTGCTCACTCAACTTCTCCAGCAGCTCATCAGTAAAGAGCTGTCTTAGGACCGCTCCCCCTGTGTTTGAAGCTCCTCCAATGAGCCATTTATCATCAAGCCGATGACTGTACACCCCAAAACGGGCATCCTCAACCCTTTTTCTGCTTAGTAGTTTAATTGCGAGTGTTGAGCCCAAAGATGTCACCTGCCAAGTCTGTGAATTCAAGCAGCAAATTCAGCGAATATGTTCATAATTAAATGAGCACAAGCTGCACAACTGAGATATTCAAAGAAAATCTATTGCCTTTTCCATCACGTCATAGCACTTTCATTACCATCACTTTCTAATGAAGAGATTATTCAATCGGGTTCTCCTGAATGACAGTAACCACATATTTTCTGTGGAAGATAAATCTCACCGCCATCCCAGGTTCAGTGGCACGAGCTGCCAGAAAAGCAGCTATGCTATCGGTTGTCCCCGCACAGACTACACAATCCTCCGAGAAGCCTGTCAAACGATTTCAATCAATATATGTACATTGGCTCTACGTCTTACCATGATTTGTGAAGTCCACAAGGGTTCTGGCAAAGACTAGATTTTCATCGTAATTGAAGATGTCCAATTTGAGAATTAGATAGTATTACCTCATGCAGAGTATTGGAACCAAGAGGATTATTGTAGGTCCACGCTTTCAAAAGAGCAGAAGTCTTTCTGAATTGAGTTATCAGCAGACTTAAGGCCTTTTCTTGTGAACTGTTTTAACTCGAGTTGAGATAAATTCTACATTTTTGGGGACTTCATGTCCATAATTATATGCAGGTTTACCCAAATTCTAGACATTACATGCCCTTAATTAATCGAGATATTTCATATCCTATACTGTATTACAATTTCAGATTTCTAACAAAGCAAAACACGATATACCAAATTGTTTTCTGAGATCCTCTTTCAAAGTCCCTATTGCACACCCAGGGGACGTGATAGAAGGCAAAACATTTGAGTAGGGTTGGGACAGCAGCCAAGGTGGATATGCATCCTGCTCGGGATCAAAGCCTACCTACGGAAGAGTACAAACCTGAACAGCATCACAGATGTGTGTATGACAAGAAGCAGGATGATGAGACAAGCAGCAAAGAACCGACGCAAGTAGAACACCTTCAAAGCATTGTTGTAGTCAGAAATTCCAAACTTTCCATGAAGCAGCCACAGTAGCCAATCTACCTGGTGCATCAAAGCTGCAGACTCTTTTCCAGGGCTATGTGAATTCCACCAAGAGACCAACTTGCATAGTGTAGACGAACCAGTACAAACTGTGTGGTTCGGAGGAGCTATGGACTTGACTGCTGGCAGAGCATCAGGGCAACTCTCATTATAGAGTAGAGGCCTACATAATGGCTCCCCTGTAGAGCTGCAGCCATGTATAATTCTAAATGCTACGAATTCACACAGCTAGGCTCGATGATATAGAAAACATAACTCACATCACACCAAGCCCTTCTTAAGTAGAGCCATAACACAATGGATTCCATTATATTTGCCGGCGAAGCCTGAATTATTTACCTGTTAATGATAAGAGTTGTTGCGGAAGTCCCATCTATGGACATGGAAGCAACAAGAGGCCGGAGGTCAAATGGAATGTCCTCAAGTAATAACAAAAGCGTCTCCTTCCATGACCGCATCCAATCTATGGATTCTCCGCTCTTCCTAGACAATCACAACAAAACTTAAAACCCCACTTCATTGCTCCCACATTAGTTAAGTGCTAATAAACAAGAAAGCTCTAATAGCAATTACAGTGTCTTTTAAAGTTCTGTAAACCACACTTCCTACACGAAAAAATAGCAATCTTAACATTGAAATCAGCTTACTTACCATCGCATTGTTCGTTTTTACACTATCCTTTACCTCAACGTCACACCAACATATTTTGTTCAGAAGTACCATCTTATCAATTTCAAATTATAAATCCATACCATGCTTCAAATTATCTTGTAAACATAGAATCCAATCATATTTAAATCTCAGTTCAGAAATCGATAAAAATTCCACAAAAAGCCACATAAAACTTGCATTTCCTTCGAATTTCAAGTCTGATCATACACGAAGAAATCAACATAATCAATAAAAAGTAATCCAAAGGAGCACCAACATTACTCATATTTCATAGTACTACTTCCATGTATAAATTAATAAATGCAATAGACAAGCAATTCAAGCCTTCACCAACTACTTAACCCAGCAAACCCACCCACCCAACCAAATTGTACACAAATTGTTGCCTGCCTAACCCAACCCCGCCCTCCCCCCCCCCCCAAGCAAAAATAATGAGAACTGATCAGATGCACCATAAATAATTTTCAATCATGAAATAAGAAGCTAGGGTTTACCAGATATAAAGGGTACTGGCGTTTTGCTTGGGCTTGAATTTGGCCTTGTTTATCAATGAGGGCATATCTAGCCCCAGAAGTACCAAAATCCATCCCAAGGTAAAGCCGTTTCTTCCCATTTGAATCCCCAAGTCTTCCATTTTCAGGGCTGCCCATCGACGATGAAATTGATCTTGCCCTCGTTCTATGTATCTGCCGGTCTGATGGCCCAGAAATCTTCTTTCCTCCTAGAATCCAGGTTCATCAAAAATCCAACGAAAATTTTAAAAAATGTAAACAACTCAGCATAAATTCAAAACACAACTGAGAAGACAGGGACGGAGGATACCCAGATGGAAGGAGGAGCAGAGGGAGGCGGTATGCCATGTTGAAGAGTAGAGCTCAAGGGATGTTGGCATTTTTGCTTGGCTCCTTTTTCTGACCTCTCTCTGGCTCCCGCCAGGATAAGGCAGTACTACAAAGTGTAAACGAAGCTAAAAGGAAACTTGTTCTTAAGTTGCTTTTCTCTTTGAACAGAGGCTGGGCCTAATCTTGGGCTCATGGTCTATTCACCAATACAATCTTTAATAATTACTAGCCTTTAAATTCGTATTACGTACAGTTTTTTTTCAAAATTTTAGTTAAAATATTTTTTGAAAATATTATAATTAATCTTATAGTTTAAATTTTTATAAATAATAATATTAATATATCTTTAACTTATTTGCTTTTTTTCTTTATTGAAGTAGTTTAAAATACATTATTTATTATGGTGACTTTAAGTCACATATTATTTAAATTTTTATTTTTAAATAAAATCTTAATAAAAGTTTTAGATGACACATGTCACGACCATAATATTTGAACTCACTTTTATATATACATATATGATTTTGAGATTCACCAATACAATATGAGCTTAGTTCGATTCTAAAACAGCATAACTTCAGTAGATTAGATCCTTTGTTAGAAGGGTTATGCCTTATATTTCAAACACATTTCAGTTTGAGACAATGTGGGACAATATTACCTTGACAATTCAGATAAATATAATAAATAAATATTTTATTGGTGCTGATAATTTCATTATCATTATTATCCATCGATCGCGCCCCTCTAGCCCACCCTCAATTTTAATTAGGTTGTCAAATTCACTCAAAACAAAATCTCCAACCCAAGATATACCAATATCTATATTGTACACTCGATAGTACAGACTCTCGTGTACTACATAAGTAATTATATATTAAAAAATATAATATATGACAAATACACTCCAAATAAATTAGATCTCAAAGCATATACACACGAGTATATGTAATAATTTACCAAGATATACGCCCAAAGGTATAGCGGATGGCCATCTGCATGATAGAATTTTGGCAGGGCACGTAGCATTGCAAATTTGCAATACACTGTAAAATTGACGGGGAACCTTCGATTGGGAAGTTGCGAGGGTAATGAACCAAATGCACGTGAGCCAGTTGTGTTGTGTGAGTGTTGTGGATGCATTTAGTGGAAGTAGCGGCACTAGCAGTAATGGCAAGTGTAACACCTAATAATATATCTTTACTTACATTCGCAGACACATAAATGTGTGTAAGTAGACGCGGAGGGAGAGGACCACACTAAACATATCCCAGTGGAAAATAATTAAAAAAAGATGCTACCCAAACTTATGGTTAATTCTCATTACCCATTATTTGCTTGTACTCTTCTCTCCAAAGAATCTGTACAGGGTATGATTGTTTCATCATTTTAAAATAGTAGCTTATTTAAACTGCTTATAACTACTCCTAGCAACTCCCAAACACTACTTGTATATGTAATATTAATGTCAAGCCGCTTCACATTGTTACTATCCTGCTAGCTAGTAATTTTAACTGTTGATAAAATTTTTGATGAATTGTGCACTCTATACAAAAGTTTGAACTCCGGAGTTAATTTGTACAAACTTTTACTATTTTGGGTCTTTTTTTCGTTTGTAAATTCCATTTTACCAACATCAACCCACTTCTATCAATTCTAACCAAGAAAAAAGAAGCTCTAACTTTAACCAACTTCAATCAATTTCAACCTACTTCAAACTATTTCTTTAAATTTTCATAATTTATAAATTATAATGTGAAAATTATTTATGGCTTCAACCAAAAAATTCCCCTACTGTATATTTTTTTTTTTGTGTTGGTCCATTGAAGTATTAGTTTGTAAATTATTATGTAAAAAAATTACACGTATCAAAACTCCCTCGACATATACATTAAAAGATGTCATAAATAACTTTTTAATGCAAAAAGTCATGAATAATTTAAAAGTTGCTAGCGTATTAGCATTTACAACAACAATTGTTTCCGTTTTTTACATAAATCAATTTCCACTCATCATACCAAAAAATAATAATAATAATACAAACTTATCCCAATCTCAACATACTTTAACCCACTTCTACTACCCTCAATAAAAAAATATTAACTTTAACCTACTTCTACTAATTTTAATCAACTTTGTCCATTTACCTGCTCTCATTCCTAACAAAACAAACAGACCATGATAAAAACACTAATATGTATTCTAGGGATATTATATTGAAGACTTGAAGTTTACAGGCTGGCCAAGCTACTAAGAGCAAATCCAATGGTGAGCCAATTTTTTTGCTCACCGATGGGGGCATATCACTACCACATCAATCATCTCTCCAACTTTTTATCTCAGAATTCTCACTCTCTCCAGTCGAAGGCTCACCATTTTGCCTAACTAAAAAAAATAATACTTATGAACCATACATTTAACCATAAAATAATACATATAAATTCATTTCATAACACATAACTTTATTTTTAGAATTAACAAAAAAAACTAATAAAAAATATTTTAAAAAAACAAAACAAACCTCCTGAGTAAGCTTGGTTGGGGCTTCAAGACTCCCCGTGAAGCGTGATGCACGAGCCTGCTGCTACAAATCTTCCCTCGCCTCACCAGTCTCCCTCACCTCCTTTTCCTCCTTGCGACGACTACACCAGTGGACATACTCTAATGAATGGATGGATTGGCCCTTGCCTAGTGAAACATCATACGAAGGGCCTACTAGGTTTTGTCTCTTATTAGAGCACTAGCAGCGTACATACACGCGTGGAATGAGGGGGGCCTGCGTGTCCCATGCATGGCAATTTATGTTTGGCATCATGAGGGAGACGGGGGGGGATGCGGGGCACCTCGCCCAGGCGTTCCTCCCCTTATTCCACATTTGTTTGTCCTTTTTTGATTTTTTGATTAATTTTTCTTTATTTTTCTTAATATAAAAATATTATTTTGGTATTTGAAAAAAATGCTATAATGTGGGTTCATGTGAAATATTTTATTATATAATTTAAGTCATAGTTCAATTGATTTGGAAAATGATGGAATGCAAGTTCAAAAGACGTATAACTTTTGATGATGTGACATGTCTTTTTGGAACTCATGTTGAAAATGCTTTTATGGAGAGGGCAGTCTTCATTGGCCACATCAACTACAAATTTCTAAGGGATGCTAACAAAATTTTAGATTCAAACTTCTCCCGCTACAAATTTGATTTATTCATTTATTAACCTCATTTATAATCTTAAAAGTGACTTCCAATTGAATATTCTATTATCAGTTTACTTACGTTACATTAGTTATTTTCAATAATACTACTAATAATAATTCACATGTACTGGATAATATGCATATCAATGTTAAGAAAAAGTCCACTTTCATATGGCTTAAATTTTACCTTTGAAATTCAAAATGTAATTTTAAATCTTGTACATATCAAATTTTCAACTTTTTTTTCTTTACAGGAAGAACGTGCTGATGGAAGGCCCAGCTACAGAGTCAGATTTGGTTCCCAAAAACTTAGTTCTATCCTTCAATCAGGTGAAATATAAACAAATTCAGTTAAATTAAAACCAATAATCTGCCACTGATGAAGGATTTATTTATTTTTATACCAGAAAGGTGTGGATGACCTTTCCAAATCCAATTCAGGGTCCACAACTCGAGGGTTTAGGTGAGACATAGCCAATTAGCTACCTAGCAAGCTAAGTCCACACAAAACAGAGGATCTTTGTAAAGCAGTATTATATTTAAAGAATTGCTAATGGGTGGACAAAAAGACACCATTATATTTAATTAATTCAATGTTGCCATGCTTACTTGCCCCTTACTTTTAATTTGTATCGAGTCTTAGTCACTAATTACAGTACTATTTTCCCTAGGATTCTTTCACTGTTAATAGTCTTACAAGAAGTAAGAACATCGAGGATTGAGTAAATTGACGGTCCAAACACTGCAAAAGCTCCGACATAACTTTTGTAGTTTTAACAACTTACATAAACGAGTCTAAATTAAGTTCATAATAAATACTAATTTTTTCCTCCTATTGAATTTATGCTTTGTTTCATGGATAATAAGATGAGAGAGGTCATATTCAAATAGTTTGATGATTGATCGTATAAGGAGAAGGAGTTCAGATGCACCAGTAAAGGGATGTGATAGACTTGTTCTTTCAGATGGTAGAAGCAGTCGAGATGGACCTAGAAAGAATTGGAGCAAAGTGATTAAAAACGACTTGAAGACTTTAAATTTAATAGAGGACGTGACTTAAGATAGGAGATTATGAAGATCTATAATTAAGGTTGCAGACCGTAGGTAGCGTACTCCATGCCATCCCTTGGTTCTCAAGGACATAGGTTTTGCTGAGGTGCTGAGTTAGATATCAGTTTGAGTACTTGTATTTGCTAAGGTTTTTTTTTATATATATATATATATATATATATATATATATATATTTGAGGTGTTATACGATTTGGTTGGGGTGACTTTTAATAAATTGCTGGAGTAATCAAGTACAAAATTTATTAATTACCAAATCCCAAACTATTCATCCATGCTAGTTGAAAAATGTTAATAATCTCTCTCTCTCGATTTTTTTTTAATAAAGGTCCCACCTAAGTTTTCAGAAGTCTTGCCCACCAAAATTCTGGCCATGGGGCTCCGATCTTCGCTTTTTGCAGTGTTAAGCAAACGATACTCTCAGAAATAAATACATTAACGCCGGCAGTAATTGTAAAATTTCCCGCCTCTCCCCCCCACTCCCCGATAGTCTTTTGCTGTTGAAAAATTCAAGAAATCAACCCCTCATCCGGTCGCCACGTCAGCACTAATTTGAAATTTTGGGGTTTTCTTTTTAAGAAAATAAATCAATACATTGTCCTTGTTATTTCTCAATTCTTCCCATCAGTAGTTTACTGTTGAGCATAGACTTCTCTTTCTCTCACCTCCCCACTCTCTGTCTCTCTCTCTCTCTTACGCTCTGCAAAAAGCAGCAACTCCTGTATATCAATGGCGACCTCACCCATCAATTTTAAGTTTAAATAAATAAAGTTTGTTTGAATTTTGAAAAAAAAAATAATGCTGAAAATTTGAATCCTGACTTGAGGGGGCAATTTTTTCAACTAATAATGCTAAAAAATTGAGTATTATTTGAGGGAGAAAATTTTCAATTTTTCAAATGTGGTTCTTCTGTTTTGTCCTTGACGCCACCATGCATGTGGGAGCTCTGACACATTCCCTCTCTCCCTCTTCTTCTCTGCTCTTTTCTTCCATTTGAAGTTCGTTCTCAGATTCTAGAGATAGAGAGAGAGAGAGAGAGACAGAGAAGTTGAGTACTCATTTATCAAGTTTGGTGGGAGCAGCTCAAAACGGCGTCGTATTAGATGTCGGCGAGGGCACGGAGTAGCTCGCCGTTCAGTAATCGGAGGACGTCCAGTTCCTTCTCATCGTCGTCTTCGACGTCGTCGTTTATGAACACCAGCGGCCGGTTCATTCCCCGGTCCGGCGGCGGATCTTCCTCGTCGGCGGCGAACGGATTCCGGTCTAGATCTAAGACTCCCAGCCGGAACCGGTCCGATTCAATGTACGGTACTCCCGCCGGTCGGAGCTATGCCGGCCGATCTCCTGTCGGGTTCCCGTCGACCGACGAAATAATGGCGGAACCGCTCGATGTGCCGAAATCGACCGGCGGCGATAGCATCTCGGTTACCATACGATTTCGCCCAATGAAGTATCGAAATATCACTCTAATTAGATCTGAATTTCGCTGGCCTAGACAGATCTGTTATTTTTGATTTTTAGTTGCTGATGATTTGTTTTTTGAATTTTGGATTCAGTGATAGAGAATTTCAGCGAGGAGACGAGGTTTCGTGGTACCCAGATGGCGATAAGTTGGTTCGGAGCCAGTATAATCCAGCCACTGCTTATGCGTTCGGTAGGGAATTTTGGAGTTCTAATTAGGCAACGGCATTGTGATTAATTGGTGCACTTTAAGTGTTAATAATGCTTGTTTGGGAGTAATTTGAGCTACTAATGCTCCGTTGTTATGGGATTGAATTGGATATGGTCAAGGCCTAAATGTATTGCTGTTGGCAGATAAGGTGTTTGGACCAAATGCGACGTCTGAAGAAGTTTATGAAGTGGCAGCTCGACCTGTTATCAAAGCAGCCATGGAGGGTGTAAATGGTATGAAGAAACTGTATTTCATGGAGTTTTGACAGTGTTTTAAGTTGTGATTACTGGCAGTAGTTAATTGCAAACTATAAAGAATATGAAATCTATTTGATTTTGCCAGTTCAAACAAAGGTGTTGAGCTCAAAACTATGCCTACAATTGATACATTGTTTGAATTTAATGTAGAGATTGCATTTTGGATGATCACTGATATGAAGATATGCTGAAAATGCAGGTACGGTGTTTGCTTATGGTGTTACCAGTAGTGGGAAGACACACACTATGCATGTAAGTATTTGTTCTTGAGTGCATGCAAAGCTGATATTTTGGTACTTTTGGTAGAGATTGCATTGGCTATGTTCAATTTAGTATACTCATTAATTCAAAGTAGCTTTTTTACTCTCAACTCTTAAATTGAGGTTCAATTTGTGATACCATCTTTTTCTTTGTTTTACCTGAAAGACATGGCAACCATGTGACATTTTAAATGCAAAGTAGACATTATGTTGCTTGCATTATTTCTATCTGATTTTCAATTGCTCTTGTGGCTACCATATTGTGGACATGTTTTTGTCCTTGATTTGCTGTACGTAACAACCTATCATGGGATGGGGGTGTCACTTAAGAGATTTAGTCCTTAAGGAGTTAAAGCAATCCTGACTCGTTCGTAGGTTTTAACCTGTGGCTACCAGTCACCTTCTTTTTACCTTCTTGGGATCAGATATGTGGGATATGCCAAGCGAAGTAGCTGTTCGAGTTGTGGAGATTTTTGTAAAATGATTTGCAAGAGTAAAACTTAAAGAATTGCAATCGAATGTAGTTGACATGGACAATTGGTGCCAAATCACCCTGCGGAGCTAATTATAACACTTGCTTAATAGGTTGTTGACTTGTTTGCTCATCACTGAATGATGATTCTTCCCTTTCAAGTGCTTAATTTATTAGGCTTTTGAATGTATCATGACGAGCTTATTCCTGTTCATGCCCTAAACTCTAGGAAACATTTGATGATGCCTTTAAAACGTGCTTTTAGTTGGAAGAGAAGCAAATAAATACCCCTATTGTTTTGGAAAACCTGAAGGTCCATGAACAATATCCAACTCTTTTTTTAAAAAAAATAAATTATAGGCAGTCAATTTTAATAGATGCGGCTGTAGTGAGCCCCTCTCTGCTCTCTTCCTCGAGATGCAACCGAAATGGCAACATTCCAAGAGAAAACCCTGAAGGCAATACTTTTTGATGTAAATGGGCCAATTGTTTTCGGACCAAGTGATATTTTGAGAATAAACGTGCTTTGGGCCTGCGTGCTAATTAATAACGTTTATCACTTCTAAGAAGGCTCAGTGATTGAGTGGAGGACTTGTTGTCCTTGCAATTGTCAGTATTCCTGTACCTCATGCTTTCTTCTCTGCAGCACCAATATTGATCTATAACCCTGGAGAGGCAGACTGAGATGGCTGGGACTTCTATTTTTCGGATACAGTTTTTATATGTTACTATTGTTATCCAATGCAAGCTCTGCGAATCTGGATTTTTTTAATGTCCTTTGCTGTTTAGGTTCTATCTAAAATTCCCTGTGTGATTTTATATCTTTCTGATCCCATAATCATGGCATAACTGCGAAATAGTTTGTAACTATCGAATTTCTGGATTGTCATTATTTACTCTTTCACTTGTCAATGTTAACAGGGAGATCAAAATTGTCCTGGTATCATACCGTTGGCAATCAAAGATGTTTTCAGCATCATACAGGATGTAAGCATGCTTGTGAAAACTTTGAGTCTCAAGCACTGCATTTATCGTTGCTATGTGATAGTTAATTAACATCTTTGGCAAACTCCCCTGTCCTATCATTTGCAGAGTTGGGATGACTGGGATCACATAAAATGTTTTTCTCTATTACTGCTTTTTTCTGTACACAAGTCTATGTGCTAGTTTTGATTAGCTTTATCTAACTAATTCTTTTCATGGTTTAGACTCCTGGGCGAGAGTTCCTGCTTCGTGTGTCTTACCTTGAGATCTATAATGAGGTCAGTAACCTTCCTTATGATCCTGTGTTCGTAGTTTTCACAGTGATCTGGTTGCTTAGCCTTGGCTGCACATAAAACATGGATTGCACTTCAGCATGCAGTATAGACTAAAGCTTTTCTTTCTTGTTTTCTGTCTGCTGTTTAATTCTCTGTTTTTAGCATCTATCTCTAATTAGTTGCATGCTAGTAGAACTATGTCTAATGTGATGACTCTATTCTCAGATTATAAATGATTTGCTCGATCCGACTGGCCAGAATTTGCGTGTTAGAGAGGATGCCCAGGTCTGTGATGATGTCATCTACTTGGTTGTTCCATATGCTTGTTTGCCTATGGCAGAACATAAAGTTGACACGTAAGATCTGAATGTGCAGGGAACTTATGTTGAAGGTATCAAAGAAGAAGTTGTTCTATCTCCAGGGCATGTGCTTTCCTTTATTGCTGCCGGGGAAGGTACGTTTCAGATTGTGCCATGAACTTTTTCTTGCCTGTCTTCTGTTAATGTATTTTCCAAAGTTGACACTTTAGTTCTATATATGGGCAGAGCATCGTCATGTGGGTTCTAATAACTTTAACTTATTCAGTAGCAGGAGTCACACCATCTTTACACTGGTAAAGTTTAGCATTCAATGCACTGTTCTTTTGGACTTTCTCCTACGTATTGGTGTTGTGACATACATTTTCCAATGATATACTTTCAGATGATAGAAAGCAGTGCCCATGGTGATGAATATGATGGGGTGACTTTCTCTCAGCTGGTACAGTCCTAGTCTAACAATTTCGACCATGATTGTTTCTACTACTGCAACTTGCAAGATTCATCTAATGGGATGAATATTTTTGTCCCAGAATCTAATTGACTTGGCCGGATCTGAGAGCTCGAAAACGGAGACTACTGGATTAAGAAGAAAAGAGGGATCATACATCAATAAAAGTCTTTTAACCCTTGGAACTGTATGTTACCCAATATCTCTTGATTGTCACTTGAATCAGATACATGTTATAAATTCTTCACCAATTTGACCTTTGAATTGGAGAAAGTAAGCTTGAAGTTCTCCTTTCTACCAGCATAGAACATCTTGGCAAGTATTTTAATTCTGTATTTTCCATGTGAAGGTAATTGGAAAATTGAGCGAGGGAAAGGCATCTCATATTCCTTTCAGGGATTCTAAGCTTACTCGCCTTCTTCAGTCTTCTCTTGGCGGGCATGGACATGTTTCGGTGAGTTTTTTTGCATGGCTTGCTGCAATACTTCTAGTTGAGTGGAAGGGGTCCGGGGCTGTGGGAGGGGAGTCTGTGGCTATAGAAAGGGAATGTTCTTTGAACATCAGAAAGGCTAGTTAGTTCAGTCAGCAGTTTAGCCTATCTTTGCCGTCTTTCTCCAAGTCTTGCTTACTCTTATTCTATCGCTTTTTCGGATTTTCTACAGCTTATATGCACGGTAACCCCAGCATCTAGTAGTATGGAGGAGACTCATAACACTTTGAAGTTTGCCAGCAGGGCCAAGCGTGTAGAGATATATGCTTCACGGAACAAGGTGTGTTTCTTTTCTTGTTCAAAACCCAATATCTGATTGATGTGCTATTATTGAACTTGGGTGCTACAAGTGTACTAATATGTACATAAACATGAATTTCTGCAGATTATTGATGAAAGGTCCTTGATTAAGAAGTATCAACGAGAAATTTCAAACCTCAAGCAAGAACTTGACCAGCTAAGGAGAGGAATGCTAGTAGGTGTCAGTCATGAGGAGATAATAACCTTAAGGCAACAGGTTTGTTGTAGTACTCAAGTAGATTTCTCTGTGTTCCTCTATTCGTTCTGATTGGTGTTTATGCTTTATAATTTGAAGTTGGCATGAACTATTATCATGTGGAAGGTATTGACACTTGATCCTTTTGTCTGTACCTCTTATTATGATCTTCTACTTCTATTCTAGTTGGAAGAAGGTCAAGTTAAAATGCAATCACGGTTAGAGGAAGAAGAGGATGCTAAAGCTGCTCTTATGAGTAGGATACAAAGGCTGACCAAATTGATACTTGTTTCCTCCAAAAATAGTATTCCTGCATATTTGGGTGAGGTTGCTGGTCACCAAAGGTGTCACTCAGATGATGTAAGTTTCATTTGACTACACCATGTTTTTATGTTCTAGTAACTGGTATCAAGAGGTTGTTTGAAAGCATCCTTCTCTCTAACCTCTTGCAATTTGTAATCCTTTTCAACTGCATGTTATCTCCTTGTCACTTGCTGCTGCTCAGAAAAGGAAAATGAAAGGCGTGCGTATTTTAAAGTAGTCTAGAAGCTTGTTAAGCTCAAAGATGAAAAATGTTTGATGTTCTTAGATTTGTCCCCTTTTCTTTTCTTTTCTTTGGGTCAGAAATCAGAAGTTCTGAAAGATGGTTATTTGGCTGGAGATGCTGAAAATAGTGATTCCCCAACATCGGCACTTTCAGACCTTTCTGGTGCTTCTAAGCACAAAAGATCTTCCAGCAAGTGGAATGATGCGCTCTCTGGGGCCAGCAGCATAGTCACAGATCCAAATCAGGCTGCTGAACTCACTGCTGGTTCAAAATTAACAACTGTATGCACCTTCTATTCCTACATCCCTTTTGGTTCGTGGATGATACTACTGCGGTCCACTTTTGTCTGTATTTACAGATACCTCCACCCCGAGCAGGGTTATTGCACTAAATTCTTATGTATTTTGCCCTTAATTGGACATACAGGATGAGATGGACCTTGTGGTGGAGCAAGTGAAAATGCTTGCTGGAGAAATTGCTTTCAGTACAAGTACGCTCAAACGCTTGGTAGAGCAATCTGTACATGATCCAGATGCCTCAAAAGAACAAGTATGATTTTTCATGTATTCTAAACTCTATGATGCATGACGAAGAAATTGATAATGGTTTAAGCTTCACAGTTGAACTTTCTGTCTTAATAAGAAAATCAGTGTTCTAATGTTATGGTTTCCACATGGTTAAGGTCTGGGTGCTATTTATGAAGTCCACAATACATCATTTATACCGGAGCTTTTAACTGTGTTTCTGTGCAAACTATTCATTGAAGTTTACAGATAACCAATCTGTTATACAGTATGATCTTATACAATAACAACAACAACAACTCCTAGTGTTGGTCCCACTTTCGCTTGGTCTAGGGAGATCTAGATGTAGGCAGCCTTACCTCTACAGATATGACATTACCTGTAGAGAGACCGATTCCAATAGACCCACATATAGTATGATCTTATCTGGTTTCTAATTGCTACATTTGTGCTTTCATAAGCAATTACAGGTCATGATCACTAAATATTGAGACACATTTTTCCTATCTGTGGTCAGCAGCAATATGCATATCCTATACTTACATAAGCCTCATGGTTCATCAAACACAGATTCAAAATTTGGAACATGAGATCCAAGAGAAAAGGAAGCAAATGAGGCTTCTAGAACAGCAAATTATCCAGAGTGGTGATGCTTCAGTGGCAAATGCATCATTGATCGATATGCAGCAGGTTCATATCGTGTGGACTTTCTCCAACCAGTATTCTTGTAATTGTTAATAGCCTTTCATTTTGTCCATTTTTTAGCCATGATTTCTAATTTTTCTCCTTCCCATGCAACAGACTATCACGAGATTAATGACTGAATGCAGTCAAAAGGGATTTGAGTTGGAGGTGTGTGTTACTGATTTCATTACTTAAAAGGTTGTATTAGGCTTCTTAAAATCGAAGCGTTGTTACTGAATGCTAAATCTTAGCTCTTTGATTGACAAAAAGAGTGCAATAATTCCATGCATTGTCTTTCCATCACATGGTATGGTAATTAGCTCTTGTGAACTCCTCTTTGAACATTGTCGTTTACTGTAGAGTTCCTTTCGGTTTGTCTATGTTCCTTTGCATTGGTCTATCGAGGTGCTTGATCTATTGCTTGTTGCCTTGTCATTCAGTTACTGCTATGTTGCTCAGGTTTATAATTTCATCTCAAGTAGTTGCGTTGGCAAGGATATGGACATCCAAACATAACATTTTATACTAAAGATTTTAATAGATTTCTGTTAATGGCGAGTTCAACAGCTGAACACGTGTGGACATTTTGCATTGGGTTCTTATAACTGAGAATAAATTACATGGTTCAATATTTGGTCTTCAAATTTGAAACCTATGCTATTCCATGTGGCAACTGGGCATTGAACCATGCACCCTGATTATGACTATTGAACAATGAAATAAGACTATGCAAAAAGCAATAGATGGCCTATGATTATTATGATACCTTGATTGCATCTGCAGTTGTTCCAGGAGGAATGAGGCTTCTTTATGTGTGTCAGTCAAACAGTTAACTACGTGGTGTGATGTATGAAACGGTGTGAGCTCCCCCCCCCCCTGAAAAAAGGGAAAAAATTCATGGCATTTACTCATGAAACTCATATTTGTTCTAGATAAAAGCAGCAGACAACCGAATTCTTCAGGAACAACTTCAAAATAAGGTTTTAAAAACTGCTCCTTGTCGTGGGTTTTCTGTCTCATTCTTTCATATTTGAACTCATGTGATCTGGATTTGCTTTTTTTCCCCTCAGTGTGCCGAGAACAAAGAGCTCCAGGAGCGAATAAATGCTCTGGAGAAGGAGCTGGCTTTAGTTGCTAGTGATAAAACACCCTCAACTTGCCATCAGGGAATGACTGATGAGCATACTGAAGACTTGAAAAAGAAAATCCAATCACAGGTGATTAATTGTTCTTAGATCCATTTGCTAGAGTCACATAACTCAGAAAAATGTGATCATCATTTGCTATTTTGAAGCTTAAGGCATTCTTTCTTCTCTTGAGTTTGGATATATGAGAAATCATGCTTCTTAAGAATGTGATAGTTTGTGATCTTGAGTTCTTGACTGTATCTCATGACCTTTATTTTTCTGTTACTATTGATGGGTGTTATCATCTCAATATTTACCCAAAACTTCAAAGATTCAATTGATCTGATAAGATTAATTTGATGCAGCATCACTCGCATTCTTATTACCTTTAAGTTTCTTACCTATTGATGCTGGATGAATTGCAGCTGCATTGCTGTATATTAGGAAGGTTATTCATCTGACTGAATAGTGGATCATCTTATATCTTGTAGCAACGGTAAGGTTGTCTCCGTGTGACCAAAAGGTCATGGGTTCGAGCCATGGAATCAGCCATTGACAAAGTCAGGTTAGGCTGCTACAATTCACCCCTTGGGGTGCGGCCCTTCCCCGGACCCTGTGTGAATACAGGATGCTTGTGCACCGGGCTGCCCTTATATCTTGTAGCAACAAACATAGCGATCAGCGGTGTCATGTTGTAGGGATGTGGCATTCATTTATTTGACTTGATCTAATCCCCTTTTCTCTTAGGCCTTCCCTGAGTTAGGTTCAGCTGCTTCCTCACCATATGCATGAAACATTTGAGTTTAGTATTGGTTCCAGCATTACTTGATTACATTTAAAGCATTTGCTGATCTACATCACTATGTTCAACCCTGAAATACTGAGAATTTGAGAACATAGTTTCAGACTTTCAGCCGATGATAAACTTTGGTCTTTATGTTACTTTGATTATATCCATTTTGCAGGAAATAGAAAACGAGAGGCTAAAGCTCGAGCATGTTCAGCTGCAAGAAGAAAATAGTGGATTGCGTGTGCAGAATCAAAAACTATCAGAAGAAGCTTCTTATGCAAAAGAACTTGCTTCTGCTGCTGCTGTTGAGCTGAAGAATTTGGCTACTGAAGTCACTAGAATTTCACTGCAGAATACAAAACTAGAGAAAGAATTGCAGGGTGCTCGTGAATTTGCTCACTCTCGAGCTGCTCAAACTGCTAATGGTAGCAGCCGCAAATATGGTGATGGTGTGAAGCCCGGAAGAAAAGCCCGATTTTCTGCTCGTGTCAATGATGTTCCTGGTGGAGCCTACGATGACTTCGACTCTTATAATTTGGACCAGGAAGACCTCAAGATGGAACTGCAAGCGAGGAAACAGAGGGAGGCAGTTCTTGAAGCTGCTCTAGCTGAAAAAGAATTTGTGGAAGAGGAATACAGGAAAAAAGTGGAGGAGGCAAAGAAACGAGAGGAAGCACTTGAAAATGATTTAGCAAATATGTGGGTGCTTGTTGCAAAGTTGAAGAAAGAGGGAGGAACCATTGCCGAGTCCAAAATTGATGAGAAGCCAAGTGATGGAGATATTTTGAATGAAAACAAACCAGCTGATATGAATAAAAATGGCTTTCTCAGAGGCACACAGTCTTTGGAGATCACAAAACCTGCCCAGAACACTGCTTCTGAAGAGCCTTTGGTTGCTCGACTGAAGGTAAAATTTCCAGATGCGTTTTCTCTACCCCCCCCCCCCCCCCATATGGCTAGTGTGTTTTCTTTAAGTTTAGCAACCGCTTTAAATACCTTTGGCATTCACTTGCCTGTGCACTGGATGTAAGAAATTGGAAAAAAAAAACCTACTATCACCTGGTTGTACTTCAATCATGACAGTAGCAGGAACTGGCACTGTGGCTTTCAATTTATTTTTGAGAAAACTGTGGAGGTTGTGATTTAACACTGCTGCTTGATACGTTCAGGCAAGGATGCAGGAGATGAAGGAGAAAGAGAAGTACATCGACAACGGAGATGTGAACTCTCATCTTTGCAAAGTTTGTTTTGAGTCATCTACAGCGGCAATTCTTCTCCCTTGCAGACATTTTTGTTGTAAGTTATCACTGGTCGACTTCTAGTGCTAGTGTTTTTCAACTTTCCTTTCAAGTTAGTTTAACCATTGCTGTGACATCTTTGCAGTATGTAAGCCTTGTTCCCTTGCTTGTTCGGAGTGTCCCATATGCCGGAGAAGTATAGCTGATAGAATTTTCGCCTTCACATCATGACAACTCATTTTCTGCCCTTGACTTGAAGGTATAATCTTGTTGTGGCTATTTCAGATATATTGGCGCATCTACCAAAATTAAGCCAGTGCCCCAGCTGCCCAACCTGATTTACCAAATCAGGACCAATTAAAACCAACAACACCATAACCTGACCCCATAATTCTTTCTGGCCATTGTTGTCACATTTTCTTGACAAGCTTGTTTACATGTTGAACATTACCCGAAACTGGGAAGCCTTTCTTGAACCCCATCCAAAATCCAAAATGAAAATTCATCAATTCGTTTTAACAGGCCCAAAACTATACTGAGGAGTGAGATAGTGGTCTATTGCTGAAAGCTAAATATATCTGTGTTTCTTTACGCAGGGCTTCTCAAAATTCTCATATTCGCGGATTTTGTACCAACGGATGACGCATATTCTTTCATTAGGCGCCTGTACGTATTTCCCCACGTATACTGATCACTCTCTTCTCCTTTGGGCTGTCACTTTTTCGGACAAGAAGCTGTAAAATAAGAACTCGAAACTGAAAGGTGAAGAACAGAGGAAAGAGGAGAGATCATATATTAGTAGCTGCACATGGCTGCATTTTGGTTGTTTTGAAATACTATATGCAGCAGAATATTGTGATGTATATCATATTCATTGTTATTTGTATAGAACAGATCAGTGTAAACTTTCCAAAAGAAATATATCGGTTCTATATGAAGAATATATACTTGACCTTTCAACTGGGAAATGTAATATGTTAGGCTTAAGTATCATTTTTTAGGTTATGAAAAGGATAAAAAGAAGCCCTCTAAAGATCAAGATTACCACAAACACATTTGTGATAAAGAAGGTCCATTTTTACTTGACGATGATTTTAATTGTTAGATTATAGTTTACAGTAGTAAAATACTATAACAACACCACCTAGCGTGAGTCTTATTTTCATGAGATTTGAAGGGATTTAGATATAAGTAGCGTTACTTCTACAAACATTTTTGTTTGTAGAAATATCAATTTCAAGATATCCACATAAAAAATATTTTACAAGTTGAAAATTTTTTGAGAAGCAAAAGTTAATATTGATATAATAAAATACTGAAAGCAAATAACACTAAATATATATAAGATAATAAGAGCAACACAAGACAACAGTAAAATACTCTTGTTTGAAATCTGGGTGCTAGAGGCTTAGAGATGGGAATAAAGTTATAACTTTACAAAGACATCTTGAAAATTTAAAAAATATATATATGTTCATCGATTAAAAGATAAAATTATGGCTAATCAAACCATGCTCCTAGGAATTTGGATGAAAGGTTAAGGTTGGGGATGAGGAACGGTCTATTTTTGTTCCTGTTAGCATGCCACCAAGCCGAAAATTGATCCTTTCTTCACTAATATTTCATCTCAAATCCAAGAAATTTAATCTAAGTGCATACTTTCTGCGAATCTAAATAACAATCATATTGTAAAGGATGTCGAAATAAAAACGAAAAGTATTGTACATAAAATCCTAACATAATACTTGGTTAGATGTAATTAACTTTGTAATGCGCAATCAATTTGTAATTGTATTTTCATTATTTTGTTTGATTGTATGAGAATATTGCACTATAAAAACTATCTCATAATTGTAATTAAGATAGCGAATAACGATTCAAGTAGTAGATAACTGTTTAGAGAACGGATAATGTTTCTAATTAAGCTGTTAGCGGATAGCTATTTAGATTAGCAGTTGAAACTAATTTGTTCGGCGAATTTAGCTGTTACGCTAGCTAATTAATGTAAATTGACATAAAAAGATATATATAATTTCCAAAGATAAATTTTTTAAAGGATATTTTTTGGTTAAAAAATATAAAACGCTACTTTTAAATGTCAAACGTTAATACTATTAGCTTTTTAAAAACGCTGCTTAAAACGCTAAACACTACTTGAAATGTTAGTCAAAACACTAGTTTACTGAATACTAAAAATTAACTAATTAGTGTATTGACCTAGTCAAAACAGTAAACAATATCAAAAATGCTATTGCCGAATACAGCCTAAGTAATTATAATTGCATTACAAAGTTAATTACATTAAATTATCGTGATATTGCATCCAACTAAATACCACATAAGGTCAACGGAAAATTAAAAGAACATGTACAATTGCAAGCTGTTCTCTTTGTTTGTTTCCTCTGTTTTTCCAACCCTATTGTGCACCAAAAATTAAACTTCCATAAATTTTTTAGATAGTGGGAGGTCCAAATTTATTTATTTTTTTTAACATATTCTTTGATGGACTCCCTCTCCCATAAATGAAATTATGTGAGAGATTGTCCTGAGGAGAATAGGAGGAAGATGGGATTGGGAAGAGCCGAAGAGGGCGCATCTGGATCTGGGCCAAATGGTCCCATTGCTTCTTCAACTTGCTGCTTTTCATTAACTGCTCTTGTATTCGTACATCCACGAGTCTAAAAAAAAGAAAGGAATAAGAATATTCAAATTAACATTTCAGCTAGATTCAGATGCCAGTCAGCACATCTAATTTCGCCAGGATTTCACGATATATATATATATATATATATATATATATATATATATATATCATATAAAACGAAATAAGTTGGTGTATGATTGACAAGTGTTGCATCTCTATTGTTTTTTGCCCCTTAATTTCAATTAGCCTATTATTAATTGTTAATTCTAAATTAAAACAATAATAGCAATACACATTTAATGTACGTTTTTACTCAAACAAGTCGTAAATATAAAAATTATTTTACAATTAAATTTAATTTATGAATAGTAATAATTCGGGATTTATGTACCCCATTATTTATATGGTTTGAGAAGTCAAAAATGGCCACACACACACACACACACATAAGTAGGTTCGAACGCTGCGGTCGTGACACTTATTGTTAAGTATTTATTAAGATTTTATTTTAAAATAAAAATTTAAACAATTTGTGATTTAAAGTCATCATAATAAATAGTAAGTTTTGAACTACTTCAATGAGGAAAAAAAATAAAATAAATTATAGATATGTTAATATTATTATCTCTAAAAATTTAAATTATAAGATAAAATTAATTACAATATTTCTATAAATATTTAGTTAAAATTTTTAAAACAAACCGTATATAGCACAAATTTACAGACTAATTTATGGAAACTTTCATACCAAAAATTTTCTGATCTGAAATTTACTTTTATCAAGTTGCAATGTAATACTCCATTGGTGGTTGTGGGTCTGATACAGATTCACATCAGAAAGTGCATTCTTCTGCCAATTCAAATCATATCATAGACTCACAGTACCCCATCCCTTTAATAAAAACAAAAATTCAAAAAAATAGACTGACATGATAAAACGTGAGTTTCATATATAATTCTTGCAGCATAGCTATCAATCACTGATACGATGAAGATTGAGTTTTCTATAATTTAGGCTGCATACAGACGAAAAATGATACTTCTGAATTGACATGACCCGTTTAAGAACTAATAATAATTCAAATGACACGTCAAAAGCAGGTTTAAACTCTGTTATCGTTTAGCTATCATGGGTTACTTTATGAGCAGTGACTCGATGTGTCTTGTCTTGTCTATGGACTATGTTGATGATGTTGGCATGCAATGTATTCTTAGTTTCTTGCTCGACATACATAATTCATCTATTGGGGATGACCCTACCGAAAATTAATTTTAAGTAACTTAATCATCCAATTTGATAAGACACATTTTAATTAGGTCGTGATAAGTGTACATCTTTTAATATTGGTAGTTCTGTTTGTGTGTTAGATTTTTACTGTGAATGAAACATAACTATCGTAAAAAACATATATTGAGGTGTTTATATCCGTCATTAGAGACTAAATTAAATGAGTAATACCGACTTAAACTAAATAACACTCGGTTGAAATACATGATATAGTGCATCTTATCGTATGTGTAATCTATTCTTACAAATCACAAAACAGAATGTGTTAGTGACTCTCCTAAGCTCAACATGTTCTTTGTTAGGTTTTAAATCGAATTAGCTCTTAATTGAATCACAAAAACTGATAGAATATTCATACTAGAATAGGTTGAGCGTCGATTCATTTATAGCTTTAATCATCTCATTTTTTCCTAGTTACAAAATCAAGTTAATTCAATTTAATTGGACTAGGTGAGAATCATTTACAAATTCAGCTATAAAATAGGGGGAAGTAATAAGAAGAAGGTAAAAAATGAGGTTATGAAAAACCTTACAAAGATTATGATGAGAAGGAAAAGAAGGGTCAAGCAAATCCTCCAATCTCCACTCAGGCACGGTCTTCATTAGATACTCCGATAACATGTGACTCGTCAAGATCGAACCCTCTTCACTAATTTGATTACAATTTGTCGTCGTTGTTGTTGTTGTGAATGAGTTTGTGACATCATCGTTGGAAGTGTACGAATATTGGCTAAACAGGTCATGATCATAACTAGGGACGTTAACTGGTATAACTCGATTCGAGTTTGGATCAGAGTAGGTAGACATGGGAGGACAAGCATGTGGGTATGGGGAAGATGAAGATGAGAGTTTAACCCCAGTTAGAAGAAATCTACTGTGGCTTTGGGTGTGTTCATTTGCTTTGTGTATTGGAATGTCACATTCTGCACATAGAATTGCTCTGTCTTCCCGGCAAAACAAGAATGCTCTTCTCTCCTGTAAACAAAATGTGCATTCACATTAGCCAACTTTCTTAACTACTAATCTTTACCCCCCCCCCCATCTCCAATTGTATTGTAATCGCTTATGATTTCATATGATAATCCAATTAACAAGTCTATTATGAGTTATGGGCTTCAGCCATCATACAAAGCAACTTTCTTAGAGCCTGTTCTTTAATTCGGTAAATCTCAATTAACTGGTTTCAACCTACTTCAACACTTTAATCCATTCCTACAAAAAAATACCAACTTCAACTTACTTCAACCAATCTTAACCAATTTCATCTATTTCTCAACCCTTATTTTCCAACAAAAAGAACATGCCTTAATCTCTAAAATTTTCCTCTTTTCCTATAAAACAATTTTTCATGTAAAATGATTTTTCAGCTCATATATTTGGTTGTTTGGTAAGGGGGAAAATGAACTTTGTGGGGAATAAGTTTGATTAGTAAAAAATGAACAAAGAAACTAAAAATGATTTTCCTTAATCTTCAAACCACATGTCCAGGCAATAGACACAGAAGAGAAAAAGGATGTGAGAGCCCAAGAAACGTAAAATAACTTACGATCAAGTGAAAATATTTTCCTTCATTTTAGGGAAAGTGATTTTCCCTGAAAACAAATTTCCCCTTTTTATTTTACCAAATACCGTAAAATGAGAAAATCATTTTCCATGAATGATTGTTAACTAATATTTATAAATGATTGTTTTTTTTTTTAACAATCAAGCAAAAACCATAAAGGGAAAATTAAAGGCAAGAGAGCAGGTAAATACTTGGCAAACGTCACAAAGGGGAGGAGCATGATTGCAGGAAGGATGGAGGAGAGTGAACCGAAGATGTTTGCTAGCAAGTTTATTAGCATGGTGCACTCTTTTATCACATCCTTCACAAAGCGCCGCCTCATCCGCCGCGCAAAACACCGCCGCCTCCTTCTTCTCACACACATCACACTGTATCTTCATCTCTCTCTCTTAAACTAATCAAATCCAGGAATGTCCTGAACTGAAACCTCTGAATATATATGAATATGAAAGAACATGATAAGAACCCAATAAGAAGATGGTCCAAATTTATAAGGGCATCGGCAGAAGTTGACACGCGAGGCAAGTGGTGGGGCCTGCGTGTCTGCTGCGTGCCAAACTTGCTTCCCCAGTGGTGTAGAAACGCATGTGACACGTGGGGCAGCACGTCTATGCGTGTCTTCCTACGTGTCACTGTTTATATTTTTTAAATATTTTTTTGTTTTCTTTTTTGAGGTAAGTATATAATTTTTAAATGATTTAAAAAATAGGTTGTGTGTTATAAGGTGGGTCCATGACAAATATTTTTATTAGATAATTAAAATTGAGTTCCATTTATTGGAGAAGTGATGGACTATAAGTTCCAAAATTGTGAAACTTTTGCTGACGTGGCAAGCCAAAGTTTCAAAATCTGAAATTCTACTGGAAATGCTCTAGAAGAGAGTATTTAGTATGTATTTATCTCTCACTCTGTTTTCTGCCTTTTTTTTTTTAGATTTGGAAATATTCTTATGCTATCTAAACAGGGGGTCTTATGGGGGGGAAGCTCTTCATCTCTGCATTTATTGATCTGGGGTACTGTTCCCTACTGTACACTTTACACCATGGTATGATAAATAAATAAATAAATAAAACAAAAATGAGGAAAATTATTTTTGTGTGAAAATGAAGTGAATAATTTTGTGCCTTTTGGGGTTGAGCCCACTGGCCAGCCCATCATTTGAACATTTATATAATTTTAAAGGATCGTAGATGGGAAGGACAGGCTACGAAGCATGACAACATTGACAACTCATTTTGGTCGCTTTTTGTCCTTTTTTTTAAAGAACATGCAAAGGTCGACGGATGAAAGTTGATTTGGGGAACCAAATCTTATATTTGAAAATTTATCAATTAATATATACACACACACACGAAGTAGAATGGCTATTTTAGAGGAGAGATAATTTAGATAAATTTTTTTATAAGAGTGTTAGAGTTTAAATGAAAAAAAATATATAATTGTGACATATGAGATTAATAAAAGCATAGAATAAGGCCCAACTACCCAAGTGTCTATTCCAATTACAATTTTAGTCCATCATTTTAGCAAACATTAGAAAAATTATCTAAAAATTATCTACTTTGTTAAGTTATATAAGCAAATTACTCTTCCATACCTTCTCTCAAGCGTGTACTTTTCATGGATAAATCGGAATTTACCATCCCTCCTAATTCCCTCCAATTCCTCACCAGCTTTTACTTTTTTTTCATGTCTTATCATTCGACACTCATTACTATTATTTATCATCCTTTTTACTTCTTCTCAATTTTTTATTTCTTCAATTTCATCTCAATTCCTACCATTCCTTTCTGTTCATTTCTTATTTTATATATATATATATATATATATATATATATATATATATATATATATTCAATTTTTCTCATTCCTCATCGAATTTTTTTTTCAACGAAAAGAACGGGCCATTAAAGAGCCTAACTATCCGGCTACAGTGAAAATGCAAGTTGATATCGTACATCTTTTTTCTACCAGTGCCCAATTTCCACCCTATCATATACAGTCTATATATATTATTCAATATTGGTGGCCTGGTGCCTGGTGGCCATGTCTTCGTGCTTCCCCGCCCCAAGTACTTCCTACTCTTTGGAGTCCTTTTTCTTTTTTGAAAAAAAAATAAGAAAAAGGGTGAGACAAACTTCAATTGGGCCACATATTGAACTGTCATAATTTAGATGTGTCCTAAAATTTAATTTATTGTTTACAAAGAGTACAGTGGTGGATTTAAAAAGCGAAATAAGAATTCTTAATTTTTTAAGTTTGAGGAATTGATTTCGTTGTACATACTAGAGAAAAAAGAAGTATTGATGAACCACATACGTACATAAAATATTAAAACAAAATACGAGTCTTATGTGGGATTGTTTTTATGAAACTTTTGAAAATGAAAGTTGTTAGAATGCGGCAATCAAATGATGTGCTTGATTGCTTGCAAGTTAATTATTCATGTTAATATTAAGGGCTAATAACACGCTCCATTTAAATTTAGGGACAATCCAGGCTTCTATCATGAAAAATAAAAGAAGCAATGCGAACTAAAATTTCGGCCTTTCATGCTGAATCATTGCGATTGTGGGTCTATTGTAAACGGTCTCTCTATAAGTAGTCATGTACGTATGGATAAAGCTGTCTTCATCTAGATCGCCCCAGAGCATGCGAAAGCATACTCACATCAAAAGTTGTTGTTTTTGTTAGCCACTTTTAGTCTATGTTGTATTGTTTTGTATGCATTTTTTCCAAAGTCTCTCCATGTGGTAAGGGTCAAAATGAGATTCTGTGAACGAGCAAAACTTGCCTTTTTCAGTGACATAAGATCTGGACTTTCAACCTCAAATTCATGGCCCCCATACTCTCTATCCACCGAGATCAACCTTTGATCTTTGAAAATTCTTGCCGTTTTCTATATACAACAATGACCATCACTTTATTTATTTTCCCTTTTTTTTCTTTTGAAAATTATATTTTCCTCTTTTTTAATGAACTTATGAAGCTGAATTGAGTCTGAACTCGGCATAGAAGAAAAATGACCAAACTAACTTAATACAAGGTATCTTCATCTCTGCGAAACCTTCAAAGGCAGATATACGTCTTTCACACGAGTAAATGCAATTATCCATGTCCATTGACTCTAAAAATGAACGCTTCTAAAATAGTCATTTAAATAATCAAACTTCATTAAAAGTTTAAAGTTGAATAATACTATACGAAATTTTTGTATTCATCGTTTTTTTTTTCCGGTCTTTGTTGGGTAATACAGTCCATCAAATATTTATTAGCGTATCTTAAGTGACCACATCAGCTACTAAATATACTCGTTACATGCCATAGTAGGAAAATTACACGAGGAGATTTCCGACCCATTATAAGACTCATATATTCGGTCCACTTGTTTCTGCTTTGTCATTAATATTTTGTGCATCCAAATGTACTGATTCAGCCCTTCACTTGCCATGATCAATGTGGATTTGTATGTACTCATCGATCACAATGGAGTCATATCTATCATTTACTCTGCGCATAAAATTCATTGCACCATTTAAATGAGTCAGTCTTAAACAAGATATGCTTCATTAAACTAAATATACTAACAAAAGGTTTTTAAAAAAGATCCGAGATTTTTGAATTTTCATACGGTGTTTATTTGTAGGCGATTTCTGAGCCCTAACTATATTCATTTGCTGCGACTTTATTTCCACAAATTAAAGATTGTATAAATGATGTCTTTTGTTGAATTGAGAAGTGTGAATGCACACAAGAGATCGTGCAGAAACTTGGTGCAAACTTCTCTGTGGGTTGGGCAGTTGGAGTAGGTGGTTGGCTAACATGATTGACAAAATTCGCCTTTTCGGGTACGATTCCCTATAGACCAATACCATCAACTTTTAATGAGAATGCAAAGAAGCTAGTTAATCAATTGGCTTTTTTTTGAATATAATTATAAAAGTACATGCATAATTTGTCATGTTATTGAAAAACTAACACCGCTTTAGAAAATGTTCAAAAAAAGGTTCTTAACACTTCAGCACGGGTTAGCGTTTTTTGAAAAAGGGGAGAAATACTGTTATTCTGTTAATTATGAGGATATAATCATTTTTCAGCAAAATATTCCATTTCGAAGGTGATTAAACATTAAAATTTATTATAATCATTTAATTTTCTCGGTAAGGTAAATAAATACCTTGTTAAATGGTTGTATTTTTTCGACATATTCATCCTTATAGACTATTGTTATAAGTTTCTTACGACAACTTTTATCGTCATTATGTCTCAAAATGAACCTCTGCGTATTTCATGTAATGCAAAAGAAGACGTTTTTTCTTACTCTAAGCCTGAACGACAAATTAACCAAATTTATTAATTGTAATATTAAATGCACGAAAAATATGGAAGAAAAATTGGCTCTAGAGGAGTAGGACGTGGGTTACAGGTTGGCAGTCATAATAAGACAAGCAATACCTTTTTTGAGTAGGTGCAGATATTGATCTTGTTGATCATTGATGGTGATCTAACACGGAATATTTCGGCCCAGTAAAATATTATTAGATCAGATCTCACTTGTCTCGAACAAAAGAGAAAAAAAAGGGGGGGAAAGGTGCATAGATGAGGTCCATGCATGAGGAATTATAATATTACCATAAACCAAGCAACAAGTTGATTGCCTTTTTTCAGACTTGGTAAACTGGTTATTCGGTTCGGGTTAAGTGATATTTTGGATCTGTTCTGTTTGGATTGTGTGAATTTTGGTTCATGTTAACTTTGGGTTAATTGATTTTTTATCTAATAAGCTTATCATACAAAAAAATAAGCAATTTTATCGAAAATTTTGAGTTGGATATACTTCTGTCCGGGTCAATTCGGATTTCGGGCGAGCCCATTTTGAATGTCGGGTCGGATATGGGTTCGAGTCATTCGGTTTGAATTTCAAATCTTGGGTCAGTTTTATCAAATTTACTTTTTGACAGGAATAATGCTAAATGTAGAATTAGTTTTCTATAGTGGTTATGGCCGCGCTGGCCACTTTAATTTATCCTTCCTCTTTTTTTTCCCCCCCCCCCCCCCCCCGCTAGTTTTTGTGGCAAATATGGTTTTCCCTTCCTTGATGGTGATCAAACTCCATGTGTGAGAGATGCAGCTTTTCATCAACCCCATAGTTGACCAAATGTCATCTATTTTGTTTCTTGAAAATAAATCTTCACGGTCTATAGCAAACAAGTATTATTTAAATCAAGTGGAAGTTATGAGTTTGTGGGCCTGTATGAACTGGTGTCATTATCAATAATTATATTTGTAGATGTAAGATTATTTACGTCTTAATCTGTTTATAATCTAATAAAACAAGATCCGTATTAGATGGTATTGTTATAAATAGTTAGTATAAGTATACGATAAATAATACGTACATGATAGATAAGTGAGATCCAACGAGCCAAATGTGCGGGAGGGTACATAATCACTGAAGTAGAGAGAGGGGGAGAGAGACTGAAGTTGGTTTTTGTTGCATATTCATGGGCTAAAGTCGGATGAACTTATGACTGAGAGGGAGAGATGTCACAATCTCACGTCCCCTTCAAATGGCCCAATCTTAAACTGGGCCAGCCCAATCTTCAGTAAGAGCGCAGCTAAGCTTTACTCTCTTGGACATTAATGGGCTTTTGAAAAATTCAAGAGCCCAATGTTATGGGCCTCGACAAGTTTGCACGCATCAAAATGAAACTTTTGTTTGCTGAAGCATGGACGGTAACATAAGGCTTCGTTTATCCTTGAGGTCTCTCCCAAGTGGGAGAAGTAAATAAGAGTGAATAATTGAAGGGTATGTTCTTTTTTATTTATAATGATCATAAGTATTAACATTCAATAATTTTTAACAGTATTTAATATAATTTAACACTGTTAAATACTTATTAAAAATATTCGTTTGTATTTTTTTCAATTATTCAACATATTTCAGTAAGTTTCAGCTTGATTTTGCATGTTTCAGCATTATTTAATATGTTTCAGCAATACGCATCAATAACTACTTATCATAACTTGAAAGAACATGCCCTAAGTTTGGAAGTTTTGTGAACATGTAAATTTGCCTGATTATCTTTGTGTATGTGATGGTATGCAAATTAATAAGAGTAAAAAATAAATAAATTTGATTGACAACCATATCCTTAATCTATGGCTAACTACATTAGATTTTACAATAGCATATTAATTGTTAGATATTTTATCGAAAAACAAAGAACTTTAAATTCATTTTTCGGTCCAAAAACTAATTCAAAAGATCATTTCATCAAACATCTCTATTAATGTGGCGTGATTTAAATTATTTGACATTTAGTCATTTCTTTCTTACCAAGCCACAAAAATTAGTATGACACGATTACAGGACAACGGAAGAGAAGAGAATTGAACATGAGACCGCTGCCATATGTTGGTAAACAATTGTTAGGTGTTCATATTAACTGCTTGTATTGGCTATTTTGATGGACAAATATTTGGTAAATTAACTATTTTTGTAAAATATATGAGATAAGCACAAATGTCAACACAACTAATCTCAATAAGTCGATAAAAATAGCTTTATGATAATTAGTTTTTTGGTCCAAAAACTAATTGAAAAAATTATTTCACCAAACATCTCTATTAGTTGTTTTATTGGATCAAACAATTAATGCCCCCCCCCCCCCCAAAAAAAAACTTTTTAGGCAAAACTCTTCTGAAAACTCTTTGCAAAACACCCTTTAGTAACATTTGAGTTTTTATTATTAATATTCCCTTCGTTCCGTTTTGTTTGCTTGTCATTTATGAAGGAGTTGTCCCAAATTGTTTCAAGGTTTCTTTATTTGTACAATTAATTAGCATCTCTTCTTTAATGCCCTTATATATTAATAAATTGTGACTAATGAAAATAAATTACAAAACTAATTAAAATAAAAAGAAAGTCAATTGTTTTGTGCAAACAAAGCTAAATTTTTATTTAAAATACATGAATATGAGAGAACATATATCGGATCAAATGATTTCACACCGTAAATTGACGAACGTTTATCAAATAATTCATATTTAGAATTTAGATAAAATTAGAACGCTAACGTTTACCCAGATAATGGTGTAATATGTAAGAAATTAAGGACAATTCTTTTACCCAATTTCTTAATTTACGCGTATTATCAAAGTATGCAATTAGTTTTAAATAGAGTTAGTATATCAAACTTTGACCTATGCGAATTGTGGAAATTTGCATTGGAAGAATTTTATTCTTAGGCCCTGTTCTTTTTGTTGGGAAATTGACCCATCCCACACCCACCCACTTCTTTCCCCCTCTTCTCACTATTTTTCACACTTAAAAAAAATACCACTCCTTCTCACATTCACCCATTCCTTCCCATATCTACATAAAATAACCATTTGTCATATTTGAAATTTTGTTATAATTTACATAATTGTGTGTACGAATAATCTGATAGCAATTATGAGCAGTTTTAATTTTTCGGATGTTATGAAACATTTTTAGCTTTTTTCTTCTTCATTATTTTTTTAATTTTTTAATTTTTTTAATTTTTAATTTTTTTGTATTTATTTTTAATTTTTCGGATGTTATGGAATAGTTCTTTTTCATTAATTTTTTATTTTTTTATTTTTTAAAATTTTTTGATTTTTTTGATTTTTTAATTTTTATTTTTTTTGTATTTATTTTAAATTTTAAAATTTTAAATTTTAAATTTTAAATTTTTTAATTTGTTAATTTTTTGATTTTTGATTTTTATTTTTTAATTTTTTAATTTTTTAATTTTTTGTATTTATTTATATTTTTTTGTATTTTGTATTTTTTTGTATTTTTGTATTTTTTTATTTCAGAAAAACAACCCAAAAAAAATAAAAAAAATAAAAAATTCATAAAAAAATAAAAAATAAATACAAAAAATATAAAAATTAAAACAAAAAAATCTAAGAAAATTAAAATGAAATTTTTTTAAAAAAAATTTAAAAATTAGAATTAAAAATTAAAAATGAAAAATTTAAAAAATTTAAAAAATTTTTTAAAAAATATAAAAATAAAAAAATAAAAAAATTAAAAAAAAATAAAAAAATAAAAAAATAAAAAAAATAAAAAAAATTAAAAAAATAAAAAAAATAAAAAAAAGAAAAAGAAATAAAAAATAAAAAATAAAAATACGAAAACACAAAAATAAAAAATAAACAAAATAGAACAGAACAAAACAGAATAAACGAAAACAAAAAAATTTCATCATCATTAATTACTATCACAATAAAATTATTACATTATAAAACGAAAAAATATTAATAACTAATACTTCAACTTCATTCAACTACATTCAACTTTCACCCACATTCACCCACTTTTTTGCACACTTAAAAACTCACCCACTTTTTTGCACACTTAAAAACTCACCCACTCCTTCTCCTCTTCCCGACAATCACCCATTTCACATCCGTCATTTTCCATTGAAAAGAACAAGCCTTATATGTTAATTGCAATCCCACCATTGTTACCTAGGAATTAAAGACAGAGGCAACTTTTTTTTTTTTGTGTGTGTGTTGTGACTCATGAGTCATGAGTAGTGTTATTTATTTTTTGCCAGGTCATCTGAAAAAAAAAAGAAGAAAAGAAAAGGGGGGCGAGAAGAACATAGGAAAGGTGAAAAATCTGTCAATCGCAATCGAATTAAACGCAGGGTCTCTCCTAATGTAATGGCAGATCTATGAAAGAAGAACTGAAAAGAAAATACAAAACCCTTCTTCCCCATTTTCTCTCTCATAAAAAATCCTCATCTCTTTCTCCCACTCTCACCAGTTTCATTCTATCTATCTCTGGCTTCTTCCGCGAGTCTGGATGCAAAGTAGAGGCTTTCTATTGATCTTCAAGTGTCAGATCTGAGGGTACAAATTCTAACCTATCTTATTTTTGCCCCAATTTTTCTTCGTATATGGCGTTTTGATTAATTTCGATCTGTTGTTTTTCAGCTTTTCGGTATGTTTCTGTTTAGCTCAGCTACTAAATTGCTAATGTTAATCTGCTTTTGCTTTGATCTGCTTAAAGCGTTTTACTTTGTGGGGCTGTTCCCCCATTTCGATTGGATTTTGCTGTAATTGTTGTTCTTTTGAGCTCAGCATGTCTTGATTAGTGGCAAATTGGGAAGTACTGCACTTGGTAGGGTTTTGTATTTTTGGAACGCTATCTTTGTGTTGTTCGAATTAATTATGGTATTCGGTTTGATGGAGGGTTTAATTGTTACCCAGAGAGTGAGATCGTGGGATTTTTGAACAATGTTGACAAAATTTGAGACGAAGAGTAATCGGGTAAAAGGACTGAGTTTCCACAGTAAGAGGCCATGGATCCTTGCCAGTCTTCACAGTGGTGTGATCCAACTATGGGACTACAGGATGGGTACCCTTATTGATCGCTTTGATGAACATGAGGGCCCTGTACGTGGCGTTCATTTCCATAAATCTCAGCCACTCTTTGTATCAGGAGGTATGTAATGATTCTTGAACGTGATTTGGTAGCTTTAGATTTGCTTTTGCAGTTCAATCACTTCAAATTTGTTAGATTCTTGAACGTGATTAGGTAGCTGTTTGTTGCCGATGGTACTAATGAGATTTGCTGTTTGAATCCGGGAAACTATGAAGTGCAACTTCTGTTATTCATTTGTATTATGTGTGGAAAACTTCTGATTGGGCTTCGCAATTCCATGTTTGGGACGTTGTGCAGAATTTTTTATTCAGTCAGGACCTATTAACACAAATCCTCGGTGAAGATCGGGATATGTCTGCTTTAGAATGGTCAGTGTAGTTGTCCAAGACTTAATAGTTGATGTCTAGATGGGCGGCTCTTAGAGAACCTGATGACTTGGGAAATACTAAGCCTTTGCCCAAGATATTAATTCAAGGGGTTCCCCCGCCGAAACCTGGAGCTCCTGCTATCCTTACTTAACAAGCAATTTCATTTCCTTTACTGTTTGCATAATTTCCGGACTTTAGGTTCGAAAAAGTTGATCGAAGCTAGTAGAATGCTTTTGCATATTAAAATCCATGAAAACAAACTTAATCATAGCATATTTACAGACAGATTGGTTCTGTTGTATTTGTTGCAGTAATCTGGTCTTAAGAAAATGATGCAAGCCCCCCCGCTCGCGCGGGGGGTGGGGGGTGTTCGTATATTCTATAGAATTTGCATTTTGCAATAATATGTAAATAAGCTATCATGGTCCAGAGGTCCATGGGTGCTCACCTATATTGCATATTGCGTATGCTTTGCCTTTTCAGCCTTATTTGTCCCTCATGATTACAGTTATTATGGGGGACTTTATGAACGAAGTACAGCTTTGCTTGCTGAGACGGTTGTATTCTGAATAATGACATGTGGAGTTTGCTGTTTTTCCAGGTGATGACTACAAGATTAAAGTTTGGAACTACAAACTGCACAGGTGTCTATTTACACTTCTTGGACACCTTGATTACATTCGTACTGTGCAGTTCCACCATGAGTACCCATGGATTGTCAGTGCAAGTGATGACCAGACTATTCGTATATGGAACTGGCAGTCACGGACATGTATCTCTGTCTTGACAGGGCACAATCATTATGTGATGTGTGCCGCATTCCATCCTAAGGAAGACCTTGTCGTGTCAGCCTCCCTTGACCAGACAGTTCGGGTCTGGGATATCGGAGCACTAAGGAAGAAAAGTGTGTCTCCTGCAGATGACATAATGCGGTTAAGTCAGATGAATACTGATCTTTTTGGAGGGGTTGACGCTGTTGTGAAGTATGTCTTGGAAGGTCATGACAGGGGGGTTAATTGGGCTGCTTTCCATCCTACTCTGCCTTTGATTGTGTCTGGAGCTGATGACCGCCAAGTGAAATTGTGGCGTATGAACGGTAAGTCTATGTTATGACATTTGTCTTCAAACTTTGTGCAAGTTGTTATTGAGTGTGATTGTATGAGGGACATGGATTTTACTGCGTTTGTTATCTTTTCATCCTATGACATACCAGCAGGTAACATCAGTCCCATACCTTTCATCCTACTGTGACAATAAGAGAACAAGGACATTGTCAACCAATGAATCAGTGATAGATCATTATGGACTTTGTATGTTTTATTGGCTCTTCACTTCCCCGCTCGTTATTGTTGTTTGTATTAAGCTTGGATAATAAGATGGGTGTTAGAGCTCGGTGTCTACCCTAGAGTTTGACATGGAAAACCATTAGCTGAATATACAGAGACATGATCAAGAGACGTCTAAATTTAGAATATAGAGATAAGGAAGTAAATCATGTACTTGTAGATGACTTTCCCTAGTTTCCATCCTCGATGGTTTTGTAACCCCCCCCCCCCCCAAAAAAAGGAAGGAATGAAAAAAGGAAAAAAAAAAATAGAATCCTCTGGTCGGCTGCCCTCTTGGCTGTCCTCGATCAGTCTTTCTAGCTATTGTCAACTGATCATTGGTAAAGGGAGCCACCATCGCAGTCTCCCTTTTCAAGCTGTCAAAAGGGTGACCTTGGTCTTTCTCGCTCTTGCACGTCAACTGAAACCTTGATTTGCTAAATGTAGGGGAAAGGTTGAAAAAAGCATGAGAGCTTTTTCATGAAAATGTAGGGGCTATTTTTTTGTGACCTAGTTTTTAAATCGTAGTTACATGTGTGTGGTTTGTCTTTGTAGCTCATTATCATGTTCGTTACTTTGAAACTTGCAATTGTGTTTTGCATACTATGTTGATGTGGGGAAAGGGTATAATAATTATTGTGGGTGAGCGATTACTCATCTGAATATAAGCTCCTATTCATTTTGGGAACTTTTAATTCATTGTTTGCTTACAATAGGTATTAGCACTTTCATTTGTGATTCTCATTTGACTATGGCCCCATTGCTCCCCCCCTTTTTTCTTTTCCTTCTTGTGCCTAGGAACTATTTTTTTCAAAAAAAAATTTCATGGAATTTAATGTCAAGCTTGAAATGTCAACCAATGCATGATGACATCTTGCATACTTTTAGTACCTTTAACAAGGTCTAAAGGAGTAAAAGTCAGGGATATGACTCTAGGTTTGTTACATAGGATTTACCAGAGGTAAGTAGCTGTAACGTATAGTTACCCATGATCAGTTAAGAATTTCTTTTATTGGTTTGCATTTTCTATTCTCTTTCACTTAGTAATTAATGCACCAACTGACATTGTGATTAAAAAAAATGACATAATTGTATTTGAACATGCTCAAGTACTTAGAATGGACACCAATATGATAAAAGAAGTCTGGTCATAATTTCCTGTGATTAATCAAGTGCTTGAGAAGTTGAGAGGTCTATCAAACCTGGGAAAATTTTAACTCAAGATCATAGTTTAAAAAGGCTGCAAAAAGGAGTAACTTACTGAAGAATGACCGCTTGCACTTTAGTTAGTCCTCTTGTGTGGACATGAAATGTTTTTAAGGAATTGAGGGGAGGGGAAAGAGAAGGGGTGGGGTGTGCATGAATAAGCCATGTAGTCTTACCACTAAAGTGTTAGAAGGTTAGGATCATATGCAAATGCCATGCACATCTAATCAAAGATCGTTTTATTTAAAGTGATGATATGCATGGGGAAATTAATTATGCGAGCCCTAGTTTTGGTTGCCATGTCCACATTGTGACGAGAATGAAAACTGAATGTACATTTTTTATTTTGACACTTTTTCACTTGGATTTTGTTATGCTTTCTCCGAAATCTTCTGTGGACATGCTCTTACATTTGGAATGCATCCATGCAGATACCAAGGCTTGGGAAGTGGACACATTGAGGGGGCATATGAATAATGTCTCCTGCGTCATGTTTCATGCCAAGCAGGATATTATTGTTTCAAATTCAGAGGACAAAAGTATTCGTGTTTGGGATGCTACAAAGCGAACTGGAATTCAAACGTTCCGTCGGGAGCATGATAGGTTTTGGATTCTTGCAGCTCATCCTGAGATGAATCTCCTCGCTGCTGGTCATGATAGTGGGATGATTGTATTCAAATTAGAGAGAGAACGGCCTGCGTTTTCTGTGAGTGGTGATACAATGTTCTATGTCAAAGACCGTTTCCTGCGATTTTATGAATTTTCTGCTCAACGAGACACACAAGTAATCTCAATTCGACGGCCTGGCTCAGTAAGCTTGAATCAGGGTCCACGGACGCTATCTTATAGTCCCACAGAGAATGCCATCCTCATATGTTCTGATGCTGATGGTGGATCTTACGAGCTCTATTTCGTACCCAAGGAGGTGTTTGGTAGAAGTGATTTGGTACCAGACGCAAAAAGAGGAGCTGGAGGATCGGCTGTTTTTATTGCTCGGAACAGGTTTGCTGTGCTTGACAAAAGCAGCAACCAAGTATTAGTCAAAAACCTGAAGAATGAGATTGTGAAAAAGAGTGCACTTCCTATTGCTACCGATGCAATTTTCTACGCTGGGACAGGTAATCTGCTATGTAGGGCGGAGGATAGGGTTGCAATTTTTGATCTTCAACAAAGGATTATTTTAGGTGAACTTCAAACACCTTTTGTCAAGTATATTGTGTGGTCAAATGACATGGAGAGTGTTGCCTTGCTTAGCAAACATGCTATTGTCATTGCAAGTAAAAGACTAGTGCATCAGTGTACTCTTCACGAAACAATTCGTGTTAAGAGTGGAGCCTGGGATGATAATGGTGTTTTTATCTATACAACTCTAAATCATATCAAGTATTGCCTTCCAAATGGAGACAGTGGCATAATTAAGACCCTGGAAGTTCCAATTTACATTACCAAAATTTCTGGGAATACAATCTTTTGCTTGGACCGTGATGGAAAGAGCAGGACCATAGTTATTGATGCAACTGAGTATATCTTCAAGCTCTCTCTGATGAGGAAGAGGTATGACCATGTAATGAACATGATAAGAAGCTCCCAACTTGTGGGACAAGCAGTTATAGCTTATTTACAGCAGAAGGGATTCCCTGAAGTTGCTTTACATTTTGTGAAAGACGAGAAAACTCGTTTCAATTTGGCACTGGAGAGTGGGAACATCCAAATTGCAGTTGCTTCAGCAAAGGAAATTGATGAAAAAGATCACTGGTATAGATTGGGGTTGGAGGCTCTTCGCCAGGGTAATGCTGGTATTGTAGAATATGCTTACCAGAGGACCAAAAATTTTGAGAGACTGTCTTTCCTTTATCTGATTACTGGAAACACGGAGAAGTTAACTAAAATGTTGAAAATTGCAGAGGTGAAGAATGACATTATGGGTCAGTTCCATAACGCCCTCTATTTAGGTGATGTGCAGGAGCGTGTTAAAATTTTGGAGAATTCTGGCCATTTGCCTCTTGCTTACATCACAGCGTCAGTTCATGGGCTGCATGATGTCGCTGAGAGGCTAGCTGCTGAGTTGGGAGAAAATGTTCCGTCTCTGCCTGAAGGCAAGGCACCATCCCTTCTGATGCCTCCAGCACCTATTATGTGCGGTGGAGATTGGCCATTATTGAGAGTGACGAGGGGAATCTTTGAGGGTGGACTTGATAGCGTTGGCAGGGGTGCTGCTGAAGATGAAGAGGATGTTGATGAAGGTGCGTGGGGTGAAGAACTAGACATGCATGATGTTGAGAATATTGAGGATAGAGACATTGCAGAAGTTTTGGCTGATGGAGAAGTGGCTGAGGAGAATGAAGAAGATGGAGGATGGGACCTCGAGGGATTGGATCTCCCCCCTGAGGAAGAAACTCCCAAGGCTTCTGCTGGTGCCCGTTCATCTATTTTTGTGGCTCCAACTCCAGGCATGCCTGTCAGCCAAATCTGGATTCAGAGGTCATCTCTTGCAGCCGAGCATGCAGCTGCAGGAAATTTTGATACTGCTATGCGGTTGCTAAATCGGCAACTCGGGATTAAAAATTTTACTCCTTTGAAAATGATGTTCCTTGACCTTCATGCTGGAAGCCATTCCTATCTCCGTGCATTTTCATCTGCTCCCGTCATATCCTTGGCTGTGGAGCGTGGTTGGACTGAGTCAGCTAGCCCTAATGTTAGGGCCCCACCAGCTTTGGTGTTTAATTTCTCCCAATTGGAAGAAAAGTTGAAGGCCGGTTACAAGTCCACCACAGCTGGTAAACTATCTGAAGCTCTTAGGACCTTCATCAGCATTCTACATACCATTCCTTTGATAGTTGTCGAGTCCAGAAGAGAGGTCGATGAAGTCAAAGAGCTTATTATCATTGTTAAGGAGTACGTCTTGGGTCTTAAGATGGAGCTCAAGAGAAGAGAATTGAAAGATGACCCTGTTCGTCAGCAGGAGCTCGCGGCTTATTTCACTCACTGCAGCCTTCAAATGCCTCATTTGAGGCTTGCCCTGCAAAATGCAATGACTGTTTGCTATAAGGCGAAAAATCTGAGCACAGCTGCCAGCTTTGCTAGGCGGCTCTTGGAGACAAACCCCACTAGTGAGCAACAAGCTAAGCTGGCCCGGCAAGTCATACAGTCAGCCGAGAAGAATATGAGTGACACAGTTGAGTTGAACTATGATTTCAGGAACCCGTTTGTGGTATGTGGTGCCACTTATGTGCCAATATACCGTGGTCAGAAGGACGTCTCATGCCCCTACTGTAGTGCACATTTTGTGCCAAGCCAGGAGGGGCAAATCTGTCATGTTTGCGAACTTGCAGTGATTGGAGCAGATGCTTCTGGTCTGTTTTGCTCGCCTTCTCAGGTAAGATGATCAACCCATCAACTGCACCGAGCACATTTGGCGAACCCAATGCTGTTCCGCAGTGGCTTTGTTCGCTGACAGGTCCACATATTCAGGCTAAAGCATTGGACATTACAAGGAATCTGCCATTGCAGGCACAGGTGATGATAGTTTACAAGAACAGCATGCTTCCGGAAGCTGCTTTGTGATTCCGACCTTTCTGCCCTTCCAAATTTGTCCCTTTCATTTAGTTGTCGATGAATTCAGAGGTAATAAACTTGGGAATTTTGATTTTTGGTCATTCATGTTAAGTAAACTAGCTATGGCCATAGGTACAAAACGACTTTATATACCAGGTTTGCAGGTTTGGATATTTTGTTTTTACAACCTTTTAATTTTGTACGGTCTCTGCAGCTTTTTTGCACTATCGGTGTGCTATGAGATTGGTTATTGATATTCTTCTCTCCCCCCCCCCCCTTCCCCCAACCAAAAAAAAACCCCAAAAAAGCCCGCATTTCTTATGTGATAAAGTAGCCAGGTCGGATGTATAATTGTGCAAGTTGCTTGAAATGCGAAAAACCATTTTCTCATTTTCATGGAAATTGATCGAGTAGTTGGTGCGCAAATCTGTGACGAGGGACCGTTTGTTGCATTCTTTTTTTTAATAAAAAAATGATGGGAAAATTTTGAAGAACATGCGCACAATGGTAAATTGACGTTTATTTCCTCGAAATTGAGAAGAGTTATGTTCGAAAGGGTTTTGAAATAGTGGACGTAAGAAGACGTGTTCTTCCCGTTTGATCAACCCAGAAATTCATAGTAAAAGGTCCTTTATAGAAGTTCAGCTTACAGCGGAGTTTTGACTTTCGGAGTCGACGATGTTTGATTTTTTTAATGGAGTTATGGAGTATCATAAACGGTTAGATTAACAATCACAAAGTCTATTCGTTTATCAAAGTCACCATGGACTGCCTGTACAATTTGCTGGGTTAACTTAATTACCTGGTTAATTGGAGATGATACGTAGCGAAACACCAAGTTAAGGAACTTGGTCAAACATAAAATCATCACCATCTAAGAGAACTGTTCAGATGCTCATTTTTGAGTTTTTAAGGCTCTGGTTCTATTTTGCAATTTTTAGAATTTAACTAAGAGTTTACATCTCCTTACAGCTTCTTACATCTCCTTACATCTTCTTACATCTTTTTACATCTCCTTACATCTCATATAGATTTTCTATAACATTCAATAACTCCTTACATCTCCCCTTACAACTCTTTACAGATCCTTACAGCTTCTTACATCTTCTTACAGATTACAACTCCTTACATCTCCTTATATCCATCTATCTATCTATCTAAAACACAAAATAGAACAAACCCTAAGTCTCAATGTGGGGATGGAGAAGACTGAAAAAGAAAACGAAGAATTAGAAGAGGATAAATGAAGGTTTAACACCCATAAAGAATATTTTTCCCCCCTTAAAAATAATGTTTTACTAATGACAAACGTACCAGTAGAGGTTAGAAGTCGTCCAAAATATACATGTAACAAAGAACACAGATTAATAAACTAAAAATTTCAACTAATTTGTTCAGTTAAGTCTGAGGACATCATTATATAACAAAATGCAGCAAAGCTTTGTGGAACAGATCCCAGCGACAAATATGAATCAATTGATACACAAAAATACCACAACAACCTCTCATCCTAAGTGTCGCAATAAATAAATAAAAAAAATTGAAATTTGCTCCCCACAAACATCTGTTTGTTAACGCCGCAAGGAGACAGTGCTGAAACCATGGGAAGAAATAACAACAGAACCACCCTAACCAGCAGGGTCCCGACGAACAGCAATGCCATGCCAAAGCTGAACTGCAGTCAGCTACCTTAGTGGCAAATATTCTTTCAAAGATCTCACTATGAGTATGCAATAAGTTTTGGGGGAAGAAAGGCAAATTTACCCATTTCGCTCTTGCAGTATTCTGATATTGGAATATGGAGCACACAAGGCATCTTGGCAGTTGCCTCCTCGCTCAAAAAATGTCTTTTGGATCTGATACATGGATTCACATTGGCCAGGTCTAATCACTATCCCAATTTTCATCGTTCCGTTTCCTAGACACTTGCTCTCCACTATCTTCATCCTTGGAATGATCATATGGTGCTCCACCAATCCCACTGTAATCATCATCTGCTCCTCTTAAAGCGCTTAACTCATCATCGTCATCTGACTCCAACATAGGAATTTCTGAATCACTCAAATCTCCTTCATCTTCAGATTCACCTCCCGCCCACTTTCTATTATAGTCTTCTCTAACATTTCTACTAACAGGATCTGCCCTGCCTCTTTCGCCCTGCTGTCTATTTACAACGCCAAACTTGGGGCTGCTGACATCTTCATCAAAATCGTCACTATCGAATTCAGAATGTTCCGCATCATTTGCCATGTTGATCTTCTTCTCACCAAATGGGTCATAATCATCCTCATTATCCCCGGCACTTCTTTGTGGCCCTGGCAACTCTCCTTCAGAGTCAGAGTGCAAAATTATGTCATCAAGGTCACTGAACGTCTTCTCTGACTCAGACTCCTCTTGAGCTGTCTTTCCTCTGAATCGGGCATGGGTTTCCTTTAAGTCTTGGTTTCTGTGAGACCCTCTACTTCTCTCCGGCTCCCATCTTTCAACTCTAGGTGATGGGTGCTTATAACGATGCTCATTTGAATCATAGGAATGGTTTTCATCATCATTTGCACCATCTTCATGACTAAGTTCCCATAAGTCACTTCTATCAGATTCAGAACCATCATCTTCATCCTCACTATCTGCAATCCTTTGTCTTTGATGGCTATCCTTCCAACCTCGAGCACCACCTCGAATCTCATCATCAGAGTCACTAGCTCCGTAATGGTCAGGCTTAAATCTTCCACCAGATCCTTCCTTGTTCCAATATCTAATTTTTCCAAGCTCTTCTTTTTCAGCAGCCTCCTCTGCAGTCCATTCTTTATCAACAGCGTCCTCTATCTCAGCTATAAATTTGTCAAGCTCTTCTTGATCACTATCCTCCACAGGCTCCGACAATTCTAATCTCTGCCGAGGCTCTTTCATCCGTTCCTCTTCCCCATGCAACATGAAAGGGCTTCCGTCCTTCTTGTCCAATGCGTTGAAGAATGTTGATGCCACTTTGTGGAGGCTGGCCATGGCAACAGGATCATCAGGATTTATACCCTTTCTGCGCAGCTGCTGCTCAATTTTCTTTATATTTAGCTTCTGAGATTCAAGTGCTTGCTCGAATCTGGCTTTGAAAAGAGCCTGCATTTCCAGACCAAGGCATTAATTACTTGTATGTGATGGGAGTGCAAGGCACCAAACAAATATCCCCCCTTTCCCGATATAATACTTCTAATGGACGTCTCTGAGATGCAACTTTAACCACTATTTTTTTACAGAAAAGACTTCATCATCAGACTACTAAAAAATGAAGAAAAAAAAATCTAATTTAAATTTTTAAAATCTCAAACTTACTGCATCTTGTAAGCAAATTTAAATCAAAATGTGCAAGTCAACTTTAAAAAGTCAATAATGAAAGTGACAGTAGGGACAGAATGAATAGAAATGGAAAACTTCAAAAAGGATCTCACAGTCCTCCTCAGTCCCAAAAGGCAATCATAGTTACCTCATAGGACCTCGTCCTTTACATAGAATGGTTGCATTCATGGGTATTAGCAAAAGCAGGCATTGCATTGAAGTCTACAGTAGAGTACTCAGACCCTAATAACAGTAACCAGGTTGATTCAAGTCATTCTACGATGCAAGTATAAGAGTGCTGATCCAGGACATCTTAGGGAAGCCTTAAATAAGTGATCCTAGGTCACCCACAAAGGCACTTCGGCCAGATATTCGGGAACAAAGAGGGTTAAAAAGGCAGTCCACCAAATTTCCAACCCAAACAGGGAAAGGAAGTATATAAACGTAAAACATGCCCTACCAATTTAGTGATCAAGCTCAAAATAAACATAGGTAATAATGTGAAAAATGAAAAAAACAGCCCGGGGGGGGGGGGGGGAGTCCACACACCTTCCTTTTCGTAAGCGTGTTAACAGGAATTAAAATTTTGGGTTGCCGATAGTTCCGTCCCCGAAACATGATGATGGTTTTCACATTATGTATGTTAATCACAATACCACCACTGAGCCTAGCTAACATCGTTGCCATTTCCTTGATCTTTTCCTTAGGGAAGTTGTCACAACAAACTTGGACGGTCTCGTGAAACTTCCAGTGAAGATGCATATTTTGGACAACTCCTCCAAAGACTCCACGGACACCAACAGGCACATAGTTTTTGTTTCTGAAGCCAATCTTTTTATAAGCCTGAAGCTGCTCAGGTGTCAACAGCTCTGGGTCATGTCTAGATGGAGGCAACTCAGGCAGCTCGTATTTCTTTAGCTTTTGCAGAAGTAAAGCCACTTTCTTCTTCGCCTGTACCATTAGAAGAGATCACATTATGAGACCAAATCCAGCTAACACAGGCAAGCACTAGTGCACGGCATTGAGATCCCTCATAACCAATTCAATCCAAAGCTATTTTCAAGCATATCACCAGCTTGAACTTAAGCCCACACAATCCCATTGTGTTATGCATTTCATAATGACAATGAACTGTCACACAAGCCAATCAAGGATCGCGGTTTGAACAGGCTAAGCAAAAAGAAGATCTAAGGAGAAGAGTGGAACTTGTCTGATAGGCTCTAAGACCTTCACATTAACACTTCGTCGGACCTGCCAAAGGAGAAAACATGCAGCAAAAATTGCCAAGCCATGATTATAGACACCAGCAAGATTTGTTCAGCTAGAGATTCGTTTCCCATTGGCTTTCACATTTGAACAATACGATCGTTCACACAGCTTGCAAAGAAACAAGGTTTCAGGCCTGTGATAACCCCAAGCCAAAAGCTCAAGACCAATTGTAAAGATCAAGTTCAATAAAGATTGCTTAAGAGCCAACTCAGAATTGAACAACCTTCACAAACCTGAAGCTTTATTCATGTTGCCCACTACACTACACATTAATCTTCATCATCAATGAATGCTGATGTTCATCAAGCACAATAACAAGCAATACCATCATAAAAATGCTCAGAATATCCATCATACTAAACCAAGTGCAGCAAAAGAAGTCATATAACAATAACATTTTGAGAGGCAAAAATACAAGAACTACAGAATAACAAAAAAATGCATGAAGAGGGAACCATAACAAGCAATAGCACCATCATAAAGTGCTAAGTGGACATTAATCACTGAAAATAAACAAAAGGGTCCAAACAAACAGGCACCAAATAATCAAATTCAGAGGGAAATGATAGGGAAAGTCAGAATACCCTTCTAAGATTATAAATGAGACGCTCTTCCTCAGTCATAATCTTCTTCTTTAGCTTTTGGGCACGACGAATCTCCTTTAGGGTTTTGCCCGACTCTCTCTGCATCCTCTTCTCCACTTTGCTCCTCATCGATGGCCGCTTCGATGTCGACATCCACCGCCGCCCAGCAGAATCGGACAACCCAGAATCCCACAAACATGAACTCGGATAATAACCATCAAAGATTGAAGCTTTTGGTTGAATTCCCGAATTGGGTCGATGCAATGCAAGCTTCCACATAGGGTAGAGAATGTAATTTGCAGGGCCAGGGTTGGATTTTAATTTGGGTTTGCAATTGGGGATGAGAAGAGACGAAAGGGTTTTCAGGGATTGGGAATTTCTTCGAAGATTTCTGGTGGTGCCAAGCATTTTAATCTTAATTGATGATGTGCTTCTTCTGGGTTTTGTTTGTCGATGGAGAGATCAAGATCAAAACTTCTTAGCTCGAGTGTTTGTTTAGCTAAGCATCCTCCATTGGAGTAGTGAGGGGGTGGGGGACTTGGGAGGGCTGGGGTTTACAAGGGTTTAACATCTCCCCTCTGTATTTCATATTTTCATGGTTACCATTTAGCCAAAAAATTGACCTCCTCCCCCAATAGCAACAATGCTGTAAGGAGCTATCCTCTCTTCTCCATAATTCCTAGAGTTGGGTAATAGGTCGTGTCGAATTGGAGTCGTATTTGTGTTGAACTTAAACGAATTGAGGATTTCTCGATCTGACCCTAACCCGTTTATTAAAAGCTTTGAAAAAACTTGACCTGTATTCATTTAATTTTTAAACGAGTTGATCCGCTTAACCCGTTTAAGATAAATAGGCCAAGTTCAGTCACTCAATTAACTATTTACGCATTTACATTTTCAACTAATATGTAATTACAATGTTAAAAATTAAGTTTACATATCACATTAAATAATTACTCTTTAAAATTTTCCTGATTCGTCATAATTCACAATTTTTAAAATTTTTTATATCCTTAATATCTAATAAAAAGTAAATGGATAAATAACAAATGAAAAAATGAGTTAACTTATTTAACTTATTTAGTTAAATGCGTTAAATAGGTACTTTTTCATGTTGAGAATCTCAACCTGAGCCTAACCCATTTAATTAAATGGGTTGACGTGTCAACCCATTTAATTAAACGAGTTGGAAAATTTATACCCAAACCCACTTAACTTCGTGTCGGTTTCAGGTAGATAATCGTGTCGGGTCAGCTTTATCCTAGTCTAATAATTCCTATATTATTCTAGTAAAGGATGCAAAGTAGGTCTCTATAAGGGACCTCATTTTATGGAAATGTAGCATATATTATGTATGCAAAGTTGACTTAACCATATAGATAGCCACAAAAGAACAATACAATATATATGGGTCATATTTGAAAAAAATAGTTTTTTAGATAGCATATAATTTTTCGAATAGTGAAAGTTGTTTAAGTATTAGATCATTGTTATAAGTTGATTGTTCATAGATAGCCATTTAGATAAGCGGTTGAAAAAATGTGTTTGATAAATTTAGTTATTGGGTTAACTGATAATATAAATTGACATAAAATAATATGAACAATTTTGAAATGATGAAACTTTCAAATGATATTTGTTAACCAAAAAAAAAAAATGAAATGTTGCTTTTAAATGTCAAACCTTAATATCTTTTAGTTCTTCAAAAACACTGCTTTGAATGTTAAACACTACTTGAAACGTTAGTTTAAGCACTAGCTTACAAAACACTAAAAATTAATTGAGTAGTGTACCGACTTGCTTAAACAATAAAAGTTATTTCAAATGTTGTTACCGAACACGATCTTACAATATAATATGTGACTATTCCCCTTACGACGCAAGGATTGAGTTAAACAACATTTCAACGTCCATAATTATAAGTAATTGTTCTTGATCAACAATGTTATCTTCATCGTTCATATTTATTAGTTTCATTAAATAATTTTTGTATATATTGGGTTTTTTAGGTTTATGCACATGTCGTCTTTTCATGTGCAATTAAATATTTATGAATGACATTTCTAAGGAATTGATTGAAGAGAATATGAAAGAAATATAAGGAATAAAATAAAATAAAATAAAATAGTAATCATTAATATCATAAGTCATAACTCATAGAATATGAATACTTGGGAAAAAACGTATAAAATCACTCAATTTTAGATATGGTTATATAGAAGGTACATATATAGATAGATATACATATAGATAAACAGATGAAAGGGTGAAATTGAATTTAAGATTTTTTTTAGTGTCTATGGAGGAGTGAAAATGGATGTACACATAATGAAATAACAACAAAAATTTAAACTAATTATGCTTGCGAATGGAAAAGCATTTTAAAAAAGGACAATTCAAATAAGTTATGTTAAATTAGGTTAACAAAATTAAATTCAAAAGGCACAAGTCCTAAATATTGTTTCTAAAGAGAATAGGGCAGTCCGGTGCACAAGCATCCCGCATTATTGTTTCTAAATAGAATGATATGTACAAATTCCTAAATTCCTTTGTTGGGTGAGAGTAAATTGTAAAGGGATTACAAAAAGTTAATATGTATGAAACTTTTTTTTTTGAGATAAAATTTTAATTCATATTTTGGTATTAACCTTCAAAAATCTACCAATTGAGCTAATTTGGATTAAATTTCTATGATTGGATAAAATATTGTAATTTTATAATCCCTCGTCCAATAACTAGGATTTTATCTTATATATAAATAATCATTGATAATAATAATAATAATAATAATAATAATAATAATAATAATAATAAT
>JACYFF010031955.1:1471008-1489513 GCA_017589665.1 Selenicereus undatus | reverse complement strand
AACAAACAAACAAACAAAAGAGGGGAAAGCTTGTATATCGAAATGTTTGGAGTTACGCTGGGCCTTCAACGCAGACGACGTGATGGGAGCTTATCTCTATGTTGGGTCTTCAGGGCCCAGTCTATGTGGGCGCGCGTTGTGCTTGGACTCTGTTCCTGAGGTTTTTTTAAATAAAAAAAAAACCTGAAGAAAATAAAAAGGCTTTAATATGGATATGTAATTAATTATCTACGCAGGTTTGATTTTAACTGATAATAACTTGGTTAATCATCGAGAAAATGAATGTTATCCAGGTTGATCCTATCTTTGTCTTTGTTAATATGCATAGAAAACGAAGGAGAGGCTTCCAAGAAGATGAAGCTAATTAAGCCTAATATAATGAAGGTAATTAATGCAATAGTAAATCACAAGCAGCTAGCATGTGCAGATAATGATCAACACACACAATGCGTGCCAACTATTGCTCTTAAAAGTTGCATTAAATTAGTTATCAGCCAGGTTTGCTTGTCGATTATGGAGCCTGGCACCTGCCTACTCATAATACATTATCTAATCAAGCTACCTCGATATGTGTTGTCATTTTTATGATGAAATCATATCTTTATTAATACGATTCGGTTCAAGTAACTTAGAGCCTGTTCATTTTAACGGTTGCAATGAGTGGTTAGCAGTTAAAAGCGATTGAGAACGGTTGTAATTAGCTATTAGCAGTTGTGACTAGCTAGCTAGTTGTAGGCAATTAGAAGACATTTAAATTAGCATTTGTAAAATAATGTGAGCAGTTGCAAGCAGTTAGAAACAATTGAGAGCGGGTGAGAATGGCTGAAAACGGTTGAGAATAGAGAAGAGCGGTTGGGATTAACAATTAATCGGCGGTTGGAAGCGATTAGAAGGAACATGCTCTTAGAACTTATTCCTTTTAATGATGTCTCAGATCCCGGCCAGTCTCATTAATAGAGAAAATTTATTATGAATTTAGATTCAATACGAGTTCATATTAGCTCGAAAAAAGGAGCAAAAATACATCAAAAACAGAAGATTGGTGTGTGTTTACGTGGACTATTTTATTTTAGTATATAATGACAATAGACTAATATAGCGTATTATTCGTTTAACTATATTTAATTTGATTATTTTGATAAAAGGATTTCTTACATTGAGGTACCTTTGGAGGAGGGCATAATCTTAATTTCAATATTATATTACTGATTAAGTGGTCAACGGCAAGACAAATCTAGGTCAAAGGTTGACCATAGGTCAACCAAATGGATGTTGATTTCACAGTCCTTTGCGATGGAAATATTCATGAAGAAAAAAAAAAAGAGTAAAAATAGATAGAAAAAGTTGAATTTAAATTATGAATAATAATTTTCCAAGAAATAAATTTATCAAGTAATATTAGTAACACTACTGGAAGTTCTTTTAAGAAGAGCTGGAATCCAACGATTAGGTACGCAGCATCCTACGTAGCTAGTGTGAACATCAAAAAACAGACAATACATAGTATTGTTTTTATCTTAATGACTTGACTTTGCTGTCTTGCCCAGGCATAGCAAACGGGCCTCAATGCCTTTAATTTTGTTGAAACAATTAAAGCCTCGAAAGAAGGTTGTAACTTATGAGTTGTGATTCAATAATTAAAACCGCGTATGTGATTAAGTATACTATTATAGACTTAGGGTTTGTACAAAGAGTAAACGAAGATATATAATTTCATACATAATTACTAAGTTTTGTATTTGAAAAAACATACAATGTTAAAAGATATAATCCAAATATTCTTACTGATCGAATAATTGAAAAAAAGTATGAAAACAATAGTAATTCTTACTCTTATTTCCTTACCGATCCCAGAATTTGAATATAGAAGCAAAGATTTCACCAAGGCCCATCCCCAAAAGGTCTAACAAATAACACGTAAACGATGAAATTTATTAGCGATGATATGATTGTCTATTACATTTATTGTTAAAATCTCTCCAAAATTTTTAATCATAAACTTGATTTTTTAATTGAAATGGTTTCAAAGTATGATATACACAATCTTACGTTTCTTCAAAAAATAGATAATCTTACGTACAAACAAGACATATTAAGTTTAAATATCAGTATTTCTTCAATCCTTGCCCAATAGGGGGGAATTAAGGGCTGTAATATCCACACTTTAAACCTAAAAGTATTTACATGAGGCAGCACATTAAAGAATTTTTTTTATATCTTTATAAATCATCAATTTAAACTTTTAATTGAAATAATTATAAAGGAGAGCTTAAGTTAGAATTCATTCGTGTTGATCTGTTACATCTAACCTAAACGTAGGGAGGAAAAATAATAAAAGAGGGTCTTAATGAGTCAATCGAGCTGTCTCAAGCAGAAAGCTACATTGTGATTTGTGAAGGGTACATTACAATTTATAGGGGTCAAAGAAATTACAGGGAAATGCCGACATCGGAAAATGAAATACTAAAGTTAGTAGTATTTCTACTGGGATTGGAGGCCAACTCATAACAGTGTTCGTCTCTCTGCTCCTCACCATCTCAAGCCATATAATTCACGGTACTGCTCCTAGCTAGGGCAACTTGTTCGAGCGGGATTTGTATTGTAAGGAATTACAAGATACTACTACAGATCATATCATTATATATATATAATATAAAACTGAATGGTCTGAATGTGTTGATGGTAGCTTAACAAGTGTCACATCATTATTGGCTTATTTCTCTTGTTCTTTTATTTTTTCTTTAATCCCAAATGTCATAATAACAAAAATTCAATGTGCTATTTTATTCTTAAAATTTTAAAGTCAAAAATAGTTTTACAATTACATTTAGTTTACAATAAATAGTTTTGAGCGATCAAAAATGACTTTACAATAAACTGATACAAAACAAGAAAAATATTATTATTATAATAAAGATTTTAGGTACTCTTTTACTCATGCATTTCGACAAGTTGAAAATAATTTAATAATTAAGTTTAGTTTGGAAATAGTAATAACTATAGATTAGTATAATCCTTTACTTATAAACTTTCAGAAGTAAAAATGCATTTAGAATATATATAATGAAATAAAATAATAAAAGTATTAATCTTTTATGCAATCATTTCGACAATTATAAACATTAATCGACAAACAATATAAAACAAAAAATTAATAATAATGTAATGTACCTTTAAAAATTGTATGCAAATTAGTACACTCACTTTAACTTTAATCAACTCAATTTGACTATGCATGCAAAATGCGTACTATAAGACAATGCAATCACTATTTAAAAATACATTGACTATTGATAGCTAGGAAATTCAAATAACGTTCAAGAATAAAATATTTACGCTTAATTATTTTATAATTGTCCCAATAAAGAGTAAAATTTACATAAATAAAAACTTAATAATTTTTAAAAAATAAAAGTGAGTGCAATGATAATTCAAATTTTTGATTAGCAAGCTTTTTCACTGTATATTATAATATCATAAATTATTTATGTATGTTTTTCTATTTAAAACAACTACATATAGATTATAGGTTTATTTATGTTACTATTTTCTTAGAATTATGCAGACTATGATATTTAAATCATGAAAAAACAATATTAAAAATACTATGTGAAAAATTAATATTTAAATGAAACAATTATTATAATTTCATTGATATTTATTTTAAAATTTTATTTGCTTCAAAAAAATTTGTGTATTATAGTATATTTTAGAAGTTAGAAATGATAAATTATTTTTATTTTCTTATTATTAAATAAACATTAATAAAAAATCGTGTGGAGCACGGGATATTCATCCTAGTATTTTACTGATTTGAGAATTAGATTATTCAAAACAAGATATATTCCGGTCCTCTTCGGCAAAATTAATGATTTTGGTAGCAGATACTGGTTTAGATAGTAGATAGCAGATAACAATTTTAATTTAGTTGGTAGCGAATATCTGTTTGGATGAGTGATTGAAGCAAATATATTCGGTAAATTTAACTGTTGGTTTAGTTGAGTAATATAAATTGACATATCTATAGATTGTTTTCAAAGTTAAAATTTTCAAACGGAATTTTTTGAATCAAAAAATATGAAATGCTACTTTTAAATGCCGAAAGCTAATGTCCCTAGTTTTTTTAGAAAGGCACTTGAAACACTAAATGGTACTTGAAATAATAGTCGAAACACTATGTTACTGAATACTAACAATTGATTGATTAAATATTGACTTAATTAAAATACTAAATGCTATTCAAAGTATTGTTAACTGATTACAACCTCCATTATCAATGAATCTATCCAAATATATAGCCAAGCAATAGATGTACAAAAACATCTTCATTATAGGTAATTAATCTTGTTCATGTAAGAATTATTATATGATCAATCAAATAAAAGAAAATAACAAATTATACGGCAAGTTTACACAATTTGCATGTAGTTTTAACCTTACGATGTCCAACGCAATATATTTTTTTAAAATGTAAATGAAGTGTAGACTTCTAAGTTTCCGATAACAACTCTGGCAGACATTACCAATTGAGCTAATTAGCACCAATAATTTAATGTAATTTATGCATAACTTTGCATTTGGATTGGACATGAAAAGAAAAGACCACCTTGAAGAAAAAAAATGAGGATCTATTGTTTCAACTGAACTATCATATGTAAGTACTTATCATAAACACTCATCAATGTTCATTAATACGTACTCATATCATCTAGTTATAATTTCATGGATAATCAACACTATTAATAACAAAATACCTACAATAAATTAAAGAAAACATATCCTTACACTCATAATTTCATTCATTCTAATCTAAAGATAAAAACATTATAATTTCAACTTTAGACATCGCTTTCCCCCTCTTTCCTTCAGCATCACACTTCACACCTGACACTTCACCCCCTCGCTGGTCGTAGGGTCAAGAAAAGAGAGACTTTTCCCGGGAAAACAGGACAAAACCAAAGAAATTAAGGGAAACCCACCCCTCTTCCCCCCAACCCAAAACCCAAAAAGAAAAAAAGAAAAAAACCTTTACCACTTTTTAGGGAAATAAAATGAGATGAGAAGCAGGCAAAATAGGCAGCAGCTAGCGTGAGAAAGAGAGAGAGAGGAAGCTGAGTCTGAGTGTGAGCTGGGGTTATTTCTCTGGGCAACTGTTCAAAAGGACTTATTAGCAGTACCAATACTATTTACTTGGAGACTGTGAGAACTTCGTCTCCTTTCAACTTTGAACCCACCACTTCCATCTCTTCCTTCTCTCTCTCTCTCTCTTGTTTCTCTCTCTACCCCCCTTCATGATCATCATCAATCATGCTTCAGTTACTATTTACATCATGATTTAGACACTTGAAAGATCTCCTCTCTGTCCCCCACCAAAACCAAGCCCTTCCAACACTTCATTTTTTCCACTATTTACTCTTCATTCTTTCTTTTCCCCCCCTCCCCCCTTTGTATATATATACATATATAAATATATAAAAACACCTAAAAGAAAAGAAAAGAAAAGAAAAAAGAAAAGAAAAGCATCCCATATGCTTAAATAGTGCTCTTAAACCCCTAATTAGTACTACACCTTTAGATCCTCTTCATTCTAATCCCATATATTATCATATCCCACGCACCTCCCACCAATATAAAATGCTGTCACTCATTACACAAATCCTCAGATTATTATCTCATATATGCAAACACTAAAATCCAATTATATACAAATAACTAATAAATTTAGAGAAGAAACAAGCAGAAAAGCAAACTAACTATGAATTAGTTAGCAATTAAATAGAAGGACCGATGCGATCGTCGACGGGAAGCAGTGGAAGCGGCGGCGGTGGCGGTGGAGGCGGAGGAGGAGGGGGGACCACCAGCTGCCAAGACTGCGGGAACAAAGCCAAGAGGGACTGTCAACACATGAGGTGTAGAACATGTTGCAAGAGCCGAGGGCTTCACTGCGCCACTCACGTGAAGAGCACGTGGGTTCCGGTGGCGCGCCGCCGTCAGCGGCAGCAGCATTTCCACCACCAGCAGCTTCTTCTTCCGGCGGAGGACTACCACCACCTTTCCCTCCCTCTCTCTCTCTCTAGAAGTAGTGCAAGTCTCCTCCACCACCACCACAACCACCACCGTAGCCCTTCTTCTTCAGGTAAATAATTATTGTACTACTTTTTTTCTAAATCTTTTTTGAATGATTCTTTTAATTTGTTGGATCTTGTTAATTATATATCATATCGATCTCTCTGGTGTTTATCTATAGTTCATTGTATGGTATTTCAATTCTACTGTTCTTAGTAAACCCTAATTATTGTACCTTCTTGCTTCTTCTCACTCCACATGTACCACTGTTTCACTTTCTATCTGTTTCTTTAATTTGATACCCTTTTAATTTTACTTTACCTTTTTTTTTGGGAGAAAAAATGGGATAGACAAGGACATTGATATCGTTTTCGTTCATTACAATATCAAATATATATACATAGATCTTCATGTTTTATATATATGTACATCAGATCACTACATCATTCATCCCCCCACCCCTCCTCCCCTCAAAAAAAAAAGAAAAAAGGGAAGTTCAAGCCTTCATTCCATTTTCCCAATTTTAATCTCACTATTCCCCCAAAACCCTAATCTAAGTCTGCTCAAAATTCTTTTTCCAAGGATGAATCAATTAACCACTCCCACTGATCACTCAGCTTGCATCATCACTGCGGGTATTTTGACTGATGTGCATGGTTTTTAATTGAATTTTCATTCTTCTTGTTGTATTTTTTCGAGGATGATGGGGGTGTTAAATTGATCTTGATTTGCAGGGGTGGAAGGGGGAAATTTTCCGGCGGAGGTGAACTCATTGGCGACATTCCGATGTATTAAAGTGATGAGCTCAGAGAACGATGTGGTGGATCAGTATGCATACCAAACCTCAATCAACATAGGAGGGCATGTTTTCAAGGGCATTCTATATGATCAGGGCCCCACCAGTAGCAGTACCGGTGGCGGTGGCGAGACCTCCTCCGCTGCCACCAGCGACACCCCGCAGCAGCAATTCCACCACCAGTTCGATATAGCCGCTGCCATCAGTACCACCACGGCTGCCGCCCTGCTGGCTCCCCCTCCTCCTACTAATTCAAGTGCTGCAAATTTACTCTACCCTTCTCCTCCTTCCTTGTATTCTGCTCCCTTCAATGCTTTCTTGCCTGGTATGCAATTCTTCCCATATCCAAGGCCATAATTAATTAATTAGGGTTAATTAAGTCTAATCCAGTTCTTTTAATTTCTCTCTTCTTCTTCTTAAATGTGCATGTTTAATTGTATGTGGAAATTATTATTGGTTGTTTTTGTCTATGAAGAAGACAATGAAGGACAGAGTGACCCAATTTGTTAATAATTCCCATGGCTGAATTATATATTTGATCTTGTCTCTCTCATGCCTTCTTGATGATTTCTCCTTTTCCTTAACTTTTAAATTAGTGTATAGTTAATGATGTTATAGATCAGTTTAATTATATATGTTATGTGATCTTTGTCCCTTGATTTTGATATATGCGTGTATGGCTTTGTTTGGTGTTGGATTTCAATTTGCAGTGTCTTTTGTCTTCTCCTTTAATTTCAGTACTTTATTAATTAATGAGTATGCTAATCTTTGCTTAACTGGCTTTGTTTCTGTTAATCAAGCCCTAAGCATACTTTTGGCCTCTTTATCTGTTTCTTTGCCGGCTTTAGTTAAGGGATAATTAGTACATGATTACATATAAAATGATCAGATTTAAGGCTGATTAGATTAACTATATAACAGCTTTTGTTTGGTTCTTCCCCTTCATGCATGCATGGCCTGTCTCATCTAAAGTTTAGCATCATCACACCGCGCTTTCTCATTCATGCACATATGTAAATCCAAAAAAATGGAAATGCATTGTTAATCCTTACTAATTAATTATTACTATTTTTCATATGTTAATTTTTGAATGAGATCATGACACCCTAATTACTTTTAGTAGATCGCCTTTAATTTCTCTTGTGTTAACCTTGCACAAATGTCCATCGTAACATTGATCAGATCTTATTTATAATAATTATGTATAATTAATTATTACTATTTCATATGTTAATTTTTGAATGAGATCATAATACACTAATTACTTTTAGCAGACCGTCTTTTCTCTTGTTTTAACCGTACACGCGCAAATGTCCATGGTAACATTGATCAGGTCTTATTTATAATGATTATGTATAATTAGATGTAAATTGAAGTTTGGCAGATATGTTTTCCCCTCCCAAATAAAGCGAATGATAACAAAGCAGTTTAAGAGAAGCAGGCATATGCTAGGGTTTAATTTGGCCTTTTGATAGCTAATCAGTTCTCACTCATCACTATGTGTAATATTCCACCGAGGAAAACTAGTTTTTTCCATTGTAATTACATTGTATGTTACTTTAGGTTTGGGCACCTGGGGTCGTTCTAGCTAGTTCTTAATTAGCATATATTAGTTGGCATTAAAATGATTACTTGCATTTTTCAGCTCAAGACCGTTGTTTGATCCTGAATCAATGCCTCTGCTATGTTTTTGCATGTTGTATACAATGTTCTAGCTAATTCTTTTGCTAGATTAGCCATCTGAAGTTATACATGGGATTGTGTATAAGTCGGTCACCTCACTCACGACTAATTAATTTGTCTACTATGTTTTTGCATGCTGTATTCAATGTCCTCTTACTTCTTTTGTTAGAGTAGTCGTTTGAATCTACCTGTGAGATCGTGTACGAGTTTGTTATGGTGTGACTCTTTTTTTATATACGTTGATGTTTTTAGTTAGATTAGATGATTTTATGGTGTGTTCATCCACTTAACTTTTTCTTCTTAGATATCAGCTCAATTTCATCAAGTGTTTTGTGACTTTGTGATAATATCATACACCTAATTACATGTTTTGAGTTTTGATTTTGTTACTTATCTTGTATTTACTTAGTCACCTACCTAATTTGACAATATGTTTGTTAGGCGTACCTTAAACTAATTTAGGAAGAGAGGTGGAATTCCTTTGAATCTCGACTCAGTTTTGCAAACATCGACCTTTATAAGGACCCCAAAAAAAAACTAATATATGTCATAGAATTTTCTACACAATTTGTTCACCCCTTTCTCTATTAGTTTATCATATATAGAGAAGAATTTCAGGTATCAAACATCTGATTGCATGTATGATGTATCCCATGATTGTACATTTCTCATGTCATGACAGATTTTGCTTTAAAATATTAGAACAAGTTAGGCTTATATATGACCTTAGCTATCTGTCTCCCTACATCTTTTCTTTCTTGTTAGGCACCTTTGAGAAGTGCAACATTTAAATTATTTATTTATTTATTTATTCATTAATTATATATACCAAGTTTGAAAATTGGAGCTAGCTAGGGAATATTGGTGCAATTGACATAAGGGATCGGGCTCAAAGTTTTTGTGCTGGTTATATATTTTTGTAACTTAGCTGATGAGCACAAGCAAGAGGGTAGGTGGGCATCTTGCACCTGTTTTTGTCGGGCAGTACACTGACTTTAAGTACCATAAAATAGAAAAGAAAAAGCACTCACAGTTAAGTACGCCCTAGATTTTAAAATTCTGTTTGTTCCTCATGATAAAGGCCCTTTAAATTCTTGATACTTTAAAATATTTATGTGCGCATAAATTGATACCCTTACGGGTTATGGGACATGTACATATATAAAACACCTTTAGGGGATCGAATGTATCCATTATTGTACTGAGGGAAGTGGCCTTATTAATCCTTCATGCCAAGTTCCCTTTTTTTTTCTCTCTGTTTTGCTTGGGGCATATAGAACGTAACAAAGGTATGCGAAAGCCTTTTTGGAAAAAGGTGTGTTTGTGGTGTACCGATTCATGCATATAGGATGTCGGAAAAAGGTATGCTTACTAAATTTGAATACAACATTATATGATGAAAGTTATAATTATAATTAATTAAGCTTCGATCTCTGAGTTAGTATTAATTATGATTTGGCGTAACATGGTGGTGTTACATGCATGTGATATCGAAAGCATCTTATGTGATCGTTGACATATCAATAACATATTTGTGGATAATGCCTTCTTTTTCTAGATGCAGTAGTAAACAATATATGATGTTTTCAATGCAAGCATACCCTAAAGACACTTAGGTCTATGTACATCTCTATTCTATCCTGGGGGCACCTCCTTTTTTTTGGCCCCTTTTTTGCACCTTGGATTCCTTATTAGTTAAAGGGCTTTCTTTTGGAGCTTCCTTAAAATAAGTACAATGTATTATGATCTAGTTGACATTTCCTTTAATTTGATGTACATTTATGCTCGAGTATGTTACACTTTAAAGTAGAATTTGCTTTACTATATAGTGCACATAATGCGACAAGGAATACAATGTTTTTTTTATGTACTATAAGTTGACATTCCCTCCTGGGGGGCAAAAGGGGTCTGTATATGTATATACATACCAAACGAAATCCACTTCAATCAACTTCAATCTGCTTTAATCTACTTCAACTAATTTCAATATATTTTTCATTATTTTAACCAACTTTTACCCATCACACACACACACACACAAAAATGCAATCCACTTCAACCTACTTCAATCAACTTCAACCCAACTTTAACAAAAAAAATACCCACTTCAATCTACTTCAACACATTTTTATCAATCTCAATCAAATTCATCTATTTACCAACCCATATTTTCAAACGAAAAGAACAGACTCCAAATAAGGCTTTTCCTCACAGCACGTACAACAGTAATTTACACTTAATTACTGACGGTAGAAGTTGAATATGATGATCATAAGAAAAGTAGTGGTTAAAATTATCACAGGAAAGATGTGACTCTGGAAATGACAGGAAGTGTTGCATCCACTCCTGCATGAACCTACCATATGCAATTGCTGTTTTTCTTGATGATGATGATGATGCTGTTACTGGGAAATTAATTGCATAATTGTAACATGTTAGGTGAAGTTCTTTTCACCACAATCATTGTGATATGGAACCAATATTTATCATCATTTGTGATTTTCATTTGCATTGATTTTAAGTTACGATTATATTTGCACCATCCATTAGATATATACTGTAATGTACGAACTTCTTTTGTGTGTTTTATTTGCTGTTTAGTTTTTGTTGTGTTACTTATATTTCGGTAGTCTTGTTTTGCTGCATGAATTAATCGGGGGACAAACAAATGTATGAACTTATTTGAGTGTTGTATTTGGTTTTATAAATCTTGGCTTGCATGACAACGAAAAGTCACATGTCTAAATCCAAATCTTCTCAATTATTTCAATTAATTAGGTCGGTAATATAATACAGAGTTAATAAAACGCAAAAATATTATATGATGAATTTTATCCTCATAATTCACACAGTCAAAACCCTAAATTTAAAAGGTTTCAATTTTCAAACCTTGACTTAGATGATGACAACAGAAAGTCACATCTATAAGTCCAAAACTTCTGAGTTCTTTCAATTAATTAGGTATTATAGCAATAAAACCTAATCTTAATTGCATGGACGCCTTTCCAAAATTGTGGAAAGTGCTCACTTTTTGAACAGCAATGTGGACCAAGAAAGATGGGGTACGATCCCGCCAGTCCAGTTTCTGTATTTTTAGCCAATGACTTTGTGTACCCTACTTCTTTAATTTGCTGTTGGGACACTTTTTAATTTTATGCAAATAAAATCCAAAAATTGTCAGAGAAAATGTGAATGCAAACTTTCCACAGTGCTGAGGATTTTGTGCCTGAGATTTTGGGCGATTTCTTCAGTACCTTGGCTGCAGCTACAGTAATCATTAGGGCCCTGAATTATTGAATGTCTGCACTCTGCTGTGCATGTACAGTCAGAGGTAAATGGGCGTCTCTAGTCTAGGTCAAATTTGAGTAGGTTAACTTCAGATTAATTGGATTACGGAATTTTGTTGCGGTTGATGTGGATAAAATTATTTTTATGCTGGGTTTATTTTGAATTGGTTGTTTAATTTAGTATAATCACTTGGCTTGTGATGAAACACAATTGAAATTGGTTGTGTAGATTCAGTTCTCTTCGACTTATTTCGTCTGAACTTATCTGAATTATTTGTTGAACTTATTCTACCCTCATTTACTGAACTTATTGAGAACTTATTTAGAATTTATTAAGAACCAATTTATGAAGTTATTTGTTGAACTTATTATGGATTTATTTGCTGAATTTCTTTTGTATTTATTCTAAACTTATTTACTGAACTGAACTTATATATATACTGAACTGAAATTATATGAACTTATTCTTCAAAAAATAAGTTGAATAGAAAAGGGCCTTAGTACATCAACTTGGAGCTGTGTAGGTGGTCACCGGATGACTGGATGAGTAAAGAAATTAAACTTGAGATTTTAGGTTACAATTACCAAAAAAAAAAGTCATTTTTTTGAGAAGTGGACATACATCGTTTGTGTTTAATTAATATATCAAAATTGATAGCAAATGTTCTTATAATTGGTTGTAAATTCGCAACCAGAGTGTATAATTATAAATGGTACGGTTAGGTGAAGTTTTAGATAGTAAATCAAATAAATTACGTTAAAACGTACAATTTGATCAATTCAAAAGTAAACAAAGATTACGATAAGTGGCTAGAAATTAAACAATGATGAGCGATTAGAAGCGATCAACATGTATGCATATACATGCAAGGGATTGTTAAAAAGCAGCTGTGAATAGTAAGACTGTAAGAGGCGTAAGAGATAGTATGAGATAACATCTGTTTGTCAATAAGTGGTTTAGCAACATCAAAGTTAGATATTGGTGTTCAAGAATCATCTCGACTAAAAACTTAACTTTTTTGGTTGAGTTGGTTCTTGAATATGGTATTAGAGTATTTCTGAGCGAACTTAGAGGTATTGAGATCGAATTTCAGCAGTCCTCATATTTATTATGTAAGGTATGGAGGGGTCTTTGAATCATCTACGCTTCAAACCCAAAGGACATTCGTGCGAGGGAATGTGTTGAAGTATAAATCTATTCTTAAACTTTCAACTATCAGGTTAAGTTTTTTTTTTTTTGAGTTGGTTCTTAAACACTTGGACATTGGTAAATGGTTCGGTATTTCGGCAATTCAAACAATTTTTTAAAGAGATAATTACCTCCATGTGTACATCTTTACATTGTTAATTTTTCCTGGTCATCTGAACTTCTCGGTTGTAGATTTTTCATTTTCCCCGAATGCAGAATATAATCGTTTAAACCTTTTTTTTTATTAATCCATTAAGCTGACATATTTATCTATCAATAAAACTGGAGCCGTATTAACGTAAGGTTTTTTTGCAAGCCATGAAAGACGAATCTTTTTTTAAAAATTTAAATGAAACGGACTCATATTAACACAATTCTTGATTGGGTTACATTCTTAAAGTTCTTTTTGTTTTTTAAAGGGTTGGTTTGGGCAGGGCGGTTCGACATTATTAAGATGGTTATCCTTTGTGGCTCCTTTGATAATACTCTTATGGCTTGTTTGGTTCTATATAATCAAAGTGGTGATAGTGACTCTATTACCATGTTTGGTTGTCATTAAGAAATGTAATCAAGATTGCATTGTAATCACATTTACCTTAATCTATACAATTACAATTACTTAACTTTTTCTAAACAATTGTGATTGCAAACTTTTGAATCAAAGTCTACCCAACTATAAGCTATTATAGTTGGGAATTTTCTCTCTCTTCTCTTCATTGTCTCTCATCTACTTCCCCTCTCTTATTACTTTGACACCATGTTTTAAAGGTTTGAAACCCCCTCACCCCTCTCCCTCCTCTCCATATTAGATAAAGTTTAACCTAAACCAGGATCGTATTATTGTAACTGTATTTTTGTACGTTCTAGACATCATGTCTCTCTCTCTCTAACATACAATTCATCATCATCATCATCTATCTACTTGATAAACTTGAACAATATTACATTATTGTAATTTATAAGAAATAGAGTGAAGTAAGTCTCATGTGAAACATCGTAATCATAAGGATAAGATATTGGATGATAATTATCAACAAAGTTACAAATAATTAAAATAGGCAAACATAAAATGTGAATTGAATTGCAAGTACTTCACGTCATGTGTAAAATTAAACATTGTTTGTAGATGAATTCATTTCATTGCACTTGTAAAAACTTTGCAATCAAATATTATAATGCAATTATTATCCTATTTTATTACACTAACAATTGCGTTACATGATTGGTTCAATTGTATAGTGATTGTAGTACTTTCAACCAAACGCTACATTAAAGTAGTGTTTAGTTCAATATAAACAACTTTATAATATAAATTAAATAAGAATATAATTATTTTTTTGTTATTTTATTTGGTTGTAAGAAAATGTAACAAATAGTAACTGCTTTGTAATTATAATTATTATAACTAATATAATTATAATTACATTACAAACTTGATTACTTTACGTTGCATTATATTATATTTAATCAAACATTACATTTATATTCTTAAACTTTAGGTGATGTGGAAGTTAGATTTCAGCCCAACTAATAGAGCTGATGCGAATTGCACTCTTTTCTAGGTTGGGCCAAAAGCCGTTAAGCCCAACCTAAAAAGGCCGATGTCTGGCTGCTTGAATCACATTGGACAGATCATGGGTGGAAGCAGGCGGCCCAGTTGAATTTGGTGTGAAATTAGCTTTTTTTTTTTGGGTCCATAATTAATTATGGTAGCAGAAAAGCTGAATTTATATAAAGTATATCAAGAGGTCAGTTGTTTTGACTTACACCCTTATACTTGAATTCGTCAGTGCTGAGGTTTTTGGTACATTAAATCTCAAATTTAATTTTCTCCATCTTTGATTGTATTTGTAATTATATTCTGTTAATCTTTGTGACTCTTTCAGATTATTATAAAAAACCAAAGAAAATTACACCAAAATTGATTTTAAGTCAAGTTATATTGAAATTGATAAGATTTTTATTTTGACATGGTTTATTTTTATTCGAATTAACTCAAGCTTGGTAGTAGAATCCAATGAGTTTGCTTTGAAAATTAATACAACAACAACAACAATAACTTCCAGTGCGGATCCTACTTTTGCAGGGTCTAGAGATATTCAAATATAGGCAACCTTACCTCTATCGGCAATCCTGCCCGTAGAGAGGATGATTCTTAAGTATAAAATTAATATATGAATTAAAATCAGACAATGGTCAATAATCGTTGATGTAATATTTATGTAGATGTAGATGGAGGTATAGTTTCTTCGCTAAACATTGCATAACTTTATGAAAAGGTTAATTATTTGAGTAAGATAATATGGTCTTATAAAATGAATGCTACTTGGTTTAATTATAATTGGTAAAATTTATAGTAAAACTTTTAAAAATTGTTCCCATATATTAGATTTGAATCCCACATATATTGTCGTTTATGTCTCTCTTCACATGAAAAACATATTATTTAGGCTCAGTTTTTTCGTACTTAACTTCCAATTTATCAACTTCAATCTATTTCCATACACTTTAATAAAAAATTACTAACTTCAATTAATTTTAGCCTACTTCAATCAATTTTAGCCTACTTCAATTCATTTCAATCAATTTCAACCTACTTCTATTCATCATATAAAAAATATACCAACTTAACCTACTTCAACAAAAAAATATCCACTTCAACCCACTTCAACCTACTTTAACTAACTTCACTTATTTTACAACCCTTATTCGTCAACAAAAAAACAGACCGCTAATCTAGATATCAAATTTGAGCTAAGAAATAAAAAGCAAAGAGGAGGAATTATGGGTCAGTACTCCCTGAACTGTTACGAAACAAAACAATGGAAAGAAGGCACCACTGAAAAACAAAACAATAGAGTAATAGTCATGGACGGACTGACGGAGGGAATGAGTCGATCAAAAACAATAGAAAGAAGGCACCACTGAAAAACCACGCCAGCTTGTGATTCAATTTTTTAGCTCACAATTATTTTTTCTTTAATGAAAGACTTATCATTTTGACTCATCAAATAAAATAATACCAATTAACCCATCCTACAATATACAACTTCCTTTTTAAAATAAAAAAAAAACCAATTAAAATTAAAAAAAAAAACAAAAAAAGCAACACAAGAACTCATGAGTTGGCTATTTGGGACGGGCCTCCTCACGAGGGACGAGCCTCAAGGTAGTTGCTACGAGTCATTCCCCGCCTCACCAACTTTCTCTCTATTGCTTTTTGCCTTGCAGGCCAACCATCGGAGAGGCTCTAAGAGCAATTCCAACAGCCTCCTTGCGGGCCAAAATAATGATGTGGTGCGCACGTGGGCCGCCTAAAGGCCCACAACAAATGGCCCGTTAGTCGAGGTTGTGCGGGAGGCTTGTCCCTGTGAGCGGCCCGTTCCCTTTTTTGTCATTTCTTTTGTTTCTTTGACAATTGTTGAACTTAAAAAAAATAAAATGACTACTTTAAATATTAAACCAAACACTCTTATTTTAAAAAAAAATTTGAATTGTATTTTTTAAAATATTAAACTATTGTATTTTTTTAGTGGAATGTTAATCAATGTATTTTTTTTAATTTATTATCAAACTCTTGTAATTTTTATATTCAAACATATGTGAATTTTTTTTAATTCAAACTTTTGTGTTGTTTTTTTTAAAAATGAGCCTTCAATTAGTTGTATTATCAAATTATTATGTGCAAATTGTTTTTTACAAAAATAATAAAGCTAAATCACTAAGCCAAAATATAAAAACTAAATAATTAAATATAGTTAGGAGTGATGCTCATATGTATTATTTTATTTAATGAGTTAAAGTAATGAGTTTTGTATTGATAAAAATGAGAATTATGAGCTACAAAATTAAAGTGAGAATTGAAATAACAGTGATAGATCTGGTTAGCCAAAAAATTGGCATGCTCTAAAAAGAATCAATCCAGGCTTAAATAAGTTGTCAGAGGCAGAACCTGCTAGGGGACTTGTTTTGTATAATTGTTCGTGTGTGAGAGCCACGCAGTTAACAAGGGAGAAGAACAGAGCCCCTTTCTCTCTCCCTCTCAAAGTTCAAACTCTCGTCAACTTCATCATCGATCATCTCAGCCGAGATTGACATTCACTTACAGAACAGAGGAGAGAGAAAGTAAGAGAGAGAAGACGAGCAATGGGGTGCTGCCCTCCCATGGATCTGATGCGGTCCGAACCAATGCAGTTGGTTCAGTTGATCATCCCTCTCGAGTCTTCTCATCTCACCGTCTCTTATCTCGGCGATCTCGGTCTCATTCAGTTCAAAGATGTTCGTCTCTCTCTCTCTCTCTCTCTCTCGGTTTTTCAATTTTGACTCTCTTAATGTGTTCATGATCATGAATTGTTGACTGTGTTATGACCGCATTGTATGATTTAGTGTTCGATTTCGATTAAGTCAATGCCTTGCACTAACAATGTGTGTGTTTTGATCAATTCATCGATCGAATTTTTGTGATTTTGTTTGGATTTTAGTTTAATTGTGATTGACCTGGACAATGTTGTTGTGACTTGTGATCAGTTGGACGAGTTGTTTTGAAAGAATGTTCTTCAATGCGTTGATTAACATGGAATTTATTGAAGCCGGAATATGATCGAGCTAACATTTCTATCATCCTAAGCGACTGAGCAGTTTAATTAGTAAGAGAATCGATGTCAGGGGAAAATTATGGAGGTCCATTATAATGTCAATGGTGGAAGTACTGGAGTATTTTCACCTTGATAGCCATGGATAAATGCTTGAGGAATTGGAGATTTTGTTGTGCTTCCGGACTGTTGCTTTAAAGACAGTAACGAGTTGATTATGGAGGATTCAACTGCGCATAGCTGATGCTAAGAGTTGGTGCATTGATCGAATAATTTCTCAGTTACTTTTTTTTTTTTTTGGGAATTCCAGCCTTTTTCTTATTCTCCTGCTGGTGGTGGTGGTTCCGGGGGGGGGGGGGGCGCGGGAATAGGGAGGGGAAGTGCTTTCAGTCATTTAGCCTCTTTTGATACATTTACTTGATAATGTTCTCAGCCAGAGTTTAACTGTTATTCACATATAATTGTACTCCATGTTTCTACTTACTTTTGGTATATTGTTCTTTCCAGTTGAATTCAGAGAAGAGCCCTTTCCAGCGAACTTATGCAAATCAGGTATGTTTACGGTTGCCTTATGCAATTCTTTATATGTCCTCAGTTTGGTTTTAAATCTGCAACCAAATAGGTGCTGATGCCTGAACTGTGTGACTGATGCGAATGTTTTTTGATAAAATGGATCTATCCGCATCATTGGGCACTTAGGTTTCTTTAATCGCATACTTATTTGATGCATTAGTAGCATCTCGTGGTTATATGGCATTTGCTGACTTATTAAGCAGGTGAATTTTCAGTCTTCGGCTGTAGGATCCATCCCATTTCTGTCTTCTCTGTATATCCCAGATTCTCATGTGCTTCTATGTGTTTGGATCTGGGATTGAACCCTCTCACCCCCCCC
>JACYFF010031955.1:1447893-1470908 GCA_017589665.1 Selenicereus undatus | reverse complement strand
AAAAATCTTTAAGAGTGAACCATGGATCAAAATTTCTTGGTGGGTCCTAGACTTTGTTTGCAATTCTTTTTTGAGTGGAGTGATACTTGAATGCACCGTTTTCTGTGTTAGCTATGCTGTTTTCTGTTATTCCTTGGTGCATTGGTTGATTATTGTTTCTTTTTTGTTCTAAAGATTAAAAAATGCGGAGAAATGGCTCGTAGATTACGATATTTCAAGGAACAAATGGTGAATGCTGGCGTTTCTCCCCCAACAAAGTCTTTTGCTCGAAGTGAGATCAACGTGGATGACCTGGAGGTATTTTTGGAGCTGTTGCTCCATTCTTGTTCATCTCTCCCTGCCCTCTTAAACAAAAGACATTTGTTTTTTTGGCAAAACATGGCTCATTGATAGAGTTATATGTGAGTTCTATAGGTAAAACTCGGGGAGCTGGAAGCAGAGCTGACTGAGATGAATTCAAACAATGAAAAATTACAACGAGCTTATAATGAACTTGTTGAATATAAACTTGTGCTGGAGAAGGTCATTTCTTACTTTTTTTAACTTCTGTGAATATTAAATTTGCATGCTTACTTAAATTTGCAGGCTTACTTCGCGGTGTGTAAGAAGGGATAGGGAAAATTCTTATCAGACAAGAAGGAGAATTACGTCCAGTTTTGCTTTTCATGCATAATGTCACTGTTCATGTGTTTTTTTTTTACTATGTTATGCTTCTTCGTTTTAGGCTGGAGAATTCTTTCATTCAGCTCAAAGAAATGCAGCAGCTCAGCAAATGAAATCTGATTCACCAAATGCTGAAGAGTCACTAGATACACCTTTACTTTTGGACCAAGTAAATTTTACTTGCCTTGTTATACCATTCCTCATGTTGATTTTTAGGTAACCTTTGTGATGATATAATATTTCAGGACAAGTCAGCTGATACATCAAAGCAAGTGCAATTGGGGTTTTTAACTGGCCTTGTACCCAGGGACAAGTCTATGGCATTCGAAAGGATCTTGTTCCGTGCTACCAGAGGTAATGTTTTTGTAAGGCAGGCATCTGTGGAGAATCCTGTGATCGATCCTGCTTCTGGAGATAAGGTTGAGATTTATATTCTTTCAGTGCTCCTAGTATATAATTTGCAGCTTTTCTTACCTCTTTGCTGGATTTGTGGACTGTTGACTATACCTCTGATTATTACCATACCCTTACGAAAAATTTGTTACATGTTCGCTGCCGTTTTCTGTGTATATCATGCTTTATGATCTCTCTCTCTCTCTCTCTCTCTCTCTCTCAAAATGAATATTTGAGTCTGAATCCATAAATTGGTTCACATCATTGTCCAACTTGGTTGATTGCACTGATGTCATTTTACTAGCTAATTAGTCTCTGCCTTATCTTTCAGACAGGTTTTAGGAAGAGAAATGGAAAAAGAAAAGCTATATAAGTGTACACCAGTCCACCTACACATAAAAAAGAAAAACAAAGAAGACTTCAACTATACATCGATCTTCCAGAATATGGATGGAAGCATATCAAAGATATCTGATAGTATGCAAATCTGATGGAAGCATTAGGCTAAGTAGTAAATTCCATTTTAAAAAGGCAGCAAGAGGGGTGCAAAGCTGTAGGTACATATGCTATGGTCTATATTGTATTATTATGATGCTCCCATACCAAATAAATTCATATATGGCCATATGACTCCTAATTGCTAAGCTGTAGGTTTGTCAAGACTTATTGAGTGTTCTGACTTTAATCATTTTTCAGGTCGAGAAAAATGTCTTTGTCATATTCTATTCTGGAGAAAGGGCAAAGAATAAAATTCTTAAGATATGTGATGCCTTTGGAGCCAATCGTTATCCTTTCAGTGAGGAGTTTGGCAAACAAGCTCAGATGTTGAAAGAGGTAAGCCTATGAACTACCACACTTTTTTTTTTGGTTCACCCTTTTGTCCCATCTATAGCTTGTTCTTCTTGTTGGATGAAAAACTTTGAAAACCTATTAGTCCCCTCTCTGTTGGCCCTTCTGTCTGGTTTCCTCATTTCCTGGCAGTAGAGTCATCAAGTTGATGTAAAATGTTATTCCAAGTTCAGTTCACCACTTCACCTTCAATGCCCCCTCTTAAAAAATAAAAAATACAAAAACACCTCTTTGATTGGTTTTCTATCACGAAGTGAATAATACTGCATTTGCACAATTATTTATTTTTTTTAATGATGTTAATATTTTGATGGAATTATTTTTTATTCAAGGTTTCTGGAAGACTTTCAGAGCTGAAGACTACAATTGATGCTGGATTAAAGCATCGTGGCAACCTACTACAGACTATTGCTGATCAGTTTGCACAATGGAGCCTTCTGGTCCGTTGAATGCCCTTACTCCATCCTGTCATTTAACTGACAATATACTCACACTTACTCTCTCTCTCTCTCTCGGGTTGGGGGGGGGGGGGGGAGGAATTTGATAAGATTAATATACTTAGACTTCTTTCCAGTAATGATTTCAATTACAAGTGTAAAGTGTTAGTGCATTTTGTGTTACATGTTTGAAATTAAACTCTTTCTCTTATTATGAAGGTGAGGAAGGAAAAATCCATTTACCACACCTTAAACATGCTCAGCATGGATGTGACCAAGAAATGTCTTGTTGCAGAAGGATGGTGCCCTGTTTTTGCAACAAAAGAGGTAAACTGCTTTTGTTAACTGTTTGAGATTCATGTGTCTATTGTGACATTAGGCGATAGAAATCTCAAACTGAAATGGGTGCTTATTCAATGTAGATCCAAGATGCATTGCATCAGGCAACTTTGAACTCAAATTCAGCGGTTGAAGCTATCTTTCAGGCTCTGTACACAAGGGAGTCACCTCCAACATATTTCCGGACAAACAAGTTTACTTCTGCTTTTCAGGAAATCGTCGATGCTTATGGGTGAGTTGTATTTTGTTTCAACGTTAATTGTGCGCAGTGAGTGCTGTTGCTTGTCATGGTTTGTGATCATATATGTATTCTTCAAGTAAAAGAATGTTATGAAGTTTTTTTGGTTGTGCGCATATTTTTAACGATGCAATGGCATACAAACACGGTGAAGCAGCTCTGGGTTAGCTATTGTTGCTTCAATTTATTGTAGCTGCAATTCGAGTTCTCGCTTAGTTTTATTAATATAAGACTATTTTGGTAAAACAGATCTCCAATAAGAGTACAGAAAGTTTATATATTTAGACAAAAAAGGAACTTGCCAACTTTTCCCTCTTTTTTCCTTTTCTTTTGGCGTTAATTTATGTTGCTACTCTGATGCCTTGGGGCTGATACCGATCTTTTTCCAGAGCTTGGAGATTGACCATTTGAGTTCATGCGCTGTGGTCTCAGGATGACTGGATAGAGCTAATCTGATAGAAATTTCCAAGTTCAGAGAAGTTTAAATCCCAACATTACTCACTCGGAGACTGGAGTGATATGACTATCAATGGGACCCTTCTGTCACTCGGCTCCCTTATTTTCCTTTTTCATTTAAATTTTTGGTTATGATCCTTCAGCAACTTTTAACCTCAACCTTCTACAATCATCTTTCTTCCTCACAATTCTGCATGAGCTCTGGATAAACTTGATAATGTTCAGTTTGAATTTTGAAGTGACGCTCTGCTTGACCTTTCACCTTTGTGCCTTTTTGTAATTATGGACCCCAGAATGTCATTCAGATTTTTGCAAGTGGTTGACATAGAATAATCCGGAAACTAGAAAGGGGCTCCATTTGAACCATTGAATTTGAGTAGCTGGTGAGACTCGTAAAAGCTATTGCACATTGGATAGTCTCGTGGTAGTCTCTTATCAATATTTTGATTGTTCACATGCTTCACATGGGGTCAAAAACTATTAGTTTTAAAATAAGTTAGTAATTTGGTGTGGTTGCTTCGTGATCTTATATTATTAGTCTTCTCAACTCTCAAGTACCTTCATCAATTCTGATGTGATGAATTTTTTTGTTTGCAGGATTGCTCGGTATCAAGAAGCCAATCCTACTGTATACACAATTGTTACTTTCCCTTTCCTGTTTGCGGTCATGTTTGGTGACTGGGGGCATGGTATATGCTTGTTTCTTGCAACATTGATCCTGATTGTTAGAGAAAAGAAGCTGGCCAGTAAGGTAAACTTACCATGAAAATTTCCAGTACAGTACAACTTGACCTTATGTTAGCAGTCCTCTGGCGGTCTCGCTCAAATAGCATCGCAGTGTTGTATTCATGCTACTAGTATGTAAGGTGACTTCTGATATGACTAGGACCTCATGCAATTGAAATATGTTATTTTGAAGCTGTTTGCCACAAAAGCTTCTTTTGGAGTTTTGTTCAGTTCCCCAAACACAGTGGCAAATTGAACAATTTTTTTTTTTAATTTATAAAAAGACAACAAACTGGTGTGATTTCTTGTGCTCCTGGTGAGGTCACCCTGATCAGGTAAAGGGTTTTACGTAAGTTCAAATGGAAGAGTGTGTACTTAAAAAAAGATGCCAATTTAATGATTCTGCCGAAGCGCAGATTTTGGAGATACATCTGAATATAGTCTTTCTGGCATTCATGTCAGACTGTATTCAAATGCTTGGAACTACGAGCATGAAGTTATAATCCAAAAATGAGTAGATCATATGCCAATTGTAATTGCATCAGTAGAAGGCTAAAGGCTGGTGCTTGATGTATATATCTCTTAATTAATACACAGGTCGTTTAGTCAAGAAATAAATCAATAAATGAGGCTCTTTCTTTAAGACCACAAAATATCAATTATCAGCTCATGCAAGTTCCTAAAACCACAGAATTGTTGAGACTTATGTTTGTGCTATGTAGTTGGTCCCTTGATTGTAATTAATATATATATATGTGTGTGTGTGTGTGTGTGTGTGTGTGTACTTTGATGGGGACCTGATTGGATTGCTTATATGGTTTTTCTTGTAGAAACTGGGAGACATTATGGAGATGATGTTTGGTGGCCGATATGTCATTATGATGATGGCTGTGTTCTCGATCTACACTGGCTTGATTTACAATGAATTTTTCTCAGTCCCATTTCCCTTGTTTGGCAAGTCAGCCTATGAATGTCGGGATCTTTCGTGCGAGTATAAACAACTCCCCTATGCCACGGTTCTTTTGTTGGTGAAATGTGCTGGTGTGCCTTTATTGACATCTGCTGGTTCATTGCAGGGATGCGACCACAGATGGTTTAATTAAAGTGAGGGACGCATACCCTTTTGGTTTGGATCCTGTATGGCACGGCTCTCGAAGCGAGTTGCCTTTCCTTAATTCGCTCAAGATGAAGATGTCAATCCTCCTTGGGGTTGCTCAAATGAACTTGGGGATCTTAATGAGTTATTTTAATGCAAGATTTTTTGGAAGCTCTGTGGATATGTGGTATGTCCAAGATATTGGTCTTGAAGTTCTAATTTGATTATAGTCACTTCTGTTCAAATAATTTGGTATTGTATTTCAATTAAAGTTCTCTTTGATTTTTCACATTAATCCAGCATTCATTTTTTACATCCGATTTGTTATTGAGCTGTGCAATCTATGTTGCAGGTTCCAATTTATTCCTCAGATGATTTTTCTAAATAGTTTGTTTGGCTACCTCTCCCTTCTTATTATTGTGAAGTGGTGCACTGGCTCTCAAGCTGACTTGTATCACATAATGATCTACATGTTTTTGAGTCCCACTGATGATTTGGGTGAAAACCAGCTTTTCCCTGGCCAGAAGACAGCTCAGGTTTATATTTTTTTTAATCCTGGGCTTTGCTTGATATCATATTTGCATTTGGATTATTTATGAGATATCTATATGCATGCATCTAAGCATTCTTTTCACCTGTCAGCTTGTACTGCTGCTGCTAGCCCTTGTCTCTGTGCCATGGATGCTACTTCCCAAGCCTTTTATTCTGAAAGCCCAACACCAAAACGTATGTTATCTGATATTTTGTTCCTGATTCAGTTGATTGATCACACATAGCTTTTATTCCTGCTGCTGAATCTAATGCTCTTGCAGAGGCACCAGGGTGAGTCATATGTGCCACTTCAAGTTGAAGAGAGCCTTCAGGCAGAGGCAAATCATGATTCTTATGGTGGGCATGAGGAATTTGAATTTGGTGAAGTGTTAGTTCATCAGCTGATACACACCATAGAATTCGTACTTGGAGCAGTCTCAAATACTGCTTCATACCTTCGTTTATGGGCATTAAGGTAGTTATCCTGAATTAGATCTATACCAAAAATGATAGATCTTTGTTTTAGACAACAATAAAGCCAAACTAGCTCCAGCAACTAATCAGTGGTTGAGACTTGATCACTTGAGAGCTAAATCTTTTTTTTGGGGGGGGGGGGGGGGTGAATGCTCACATGGGTGATGCATGAAGACCTGCTATCATTAATATCTATGCTGTTAAGACTCGAGAGACTGATGGCATGGATTTGTAAAAGAAGCCTGTTGATTAATGTGGTTTTTGTTTTAACTGCAGCTTGGCTCACTCAGAATTGTCTGCTGTATTTTATGACAAGGTTTTACTTCTAGCATGGGGGTATGTTGAAGCACCTTTTCCGACATTTTTCTGTATGCTGTTATATTGTCTACTTGTGCCACATTGATTGTTTTCATGTGGAGAAAAACAAAATACGTGGGACAAGATTGGAGTTTGCTTTGCAATTTCAGAAACACTATTTCTCCGAATAAAGCTCCAATTCTATCGAACTTTTATGACCTAAAATGTCTCAAATACGATTTTACAGAATGTTTTTGTACATAGAATTGACACTGATGCAGTGACGGAGTTTTGGAGAACATCCCTTTGGCATGTGAGATTTTTGGTAGATTTGGAACTTTATTCTCAAAGAGGTTCCCTTTACTTTTGTGGTTCTTATTAAAAAATGCTTTTTGGGAGGTCTCTAAAAGATAGCCTCTCTGACATTGAAGGGTAAAGTTGAGTACAGATCTACAGGTTCCTAGACCCCACTTCAGTGGGGTCCCCAGTAGGATTTCTGCTGCTGCTGAGCTTAATGTGTACTTCGCTGATGAAGTAGCTGTCACCTTTGTTAAACTTGTGATCATCTTGCTTGGGTGTAGGTTCAACAATATAGTCATCCTTATCGTGGGCATTATTGTGTTCATCTTTGCTACGGTTGGTGTGTTGCTGGTAATGGAAACCCTAAGTGCTTTTCTTCATGCGTTGCGTCTTCATTGGGTGGAATTCCAAAACAAGTTCTACTTGGGAGACGGTTACAAGTTCTGTCCCTTCTCCTTTTCATCAATTGGCGATGAAGATGACTATTGAAGTTACAAGTGTTCGAACATCTTTTAGATGTTTGCATTCTTTGATTCCGTAGTTTTTGACATGTTCCGGTGACAAGGATGTGTGGAACACCCTTATGGGCATGATTTCAAGGATTATTTTGCACAGTGAACAGAATCTAACCCCTCTCCAATTGTTCATTTGTGTTTTGAGGAAATAACGGGGCAATAGCAAGCCATGTATCATTATAGACTACGATGCGTAACAGCTCAAGTCATTCTCTTTATGTATAATTCTTCATCAATGGTTGTGTTGTAATTGACTTAGATGAACTCCTTTGATATCAGGTGAAAAATAAAATTGAGTGGTTTTTTGTTTTTCGCTTTTCTGAAATTGTGCAACAGCCACGCAATCATGTCTCACTCAAGTCAGCTCTGCCGTATTTGCTTAGCTTGTGTAAAAATACGTAGTTTCTTATGTCATAAAAGCGGAATTGTAAGATTAACACCACCTCTTTAAGGTGCAAACAAGACGAGAGATCTTGTAGAGATACTTGTGAAGAGATCACAGTTTACATGAATAGTGGATGTGACCCCCCTCCCCCCTGAGATCCTGATATCGTAACCGAATATCAGACCTCCCATGGCCGCCACAATGTATGTCATCAGGACAAAAGGGCTCAGTTTTCCCCTGCCTTGTGGTACGAGCCCTCCTACCGCCATTCTCAGAGAAACAACAAGAAAAACAGAACTCACAGCAACAGAGAAACAGCAAGATAACAGAGAAACAGGGGTGTGGAGTTCAGATACCGAGGGAGATTGTGATATATGGTCAATGATGGCAGAGAAAGAAGGGGGGGGGGGAGGGCAAATAGAAGAAGGGTTGTCAAATTAGGGAATAATTTTTTTATCATACAATAATCAAAATATTTTGATGACTTGGGGGGCAATTAATTAGAAAAGAAAAAGCTTGTGAAGTCCGAACTGCGTGAAGTAATGCCCAAAGCATACAACATTTTATTGATCTCTGACCAAAATGTTTTGGTAGAAGCTCTCTCTTCATAAAATGACACAACACTATTACCCCAACTAGGGCTATAACTATTCCCACTCATCCTGAGAATGACTTGCATATTAGTATATATGCAATGCGTAAAACAAACTGATTTCTCATTCCACTTTATTCTTTCACGCTCTTGGCTTTTGTACACAGCGAACCAAGTTGATCTAGTCGTACAGAAGGCGATAATTCGTGGCTATATTGATTCCTCTTGTGCACTGCTGTGTCGAGGTAGGCACCTCCGATACAGTAGTTTCTCCCCAGATCTTCTCTTTCCCACCTTTTCTAAAGCCTCGTGTTGATAGGTAGCGGATAGTTAACGACAGAAGATGACTATATGATTGTGCCATCCTCAATGGTTGCCTTCTCTACTATGACGGTGATTCCTGATCGGATGTAGAACCCTTTCTCTGGCCGATCAGCTTCTATGACCCCCTAAAATCACATTGAAGGGCAACTTCAATGGATAATCTTAAAAAGAAACAACGAAAAGAAAAGGGAAACGGTCAAGCAGGCTTACATCTTTGTTGGTGATGATCACATCTTTGCCTATCTTTGCATTTCTGTCGATGATACAGTTCCTAAAGGGAAAGATCCGAAATGAGACATAAAAGATGGGTTATTCTTTCACAACAGTTACCAACTTACACTGGATCGTGAGTTTGTACCTGATTTTTGTGTTCCTTCCGATTCCGATTGGTACCTTTCCTTCAGCTAGAAGAGACGCAATCTCAGATTCAGTTTGGTAATGATCTGCACCCATCATCAAGGTGTCCTGCAAAAAATGAAGCCCTTTATGAAAAAATACTAGGAAACACGGGGGAACCAGATGAGTTACCTAGGCACGGATTCCGTATTTCGTACATCACAACAATTTGCAAATTACCTTAAGCTCGACACCAGAGTCCAAACGTGATCGTTCTCCCACGATGGAGTGCTCAACAGTGCATTCTCGGAGGAAACATCCGCGTGAGATGATAGCATCCTTAATCTACAAGACACAAATGAACCAATTAGGTCACAGAGGTTCCACGTAAAATGAAGCCAATGTAAAATGTAGAGATGAACATACCTTGCAGTTGTCCATCTTTGTAGGGGGGAGGAACCGAGGTGATGTATAGAAAGGTGTCTTTGGGTCATAAAATTCGAACTTGGGACGCTGTATCCAAAGAAAAAATAGCTAGCTTATCCACCATATTTATCATATATATAAATGTCACATTTTCTTTTTTGAGCTTTTTAAGAGAGTTGTGGGTACAAATTCACGTTTAACTATTTTTTAAAGATTCATTTCAAACTCTTCGGAGTCACATGTGCGCAGGGCTGTAAGGCTTTAGACAACTAGACTGATGCAAAATATCCGCCATGCAAATATAGGTTGAAAATCGAATCTAACCTCTGCGGTCAAGGCCAAATTAGCTTCATAGAAACTCCTCAGGCTTCCAATATCTTCCCAGTAGTCTGTAAACAAATATGCCTGTAAATACAAGATTACAAGAACTAGTGAATTATACAAGATATAAAAGACAATGGAAATGTCGAAAGTACAAAAATGCTGAACGGATATATATAGCTCGATTTGTGAAAGAAAATCCATTATCACAGTCTACTATTAGACCTTTAGAGTAAAGAGCACTACAATAAAATGAAAACATTGAAAAAGTAATACTGAAGTTTTGGAAGTCAAATACCTGAATATTTTGGTCGTTCACTGCAGAAGGCAGTATTTCATATCCAAAATCATTGGCTGTTGGGTATGCTTGAGTTAGAAGCTTAAGCAGCACCTCTGTTTTAAACACGTATACTCCCATGGATGCAATGTAAGGATTTCTCAAAGCATCTTCTCGAGGCAATCCTAGAATTTGGGTATCAACTTGCTGCAACACAGCACATATCAAAATGCTTTAGTGCCCACCTAATTTCAACGATGTGAGCAAAGACATAAGGACTGCCGTAGCTTATTAAGCAGGTTGGTTTAATAGATTCAGCAACAAATATAGTCTCAAAAAACATAAACTCCCATCGATGCAATGCAAGTATTTCTCCCTGAATCTTATCAAGGCAACCCTTGAATTTGGATCAACACACCACATGATTTGGTGCATGACTAATTTCAACTATATGGACAAAGGCATGAAAATAACTAGCAGATTTTACATTTCAGAGCCTGCTCTTAAGCATATGAGTTTTCAGGTAGCTGCAAGGTAGGAGACCTAGAAGTGAGGATCGAACCCTAGCCCTTGGCATCCTATTTTAAATGCCACTTGTAATAGACAGGACATGAACTTCACATACTCTAAACTCAAGTAGTGGGACAATGTTTGAATCATCAATCATGGAACTTCAAATAAGAATATTATGTCCTATGGAGAATCACTTATAGTAGGCTTAGACCTTTCGGTTTCACATTCTAGCATTACTAATTTAAGCAAATAAAAAAGAAGACACCAAATATGTAACTGAAGAACACAAAGAGCCTGACTCACCATGCCTTCCAAGTCAGCCCCCCTTGGTTTCTCCCTAAACTGGATAACCCGGCCATTGCTATCTATCTTCATCAGTCCATAATCAGATGCGCGGCTGGAAAAAGGAACAAACTTAGGAGAGACTGGATAGAAAAAATATTTTGAAAAGCGAAGAACTAAAAACAAAATCCTGTCAGATAAATCTTTTTCCGTTCTTGCTGTCTGCTCCAAGCAGAACTAGCACGCAAGAAGAGTCATCTATGAAACAAACATTCAAAACCAAACATAAAAGTGCTGCAGCATACCTTTCACCCACAGGAACACATGAAACAGTAATATCAGAATTTCTGTCGATGTGGTTCTGTACAAGAATAACCAAAGAAGTCAGTATCCTTACTTCAGCTCGGTCACAAAGCGTTACATTTTGATGAGCATGAAATTGGTTACCTGCACGAGATCCATATAGTCCATCCTATAGAGTTGATCCCCAGACAATATTAGAACATTTTCAATGTGCTTATTCCTGGCATCCTGTACACAAAAAATTCAGGACATCCTAACTTTCCTTTGTTCTCTGAATACTACTCTAAAATTTGTAATTGTTGCAAGAAAAGTTCCAAAATTCTTACCTCAAAGAGCCATATAAATTGCCTAACAGCATCAGCTGTTCCCTGAAACCAGTTCTTTCCAGATTCTCCTGCAGTTTGTGTGGCCGCCAAAACCTGGTGCCCAAAATTTGACAGCGTTATTTTATTACTTTTAGGCCAAAATTGACACTCTCATATCATCTGAGGATTCAAACCGTAGATTTCTCCTTCTTTGGTTTTTTTTTTTTTTGGGGGGGGGGGGGGGGATCAAGGGAGAACAGATGTTACCTCTACAAAGCCATCCCCGAAATTGATACCATTCCCATGATAAGTACGGTAAATGTGGCGATTAAGGGAGGCAGAATTGAACTGGGTTAATATAAATATTTTGCCTATTCCACTGTTGATGCAGTTGCTCATTGGAATATCAATAAGCCTGTAACACCCGCCAACAGGAACCTGCATAAAACTTGACCAAGTAAATACATGTTTCCACCCCTACTGTCTATACTAGTTAAGCTAACTAACACGCACATCATTTCTTACCCAATAGAGCCCTGCGCTTTACACACAAAATTCTTGACATAGTAGTAGTTTTACACTGATCTAATATGAACAGTCTCCAAAGAAACACAACCTCACCCATAACAAATTTTTGCCCTGAAATTGAACAAAAATTTACTTACTGCCGGAGTGGCTGTTCTGCTGGTAAGAGGAAAGAGTTGAGCTCCTGCTCCACCTCCCAATATGATTGAGACCACATTTTTAGGGTCGGCTCTTCGCCTTTCAAAGATTGGCGTCTCAATCGTCTGCAATCAAGATCAGATCAAATAAGAACAGGAAATACAGAAACTACATAGTATACTATACTATACTTAAGGAATTGCAGATAAACTAGGCATCCCACACTTTTTCTACTTCTACTTCAAATTTGAGATTCACAAAGAAACATTTAGAAGGTACTGACATCATATTGAACTGGGCATGAATGAATCAAATAAAATCTCACAACAAGAGAATAAATAGAAAAATAAATAAATATCAGATGGCAATTGAACTTACAGCGGTTTCAGGAGCATTCTTTGACGTCAAAACAGAGTAAGCAACACCAGGCTTGATCTTCCTAACTCCATGACCAACCGTCAAATTTTTGGGCAACTGAGTAACCAAGAAATTGCTATTGAAACCCCCTCTAATTCTCTCTCTCCCAAACCCATTTTCCACATCGGTCAACCCACTTTTCCCAGCTCTTCCTAGATGGCTGTTTGCTCCAAATGTTGCACAACAAGACTCCATCTCAATTTTCAACAAAATGCCAACGTTTTACCCTTTTACAACTGAAATCAAAGTGCCCAGATCAAAATGGTGAAGAAAATTGCAGAATCCCAAGTTTTCAGTAACTCAAATAAAGAGACAACTAGAATCTAAGCAGCCAAATAAAGTAAAAAATCACAAAGTAATACCAAAACTTTGAAAAGGGGTCAGTTACACAGACATTTAATTCATATATACTCATATTTAATTCATAAATTACACACAGTGCGCAAGATTATAGTAAACAAACAAGCACAAAAAGGGGGAGAGAAAGAAAAGTACCTTTTCAAATGGAAGAAACCCAGAAGAAGAAAAGACTGACCCAGATGAAAAAATGAGAAACTGAGGATGGGAAAGCTGGGGATTTTTGGGGTTGATGAGGAATGAAGAACAAAATGTAGAAATTGGGGGCATGAATGCGTGAAGTAGGGGAAGAGAAAGTTACGGGCTTTATTGACCTGTGCGCTCCCTCCCCCTCTCTCAGAATGCCTGAATAATTGGGGGTTTTTTGGTTGGGGGGGGGGGGTGTCTATCAAAATTTGCCTTGAAAAACTAACAATTATTTGATATATAGTATTTTTGACGGGGAATTGAAATGAAATCTGATCGTTTTCTTCCTTACTATCTGTCTGTATGTATATGATCTGTTCCAGTCTCTCTCAAACTCACACTCACAAACAGCACACAACAACACAAATAAAAGAAAACCCTCAATTTGTTTCTTGGTTTTTTCTGGGGGTTCTAATTTACCACTTTGCTTTACAATTACAAAAATTCAAGTTACTACGTCTTTGATTTTCTCTCTCTCCCTCTCTCTGATCTGATTGATGATGATGGCATTACATTCTGGGCATTCAAGGCTGCTCCTACCGCCACTCACTATGAACCAAGCACCTGTCAATTTCACAGACAAACCCGACAAAACAGGCATCAGATTTTCAACATTAAAATCTCAGTGTTTTGGTTTCATTACAATTGGAAACCGTTGCTAATTTTAATTATGGCATGAACAGAAGGATAGCAGCTTCAATGACCACTCACAGTAAAATAAATAATAAATAAATAAGCTTTGAATGTGGGGCCCCCCCCGGGGGGGGGGGGGGGGGGGGAGTTTCCACATTTCATTCATGAATGTCTTGTCCCTTTTTTCTGTGTTCCAATAATATGTGAACGTAAGCATAAAAGTTGTTGTAAAGAAAGTTTCAGATCTAAACAATTGGCAGTGTTCTAAAGATCTTAATTTATGAACTAAATTGTTATATTATAACTTAAAAGGGTATATAGTTAGGGCCTATTTTTTCCGTTGTGAAATATGAGTTGGTAAATAAGTAAATTTGGTTGAGATTGATAAAAGTAGGTTGAAGTGAGTATTGTTTTGTTGAAGTGGATTGAATTTTTTTGTTTGATATGATTGGTAGAAATTGGTTAAATCGTGGAAAGTAGGTTTAAGTTGGTTGATTGAAGTTCGTGAAGTGAATTAAAGTTAGATTAAGTATGAAAAAAACAGCGCAAGATGCTATAAAATTTGGACATTTTGCTAATTAATCAATTAAAACTTAAAAGTTAAAGAAGAGAAAGAATTTTATGCATGATTACTTGTAGATATTAACTACAAAAATTGTTGATCTTTACACATATTTTCCTAATTTTATCAACAATAAAAATGTTGAAATATTTACCCCCGCGAGACCCATACTACAGTCCATTTGATAAAATTAATTCCGAACAAAATTAGCAATATTACATCATTATAAAATTATTAATATTTTTTTCTGATTTTTTAATTGAAAAATTCCTAATTTCAAATTACACTACATTACAAGGCTCAGAGTTTGATAGTATACATTTTCATGCAAGACCTCTACGAATGAGAGGAAGAAAAAGGACAATAGTGGGTAATATATCTGCCCTGCAGGTCACCACACTTTCCCCACCGTACACGTGTCACAAGGTTAGCGGTTTTGGAGATTTTCTTTAAAAAGTAATAAATAAATTAAGGGAAGATCTCTGAGCCGCCAGTATCAATGTTTTCACGGGATGGCGGGGATTTCAATCATATCTGTCCCATTGAGCAAGTGGGACCCATTTACTGAGAAATGTGGACCCACGATTGCTAGCCCATTAACATTGGCCCATAAATATCAGGCATCTGGGCCCACATATTGGACCTGAGATTTTGACTGATTGGAGGCCCATGAACTGTCACAAGGGTACAATCGTACAAATAGATGGAAGCAATGTACGTCCCGACAAAGCTCCACGTGGATTGCCGCCTCACGTTATTCTCGTTTGAGCAATGACACTTCCACTAGTAGGATATTATGTCTAGTGGCATCAAAGAATCTTCCCATGAGTGATTAATGTCTGTGGCTAGATTTTAGTGTTGTAGTGTTTGTGGTTTAAATTGAAAGTGTTCTTTGACTGGTGTATTTTTCAGGAATAATGTGACTCTTTTACTTTAATCTGATCAAAACATTAAACAACACACTTCTATGTAGAAAGAAAAGTAAAAGCTTTATTAGTGAATTTATCAATCATAACAGTAATTTCACTAAGTAATGAGTTTAAATGCAGCTATACCCCCCCCCCAACAAAACAAGGATGGATAACATAAATATCACCAGTAAATCATATGATGTCTTATATGTACAAAGTAGAGGGAAATATAATTATCGTATCGTATTTCTAGAAGTATGTTTGGTAAGAACCTCATAATATAGGTGAAAATGTATTTATATGTAAATTAAGTGTTTGACAAGATACTTATGTGGCTTATGAGAGGTATCATGAGATGCTTATATCGTATTTTTAGAAGTACGTTTTTTTTAAGGGTATAAATATATAATACAGTTGCCAAAAAAATGAGGGTAGTGTTGAAAGCTTCATATTGAAGGAGAGAAATGAAATTGAGGAACGTCGTTTTCCATCTAGTTCTCTATTTTCCTTTGATATTGTCTTGATTATCTTTATATAGTATATGCCCTTATATATATATATATATATATATATATGCACACAATGAAACTTATCAATGTCACAAGAGTTGGATTGAAAATGAGGGGGGGGGGAGAACTACTTTACATAAATTTTGCATGTCTGCTTTGATGGTGTGATCCAATAACCAATGTTTTCAACCTCACACCAGCGACTTTTTGCCAACTACATTTTAAGAAGTTACGATGTCAAAAATGAGAGTAAGTGCTTCCATTGGCGAAACCAAAATTCGATCTGTTATGTGACTATCACCTTCGGTTGGCCTTGCAAGTTGGTGACATGTGATTTTGGAATTCACTCACAACTCACGACCAAAACTATTTTGCATAAATTTTGCTTGTTTACTTTGATAGTTTGATCCATCCAATAAGCAGTGTTTTTAATCTCGCACCAACAACTTTTAGCCAGTTAAATTTTAACAAGCTGAGATGCCAAAAATAAGAGCAAATGTTTCCATCTGTTAAACCAAAACTCATTCTATTATGTGACAATTACTTTTGATTGGCCATGCAAGTTAATGAATGATGGCACTTCATTTTGGGAAAATTACCCAACAGTGTTGCTTTAATTTTAATATTACTCAAAGGTTTCGTCCTTACAGTGAGGTGTTGCTCTGAGGAATAAGCGGCGCAGCTCGAGTAGTCTCTTGGTGATTTACTTTGTTGCCGTTCAATGCTTGCTGCTCATCCTTTCTTTTACCGTGGCCAACACTCTACAATATCTCTCTCAGCTCTCTCTTCTTGCAATCAGTTATGGAGATACTTTAAAAAAAATATAAAGAATTTAGAAGTTAATTAAAATTAATTTTAAAACTAACCAAATTTTAATACAGTGAAAGTTTTTAAAATATTAATATAAAATTTTTTTATTAAAATTTATATTTACAAAGGTAGTTTGTCAATAATTAACACTATTTTTTATTAAAAAAGAATTAACAGTAAATGATGTCATTAATAGCAACTTTTTGGAAATTATTTTTAATAACTTAGAATTAATTATATTTTATAATATGATTAATATTACATATTAAATTAATGATCTTATAAAAAAATCAAATTAAAACCTGAAATTTGAGGTATACAATTACTCTTCTTATTTTTAATTCTTTATTCTGCTAAGTATTTTTAAAGTGAAAATTATTATTTCTTTTTTGTTGTACTTAATAGAAAATTCAGGTCTTATATTTTTTTATTTTAAGTAAAATATTTGAAATCTTATCTCTAATATTCTTTTCTTGATATAAATAAATTAATTTTAATATTTTGTTATCCGATTTTAATAAATTTAATTATAAATTGACAACATGATTGCATTATATCAATAAAATAATAAAGGTACTTAATTTTCTTGTTTAATAGTTTAATATAATGGCATGGTCAAAATGTGTGTGTATATATGTATTAAACAAGAAAATTAAGTTACACACACACACACACACATTTTGACCATGCCATTATATTAAACTACTAAACAAGAAAATTAAGTTGCTTTATTATTTTATTGATATAATGCAATCACGTTGTCAATTTATAATTATTTTAATTTCTTATCTAATGCACTAATTTAATGCAAATAAATATGCATATATATGCACACACACATGCATAATATTGTAAGGGTGTTAGCTTTTAATTATTCAGGCTTTTTGTTGCATAAGTTAGTATTTTTGTACCCTGTTTCTACTTTACATCTGAGTCTAGTGTTTTTTATGAGATTGTAAGGATTTTGGCCAAAGAAAAATCGAGTTTACTTGAAAAAAAGATAAGAGGAATCAAGACCATGAAGATACAAGGTTTAGTTGCTTACATGGTCTAGTTAACCCCAGTTGTCATAATCAGTAAGCCTGGGCTAGGGTATATAGTCAACCTAAGTTAGCGTATATGATTAAAAAACTTAATATATTCGGTGACAATCCCTATACTTGTAGCCCTATTTAGTTAATAACAAATAATGCTTTCCTAATATTAATCATATAGTTTACACTTAAACCTTAGTTCTTGATACTAATCTTAGAGTTCACACATAAATCATACATACTAAATATTAAATGATAAAACTTAGGATTTCGTATCGTATTTGTTTTTATAATAAACCCTATTCCAAAACTATAAATTATCTATTTTTTTCTATGTTCTTTTATTTACTTCATGTCTTCTTATTTATTACTTCTTATTTTGATTTATCTTTTTAAGAAACTACAAAAAAAGTGGAAAAAGATCATTTATTCGTCCCTTGATAAAGTTAGCCAAAACAATAACAATGATGTTTCTTATGAAAAAAACAAATGAATAGATCATAAACTTAATGAACTTAAAAGATTAAACAAAAATTAAAAAATGATGACTTTTGAATATTGAACTATAATGAAATTTTCAATTGAAAATATTAAATTTATGTTTAAAATCGGATAACAAAATATTAAAATTAATTTATTTATATCAAGAAAAGAATAGTAGAGATAAGATTTCAAATATTTTACTTAAAATAAAAAAATACAAGACCTAAATTTTCTATTAAGTACAACGAAAAAGGAATAATAATTTTCACTTTAAAATACTTACCAGAATAAAGAATTAAAAATAAGAAGAGTAGTTGTATACCTCAAATTTAAAGTTTTAATTTAATTTTTTTATAAGATCACTAATTGAATATGTAATATTAATTATATTATAAAACATAATTAATTCTAAGTTATTGAAAATAGTTTTCTAAAAGTTGCTATTAAGGACATCATTTACTGTTAATTCTTTTTCAATAAAAAATAGTGTTAATTATTGACAAACTACGTTTGTAAACATAGATTTTAATTAAAAAAAATTTATATTAATATTTTAAAAGCTTTCATTGTATTAAAATTTGGTTACTTTTAAAAGTAATTTTAATTGACTTCTAAATTCTTAATATTTTTTAGAAAACATCTCCATAATTGATTGCAAGAAGAGAAAGATGAGAGAGATATTGTATAGTGACGGCCACGGCAAAAGAGAGGATGGGCAACCGCTCATAGAAACAACACAAGTCACCTTTGAGTAATATTAAAATTAAAGTAATATTTATTGGTAATTTTCAATTTCGGCATTCACTTCCATTCTATTATGCGACAGTTACTTTTGTGGATGGGCCTTGTAGGCTGGTTAGTGGTGATATTTGTTTTTGGAATTCCCTCTCATTCTGTTTGGTGACAACCACTTTTGATTGGCCTTGCAAGTTGGTGGATGTTTGATGTTAGAATTCACTCACAAGTCACCACGATATCCTATTTGCGGCAGATCTTTATTAGGGCCCCCAGGCCCTTGTGAAATCAACCATTATTATTATTTTTTTTTTCAGGGACTCTTTCATCGAACTACAACAGGCACCAATTCCGGACAAGAAGTTTTTCATCATCCAAATTTCCCTGTTTGTTTTCCAAGCTTGAAATCAAGAGCTACATTCAAAATTAGAGAAGTTACGAGTGTACTTTAAATTGTAGCGAACAAGCCATCATTTATTTATCTATAAAAATGAAATTTAGGACGATAAACTACTCTGTGTTTAAATAAACGTGCTCTCCTGATAAATAGAACAAATGGGCATCAAGGGAAAATTTCCAAGACTCAGCATTTGGCAACACAACTCGAGTATAGTGGATCACTGGAAAGCTGTAAAAAGCACTGTCAACTAATGAAAACCCAATGGCAGTCAAAATTTGGGGGGGGGGGGGGGGGGTTAGGCCCCCCTTGAAAGAGTTAAAAGACATAAAAGCTAAGGGATCAAAGATCTCTAGGCAGTAGCAGGATTAACTTTGTCATTAGTAGCTCTGGTGTAAATCTGCAGGCTGGCATGGTGTGCAACCATCTTGATAGAACCTCTAGCCAAAAGTTCTCTGATAGCCCTCCTTGCAAGTGATCCATTTATCTGACGGGGAGAAAAGTCAGAAAACATCAAGATGACATCACTCATTAGCTAAATTGAGAAGATGACATCACTCATTAGCCAAATTGAGAGAGTACAATTGCGCAAACCAATTACAAATAGACAATCAGGAAATTTAGCCTTGAGTCGTTCGCCTCAACATCTATGGAGTTGAATTCAATTAGGACTTGTGAATTTGAATCTGGGGTGGCAGGTTTCACTTGTAAGGGGAAGTATAAAGTGAGTAGGGTAGTAGGCTACTAGCCCCCCCCCCTCCCACCACAAAAAGCACGATCCTGGTCCCAAGAACAGATGACAGTCCCAGACTCACTAGTAGAGCAAGCTGAATTCATCCAATGACTCAATAGTGGCACTTCCCGCAACCAACAATTCCAAGGCACCAGAAATAAGAGGTCCTACAGTCCTACATAAATCCAATCCAGAAACTTTCATGGTGTAAAGTCTTTAAACGGTAAGTGCTGGTGATCGACATTCCATAGCAATTTGCAAGTACACTAGTGACTTGTGAGGGACTTCTACCATTAGAGATACACAAAGACACACCTAGCAATTAAAATAACCATTTCAGCATATATCAAGCTTTTATTTCTCCAACTTCTACCTTTAGTAAGATCTTTGCCGCATATTTGGCTATTTGCTGCTTTGACTTCTCTACCCGTAAAAGAAATCCCAAATCAGTCAACAAAGACTATCCTAACCATGTATCATTGTATCTTTAGAAAGGCCAAATTTTCAACCTACAAAAGTCAGAACCTCACAAATCTCCCATCAAAAGCTCCCAGATTCACTTCCAAGTTCCAACTAAAAAAAACCCAAGTAGAAAGCATCATCAGCACAAGATATCAATAAAGTTGGTCATCAAATGCAGGCACCACTGATGTAATGAAGGGTGCCATAGGTGGTGAGACCTTACTCCGGCAATCTTCCCACCTAAAAAAAGGGTTTCTTCGAAAAGAAAATGCCCAAGTATCTCCTTGGCCTTCGAAAGGTTAAACCAAGAAGACTGTCCCTCTATAGGCAACAGTGGCAAACTGAATTTGCAAACATGCACCAAAATGAAGGACAAACCAGCTGTTTTCTCCAAAATATCACATTTGTCCACGAATCAAATGGTCTATACAATCCATTTTCTCAACAAATCCAATTGCCAAGAAGACCACATTGAAAGCCGGAATTAAGTGCAACAAAGCAGGTTCAAGTATAAGTATGAACGATACTACCCGCACCAAAGCAAGCATAAATTGAACAAGACACTCCACCTAAAAAAATAAAAAGCTCAAATGTGGGAAAATGAAAGTTAAAGAAGAAGCATACCCTGAAACGCTCGGAGAGAGTAGCAGGGGTGACAACCTTCTGTTTACCAGCATCAGCAAGCAGCTTGTCAAAGGTGGCATTGTCAAATAACACCATGTTGTTCACCTTCTCCTTTTGCTTTCCCTTGCTCCACTTCTGTCATTTTTAAGCAAGACTACCCTCTGTTAAAATCAAATAGCTAAAATTGGACAGATCTATAAACCCATACATTTCTCAACATTTTCAACAATTATCATTACGAATTAAATCCCCAGAAAGAACAAAATACATATGTCAACCATTATAGTTTCCACATTTTACTTTCAAAATAAGTAGAACTGTTTTAAGTAACAATTATCTCTAACAAGTCACACACAAAATCAACACAGCGTATAAGATTATTATCTTGCAACCCAAAGAAAGTGAAACCGCGCAAGTACTAACAACCTCTTACAAAACCTACATAAAATCAATACAATGTATGCAAAATCTCATCTTGCAAACCAAAGAAAGCGAAAATTAATAATTTCTAACAGTTTTACGCGAATTAACGATTCTACAGAAGATCAAATTAGTTTAGACCGAATTTGAGTGATAATGAAAGAGAGAGGGATCAAGAGGGACCTTCTTCTTCTGTTTTCCCCCGGATTTGGCGGGCTTGGATGAGGGAGGCGGGGCCTTGTCCTTCTTCGGGGCCTACAATAGCAGAAAATTCAACATACGTTAATCAATCGAAGCTCAACAACAATGGCGGATGAAGAGCTAGAGTGAGAGAGAGAGAGAGAGAGAGAGGACTACCATTGTCAAAGGATAGAGAAAGTGCGAAAGATCGAAGAAGAGAAGAGAGCGAGAGTGACTGCAAAGGATCTGATACGGCCCGCTGTGGAAAGAAAAACCCTCTGTTTCTGCCTGCTAGGGTTTTCAATTTCCATCATTCGTGTTTCCCTCCCGAATTTTTTTTTAAATAATTAAAGTTATTTAATCTGTTTGGGCTAGTTGTTCTACGAGCCCAATACCTTCGGCCCATTTTACCACCTCCCCCAGTGTTGCGGCCGTACGGGTGGATGCAAACGGGCTTCGAATTCAGCGGGGGGTTTTTTCTTTTTAATGAAAATTAGGATATCTTGTTATTTTTATAGAAAAAGAAAGTTCATGAAAAGTCATACATGAACTACATTATACTTAGATTTAAACTATGATGTTTAAACTCTTTTCAAAATCTTCTCTTATAGAAAGTAAAATTCACTTGTCTTTAGATCATATTGCTGCAACAACATGAAGGAAAACTATGTAGGTATCTAATTGTTAGTAATTCGGTTAAAAGTTAAAACCCTTAATCCCCCAACCACGCCATCAGATGAGTACTGGGCCTTGAGGAAGGGGCTCCAATCCACAGTGGGCTAATCGGGTGAAGGGAACCTAACCTCGTCTAGGTCCACGGGGTAAGACATATACAAAATTACTATTTTGCCATCAACCACAATCCCTTGTCTAGGCCCGCCTCATCTACATGGTCCAAAAAAGGAAAGCAACCTTGTATAGAGATTTGGGCTTTGATATACTCAACGCCAAAGATTTCCCTTCTTGAGAAAGAACTTACATTTCCCTAGAAAGAAAAAACTCTCTTTCTTGATAGTTTTTTCCCCCTCTTGATACTTGTGTTGACCTAAGTGTCAGAGGGGCATTCCTCGGATCTAACATCCAAGGCGGGCCTTCTTTGCAAGATTGGAGGAGAAAGAACGAACATCGTTTTGATGCGTCTGCCATCTCATAAGCCACTTTTCGCCATCTCATCACCCTAGAAAACTATGTTCAAAAATAGTTAGACACATCAATTTCTTACCGAAAAGTACTCAATGGGACAGCCGTTAATTTGTCTCAGATGAGATGACCAAGTATGTATGGTTCCTTTTTCGTCCAACATATATTACTTCACGCAATGCTATAGCTGATTTGATTGGGAAATAAGCTGATTGGTTGTCTATGGTAAAAGAATGGGCAATATTAGTAACAGTGCATCAAAGATGTAGCTTTGCTACAATAGATTACAGTGGTGGAGAAAGAGAAAAGATATGAAAAGCGAAAAAAATGGTAAAAGTGTATAAATTTCGCTAATTTGCAGTTACTTTTTTATGAGGAGAA
>JACYFF010031955.1:1384585-1432893 GCA_017589665.1 Selenicereus undatus | reverse complement strand
GGGAAGGAACCTTTTTTTTTTTTGGGTTTGGAGGTATGTACAAATTTTGGGAGGGTGGAGGAATTACAAGTTTTTCGTTGTTAACTCCTGTGGTTTGCCTTAAAGGCTTCAACCTTAGTACATATACTACTTCCATCCTTTAATAGTTAGCAATTAGCAACTTATGGATTCTAATATACTACTTATTAGCTTGTTTAAATCGATGAAGTATATATATTATTTGTAGCAATCCTAGCTTGAATGAGTGATGTTAGTGTGGCACATCAACTCCAAATAGTAATCTTTAGTCCAATAGTATGGTGTTGGAGATTCATACCCTCTTTATAATTAAAGTTCGAGCTCAATGGCCATAAATTCATGAGTGAAATATCGCTTTGTCAATTTTTGGCCTTGTTCTCTTCAATTTATTTTTTGTAGAATAACTTTAGATAAGTTAAGGTCAGCGAATAAGTTCATAATAAATTTAGAATTAAGTCCAATAAATAAATTCAGAATAAGTTGAAATAAAATTAGTTTATAATAAGCTTAGGCAAAATAAATTGAAGAGAATACGACTTAAAATTGATAGTGGAAATTACAATTTATGGCTGAAAACCATGTGCCCATTACTCATTATGACATTGGTCCTGTTTGGCAAACAAATGTTAGCTGTTAGCTGTTTGTATTAGCTGTTAGCTATTTGAATCAACTGTTTGTATTAGTTATTTGAATTAACTGTTTTTAGAAAAATTATTTAGTGAAATTAGCTATTTTAAACAAAGTTGTAAGATAAAAAGCTAATTTTTCAAAAAACTATTCCGAAAAGCTAATTAAATTAACCTTTTTAAATAAACTTTTTAAATCCAAAAAACTCTCGAAAAAGCTGTTTAATAAACACTCCCTATCAACTTGCTTGTGTGAACGCCGCAGGCCCCTTCTTCATTATCAACTTGCTTTGTCTGAATGTCATCGTCGGTAGGCCCATTGTTCATTGTGATCCCGTATATTCTGCTCAAAATGGCAGATAAGGTGCATAAATAGGCACAGTTTTGGACTTTTGAGTGTAGTTTGGAGTTTGTACACTCCAAACACAGTATCACTAACGCTTGACCGACTAAAGTTTAGCCATAACTTAACTCGACTCATCAATTACGAAGACAAAACCCGTAAAAGAAACCATATCTACTGGAATGCCTCCTGATGGCACGACTTGCTCATTATCTGATAAATAATTGATGCAGTCATTGTTAGGATTCATTCTTTTAAATTTCCTAGCTATATAAAACTACAATTTCTCCTCAAGTTGCATATAATTCCAAGTCCTCAAGTAGCCTAAAGGGTGCCATAATTAGAATCTCGGAACATGGTTGATGGTCCGAATAAGGCCATCCCCACCCACTGACATGCGTTCCACTGAGTGGGCCTAGGTTCCACAAAAAGTGGCGTTTGGTAATGCCCCTAAATTAAACATGTTTCATTGTTTATGTTCTCCTTAATAAGTCACTCAATTGTAATATGATGAATCCAATGATAGGGACATTACCGTTGTCCAAAAAGACAAGGCTTGAAACATGAATGCTATATATAACACAGTTAAGCATAACTTCAATCATACACATACACACTTGATCAATCCATATATAATCAACTGTTAACCAGTAAAAGGTTTTTACACAATAGTAAAAACAATTCACCATGTAATCTGCATCTCCATCTACTGAAGAATTCCAAATATAGCTTTAAAGTATACATATACTGCATTACTTCTGATCCATCCGGATTCTCTTGCTCAACTTATTCTCTTCCACTGGTTTACTATCATGAAGACGATTTTCTGAGCAATTTCCTAAAACAAAACACGAAAAAACATTTTGAACTGTGAGCTTAAGTTCAGTACATACATTCCTTAATTGTTAAATGATCATTGAAACACTGATTGGGTCCGCTTTGCAATTCATTTTAAGTTAAAACAGTGAATGAGAGGATTGTAAAACTGCATTGCTAATTATTATCTGATAGTGAACCCCTTGATACTGTTACGATCTATGGATAGGTGTACACTTGCCAAGCTAATCGGGGACCTGACCTGAAGCCACATGGCTAATTGAAGGGCGAATGCCCTATAGATGATAACTGACGGGATCACTAATTAACTGATAAATCACTGTGTAAACTGATTAATTGGCGTACTTACCAGAATATGATAACGTTGATAAATACACTTTGATTTCTAAAGATACAGGCAATGGACGTACCTGAAGTCTTTAAAATGATATTTCACTTGATAATACTTATGCACAATGGAAACAATCGACTATGCTCCGATTCTACTAAAAAAATGTAATTATAGGTAAATGTAGTTAGTAAACAATATTTACTCCCGGAATTTGTAACTTTAATGGAAATTGATTAATTAAAGAGCTTTCACAATTCCAATAATTCAATATAAGATAAGTTACAACAAAATGATTTGAAAAAATAAATCAATTAGGGTTATTGAACTTGAAATACAACAAAATGAAATAAAATATACCAAATTGGAATGATTAAGGTGATAATGAAAAGATTTTAATTGATATAAATGAAATATAGGTTTCTGATATTTTCGAAATGGATAATGGAAAGTGTAATGCTTCTGAAATGGATAGTAGAAGGCTTAATGTCAAGAGAGGTGTTGTGAGGTTCACAAAAACTCAAATAACCCCAACTGGGTCCAATAGATACTGATTTGAGTCATTACTCTCCCACTTCTCAAATTTCATTTTCATGCTCATTTAACTTAATTTTCCAACCCAAGTAAGCTTTTATACATAATCAAACTTGTTGAACCCACTACACTTTGTAATTTCCTTGCAATACCAATAATTATATAGAAACTTTTGAAAATGTTTTCAAATGTCATGATTTCTGCATTCACTCATGTTACCGTTTGATGGTCTGCATTAAAAAATCCATATCTTTCAATACCGACCTCCAACTAAGATGTAAAACCCCAATATGAAAATCTCATAATGTCCACTAAAACTTTTATTTAGGACAAAAAGCATGATTCACACAGTAAGATCCCCAAAATTAGGGTAGAACACGGACGTGCACAATTTCAGTTCAATCTGCGCAATCGTAGCAAAACGACCATAAATTTTTCCACAGAACTCAGATTAAGGTGATTCAAAAGGCATGTGAAAGCTAACTCATTGATATATCCATACACCAAAAATCACAAATTTTCAATGATCCAATCAATACCAGTTTTTTCGTAAAGTCCACTGTTCAAAACTGCTCCCAGTTTCGATGTATTCTGCGCAGTTTTTAGTAAAGTGGACATTGAAAGCCCATTGAAATTAAGTAATTCCAAATCCCATTGAAAGCTAACTCGTTGAGTTATCAATCCACCAAAAATCATAATTTTTCAATGTGCAATACTGTACCAGTTTAATCCCGAAAGTGACCCATATTTCTGGTCTGTTTATAGCTCAATCAGCACATATTTGCAAGCTTTTCTTCACATAAACCCCCAATAAAATCACTCTTTATTCATCCAAAACCATACCAACATTACCATAATCATTTATAATGATAAAGATTTCAAAATCAAATATAAAATAATCCAAATCCATCACTTCAAACTTAAACTAGCATGATCATGAACAATCTCAACTCCCACATGCTTTTATGCTTAACGAACACTTAAACACTTCAAAGATAGCTCTTAATCTTATCAAAATATCATGATCAACAAGAAAAACCAATAAAAACAAGATTAAGAATCAAAAATCGGGATTGGAGTTTAGTCACTTGATGCTTGAAAAAGGAGGTGTGAATGATGCTTGAACAAAGGGGGATGCGGCCGGTGGCTGGAGGGGTGTTGGGGGTGGCTGGATGGTGGTGTTTCTGGTGGTGGTTTCCGGCAGAAAAGGGGCAGTAATGGATGGCAGTAGCAGCCAGCAGAAATGAAGAGGAAGAGAGGGAGGAAAGTCTTGATATTTTGGTGTGATTGTCTTTTTACTTGGTTGAGAATGAAAAAACAAAACACTTGGCTGCAAATTTATCCCTCAAAAGTAACCATGGTTAATTAGCTAGGTTAGTGATACAACTTGTTGGGCTCCAACTTTGGGCCAAAATTGGTCTTGAATGAGCTCGGGTTCGGAAAGAAAGCAAAACCATAAGCGATTAATTTAATTTTTGTTTTCAAAGCTCGAAATTAAATTTTTGTAATGTCATGAAAAATAATTTAATCTTTTAATCCATAATTATCGAGGCCTAATATCAATTTCTCTGAAAAATTATTTTCGATAAATGAAACTCGAATTGCAAAGTGGAGCCCCAAATGAACTCTCCCAACTGGGATGATTAAATGAGATAAATAAATGTGAAAAATGAATTACATGACTTAATTAAATAAATCAACATGATTTAGGGTTATGCTATTACACGTTTGGTGTTGCCAGCGTAGGAGAAACGAGGGTAGGCATGCGCGTAGCCTCTGCAGTCCGTTCATTCCCTCATTCCAGCTTTTCTTGATTTTTTATTTGTTTTTTCCTTTTTTTTTGCTAAAAAAATTATTTAGATAGTTATCAAAAAAAGGTTGTGTATTATGAAGTGGGTTCCCAAAAAATATTTTATTGGATGATTTATGTTGAAGTTCCATTGGTTGGAGATGTGATAAAATATGAGTACCAAATTAGTGGAGCTTTTGCTTATGTGGCAAGCTTGAGTTTTAGTTTTTGGAATTAAGGCTGAGAATGCTCTAAGGGAAAGTCCACAGGCGCAAGTGTGACAGGATTAGCTTGATCATTGCCTTACTCTGACATGCTAACTCACACTAGGAACATCTCCTGCGAACCACCATTCAATAATGAGATTTCTACTAATTTCTTCTGAACATGGTTACCCCTTCTTGGACCTTATAAGAGTCACATTGATCGAGTACATTGTCACAAGTGATCCACTTATGGTAAAGAAAGAGAGTGAAGGTTTAGAGACTCAAATGGACATAGAGAAGATTGGAATTGGACAATGTGGCTATGCAAACAACTATCTCCTTCAGGTTTCTCTTCCCTTCTATCTAACGTATGTAATTGTATACACTAATCATAGATCAATTATAATTCAAATGATTCGACACTATATACGCTGATTCTGTCTTATTTAAACTTCTATATTATTCTATCGAAATTTCTGTACATAAATCGTTTGAAATGAAAATACAAATGTTGATATCTATGTTGACATGATTACCAAAATTTAGAGAAATTGAAAGGAATGAAGGGGGCAGTGTAACTACAAGAATAACATTTGTTTGCATATTCTTTGATCATCTAATTGTTTTTCATTAGTTCTTGATTTGGTGCAGAGTTGTTTTTCATTAGTTATCTTTACTTAACGTTTCTTTTACTTTTTTCTTTTTTTTTTGGGTTGGTGGGGGTTGGATGGCATAGAGAACAACAATAGCAAAGGCAAGACCAGTAGTAGAAGAAAGCTTAGGGGAGCTTTATCAAACCCTACATCCAGAATGCCTCATGGTGGCTGTCTGGCTGACATGGACGTGAATTCATGAGCGAAGTACCTTCCTCGACCATGTTCTCTTTGATTTATTTTTTTGTAGAATAAGTTCAGAATAAGAGTTTAAAATAAGTTTAGAATTAAGTTCAGTAAATAAATTTAGAATAAGTTCAAACAAGGTTAGTTTATAATAAGTTCAGGCGAAATAAATTGAAGAGAATAGAACCTAAAATTGATAGTGAAAATTACAATTTATGGTTGAAAACCATATTCCCATTACTCATTATGACATTGGCCATATTTGGCAAACAGCTGTTAGCTATTTGTATTAACTGTCAACTGTTTGAATCAACTGTTTGTATTAGCTATTTGAATTAGCTGCTTTTAGAAAAACCGTTTGACGAAATTAGTTATTTTTAACAAAGTTGTGAGACGAAAAACTAATTCTCCAAAGAGCTATTCCAAAAGGCTAATTAAATTAGCATTTTCAAATCAGTCTTTTGGACCTCAAAAGTTCTTCCAAAAATCTATTCCATGAAACACTAAATTAACTTTCTGACTAAATCAAATAATTAATTTTAATCTAAAAAACTCTTTTTAGCAAAAAAACTTTTTAAAAAGCTGATTAACAAACATTCCTATCAACTTGCCTGTGTGAATGCCGTAGGCCCCCATTCATTATCAACTTGCTCGAGCGACTTAAAGTTTAGTCACCTCGTACATTAAATAATTGATGCAATCATCGTTAGGATTCCTTCTTTTCAACATGTTTAAAATCCTACATTAAATGCATTTTGTCATTTCCTAGCTATACAAAACTAATTCCAACTCCTCAAGCTGCATATAATTCCAAGTCCTCGAGTGGCCCTAAACAGTGTCATAATTAAAATCTACGAACGTGGTTGATGGTCCACGGCCACAAGTGTGACACGAGTAGGCCAGGTGACCATTGCCTGACTCTGACATGCTAACTCACACTAGTACTACCTCGTACGAACCACCTTCAATAATGAGACTTATCCTAACTTCTTCTGAACGTGGTTACCCTTTCTGGGGCCTTATAAGAGTCACATTGATCAAGAAAATTGTCACAAGTGATCTACATAGAGTGGAGAAAGAGAGTCAAGGTCTAGCGACTCAAATGGACATAGAGAAGTTTCTTCACATGAACCAAGGAAATGGACAAAGTAGCTATGCAAACAACTCTCTCCTTCAGGTTTCTCTTCCCCTCTAACTAACGTATGTAATTGTATACACTAATCATAGATCAATTATAATCTAAATGATTCGGCACTATATACGCTGATTCTGTCTTGTTTAAACTTCTATATTATTCTATCGAAATTTCTGTACATAAATCGTTTGAAATGAGAATACAAATGTTGATATCTATGTTGCCATGATTACTAAAATTTAGAGGAATTGAAAGGTATGAAGGGGGCAGTGCAACTACAAGAATACCATTTGTTTGCATGTTATTTGATCATCTAGTTGTTTTTCATTGATCTTTGATTTGGTGTAGAATTGTTTTTCATTAGTTATCTTTCCTCAACGTTTCTTTTTTCTCTTTTTTGGTTGGTGGGGGTTCGATGGCATAGAGAACAACAATAGCAAAGGCAAGACCAGTACTAGAAGAAAGCTTAACGGAGCTTTATCAAACCCTACATCCAGAATGCCTCATGGTGGCTGACATGGGTTGCTCTTCAGGGCCGAATGCCCTGCTCGTCATCTCCGACATAATCAATATCATCGACGATACCTGCCGGACTTTAAACCGGCCAGTCCCTGAATTGGGAGTGTTTCTCAATGATCTTCCGGGGAATGATTTCAACACCATGTTCAACTCCCTACCAAGTTTGAATAGGAGGAAGAAACGAGAGAGAGGATGCTTTGTGTCAGGAACACCAGGCTCATTTTATGGAAGAGTCTTCCCTGCTCAATTCCTTCACTTTGTTCACTCTTCTTACAGCATTCACTGGCTTTCTCAGGTAATAACCACCAACTGCCTCAACAAGACCCACCGGATTAAATGAGTTGGGTTAAGTTGGTGGGTACAACCATTCGTCCCTTGTTTCCACTCATGAAATCATCCAAACTGGACTCAGCAGATAGGTTTAGGCCATGAACCATCATACCCTGGTCTTATTCATACTGTTCAGGAGGTCAACAATCAAAAAGATAACTGCTGCAACCAACGAATTCAAAAATGATGCACCTATGGAAAATGACCTCTGTTTGATTTAACTCGATCTAGCTTGATACACCCTACCTGCCCCGTGGGTATAGACCAAGGTGATGCAGTCCTGACTTTAGACAATAGTGTAAATGGACACTAGGCATACATATGTCGCCCTTTTCTATAGCAGCACTTATCCCTCTTTATGGATTACTCATTGGATGATGAATCATGGATATAACAGGCACCAAAAGGGTTGACAAGCGAAAAGGGAGTAGCACTGAACAAGAAAAATATATTCATAGCAGAAACAAGCCCCCCAGACGTATCAAAGGCGCATTATTCACAGTTCAAGAAAGATTTTACGCTGTTCTTGAGCTCACGAGCAAAGGAGTTGGTAACCGGAGGGCGGATGGTGCTGACATTCCAGGGTAGCGTCAATAGTGATGATCCTGACTCAATATTTGAGTTGCTAGGTTCCACCCTCCACACCATGGTCCAAGAGGTGACTTTCAAAAACCTATTTGAATCCAATTATATTCAAAATAAAAAAGAGAAAATAGACTTGGTAAACATGTCAATCAAATTGGCTAGTTTTGAGTCGGGAGTCTGGGTAGATGAGATATTCAGATCGACAAGTTTTAAAGCCAACCAGGCCCTTTTGGATTCAGAATATATTCTAGATATACACCAGATTTTCCAATAACTCCTCCAGAAAAACAATCAATCTTGGTCCTAAATCTTCGTTTGGTTTGAATTTTGGGTTGCGCCAAGCTAGAGGTTCAGACCAAAATCAATCCAATTTTAAGTTTTGGACGGAATTGGATTTATAAAGATTTTGTCAAGCATAGAAAAGGAAGATAAAAATACAATAGATTATTTGAAACCTGAACACTACAGTTCATATGCGATATGTATTAATCTGCTTGCATGGCAGGGTCTGGTTGAAGAGAAAAAACTGGAGAGCTTCAACATGCCTTACTACATACCCACAGTCGAGGAAGTAAGGCAGCTGGTTGAGGCTGAGGGATCGTTTTCTCTGGACACAATCAAGACATTCACAGTTGACTGGAGTGGTGACACTTCACAGACTCTGACAATCAATCAACGAGCCAATGTAGTTACTGGAATCGTCAGAGCTGTGACAGAATCCCTCTTGGCAAATGCATTCGGGTTTGGCGAGGCAGCCATGAAGGACCTGTTTATCAGGTTCAAAGCAAGGGTTGCAGAACGCATGGCTAGAGGAACTGCTGAATTCTTGACTATCACAGTCTCTATGACTAAAACAGCCTAACACGATTTTACAATTCTTCTTTTTGAATTTTCATGAAGGATGGAACTCCCGCCAAACCCTAGTACTAAGTCCAAACTGAACGTGCCAAACTACCAACCTCACGGTTGCATGATAGGAGTTCTAAACTCAACTATATGAATTAGATTCAGCAAGCAACATAGCAATTATTGTCTATTTTTTTCTCTAGGATTGCCATTGTTGGTTATGAATAATAAAACGCAAGTAAAAATCAGCTCTATCAATGAACATTTTGTCTTTTATCGTTAGGCAGGCTACAACATTCCGTCAATGGACATGAAACTGACGTCCAAGCATAAGCTTGAATGAGAATAATTTTCATAAGTAGAACTATCAGCAACACACATAATGTAATGGAAGTCTACGAGCCAACCTCGTCTGCAATATTGAAGATTAACAGCAGTGGACTGCTCATTGCAACGACTGCATCAGCTCACAATATCAATCTACCAATCAACTTTAACACGATCCATCAACTCGCAAAACGTGACATTTAACTCCAACTCTTCAAGCTCTTCAACGTCGACTATGATAAGACCAAGTATATTACAATCGGGTACACTCATAACAGTACACACTCGCAGTCTCATGTAACTAGTATTTGGGTCACTCCCACACTCACAAATTTATCTCCACTCATAACACGCTACCCCTACTCAGGGCTAGGATGCCCGGAATACACCCTACAAATACGTCACCTCATATACAATCACTTGAGACCCCACATTGGATCAAGAGGATATATAACACCCATACTCAAGACCCCACATTAGATCTAGAGGATCCATATCTCACTTTCTGGGAAAATTTTAATTAACCATTATAGATGACCTAGACACCAAAGAAATTAGTTTCCAAATTCATATACAAGCTTGCCGCAACAAGCCAATTACCATATTTATGCCATATATAAAACGTACAGTTTCAGGAACGAAAGATGATGAGCACCTTGTGTGACAGGATTAGCGTGGTCATTGCGTCACTCTTAACATTCTTGCTTACAATAAGGCCTACCTTCTACCTACTATCATGCAATAACAAAGATTCTCCTAACTTACTCTAAGCGTCATCAATGTTTTTTCGTCCTTATAAGAATCACATTAACCAAGCTAGCTATCACGAAATTATCCATACAATAAGAGAGAAAAGAGGGAGGGTTATTAGAGAAGCAAATGGACGTAGAGAAGATTCTCCACATGAAGGAAGGAATTGGACAAAGTAGCTATGCAAAAAACTCCCTGCTTCAGGTTTCTCTTCCCCTCTAATTTAACGTTGTTGTCCAGCATTTACGTTTACTACGATCTTGTGTCGCATATAATCAAAATGGTCCAGTACTAAATATGTTAATTATGTCTAATTCAAACTTCACTTTGTCAAATCCAAATTTCTGTACACAAATCGTCTGAAATGAAAATACAGATGGTTGGAAACTACGATAACACAATTACTAAATTTAAAGAAATTTAAAAGAAGGATGCACGCAGCTAAAAGATTATGATTTGTTTGCATGGCCTTTGATCGTCTGGTTGTTTTTCATTAGGTGAAGACCTCTTAACCTTTTTGTTCTTTTTGGGTGGTGGGGTTTTGGTGGGATAGAGAACAACAATAGCAAAGGCAAGATCAGTACTGGATGAAAGCTTAAGGGAGTTTTGTCAAACCCTACTCCCAGAATGCCTCATGGTAGCTGACATGGGCTGCTCTTCAGGGACAAACGCCGTGCTTGTAATCTCTGAAATAATCGATGTAATCGACAATACCTGCCGGAGTTTAAACCGGCAAGCCCCCGAGTTGGGGCTGTTTCTCAATGATCTTCCGGGGAATGATTTCAACACCTTGTTCAACTCCCTACCGAAAATCTACAGGAGTATGGAAGAAGAGAGAGGATGTTTTGTGTCAGGGACACCAGGATCATTTTACGGAAGACTCTTCCCTGCTCAATTCCTTCACTTTGTTCACGCTTCTTACAGTGTTCACTGGCTATCTCAGGTAATAAGCCAACCACCTGCTCCCACAACAGGGCCCATTGGATTAAACGAGCTTGGTTAAGTTGTTGAGTACAAGTGGACCTAGCAAAAACCAACCCACTTCGAAAATCCGACCCAAACTAACCTGAAAATTTTAAATTTTGAACACAACTTTTTCGACCCGAAAAACCAGTAAATTAGTAGGTCAAATCCAACCTAAAGCCGAACCCCCTTGCTTGACCTGAAATTGTATTCTTATTTTTGGATTTTTTTTCTAATTTATCCATCTTAACAATAATGACGTAATGCTATTCATTATATCAAACAGTTTAAAGAGACATTATATAACTATTGCATCCTTTTACACATTAAACTTAAACAATAATACCATTTCTTCCCCCACTCCATTCATTTAAAACAACATCGTATACAACTATGGACCTTATTTCAATGCATGGTTTGAACCACCCAACTCAAAGGGGTTTGACTCTTTGCACGCCCATACATAACGTCAATAATCATAATGAAAAGTTTGAATATGTTCAATATTTTTTTAAGAAATTACATTACCATGCTTTTTTTAAAATACTCTATTTTGAATAATAAATAATGCAAATTTTTGATTTTGGAAAAAGAAAAATAACTTATACAAAAGGCACTTCAAATCTATTGGGTCGACCTGAAACCTGCAAAACTAAAATATACACGATCCGTACTTTACCCGAACCCGAATAACCCAACCGATATTCAATCCACTCATGAAATCATCCCACCTCGACCAGCAGATATGTTTAGGGGATGAACCATCATACACTGGTCTTATTCACACATACTGTTCAGGAGGTAAACAATCAAAAAGATTACTGTTGCAGCCAACTAATTCAAAAACAATGCAACTATGTAAAATGACTTTCCCCCATGGGGTAGACCAAGGTGACGCGTTCCTGACTTGAGGCGAGAGTGTGAAACGGCACTAGGCATACGTATGTCACCCTTTCTAAAGAAGCACTTATCTCTATTTACGGATTAACTATCGAATGGTGAATTATGGACGTGACAGGTACCAAAAGGGTTGACAAGCGAAAAGGGAGAACCGCTGAACAAGAAAAATATATATATAGCGAAAACAAGCCCCCCAGATGTATCAAAGGCATATTATTCACAATTCAAGAGAGACTTCATACTATTCTTAAGGTCAAGAGCGAAAGAGATGGTAGCTGGAGGTCGCATGGTGTTGACATTGCAGGGTAGCGTCAAAAGTGATGATCCTGACTCAGTATTTGAATTGCTAGGTTCCACCCTCCACACCATGGTCTTACAGGTGAATTCTACACATGTTTGAATACAATTATATTCTAAAGAGGCCCTTTGGGGATAGGCTAGCGATAGGATGCTTGTTTTCCACAAGACAGATCAAGGTTGGACTCTTCCCCGGTCGTGTGGGTGTGCAAATTTGCTCACCAGGGGGGAAAAAACATGTATATTCTAAAGAAAAGGAGAAAATAGACGTGGTGACAAGCCAATCAAATTGGCTAGTTTAGGATTAGGAGTCTGGATAGGATAGATCAATGAAATATTAAGATTGATAAGCTTCAAAACCAGACCACATTGGATTCAGAATCTGCACCAGATTTTCCAATAAGCTTGTCAAGAAATGCAATCAATCCTGGTCATAATATTTAGTTTCGTTTGGATTTGGGGTAGCCAGAACTAGGTATCAATCTAATTCCAAGTTATAGATGGAATAGGATCTATGAAAGTTTTGCCAAGGGAAGTGAGAAAATTACAAGACAAATTTTATCTGAAACCTGAACACTAAAGTTCATATACTCTATACCTATTTATCTGCTTCACTGCATGCATGGCAGGGTCTGGTTGAAGAGGATAAGCTGAAGAGCTTCAATATGCCTTTCTACGCACCCACAGTTGATGAAGTGAGGCAACTGGTGGAGACTGAGGGATCATTTTCTCTGGACATAATCAAGACATGCACAGTTGACTGGAGTGGTGACACCTCACATCAAACAATCAATAACAGAGCCAATTTAGCTGCGAAGACCATCAGAGCTGTGACAGAATCACTCTTGGCAAATGCATTTGGGTTCGGTGAGGAAGCCATGGATGACCTGTTTATCAAGTTCAAAACCATGGTTGCAGAACGCATGGCGAGAGAAACCACTGAATACTTGAATATCACAGTCTCTATGATCAAAAGAGCCTAAAACAATTTTATATTTCTTATTTTTTTAAGGTTTTGTTAAGCATGGGACTCCTGCCGAGGCCAAGTACTAGGTCCAAACTAAACACGCTAGACTGGAATAACACTACCAACCTCATGATTGCACGGTAGGGGTTCTAAACTTAACTCTCCAAGTCAGATACAGCAAGAAGAGTAGCAATCATCTTCTATCTTGCCAGGATCGCCATTGTTGATTATGAAAAATAGAATGAAAATAAGAATCAGCACTATTGATGAACATTTTGTCTTTTAACCTTGCACAGACAGGCTATAACATTCTGTCAATGGGCATGAAAACAGCATCGAAGCATTAGCTTGGATGAAGATAATTTGCACAAGTAGAACTGTCAACAATACTTTACACTTACCTCACCAAATTTCCATTTCGTCAACGAAAGCAATCTTCTTTCTTTCCAAATCAAAAGCGGTGACACCATACACACACATAATGTAATAGAAGTTTCTGAGCCAACCTCAGCTCCAATATTGAAAGAGATGTATAGCATGATTAACAGCACTGGACTGCAGTGGGGCTTCATAAAGAAGAAAACTAGCCTTAGACAGCCATCTTCATTTCGATTCTTGGGTGTGGATCATAACCTATAAGCTCGAAATCAGCTGCTTCAAAAGAATTAATATCGTTCTTCTGAGGGTTGATCTTCAAAACCTGTTCAAGTGCATAACATAAGTGAAATATTCTTTGGATAGAAAACCAAAATCCTGCAAAATTAATCCTGCCTTGGCCTCTCCATCCCATGTCATTGAGCTCAAATGAAATAACACAAATCGAGGTAGCAAATATTATCCATTAACATTTGGGATTAAAGCGAAAAGGCGAAATTTATTAACTAACCCGTGCATTCAACACAGCCATTGCAATCCAATTTCAAAACAAACGACGTCGCCCCCCCCCCCCAACCCAAAATAAGAAGGTTGATTAGGAAGAACAAAATGGTGAGGAACAAATAACAACAATAATGCTGCTACTGTAAGATCAAAAGGATATTTATGTTCATGAGTGATGCTTACTGGGAAAGGCTTGGGTGATTTTAGCAGCTGTTCCCGCAGAGGCTCAATGTGGTTGCAATATACATGAGCATCCCCCAGGTCATGAATGAAATCTCCAGGAAGAAGGTCTGCGGGGAAAGAGAGCTGAGGTGTAAGCACATACAGATATAACCAAAAGCAACCCCAAGTAAAAGATAGATCACTACTTGCAACAACTCAAGAAGCCTATCCAATCTTTGAAACATTAATAGTTCAAACTTCCATGAGGAATTTGATAAAAATATAAACATCAATAACTTGCAGCTACAGCAACAAGAACTCAGAAAAAGGCCTACCGCAAACATGAGCGATCATGCAGGTCAACAGTGCATAAGATGCAATGTTAAAAGGCACTCCCAGGCCCATGTCTGCTGACCGCTGGTACATCACACAGGATAATTCGCCATTGGCAACGTAGAACTGTAACACAGAGAAGTGCTTGTTACTGAAAGAAAAGAACAATTGGCTCCAAAAACAGGAGCTTAGGAGCTAACCTGAGCGAACATGTGGCATGGGGGCAGTGCCATTAATGTGAGATCAGAAAGGTTCCAAGCTGAGAGGATGATACGGCGGTCATCTGGATTGTTCTTAATCTTGTGAATAACATCTGCTAACTGATCAAATCCTTTACCAGTGTAGTCAGCGTGCATGTCAGTATAGCTGTAAAAGCAACAAGAAGCAATAAGAATTAGTGCCACCCAATGAACCAAACATGTGCTAACTTGCCAAAATCATAGATCAAGGAACCTCGCTCCAAAATGCCTCCACTGGAACCCATAAATAGGCCCTAAGTCGCCCTCTTCCCTGTCACTCAGTCCAATGCTGCAACAGCCACGGATGCATGTCAAAGGCATATATTCTTAATGTCGAAGCTTTAACTAATTATGAGACAAATGGAACGACTAATCATGAGACACATGGCAAGTTGAGCTAATGATATACCTATCAAGATAACTTCTCGATGCATTTCCATCCCATATATGGATGCCTTTCTCCTGCAGGACCTGGAACATATAGATCCTGAATTACCACAAATGGCTAAATATACAGAGAATTGTATAGTAATTTCAAATCTAAATGAAACACCATACATATGAGATTTATCTCACATTTTTGTTTGTCATTAGCCATATTATTAGAGGTCCAAAATCCCCCTTTTTTCTAAAAGCGAAAACTATGAACTCATTAACAACAAACAAAGTTGCAACGAACACTAGGCACTGAAGAGTCAATACCTTAGCGTTTGTTGAACCACTGACGAACCACAATAGTTCCTCTACAACACCTCGCCAAAATACTCTCTGTAATTTACAATAAAAGTGATAAATGTCAGCACATATAGATACACAGATACAGCAAAACAAGGACTTTTTCGGCCAATCTATGCACACAACAATCATACCAGTAGTCCAGTGACTAGGAACTACGTCATTGTAAGCAAACTCAAACCCAAAATCATCAAATCAAATCACTTAAAGAAGCCAAAAAGAGGGTAAGAGCAAACAGCAGATTCACGTGCCCGGTACAAGTGTCCCTCGCAAGTCGCACCAGTTGGACAAGAAAAAAGTTTCTTAAATTATGCGTAATAAAATTTTTTGAAATGATTGAAGTGGACACCATAAAAATCAATAAGCATGAATTAAGTCTTAAGCAATTAAGAAGTTAGACACTCCTACAAAAAATTTCTAGATCCACAATGGCTAAGAGCTCCAACCACACACACAAATTGAGAGAAAGTTGAACTAAACATGACACACCTTTGTTGTAAGAAGTGGAAAACTCTTGCGCAAATTGAACTTCATCTGTAGGTAAGGACAACCGTTATTAACATGCATAAAACAATTCAAGTATGAACTGTATTCTCAAAATTGCAAGATTTGTTATTGAACCTGGCAACCAAACTTTGATAGGGTGCCAGTCCCTGTCCTGTCAGCCTTAAGATTCCCACCTGATAGGATCTCTCGAACTAGCCGCAGGTACATATACTCTTCATGTCTTTCAAATATGATTTGAGGTAAGAAGGATAAGTCCTGCACCTCAAACTTCCCATTGTTTGACTTGGTATCATTGTTCTGACTATGACTAGCAGAAGCAGTCCTCCTCACACGAACATATGTCACAAAAGAATAACGTATATTGTTCTCCACCATAGGTGATGACGAATACCAAGGATGAAACAAATAAGTATCCACAGGGGGAATGAATGTGTCACATTCTATATTGGTCTCAATCTCTGTATTGTGAATTGCATCACAAGCCGCTGCATTAAGTGCGTCCCTGTATGACAAAACATATTCACTCCTTGTGGCAAAAATAAGGACTTCCTAGCTCAAACTTCATAAAACACAAGGCAATTGAGATTGGAACCAATCGACCCCAAAAATGAAGGAACAAGAAACCAAATACCCACCTCAATATCTCACCACCACCAATGACAAACACTCTCTCAATCGAAAGATTATATGGTGGCATTGCCAACAATTGCAAAGCAGAATCCATGCTTCGACACGTCAGCACATTATCCATTGTCCCAAAATCAAAATCCCTGGACCGGGTCAGAATGACATTAATCCTACCGGGTAAAGGGCGATTCTTGATAGGAATACTTTCCCATGTCTTTCTTCCCATTACAACAGCATTCTTTTTCTCAGGATTCGATGTCTTCAATGTAATGTCTTTGAAAAATGAGAGATCCGATGGCAATTTCCAGGGTAATTTCCCATCTTTACCAATGCCCATGTCCTTAGTTGCAGCAACAACCACTTGATATGTTCTTTGCAGATTAGGTTTTGCATCAGCAGCAGGTCTATCCAAAACATTTCTAATTTCACCAGCCATTGATACAGCAGATATTAAAAAACTGCGATTCGAATGCCAAGTTCTACACAGGTTTAAAGCAGCCTGACATTCAAAATTACCAGAGCATTGAAAATTTGAAATCAACGTTCGATGAAATAATTTCCTACTGGATCATGAAATTGAGAGAATTAAGGCAAAAATTGATGAATCACATAGCAAACACGAACATATTATTGAAATTTGGCAAGATTGTAGGTAGAAACAGATATTTTAACAATGGAATTGACACATTTGCTTGAATCAAAAAAAATTGGCAAGATTGTAGGTACTTACCGAAGGCAATTTGAAGAAATTGATAGACTTGATTGCGACAATTGCAGCAATTTTGTCGAGTTCGTATTGAATTAAGGAAGAAGTCAGTTGAAAGAGTGGAAAAAGTTGAACCCTAAGAAGTTGGGAGAAATGGACGCGCAATTTGGCGCCAAAGCAGACGGCTAACTCTTCAGTAGGTGAAGTGGGCGATGACTCATGACAGTCCTCCCTCCAAAGTTCCGCTATTCTGACCGAGACACCGACTAACGTAACATAGTGTCCAATTTTTTTTTCTGGGGGTGGTGCACAAATTATTAAGCGAGACCGTTTTACATAGAAATTATTAGAGCATTTTCAGTAGAGTTTTGATTTTTGAAACTCTAGTCTGTCACGTCAACAAAAGTTACACAATTTTGGAACTTACATTCCATCACTTCTCTAATAAATTGAACTCAATTTTAATCATCCAATAAAAATATTTGTCATGGACCCACTTTATAACACACAACCTATTTTTTTAATCATATAAAAATTATATATTACTTCAAAAAAAGAAAAAAAAACAAAAAAAAAATATTTTTAAAATGTAAACAGTGACACGCAGGGAGACACGCACAGACGTGCTGCCCTGCATGTCACACGCACTTTTACGTTGCTGTTAGAGCAAATTTGGCATGAGAAAGACACGCGGACCCCATCAATGCCTCGCGTGTCAATCATTGCCAGTGCTCTTATGAGGCAAATTTTTTTGAGGTGACTTTTTAAAGATTTTGATATGAGTAATATTTTTAAATTGCTTTTTAATTCAAGGATGAGCATTAGTTTATTTAACAATGATTTTTATCACGGTAGCTCCCAAATAAACAATTACTCACACCAATATAACTGAAAGTCATTACAAAGATATCATCTCATGATATATTTTATATTATACCAGTTCATAGAGAACTTACTAATACTAATTCTTGCTAGTACCTTTTCCCCTTAACCATCATAGTATAAAAAGACAAACTTAACCCGAGATTTCTTTCAATTCCGAACTTAACCAAGTACAACTTTGAACCAAACAATCTATTTAGGCAGAATAATGCCCCTTGACTTGTTTCAGAAACGTTGAAAAAAGACACAAAAAAAAAAGAAAGCCAGGAACTGCTGGGGATCCCTTCAACCTAACCACCACCGATTTATTAGCAGATCATTTCCACTTTCCAGTAGGTTCTGGTTTGATTTCTCGATTCAGCTCGACTGATTACATTGTCCAACCCGAGCTCAACTCACCATCCGATTTTAGAATGTGAACATTCTGAGCTTCACAATGCAGTGTTTGCCCGGGTGTGGACGGAAAGGGTAACCCACTGGGGCACTAGATACGAGCTGAAAATGGCTTTGATTAATGTCGTCTTATGATTTAGCTAAGAATAAGGTACATAACCAATTCTCCCATGAAGACAGAGAAAAGACGACCAAAATCTGGTAATATAACAGAAAAGAAGACCAAAATCTGCTAAGGTAACAAAAAAGAAGACCAAAATCTGGCAAGCTAAACATGCTCACTCAAGCAAAGATTTGCTCAAAATACATCATTTTTTGCAGGTTCTGGGCTTTTCTTCTCGACCATCTTCAGGTACTTAGACGATAGCAAATGTTGACGCCTGTCAGCCGCATAAATCGATTAGAGACCAGCAAAGTATCTCAGGTGGTCTTCAAATGTCTCACCATGACGAATTTTTGCAACTGATCCATCTTCCTCAACCTGACAGCCAGAAATTATATGCTGACATTAGCTGCTTCTCTTGAATAAGGATTAACTTGGTAAGTATCGGGTTTCATCCGACAGTATACAAATTGGAGAGCCTCAAAATAGCTACAAATTTATCGGTTCATTTTACACATAGAATGTTATATTGTTGTTTGCAAATACCTAGGTGATAACAGACACATGAGCAAAACAGAACATACATGTATTTCAGATTTCAAATAGGGTCCGGCGAGAATCAAGGGATCAAGTGACTCAAGTGTGAATAACCAATTCAGAATCCTAGGAATGTTAGCATCAAGCCTTCAGTTCACATCATGTACTGCTACTCAATCAGAGAACAACATCTGGCAATCGTCTGAGGTTGTGTCAACCCCTATCATCAGGTTGAGGTTGTTAAAAACTTTAAGCTTACTTATTTTGTCAGTAAGGCACTAGCCCTGGCAATCAAGTTAGGTAGCATCAGCCAGACAAAGCATGTTTCATAATCTAAAATGATAGAGGTATCATGGCATTGCACAGGAACAGGAATGCAAGTCATCGTGCCCAGTTTATCGTAATCCACCACTAAGATTTGTAAAAACTTCAGTAAGTTTGCTACCTTCAGTTATGAGAAAAAGAAACGAACGGCTACAAACTTAGGAAACCAAGAAACAAATCTTAAATGAGATTTCCATACCCAGTATTCAGGTGGGCGCATTTTGAGATTGTAAGTGGAGGCCATGCTCATACAATATGCACCTGCATCTTGAACTACCAATCCTGCTCCCTGAAAAAACAGGTAGATAAACAGAACAAAAAGAAGTGGTGTTAGAAAGCTCAGAACACGAGCTTCACATCCCCCCCCCCCCGGGCACAGATATAAAATGGAGTTGAGCTCTGACTCTCTCAGTATTACCCTCTCTGGAGTGGGAAGTTTACGTTCCTTGCCCAAGAAATCTGCCGACTCACAGACAGGACCAACCACATCAAATGTGGAGACCTCTGCTTCTGATGGAGTTGGGGCAACTAGCTCTATATGCTGAAATGACATTATTTCAGGGAGTTAGTGACTTTTTCGCCTCCTAAACAGTTCATATTAACAACTATTCCGGACATCAATATGATTCAATATGACAAAAAATGTCATGAAGTCCACTCACTTGATAGGCATCATAGAGACTTGGACGGATCAATTCTGCCATGCTTCCGTCAATCACAATAAAATTTTTAGTGCCATTAGTTTTGACACCGGTGACACGATTAACCAGGCAACAAGTGTTTGCAATAACTGATCTTCCAGGCTCAATGATGAGGTTGAGATCCCGCGATAGAACCAATTCACGCACCTGTGACATGTAAACATGTTACGATCACAAGTTCTCATGAAAAGTTTCCCACCAAAAGCAACTATCATTCAAAAGCAAGATCAACGATGACACCCGCCAAATATGTACCACAATGACACCCGCTTTTAAACTTGGTTTTAATGGCAAGAAACCTACTGAGAGTCGCCGAATATTGCACTCAATGCCAAAAGAACACAAAGAAAAGAATCAAAGAAACAATCGCATCCTTTCTCAGCCATATGACCCAGGTGATCAACTGCAAATATGCAAAATGTATCCCTAGAAGTGGTTGTGGCCCTTACAGTGTCGATAAGATCTCTAGGGGTAGGAAGGACGGCACCGGTGTGATAATAGTCTATTCCCAAGCCACCTCCAATGTTTAAGTAACTAATCTCAAAGCCTTGCTCACGGATTTGATCAATGTAGTTCACCATAAGGACAGCAGCATCCCGGAATATGTCAACCTGAATTAAGGTTAAAAAAACAAACGAACAAACAAACAAGTTTAAGTACCAGAAGTTATGGATTACCCATAAAAACAAAAGACAAGAGATCCAAAAAAAATGTAGTCCTCAAAGTAACTCTGGTGGGAAAGTATGAACGTAAGAAACAGATATTCGCATCAAATTTCAATGTAAAAATTGGTCCATTTTTGTAATTAAGACAGACTCTCTCTTTATTTATTTATGTGGGTCTCTTGGAATCGATCTCTCTACGGGGAGCCATGATATGACTGCAAAGGTAAGGCAGTCTACATCTGAATCTCTCCAAGTCCAACGAAAGCAAGACCCACACTGGGAAGAATTGTTTCTCTACTTGTTGGGGCAAGGTTGCATACACCTAGATTTTTCTAGACCCCACTTCTATGGGATCCATACCATAATCAATGGTGGCCGTTTTAAGAGCTACTATAACCTTTAGAAGCAATAGTAGCAAATAAAGAGCACAAATGTGTTTACTAGCAAAAAAGATGGCGCTTTACATACCTTGGTGATAGTTGACCCAAGATGACAATGTGCTCCGACCAGCTTCAGCTCATTAGGATGTGCCTTCACAGCATCTAGAAACCATTGTAGTTTCTCATTTCTAATTCCAAACTTTGAGTTCTTGTTTCCAGTGGCCACATAAGGATGGACCTATACATGCAGATATACCATTTAATAACATCAACGGTAAACCAATGAAATGTAACTTCATTTTGCTGACAGAAGATAATGCAATGCAACCTATCCTCATTGACAATCCTAAGCGCAGGCCTCTTGTCTTCGGTTCAGTAGCCTTATACCAATTCTCAACATAAAAGAAAGACCCAGAGAGTTGGGAGGAGTGGAGGGTTTAGTTAAACAAGCATAAAAGTTGTGTTGACTTAATTATTTTTTTCCAAATATAGCAGAGATTTGTACGATTTATTAATCTTATGGCCACAGCAGCATTAGCTTTCAGGATGCTGGATAGACCATTCGATGAGTCTATGTTCCACGTTTTCACATATTACTACCACCAGGTGCTGATCAATAAGTTGCCGCAAACCAACATCTAGCATAATACAGCAACAGCTTAGGGAAGTCAGTTTGAATATTTTGAGGGTTAAGATACAAAGCATGCCACCACCACTACATACCTGAGGATCAACATCAGGATTAATCCGAAGCAAGACATTCACTCTTTTCCCTGCAAGTCTAGCAGCTGAAACAATATTGTCCAAGTCAAACTCACTATCAATATTCACAAAGACACCGCTTTCAGCTGCTAGAACCAAATCCTCAAGCAACTTGCCGTTCCCATTGAAGATGCACCTATCCATCAAGGTCACAACTCAATACAAGCTCAAAAGCCACTATATTTCAAAGTCCAAATTAAGAGTGTATCACATCATAAAATGCCAAGAAATTTATTGCCCTTAAAGTTATCAAGTGATGTTTCTATTAAGTGGAAATTGACACCGGAAAGCAAAATACTAGCGGTATGAACATTGAGAAACGGCAATTACGGGAAGAGTGTTAAAGGCAAACTCATGTTGATATCCATGGTATACTACTGCTTGAGCCCTGAAGAGAGCACCACATTACTTCTTCATCCCAGAACAAGTATCACTTTTCCTGAATATCAGTCTATTTAAGATTGTCATCAATGCTACCCTTGACCTCAACCATCACCACAACCATCCCAGAACAGACACTTTTTTCTACTTGGTGTAATCACAACTAAGAATCCTTTTAAAGCGACCCAATGCAAGAGAAAAATTCTTCATAAGATGGATAAAACCCAAGTAATTAGCTATATCTATACTTTCAAAATGGATGAAAACATTCAATCTTACTTGCTGGGATCAAACCCTGCAGCCAATGCAAGCCTGAGTTCGTTGCCACTAACAAGAACAGCCCCACAACCCAACTTCCTCAAATGCTCCAAAATCTTCAAATTGTTGTTGGCCTTAATTGCATACCCAATAATCGACCTCAATCCTTGAAGGGCATCCTTATAGGCCTCAACATTCCTGGTTATCTGGGGTTTGCTATACAGATAAAATGGCCTCTTCTCAACACTCTCCATGATATCTTGCACCTTAACCCCTTCACAATACAAGTACCCATCTTCCTTTTTAGAGATACAGTGCTTGAAATTGTTGGTTTCAGGCTGTACAGTTACGGTTTTTGATGTGGGGTTGTTCTGGGAAACCACTGCCTTGAGGGTTAAACGTTTGGGGGTTAAGGGTTTGTAAAGGTTGACGAAGGGTTTCGAAAGCAATGGAGTTTTGGGGCTTGGGGTTAGGTTTAGGGTTTTAGGGAGGGTTGCGGAGTGAGAGAGAAGGTGGGCAGCCGCCATACTTGCAGAGATGAACAAGATAAATGGAGAGAAAAGAGAGTAAATAGGTCACTTTTTCATGGGTCAACCTAATGGAGATGGAATATTGGAGGCGGTACTGAAATGAATGGTCCGAATTCCAACCTTCCAGGAATCGAACCCAGCCTTTGGGTCTGCCCTCATCAAATTCAAGGTGTTTTAAAAATTAAATTTAAAATTCATCATCTTGCATTTTTCTTTTTTTAGTGTCTGTTTTTTTCATTGGGAAAAAATGATTAATAAATGTTTGAACTTTGTTGAGATTGGTTGAAGTAAATTAAAGTTGATTTTTTTTGTTGGAGTGGATTAAAATTCGTTAAAGCAGGTTGAAGTGAATATTTTTTTTATTAAAGTTCGTGAAGTATACTGAAATTGGTTGAAATAAATTAAAGTTGGCAAATTTAAATTTTTTTGTTGAGATTGGTAAATTTAAATTTACCAGCGAAAAGAACAGGACCTTAATATAGCAAAAACAAACTACTTGTTAATCTCAATCTCAACACTTATATGGCAAGTCTTTTTTTATTTTTTATTTTTTTAAACAGAGAATCATTGTAATTAATTAGTCATTACTTGCATGATGTTAATTAATTTATTTTCCTCATTATCAGCTTCTTATATGAATGTGATTTTTTTTCCATTTAAATTTGAACTTATAGGAGGCAATCATAAATGACTTGGAGAATCACTTAGAAATGGTTTGGTCAAGTAAAGATGAGATCTTAGAAGACATTTGTGAGAATATTCCATTAAAATTTTGTTTAATTTGGCTTGGCTAATGTTAAGCAATGATACAAATCTTATAGTTTAATATAATTGCCTATGAAATAATTTGGATCGATACATGCTAATCCAGAGTTGAACCAAATCAATACATGAGACTTGTAGGTCAAGACGAGCAATTCAACCTTGGAAAACACTAAGGTTAAATAAAATAATGTAGGTCTAATCACTGTGTTTTGTTATTTTTACTAAAGGGTCAACAATTACCAATAAAACGAATTTAACTTGGGTTGAACAAACTTGGCTTATTCATGGGTCAAAATAGTCCAATAAGTCAAGCTGTGTAGACATAGCTATAATTAAAGATCTTTTTTTTTTGTTCAAATGACTGAATGAGTCACAAAGACAGTACAATATAACAGGTGGAGGGGAAATCGAACATAAGACCTAATGTACTCAATACTTCAATTTTAACCACTTAACTAAGATTTCATCGGTGTAACTATAATTTAAAATGAACGAACTATAATCCATAAACTCGCAAACCCATAAATTCAAATCAAATTTATTAACAAAATTAATCTAATTAACAAACGACTCATTTTAAACTTACCCCAATTAGCCTGTAAAATCGGCTACAATTACTCAAATCCATTCCAAAATCAATGGTTTGCTATTTTTACATCCATGATCCAAATTTGCCATTTGTAAACCCAATACAACTCAAAGTTAAAAAGGATTCTGTTGGATTTACCAGAATTTTCCCCGGGGAGAAAGCAAATAGGGCGGGAAGAAGACCGTTATTAACTAACAATAAGATGAGCTTCAAACACCAAACAATTGCAAATCACAAATTTAAATTCAAGTGAGTCGATTGCATTTGCAATTTCATTCAGCCATCCCTCAATTCTCTCTCCTCCGCTTCTCCCCAACTCCCCAAAACAAAACCCCCCCAAAAAAAGGGGGAAAAGGGGGAAGAAAATAAAAGCTGTTCAACGGATCGATTTTAATGACTCTGTCAAAGGGGTATAAAACCCTCTAAATCTCCCCAAATTTTGTTTTTTGAAATTATTTTCAAAAATTTGGGGACTTGCAAAGCCCTTGTGAGGATTCTTCACATCAAATTTCCAATCCTTCTGTCATTTTTGCCTCGCTCCAAAATTTTCGATTCAGGTATTTCTCTTGTATTCTTTCAGTTCATTCATCTTCATTCATCTCTTTTTTTTTTTATAAATTGGAAAAATCAACATTGTTTCCCATTATTAATGAAATTCCATTATCTGGGTTTTTGTTGTTGAGTTGGGAAAATCAACACTTGCTCATTTTTTGATTGAATTTCTTTACCTGGGTTATTTAATGGTGGTCATTTGAATTAGTTTCTTCATATTTAGCTGATATTTGCTTGTTATTTGCTGATATTTTTTAAGGGATTTCGATGGTTTATGCTTTTGGCCTAGGGCAATGATGATAGTGGGTTGGTTTTCTTATAGTGAGTCCTACTGTAGTTATTTTTGGCAAAATTTGATGTTTTTGTTGGTTAATAATTGTATTTTTCAGTCGTGCTAATGTTCACATATGAACCCTTTTTTCTATTTCTTAAAATGATGATTTTGTTTTTATTTCTAAGTTTTGGATGTTCCCAAAAGGGGGGAGGGGGGGAATGATCATAATGCAGTTGATGTTTATTCTATGATAGGATTGTTGAATCTGAATTCTAGATGCTAATAACAAATATTGTTCACATGTGATGATGATATTTGAAGAAGAGTAAAATATTTTCTATGATTTTCTTCTACTATCGTGTACTTGGAGGATAAGGATCCGGCTGATCATATGTGCATTGATCTTCTTCCTTGTTTTTGAGAGATCTGGTGATTACGAAAGAATAATCGATAGGCAGTCCGTTGTTTTTTCAAAATGAGTTTCTTTCATAGGCATCTTTGTCTCTCCAAAAATGGGTTAGACTGCACTACATACAACTGGACCTCCTTGAACGGCTGAACGGCTTGATCCAGTCTCCATTTTGTCAAATCTTTATTTCTTTTACGGTGGGGAGGTTGGAGGTGGTTGTTAGTGCTGTTATCGTTGCTGTTTGTTGTCTATCTAGATAGAACGCAATAGCCCAAAATCAACCGTATATACAAATATGCTTACTGCTATTTTGGGCACAAACTGTAGGTTTTGGCAAGGCATAAGTTCAAGCTGCATTGTGATATGAGTGCTTGATTCTCCTACCCTTGCAGAGTTCCTTTGAGTTATGTCTGTGCAAACAATGGCCATGACAGATACCATGTTTGAAAATTCTGACCAGCCCCTTAAATCGGGTATGTTCATTATTTAATCCACAATCATTTCATGTTATAGTGTGCTAATAGCCTCTCTGATGATTTGTGTTGTTTTTCTACAGAAATTACAGAACATTTCAGAAAAGATTTATCACTTATTCTTGATGATATTAAGCTGATATATCTGAGTTTATGTTTTCTTTTTCTAAGGCGTTGAGAGATCTGAATTTGAGAATTTTGAAGATGAGAAAAAGACAAGGATTAGTTCTTTCAAGAGGGTGACATTTAGCATGTCGAACAAGTTTAGGAACACAATGGCTAAGAAAGGTAGGAGGAACAGCAAGGTCACGGCTTTTGCTTATGAAGATGAGCATGATCCAGAGGAAGCGAAAGCAGTGGATGCATTCCGTCAAGCACTTATCTTAGAGGAATTGCTTCCTTCAAAGCACGATGATTATCACATGCTGCTTAGGTACCCCCTAAAATGATCTGCCTAGAATCCAAGAGTAATCTGAGCAGTTTGATGAACTTGATTACCTTTTCGCTGGAACTTTGAGTTCAAAAGTCCTACTAGCTAATGTACTATTTCACAGATTCTTGAAGGCTAGGAAGTTTGACATCGAGAAAACAAAGCAAATCTGGTCCGACATGCTCCAATGGAGAAAAGATTTTGGTGCTGACACAATCATGGAGGTAATCATGTAATAATACTCTGTCATACAAGAATGAAGGGAGAAAAAAAGGAGAGAAGTAGTAGTTAGTACCAGATCTTCATGGATTTTGCAAATGCTGTCTTTAACTATTATTGTCAGGGTAAGAGAGTACCTCTACATATATCCTCCACATATTCTATTGCTGCATTGTGTTTGGGGGGGGGGGGGGCGGTACAATTCACAGTAGCATGTGCTTCTGTGTAACTCGGATTGGTATTTGCTTCTATTTGTCCTGAGCAGGACTTTGAGTTCAGGGAAATTGATGAAGTCAGGAAATACTATCCTCAAGGACATCATGGAGTTGACAAGGAAGGGAGGCCTGTTTATATTGAGAAACTCGGTCAAGTTGATTCTAACAAGCTGATGCAAGTAACCACCATGGACCGATATGTTCAGTACCATGTTCAAGAGTTCGAGAGGACATTTACCACTAAGTTCCCAGCCTGTTCTATTGCGGCTGGAAGGCATATTGATCAGAGCATCACAATTTTGGATGTTCAGGGGGTGGTATGAACCAACTTCTCTGACTAGTTAATGGTGTGTTATTTGAACTTATTCAAACATATTGTGATGACTATTTGTGTTAGTCCGTACGTTGGTACACTCGGAAAAATTTATCTGTGCAGGATTGCCTCACCAAAATACTAGAAACATAACTGAACAAAGACCTGAAATAAGACAATCCCATTTTTGACATAGACCTGAAATGGTGTAATATTATCTACTAGAATTTTTGATCACCCCATTTCAAATTGGCTCAAACTTAACTAGAACAACAGAATTGTCGAGTCTAATGGCAAGGCTGCATAGAATCACCATGGAGGAAGCTACTAGATTGAAACTGCATAGTCACGCCAAAACTAAGCATTAACAAGGGAACTTTTAGCCAGATTAAATCTAATCGCTTCTCATGTTGATGCATAGGGTCTTAAGAACTTCAACAAAGCAGCACGAGAACTGATTCAGCGCCTTCAGAAGATAGACGGTGACAACTATCCTGAGGTACATATTCTTCTTTGTCTGTGCATGATCCCCTTGTTTACTCCATATATCCAAAGAGTGGTTGTCATTCAGAATCAGAGCAACATCAGTGTTGATGGATTTCTGTATCCGCAGACTTTGTGTAGGATGTACATCGTAAATGCTGGATCTGGATTTAGGCTTTTATGGAACAGCGTTAAGTCTTTCCTTGATCCCAAGACCACTCAGAAGATTCATGTAAGCACTCAATCAATGTCTTTTCTATTGCTTCTGCTTTTCTGACTGAGTTGCTGAGGCCTCCCTGTTTACATCCTTGTTAGGTGCTGGGCAACAAGTACCAGAGCAAGCTGCTCGAAATCATTGATGCCAGGTATCTAACTCCTATCAATGGACATTGATTGCTTCTGATTATCTGATCTGAATGTTAGACCCAATCCAGTTGAGATGAGGCTATCTGACATGACTCGGACACAAATTGAGCTCACCCAAACACCCCAACCCAATATTTTCCATGACTACTCTGTACTTTTTCTAAACAAGCTATTATTACCAGTTGAACTAGGCTGGAGTATATAAGCAACGCTTAATTCTCCATGGGATTCCGTGACTAATAGATATTCCTGTGGTCACTGGATGTATTGACTTATTTTTACTTATGTGTACCAGTGAACTGCCAGAATTCTTGGGAGGGACTTGTAACTGTGCAGGTGAAGCTGGTTGCATGAATTCCGACAAGGGACCATGGAATGACCCCGACATTATGAAGGTTCCTGCTTACAAAATTTTGGTCTTTCCCCATAACATTGCAAACTTAATTTTCCTGTAGGCTGTAGCATATGTTTAAGGTTTCTTTGTGTCTCTATGTCTCTATCACTTTCACAGATGGTTCATAATGGTGAACCTAAATGTACAGTAAGAAACTCCTTCCCAATTATAGAAGAGAAGACAATTTTTGAAGATACCATGGCAAATTCAAAGGTATCTTTGGCGGCAGAAATCTTTCATAGTTGAACTGAAAGTTAAATAGCTTGCCTTTTCATTTTGATCTTACATTATGACCTCTAATTTTTACTTTGTTTCATGTCGCATGAAGGGATTTGAGTCAGAAGATTTCTACTCCTGTTCTCCTAATGTAAGTATTCAGATCTCATTCATAATATCTAACTTACATCACTGGAAAAGTAAGCCATCAAGACCTGGCAAATTGGTTGTTTGGGACGGGACAGGTTGGGTCATCTGAAATTGAGGTTGTCTTTAAGGCCACCACTTGCAAGGATTTGCTTACCCCTTCTCCCCTTGCACGTGGAAAGCTTACCTTAAAAAAAAAAAAAAGAATACTGTCGATATTGGTGGGCAGATTTCGCAATGATTTGGATATTTGTGTTCAGAACAAAGTGGAGTTGCCTTATCACAGGAGCAGATGAGGTCCGATTTCTCGTTGTTTGGACTGTATAAATAATTATAAATCTGCCAGATCTAAGAGCTATATTTCAATTAGTGAATGATTTTGTAGGCAATTTTATAGTGTGCAGACAGATGCTTTCAAAATTTTAATCCTGAGGATATCAGTTCCATACAGAACTAATATAAGAACTTTGCAGGCTAAAATTTACAAAGATGTATCAGGCACCTTTGATGATAACCGCGTCCCAATGGTGGACAAAGGTGTGGATAAAATCTGGACCAATACAGTGCAAGATAAGGCGACCATTTCCAAAGGTATATACACAGCTAATATTGTTGCCTCTGCATCAACTTTAAGCATATTCACCAAATGTTGTTGGTTCGTGCCTGATAGACCTATACCACGTATGATTGTGGTGAAGATACATACACTTTGTTCTTTTTATCTGTTTAGAAATCTTCCAGTCAGGAGGTTTCCACATATTTCTGAAATTCAGTGGATTTATGAAAGTCAAATAACAAGTTTATCCTACTAATTATAGGTTGTTTTCCATCGAAGAAAAGTTCTAAGGATTCTGAGGGGTTTAGCAACCCTCTGGTCTCGGGGATGATGAGCCTTCTCATGGGTATTGTAACAATGATTCGGTTGACACGCAACATGCCTAGGAGGCTCACTGATGCAACCCTCTATTCTAAACCAACGTACTGTGAGGATGCAGTTAAGCAACAGAAGACCATAACGGTCCCTGAGGCTGAGTATTTAAAGATGATGCAACGAATGGCTGAACTGGAGTGTCAGATGATTGCTCTTAGTGCAAAACCAGCAACCATGCCACCTGAGAAAGAGGAGATGCTCAACTCTGCTTTGAGCCGTGTAAATGGCCTCGAGCAAGAACTTGCTTCTACCAAGAAGGTACTTCTTCCCCCTCCCTGCCTAATTTAGAAGCACTGATACCATTTGAGGTAGAGAACGTGAAACTGACTTAGGGCCTGTGCTTTTCATGGGTCAATTCCAGAATACCAACCTCAATCCACTTCAACCTACTTCAACCCACTCCAACCTATTTCAACTAACTTTCACTGTTTTAACCAAGTTCAATTTATCACATAAAAAACATCAATCCACTTCAACCTACCTCAACCGACCTCAATCTACTTCACCCTTTTACATGTCCCAATTTACCCATAAAAAGAACAGGCCCTTAAACCCAAAACTTGGCATGATTTTAACCCAGATTAGGCCATCCGATTTCGACAAAGTTGGTTTGACCTAGACCAACCCATACCCAAAATGACCCCAATCGACAAATGACAGGTGACTTGAGTCTGAACAGTAATCAGTAGTGACAGTAGTAATCTAAGTAACCTAACTCAACGCAGGCTTGATCTACTATTGAACCGATCTAGCAACCATGCAACCCTGACCTGATGGTGATGCATTGTCAGACCACTACCCATTGGCCATCTTTAACTGTAGATCATATGGGAACCTGGATACAAACGTTTGAAAATTTTATAGGGAAACAAGATGGTAAGATTCTGATGAAAATTTCCTATTGACAGGCTCTCCAAGAGGCAACACAAAAACAGGAGGAGCTCTCGGCATACCTGGAGAAGCTCAAGAAGAAGAAGAGATTTAGGATGATGGTATGCCTATAATCTTCACCATTGCGTCTTTATCATATTAGTGCAATGAATATCAGAATCTGAAACTCCCATTTCTCTATATGCAGTTCCTTTTCTGAACAAAAATTTTCAGTTCTGTTGGTAAGAGAGTAGGTCTGACATGTCTGCATGTCGCTTGGTGCAATTTAAAGATCCGAGCACCTCTCAATTGGCGGCGACTGTGAGTTCTACCCTCCCCGCCCCTCGCACCCCCAAAACACAATATATAAAAAAGGAAACTTCGAACCTGTAACACATACCTGATCAAAGCTCTGTATATATCACTAGTGGAATATTTACATATATTTATGAGAATTTTTGTACATTCTGATGAAACTTGTGAGCAAAGCCTTATTAATGAAGCTATCACTTCTCTTCTTTTTGTGATTTCGAACTTGATTCTAGCTTATTTGATAGTGAGGAGCCTTTTCTTGGTGCAATTTTACCATCCGATTTGCATATAAGATTTATATGCTACAGCAAAAGCTTGGATGATTTTCTGGGTCATGTTTGCCTTCGATGTGGAAAGCCAGTGCAAATGTTCTCCTTTTTTGATGGAAGTACCAATAGAAAATGTGAAAAGATTTACTTTGGAACATGAAATTCTAGAGTATGTAAGGGTTTTACAGATCTGAGTTAGCGGCCAAATTTTTTCACAACTCTCATAGAACCTGTTCCTTCGGGTAGTTCTTGCTTCAATCACTGGGACTAATGCATCCAGATTCATTAACTGTTTTTTCTTTTTGTAGATATAAAAAAGGATTGCAAAAAATATATTAAGCAATTCAGTATGGCTTGAGAATTGAGATCAATCAGAGTTCATACATGAATGCAATATACCATGCAAATTTCATCAGCCAAAACCATGCCTGAGATTTATCCAGTATTTGATAGGCATAATGTTGTAATTTTATTGATTCATACTTCAATAAAACAATATTTTTATAATTCTGCATGTTTTGTTCTAACAAGAATCTAAAAATATGGACACATGACACTGCAAAGCAAGGGATGAAATGCAAACCACTGATCTGAGGTCTACACTACTGAACTAATTCTTGCTAAACTCAGCTGCACTTAAGTCATTGAGTATCTCTGAAGTATAAGCTTACAAAAGACATGAAAACAAGAGCAACGTTGTTAAGAACACTCACATGGAGAAAGCAATCAACATGATAGGATGATGAAGTGCATTCTGTATTTAGGAAAACAAAAGGTAGCACACGATTCAGACCACTGAGGATTGAAAGAAGGCTTTAAAAACAGTGTGCAATATTCTCGTCTGCTCTCCCCTGTCCCTGCACTGTGTTAAACTTGGAATTGCAGGGTTTTCTGATTCCTTAAAGCCATACATTAGTTTTCCTTTACATCATTTACGAGCAGCAGCTCTTTGTGGAGTACAATGTAGGTTTCTTGAGCAGGCGTAGCTGCATAAAGAAACGTCAGACATCACAGAAGGGATTCAAGTCTCTCCAGATCGATCCTCAAATGTGCCGTCTCTGTTGATTTTGAGCAACCGATTCACCAGCAAAACTTCTTTTTCTGTTCCCAAATAATCAACAATGAGCGACTCATGAGTAAGGCTCCATAACAGGGTGTAAAACAATGTGATGACAATACAAAAACAATCCCAAAGGCCTCAGTCTACACCCTCACCGATATCAGGCATTTTTGTGCGTCCTTTCATAACCTCCCTCCACCCCACCCCATTTTTTTATTGAATAGGATACCACATTATTACAAGATACTTACCCTTAATTTGGCTGCTTCTTGACGGTCAATATAAGCAAGTAACTCCTCTTGCCTCATCAGAGCTTCATGAAGAGCCTGCACATGTTAGAACCCATGACAAATCAATTTACTGCTCTAATTCTGCAACATGAAATCAGAGAGAAGGATATCTCATATTGACAGCATGCACACATGCAACTAATTACCACTACGGGCTAGAAGGGTGAGTAAGATACAGAAGGGTTGCAAATAGCCCTGACCAAACAAACTGATATTCCTAATCACCAGATCAGAATCCAGATCCGACTGAAAACCTAAAATAAGAAAACCACATTTGAACTGAACCAAACCACAGACCAAAATTTGTCCAACCAACATTGATTGCTCTGTCTAGAGATGCTTATTTGACAGCACACAACAGATGCGAATATGACCAGAGTCTGATCATTTGACCTAACGGAGTGCTCCATCATACTGGTCTAACCTGATAAAGTTAACCCTGCCTAGATGTCCTATTCACCAGCAGTCCAGCACCATAATAGCAAAATATCATATATGTGAAATTTTGCATAAAGATTCAGCAAACATGAGCTTAATAATACCCGAAGAGATTCCAATGCTTTGTGCAAACCGTTTACCACATACAATACACAGGAAGTTCATGAATATACTTTCATTGCACAACTTAAAAAACCAAGAGCACTGATAACCCAAAGCTCTGTAAACAGAGACAGAACGTAGTTATTGACTTGGCCTGCTTCATCCAGGAAATAACTAACGGTGCAACAGACACAGAATGATCAGAGCACATCAGTCTCCTATGTCATCACATTAAAACGCCCAAGAGCTCATATCCCTATCGGTTTCCCTTTCTTGGGGGGGGGGATTTCCTATATGATTTTTTTATCAACAATTACCTAATCAAAAATGTTCTGTGCAATGCTGATGGAAGTACCAACTTAAGCAAAAGACACCTGACGTTCAAAGAAAAACTCAGGTCAAGCATGCAGTTCATGATACAGTTATTGGCAGGTATGCTCCTCCAATTTCACTGCAACACGACATCAACAACCAGCATTTTCTTTTGCTCATCAGTTACAATGCAATCCATAATTTCAGAGGGGTGCACGCCATATCCAACAGTTGAACCATGCTAAACCAGCAGAATTTTATTGGTGAGCAAATGATGCCATAAATTGCCCATGTACAAATCCTAAATAACTCCACTCTCCTGTAAGAAAGAATGAGCAGACTGACCTTTTTGGTAGCAATTAGCTCTGCCTCCAATGCATCCACACGACATACAGCTGCATTAAGTAGTTCCTCTTTTTCATATGGCATCTCAGAAGGCTTTGACTGAAGGGAATCAACTTTCTCCTCAAGCTCAAGCAGTCTTTTCATTACATTGGACAAGAGATCAGCTTCAGTAAATGGCGGAGGAGGTGAAGGCGGGCGAGAGTCTTGCGGAACTGCATCCAAGGAGACATCAGACACATCAAGACCATTGGTAGGAGATGAGTCAGCTAGCTTCTTGGTCACACGGCCTGCCAGTGATCGGAAGATTGTGAGGAGCGTTATAAAGAAGGCCATGACCATCATCAAGAAACGAGCTTGGATTCCTTCAGGAGTCTTCTTGCGATCCGGAAGTGGAAGTGTCCCTGCATTCGAATTGGAATGGACAATTAATTTTATTTAATTGAAATATTATTACAGATTGGTCTTCAGAAAATGGAGACAATTTCAATTCAGACAATGGATAAAACACAAACATTTGCACTCTGGACCCTGGCTATTTCCTGTATCATCTTGCTTACTAAATAAGTCAGATTTTCTAAATATCCCACAAAAGGTAGTTTCTGACAACAGTGGGTTATCAATAAAATTACTGAAGATGGCAATTTCAAGAGGTGACCAATACACCCAACAAAATAGTAATGAGCAATCATATCAACAATAGCTGAACCATAGGACACTAATGAGCAATCATATAAGACACACAATACGGCAAATGCATCAAGAGAAAGGAGTGATGATGCTAAGTCGAATCAGCCAACCTTTCAAGGAATAAGATTTTTGAATGGATGATTGCTTCTGCCAGGCAGCATCAACAGGTTTGTCTACCATGGGTACGTACTCATCATATCCTGAAAAGTTGCCAGCATATGCTGTCTTCCCCATTACCTTAGCCTACATTTCCACAACCAAAACAGAATGGGCAATTGTATAACATAGAATCTAATTTACAACAAGAACCACCTAGTGTGGATGCCTCCACAGCACAGTCCAAGGAGATCTAAATGTCTACAATTATAACCTTACTAGAAGAGGCACATCTATCTAAAATGCAAGGCCATAGAACATTAATGATGACTAACAGTTCAAACAAAGTATATACTGCACAATAAAGCCCAACAATATAAAAATACAAGCAAGATAGAAATCCACCTCTTCCCGAACAGGAGTTAACCTCAAATGCGAGTAACTCATTGCCGCTTTGGGAGAAGCAATATCTTCAGCTTCAGATCCTGACTCAGCAGTAGATGCATCGCTTCCTTTCAGCTGATCAAGGCACAAAATCAAATCATGAAAAATGTCAATTGATTGGGATAATAGAAGCTTGATTTACAAGCCAAGTTGTTAACGTGATATACAAGCTTACCATAGGAAACTGCGGTTTCGCATAAGCAATAACCTTTCCATCGCTATTCAAGACTTTCACGACTTGTCTAGCACGCCGTGGCTCCCCATTAAGTACCATCTGTATACAAAAATGGAATGGCAAGAAATCAGTTTTCAAAACTGAGACTACCTCTCTTAATACTCCATAGCATCACTAATCATTGTCATTTACATGGAATATGACAAAATAATGACAAACCTTTAGTATCTCCGGGTTCTTCCAAGGTCCCTTATCAGAGAGAAGACATCCTCCATGATCTGCACAAGTGCAAGTCCCCCCAAGAAACTCCGGCAAGTCACTGCGCATGGAAAACAAATTATACAACAAGATGGGCACAATAAGATCCTAGACATTCTTGGGGGGGGGGGGGAGAACAAAACATAAGCAAAAGAAAATACACCCCAATTACCTAGCATCAATCACTTCAAGCAACTTGCTCTGAAACTTATTGCCTAGAACCTAAAACAGGAATTTCAGATCAATACCATCAAAATCCTTTGTCTACCAGAGGGGGAGTCTCTTCTTTAATGGCAAGAATAGAGAGAAAATATTAAGTTTCCATACATGAATCTTAGAGGTGGTTTTTGGATCTAGGAAAGACTTTACAGTGTTCCACAGAAGCCTAAATCCTGGACCAGCATTAACGATGAACATCTGGAAAAGGGTCTGCATAAACACAAACATGACAGCTATCATCAAGTTCTGCTTTGAGAGAAGCTTTCCAGCTAGACAACAAATGAAAGCTATAGCGCATACCTCAGGATAATTGTCCCCATCAATTTTCTGTAGTCGTACTATAAGCTCTCTAGCAGACTTTGTGAAATTTTTTAAGCCCTTGATTCATTAAAAACAAAAGCATAAATCACTGAATAAAGAGAACGTAACAACAATTACAATCTGTTACACATAAGGACATAGGCAAGGCAACATACCACACCCTGAACATCCAAGATTGTTGTGCTTGAATCTATGTGTCGTTTTGCAGCGATGGTGCAAGCTGGAAACTTAATTGCAAAACTTTTCTCAAACTCCCGGACATGATACTTTATATAGCGATCCAGAGTAGTTACTTGCATAAGCTTGTTTGGATCAACTTTTCCAAGTCTTTCGATGTAAATGGGCCTTCCCTCTTTGTCCACCCCATGATAACCATGAGGATAATATTTCAGGACCTCGTCGAGCTCATTGAACTCAAAACGCTGGCAACAAGTGTAACAATCATATATGATCATAGAAAACAAAAACATAATGCAACATCAAACTGGAAAGTGAAGACAGCCTTTTCATATACAGCTCCACCACCAACAAAGACCATATACTAGTAAAAGCATCTAACAGAAACTGACAGACTCTACCTCTACAATAGCGTCAACACCAAACTCTTTCCTCCATCGAATCATATCAGCCCACATGTGCTTTGCTTTTTCAATGTCAAATTTTCTAGCTTTGAGGAACCTGTTAAAAACACCTCAGAACTTGTCCAGCGACTGCCTTGTGTGGCTTGCTAAAACATAGAAAACATTTATTGAGGAAAAAGAAAAAGAAAACAGAACCCACCTCAACATCATGTGATAATCATCAAATTTTTCAGGTAACAATTCATCCAAAATCAATGCTTGACGAAACTGATCAACAGCCCGTAACTCTTCCACATCCCGAATGTCCTCTATTGAAACCGAGCTAACACGGCCACCGCTTTTCCTTCTGGTACTCTTTTTCTTAAGGGAATGTTTCAATTTGGTAGAAGCATTTAGTGCTTTCTTCTTCAAAGACCAATTTCTTGACCTCCTCTCATCCTCTGAATTCTCAAAATCAGATTTTCTTTCCCGTCTCTCCTCCTGAGCAGAGGAACCCTCAAAGCCTGCACATAAGTAACGTAAATAAAGGGAAAACAGGGGGGGGGGGAATGACTTTAAGCCCGCACATAAGTAATGGAATATCCAAAGCAAGCCCATGACAGACATCTCAAAAGATATGACTTGTAACTGGCAGCTATTTTATATCCCTGATAACATCCACGCAACTACTACAGGAGACAAAACATGTACGAAGTTGAGAACACATGAAAAAAAGCAAAGAACATAAATTGCTAGAGTGCTTAGAAGTTCCAAAAAAGTAGTGTAATGAGTATCGCAAACATTTTGAAAATTTGGGTTTGGAACTTTTCAAGCAGAAAGGAGAGCTGCAACATAGAAGCAAAATAAATCAGTTTACAAAAATAAATACTACAAGGCAAGTGCTCTTAAAATCCACAACTCCACACAGCAGTAGGGAACAAATTGAAAAGGGAGTGAGGGATAGAGTCAGATACATTTATCCACTTCATCTAAACTGAAAAAGTTAATTTTGGTCATTGTGTCCAGCATTGGATTGATGATGCACTGAAGCAAAGTGCCTCACTAAATGGTCCTCTAATTCACAGCAAGGTTACATCTATCAGAAGCCATTGTGCCGTCCGTAGGACCGTAGGCGAGACTCCACAGTATTGGTCAGGTTAGAGAGTACGAAAGATATGAATAGAGTATTATAGCAACACGGCCAGATGAACCCACCACATGCCCAGAATTATCTAGAATACATACATGTTTAAGACAAATGACACTGTCAAGAATCATCCATGATTTTATCTGGCTATTGTATCACACCCACAATCTAGTTCAGTCAAGGCAGGGCATTACCTTGTTCTCACCAAGACTAGAACAATAATATCAACAAGAATGTCATAATTAAGCCCAGACTTAGCCAACAATATTGTTATTGCCCCTGCAACTTCCATGTTCATCCATAGCAAAGCTCACAATAGCCAGATTAGTGGTTTGCTGCCGCTTGCTGCTCAATGCAAAACTCTTAACCCTCATATGTTTTTCATGTTAATTTATACTATTTTTGGTATTTAGGTCTTGTATTTGCTAAATTAGTTTACAAATCGATTTTCAACTTCTAAATATCTTCTTAAAACTTTTTATGTGGGTTTATCGGAAACAGAGGTTGCCTACATCTAGATCTTCCCATACCCTGCGAAAGCAGGATCCACATTGGGAGTAGTTGTTATTGTATAGCAAAGCTCACAATAACAGACTCGAAATATAGGCCATACCAATGAGCAAACCAATACATCCCACATAACAATAATTGGTAGCCACTTTATGTGCATCTTAGATAAGGTTCTCCACAATATGCAACTGGCCCTATCAGGGTAAGTAGGTAATGCAACATACATTTTGACCAGTTCCAGCTCCCTTGACCTCTTCCCCTCTGCCCACCCCACCCACCCAACCGAAAAAAAGGAAAAATTGTGCAACAATTTAATAGGAATGTGTCTTCATGCAAATGGGGGAAAGAAAATAACTTTAAAAAAATTAAAAAAGTGTATATGAACGGAGAGCTTGGTGATTATCACAACATACGAGCTGAATTTAGCTGTGAACCCATTTTGCAGGAAACCAGAACATCACATCAACAAATACAGCGAAAACAAAGAAACGCTAAAAATTCAGTAAAGCTAGCGAACACCAAAGTAGAGTAGACTCTTCGTATACACAATTCAGAGTGTCAAAAACAAAGAAATCAGAGAAACCCAGCACTCACAAGGCCTAGCAAATCGATCAAGTGGTCCAGACATGTTTTTCCACCAAATTGTGTGACTATTCAAGCATCAGCCCAATCTCAACGCCCTTCTTCTTTACCTGCATTGCAATCCAAAAACCTAGAATGTCAATTTCGACTGACTAACAGCAATGCCCAAAAAAATGAAAAATACAAAGAAAATAAAAAATCCCTAAACCCTCTACCTTGAGAAATAGCAAGCTCAGATCACAGGTATGATGAAGATCAAGAGATCTGATTGTCGGTGCAAATTTAGGGTAGAGGTAGAGACAGAGAACGAGCTCCAAATTGAAGTGTAACAATTGAATTTGAGAAAGGGGAGCTGAAAATTCGGTGTTGAATTGATCCCCAAAAAGGAAAAAAAAAATATAATAGAGAAAGTTGAACGACCGACGGAAAAAAAATAATCGTGAGGTTTTATTAATCCGCCCGAATTTGACGGCGATTGCGGAGGGAGGGAAGAGACTGGCGGAAGAGAGAGAGAGAGAAACAGATTTGAGGAGAGAGGGGGGGGGGCGAAGCAAAGAAGATGAATAGTGTTGGAACCTTGGTAGGGCCCACAAGAAGGGCCCCGTAGGTTGCAGCTGTCTTGATTTCCACGTGGCGTTATGGGTTTTGGAGGTGAACTGTTTGTGTGTCCCTCGCGGTGGTTGCAGCTACTTTTGCATTTTTTTTTCCGCCCTGATTTTAATATCCAAATATCCAATAATATACGTTCTTGAAAATTAAAAAAAATGAATGAACCATCATACCACATCCAATATGGTGGAACAAGTTTAAATTGTAAGCCAATTATATTTTTCTTTTTGGTTCAAATGACATTTTAATTAGATAATTAAATTTAAAATTTTAAAATTTCAATATATCATATAATCTTACATGCGTAATTCTCATCTCCTTTTACATTAGGATATTTGACGCAAATAATTTGGATCGAATTTGGAGTATTGAATTGAAGTAATCCGAAATTTTAACTCTCAATGCTTTGAACTCTGAGATTGTTTATTTTCCGCAGTCTAGATATCATTTTAATTAGATTGTATTTTTTATGTTATTTAAACTTCAAAATGAATATATAATTTGAATTTCATATTTGTGTGTTGTTTTATGAGCAATATTATTTGAAATTGTCTAAAAATACAATGTAAAATAACTTTGGACCACTGAAAAAAAATACTCGTAAAGTTCAAAGCAGTGAAAGTTTTTTTTTTTAAGTTCGGATTATTCTCGTCAAATGCTCTCAAAGTTCATATTATTGACGTTCAATAACCCTTTTTTTTGTTTTTAGGTACTCTCTAAAGTTAGAAAAAATATATAAGCATTCAAATTAATTTAATAGCTTCCTTTTTTTCGATGAATGATGAGTATTTTGACTGATGCATGTTATTTTATGTAATGTGAATGAAAGTGAAAAATAAATATTAAATTACAAATTTGAAGTAATTGTTATTAGAATTTTATTACTCCACTTGACAACCGTCGCTTTGTTTATCCTTGAACTATCGTGTCAATTTGTGTAATTTAAGTTGAACATGCAAAAATCTCGCATTTCAATGAAAGAAGATCACCAATTAGATACGCACCGATATCTATGCGTGCATATACTTGACCAAATAGGGAACACGTTTTCGCTTTTAAGCTCATGCTATGTAAGTTAGCACCAGTCCTTGCATTGTTTAGTACTGGCTTTGCTTTTTTCGGTAAGAGTATTTGTGAATAGTGCTATTTATCTTATAGTAATTAAACAGATATATTTAGTAAAAGTATAAGTATAAAACATTTTAAATAAGAATTATTTTCATTTACCTCGCAAGATTTTGGTAAATATTATTTGTACCCCTAAACTTTTCAAATTATCATTTACTCTCATTCACATTTACATACTAGTAATACAAACCCCCAAAAAATACGAAAATGTCATTCATGTTTACAAGTTCCTTTCCCCATATGCTATCTTATCTATTAGTTGAACCAATTCTTTTAACCTAAAATCAAATTGATGTGGTCAGTAACAACTGCAATAGTGATGTCGAGACCGCTGTTGATGTCACCACGGTCCAGCAAGTCCCCCAGCATTACATGTGCTACGATTTGAACATTCCTTCACCTTCTAGGATAAGTTTCTCTGTTACCTCACTCTCTTCTATTGCGTAATATTCAACAATATTTGGGTGAGCAAACTGGCTCTTTTATTGTTAGAGGCTCTAATTAGTCTCCCCAAACTATGTTTTTGTCATGTCATTAAATAATCAAACCAATTTCAAGAGCATCAAGGGCATTTGTATAATTTGAGGGTCTGTATTACTGTTATGTAAATGTGAAGGGGGTAAATGATAATTCGAAAAGTTCAGAGATACAAATAATATTTACCAAAATCTCAAGAGCGGTAAATGAGAATGATTCTTTTAGATAATATTTTAGATCAATTAAACTAATTGAGATTTACTATAACATGGATATCATATTTCGCTAATTATATATTGCTATAAGTCATTCCAAAATATTTTAATTTAACACTTTTTATACAACAAATACACTTTTATTAAATGTATCAATTAATTTGAAGTATGATGAATCCTTAAGAGTAATTACAATGGACTTTGCATGCCGACAAATGAAATGAACATCATGCATTGAATTTGTGGAAGACATATGGATGCTTTTGACTTTTGACTATTTGGGCAGGGGACTTAATTAGGTAAGACCCAACTGGCTCTTTCCCCTCAATTTATTAATTAATAAGGTTTGGGATAAAGCAATAGGTTGGGAGATTTGAGTTATGGCATTAATTAAATTCCAACCCCCCCCCCCCCAAAAAAAACAAAAAAGAGTCTCCATTTGTATTTGTACTTTTTATTTCGCAGGGGCTTATTCTAAATGGAAATCTCCTTTTACATTAAACTGTCATTTTTTACCATGTAAAAATACATTTTGTTTGGCGACGATATTCAGTAAAAATTTATAGTAGATGGGAAATATATATCAGAGATAACATTAATTAAGGACTCAATGAACATTAATAAAAGTCTTTATTATCAACCGATAGGACCTTATGTTAACAGTAAAATCCGCACAAAAAAAAAATTAAACATAAATTACATAATATAAATTATCAATCCTCGAACATAAATTATTACTATGTTAATTCCTTATTTAACTATGACAACTCATTTTACCATCTTAAAAATAAAATATAAAAAAACTACACCAACAATAAATAATTCAATTAAATAAGATAGGGGGGTAACAAATGCTATCCGGTGACAGTCATTGACTCAGGTAAAAAAAAAAAAAACGGAATCTTTGAGGAGGCCAGAATAATTGACTGTTTAACAATTATTTAAATCAAGTACGGACATGGAATGTTATTTGATCAAAAATTTCCGCGTACCGTTGGTCATAAATACGTGTGCGTACTATAATCATCAAGTATAGCATCCTCAATCATTGGTTTTGTTTTGATTCCAGCCATATATTTTCGTCATTCAATTCAATCACTTCACTAAATACATGCTGCATTGGATATAGTCGTAGTTATGTAATATTTGATTACATGTAACCAATTATGTAATAAAAATAAGTTTGTAATTTTATTTTCATTATCTTATTTGATTATATGAGAGTATTGCGATAAAAGAACTATTTTATAATTATGATTACTACAAACTAAGTATTCGTAATTGCATTGTGAATTGGATTGCATTACATTATCATTACATTACATCCAGCAAAATATTACATTATATTACATGCAGTGAACTGCTATGTGTACAGATGACTTATTCAATCACAAGCAAATATGACACAAAATAACGAACTTATTAAATATGTACTTACAAATTTTATACAAGGGTACTATAGGTATGTATGTTTTAATTTAACGTTTATTTTTAGCAGTAAATAATAAATAGCTATAAAAAAAATGTGTAGGTGAATGAAAAGAATCGATAATATTTTTCATATTATTAATCTTAAGAATGAGGCGATTAGGTCTTATGTATAAAAGTAAAACAAAAATATTTGACATATCACATAATAGCTTATTAACTTTTTTTTTACTTATTATTCGATTGGTAGTCTAGTAAAAACTAAATAAATATTATTAGCATATTTATCCAATAAAAATGTCTTCTCAGTTCTCATAATTTAAGGGTAAATTTATTCCATACAACTTGTTCTTCCTTTTCTCTCCTCTTACCATGATCTATCTAGGGGTGTGCAAATAAATTCGAATCTGAAAACTGAATCGAAAAATCAATTAACCGAATAAATTTTCAAAAAAGTCCATTCGGTTAACTGAACTGATTTTTTTTTCAGTTTTCGATTCAGTTACGGTTCGAATCATTTGAAAATTCGTACACAAATTACAAACACAAGCTCATGAAATTTAACATGGCGTACGTTTATAAAAATAATCCCCTCCCCTCAAAAAAAAAAACTTTTACTACTTCAAAATAAAAACGAATCAAAAAAACAAAGGCAAGGGGCACAAAACTTGTTGCGGCACGCAAGGTAGGACAAGGAGCGTGGAACATCAGATATGCAGTTGACTGGTTGGCAAAATTTGGTCATTCTTTACATTCCATGGTTATATGGAACGTAGTATCCTATAGGAACTTTCTTTCTATCATTTATGAAGATAATCTCTGAAGAGCCCTTGAAAAAAGGGCATCATAAATATTTTACTTATCTTTCTTAAAAAAAAATAGAGAGGCGCGGAACACCAAATAATTTGCATGCGGCTTTTTGTCACTACAAATCAATTACTCGTACTTTTTGTCACCCCCTTTCGGTTATTATGATTGTTAATTACTACAAATTAATGTCATGCTATTAAATAGGTAGTAGTAGTAGTAATTAATAATCCTAATTTCCTAGTTAAGCATGCTTTGGCGGGAGAGATGGATAGTGTGTTGATGGAAGCACGCACTAAGGAGACATAAACATAGAAATTAGCACCACTTTACGTGCATGCAATGCAATCTCAAATCATTCAAATATTTTGTGGGAGAGATGGATGCAATTTTTTTTTTCTTCCATGAAAAAAGAAATCTATGTGCAACGGATCAAGGGAGTAAACACTTATATCGTACAATCGACTCTATAGATCCAACGATGTGATATGATAAAAGTGCTATTTTTTAAAAATATAAATCATGAAAATAGAAAGTGAGTTTTTAAAAATAAAGAAAGTATAATATATTATCCCCGAATTTTTAACTTTTGAATTATGATATCACATAATTATATAATTTGTATTAGAAGGGTGATTTGATACGACCATCTAATATGAACGTTCGACGTAATGTTACAGCCCTTTGTGTATGTGGTCCAACAACATATGCGTGTATATATTTTTTGTATTCATTCTTAGTCGTCAGAATTCCATGTTAATGCACATCATCTACATCACACCAGGTTGCAAACTACAAATTTGGCCGGTTCAACTCTCCTTGTATTGTCAATTTATCATGTACTTTCTATTGTTACATTTTTAGCGATGCAAAAATGTTTTTAAATAATGGTTCCCCCCCCCCCCCCCCCGAAGTAGGTACATTTAAGTTGGTGTTTTACAAACCGTATCTAATACCCGTACATGAATCTTAAAAGTGATGAAACAATTGGGATATGGATTTCATTTAAATAGGTAAAATACATTAATGTTCAAAAATCTAATTAAACTTTCGACTAATGTATGATTATTTTAGGTTGTACTAATAAAAAGGTTGAACTTGATTAGTGAAATTTGGACAACAAAAGATAGAAAATTCTTCTATATAAACTGAAATTCCAAAGAAAAAAACCCTGTTTTACTTAGTAATGTTTATAATAAAAGAAACAAAATTAAATAATAGGATTAAATTAACTGGGTCATGCAAAAATATTTCCCCTTTTTAGAAGTATATGGAAGGGGTCAAAATAAGGTTATATTTGAACCCGAGTTCTTCTATCTTGTTATCGAATGAGCTTGAAATAGTGATTTGGGACATACATTTAAGTCACTATAATAGTCTCTTACCAGCAACCAAACTTAATAACTTATCCAAAACACTTTCACATTATCAATGGCATTAACAACACGAGGATCCGATAATCAAAATTACTTGGCAAACTAAAACTCGTTTAGGAGTAGCAGTGTAGCACTAGGTTATATTATCAAAGTTTGACAAGCAAATTTCAAATGAGCAATAGCAACCAACTTAAGGGTTGGTACCATTCTTGCAATAGAGTGCAAGAAAATTGAGAAACAAAGGTAAAGTAAGTACAAATATGAAATTTCAAAATAAAGTAATTAATTGATAAAGTAATTAATTGGTAGATCAAATGACTTGTCACAATCACGATTTTCATCAACAATATTTGTAAAAAAGTATGTCCAGTGTACCAAGGTTAGGGGTGGACAATGGATTAGGTCGGATCAGATTAGGGCCGATATGTTTATAAAGTGAATCAGATTGGGTCATGATCGGCCTGTTAACTATTTGGGTTAGATTGGACCTTTTTTGCAAATAAACCGATTGCCCCATGCGTGATCCGTTTTTCATCCATTTTAAAATAAAGCGAAGTTGCACAAAAAATCAGAGTATAACAGTTACTTTTATGCATAAAGCATTAATAATAAGTTTAACTTATTGGAGCATGTAAATTAGGGTGTCAAGTAAGTTGAAAAAAAATTGACCACTAAACGAGCCATTAATGGGTCGACCCGATTTAACTTGTTATTTTGCCTTAATTGACCGTTCCACTATTAACCCAATTCATTGATCCAGCTCTTTATTGGTCTCATTTTAATGAGTTGATTTATTTGATTCAATAGATATCAGGTTTACTATCTCTCCCCTAATTAAGGTCTATCTTTGATCTTTGATGAGGTTTAGTGGTTAAGGGGCTGCAGTGAAAAAAGAAATAAATAAATAAAATGGCGGTCGACATATGAATTCCGATGGATCAACGCTGAACTCAAAAGAAAGCGACGCGGCTATTTTATGTGAACGTTGTCACACGCAAAAAATCTGCAATTTAATCTTTAGAAAAACAGTAGAATATCTAAACATTAATTAGTTACGACGAGCTGTTACTATTAAAATTTTTAGATTAGCAGATCTCTACCTCCTGCAAACGACCCCGAAGCAGATCGTTTCATCGATCTAATCATCCATCATCATCATCATCGTCATCATCGTCCTTTTCATTCGTTTCATCTGATTTATCTGGTGAGTTATTTTTCTGATTTGCTAATTGAACCGTGAATTATTCATCAGTTATCGCAATTATTTACTGCCACAAATTCGACTGGTTTTATCAATTTCAATATTGGTGTATTTGCTCAATTCGATTTGATTTTCGTTTGTTGTTGCTTCGGATGGCTTTGCGTTGTCAAATCAAGGGTTTCTTTATTTAGCTATTTTATTATGTTTTTCGCTTGAGAATTGAATCTGATAAGAGTTATTTGATTATATTCTGCGTGGAAAATTGGGTAGGAAATGGTGAAGGAAACGGAGTACTATGAATTGCTGGGGGTCAGTGTGGATGCCTCGCCTGCAGAGATTAAGAAGGCTTACTACCTTAAGGCAAGCACTTTTCTTCGAATTTCTCGTTCATCCCTGCAATTTCGAATTTGTGTCTGTTTGTTTGTGATTATGTTTGTTTTGGGCACAATTTGAAGTGTTAGATGTGATGGATACGAACTTATTTTCAAAAGAAAATGTAAAGAAGTGTAACATGGTCTAAGGAAGTTTCAAACGGTATGGGCATGATTTGAGGATTGGCCTTGGCAATGTTTAGAATTTAATTTATGTTTTGAGCCATTTTCTTTCTACTATGGTTACGGATAAACTCAACTAGAGGGATTTAAGAAGAGTATCATGTTGTATGCTATTTGCTAACGACATAGTTTCTATGTTGAGTGGGTCAAAGAATGAATATTTAAAATGCTGATTCAGTGAAGAGAAATGTGTTATTGAAGACAAAGTGACCACGGGAGGTATGGCTATACCAAGGGTTAAGAAGTTCACACATTTGGGCTTGATTATTCAAGAAAAAGGGGACATTGATGAGGACATTAACCAACGAATGGCGAAAATGGAAGAATGTTTCGGGCTGTTGTGCAATAAGAAGATCCACTAAAATTGAAGGGTAGAGTTTATTGTATCGTTGTTAGACCAACATTACCGTATGGAGTAGAGTGTTGGTATATCAAAAAGTTTCAAGTGCAGCAGTTGAGGGTCGGGGAGATGAAGATGATTCGTTTGATGTTTAGCTACACGAGATTGGATAAAGTTAGAAATATAGTAATTAGACAACAAAGTAGGGGTGACATGTATTGAGGATAAGATGAGAGAAACAATACTTAAATGGTTCGGTCATATAAGGGGGAGAAGTATGAATGCACCAGTGAGAAGATGTGAAAAGATTATTCTTTCGGAGTGTAGAAGGGGTCGAGGTAGATCTAAGAAGATTTGAAGCGAATTGATTAGACACGATTTGAGGGTTTCAGGATTAACAAAGGACATCACTCAAGATAGGAGGCTATAGAGGTCTAGGATTGAGGTTGCAGACATTAGGTAGCTTGATACTTGCCTTCTTTGGATCCCGAGGGCACATGAATTGCTGCTGCATGGTTCTGGATATTACTAATCATGCATTCTGGATATTACTAATCATGCGTTTTCACTACTTATGTGTGTTAGTAATTTTTTTGGCTGCGTTTGTATTGGTTAGTATATAACTTATTGTTATTGCTGGTACCTCGCCTGTCTGTATTATGTATTTACTGTTATTGCTTGCTAATTTTTGTTGTTTTTTAGCTCCCGTTTTGTATCAAAAAAATTTCAATTCAAAATGTTCTCTCACATCATTTTGTGAGCCTTTGGAATCAGCCTCTTTATAGTTAATGATACTTGCAAAGGGAAGACCACTTACATCTGTATTTTCCTAGACCCGGGACCTGCATTGGGAGTTTCCTTTTTTTTGGGGGGGGGGGGGGGTTGTTTGTGGTTTGGGCTGGGCACCTTAATAGGAGTTGTTGTTGTTGTTTTGTAATTTGATGTGCCCAAGCATTGATTGTGTTTGGCTGTTAAAAGGCTAGATGCAGGTGGTCTGGTTAAAGTTAAGATTCCAATTGGCATAAAAGTAGCTGAGCTCGTAATATTTTGTGGCATTTCCTTTCAAGCCACAAGCTATACAGTTGGGGGAGAGACGGTTTTAGCATGGAATATCTTCTTCTAATGGCACCTGAAGAGGACTGTTGCCCCTTAAGCTA
>JACYFF010031955.1:1282803-1374585 GCA_017589665.1 Selenicereus undatus | reverse complement strand
TATATATATATATATATATATGTATGTATGTTTGTGTGTGTGTGTGTAAGAAATCAGAGGGATTATTTTATTATTTAACTGTATTTCAAAGTGATAAGCTGTGGAGTTATTTTATTTAGGGTTGGCAAAAAATCGGGTTCAAACAAATCGAACATTCGGACAAAAACTTTATAGCCGGACCCTTTTCGAATTATACATCGTAGGCTCTGGCCGGACCCGGACTTGAACACGAATGTCTGATATCCGGACCCACTTGTCCGGATGTTTTGAATTGTGATATGATTTTAGGAAATTACGACCGAAATTATGTGTGATCGAACCCAAACTCGATTTTTTAATGTTCAAACCCTGTTGTACGAAGTTGGATTTATAAAATTTTATGAACAATTTGGACTAAAATTACACTTAAACGTATTTGTCTGATTTCCGATAGTCCGAACCCAAAATGGTTCAATAATCCTGACAACCCGAACCCGAATGCCCAAACCCGAACCTGACCCGGTTTAAAATTTGGAGATGTTAGATGACCAGTTGTCCGAACTTAAATTCGGACACAAATTTGATGGCCTTACCCGATTTTTTCGGGTAGGACGAATTCGAATAATCGGGTCGGATAGATTTTTGTTAGCTCTAATTTTATGCAGTTAATTTCTACCCATCATACTGATAATGTAGGTTTTTATAGGTTTTTCTATGTGTGAAAAGGTCATGCTATTCTTAGAAAGAATCTTATGCCGGAAATATTAAGCCTTAAAGGAAAACATTTCACCGGTTTAGATAGAGGTGAATTGGAGTTAAGCAGTTCACTCCAATTCTGTGTAACTCATGGTTTCCTCTTAACCAGATGAAGGGGTTTATAAGATGACAGTGCTGATAAGATATTTTGAGAACCTTGGAGTTAAGATATATTGCTAACTTGACTGAAAATGTCAAAAAACGAAACTACCTATTCCATTTATAAAGCTGTAGCTTCATTGGCAGACATTTGAAGAATATATCACCCGACAATCTGCTCAACCAGTGTTTCTGTATATCCTTAATTTGTGTGTGTAAACACAAATTTCGAGCCTGCAATCAATTAGACAAGAAATTGAGCAACAAAGTAAATTTTTATATTTATATCAAAGAATGGGTTTCATCTCTGTATAATTGTTATAAGAACAAGTATAATAAATCATCTGATTCAATCTCCTTGGGTAGTCTTGAATGAATTTGATCTTGAGAGAGGGCCTAAGCGGCTTAATTTTTATTAAGATATGAATGTAATCTCCGCGCGTAGACGACACGTGTTTGGAGTGCTTGTTGTCTTCTGCTAGAGAAAAGTCTTGTGCTCTTGAGAGTTCTTCTGAAAAAAATGTCGACCCTTGAATGAGGGAGTTCACTATCTTTTTATAGAGAAGTCGGAGTTGGGGTTTTCCTTCTCGTCTCTATTAAAAGAAATAATCATTTATGCCACGTGGCATTTTTTAATTGACCACAATACATTTCCGTTAAATATTTAATTTAATGAAATGTCGTAACTAATTTAACACGTGGCGTGCTGTAAGTGGCCACAATAAAAGTGTTTATTTCTTTCACGTGGCGGCTCTTGGTTGGTCCGTAAAAATTTACAGTCTATAGTGTGATTGTTATCAGTATGTAACTATTAAATCTCAAAGGTATTTGCAATATGTTCTGGGTCTAAAGATTGACATTTTAGAATGCGAAGGCAGTAGGCATCCAAAATATGTTTTTATTTGTTGACTTCCCCAGAACCTGCCAATGGCAGCATCACACGTTTTTTTTTTTTGAGGGGGGGGGGTGTTAATAGCTACTCATGCAATTTTGAAACTAATTGGTCATCCTCAGTTTTCGGCGAGGCCATGCTGCACACCATTGGTTATATTTACACAAGGCAGGCTGCTAAAGAACTTGGGAGGGACAAGAAGTACTTGAAGGTACCATTTTTAGCGGAATGGGTGCGTGACAAAGGACACCAGATAAAATCACAAGTGATGGCAGCTTCAGGTGAGAAATATTCAAGAATTGGACCCCCCCCCCCAAACCCGGTTTGGTGGGACCTTTAGTTTGTTACTAAAAATAGAACCTGTTGGTGTGCAGGAGCTGTGTCACTAATTCAGATACAGGAGGACCTGAAGAAGTTGAGTCTAGGGGAGAACAAAGAAGAGAACATAATGAAAGCCATGGAAGAGAAAAAAGATGCCATGCTTAATTCCCTGTGGCAGCTGAATGTCATTGATATTGAGACAACCTTATCACGTGTCTGCCAAGCGGTGAGTATGCAGATGTTTGCCACAATATGTCTTCTTTGTCGGACAGTGTTTCAACGATAATCACAACAATCACTTTGTATCTTACGAATAGTTCTAGATTACGCGGCCTTCCCTTGCTAGGAAAGAGACTGTCTGTGGGAGACCCACAAAAGCTGTCTGAATAGGAGTGGGTTAAGAAAATTTGGAAATAAAGCGAAAAGAAGCTATAAGAAAAGACTATAAATATGAAGTGCTAATATATACATCATAGTAATCTAAAGATGCATGAATGATGTATTTGACATTGGTTCCTTTCAGGAAATAAAGTACATAATTGGAAGGTACTTAAATCAGTGTGGTTGCTAGCAGTGCCTGCAACTTCCTCTCCTAAGTGGGCTATTTAAACGAGTTTGGTTATTTGACCAATTCTGTTTAGTTGTAATTATTGGAGATGGTGTATGATATGGTCTGTCTGTTACATAAAGATTACATTTAGTATTTTTCGTTGTCCTGAGAAGATTTCACTTTTGCATAAATAGTACTATATATTGCTTAGTTCAATGTATTTGCTAATGTACTTCTGTTAACCATTTTCCTAGTTATTTATGCTGTCTTTGGTTTTGCTGAAGTAACCACAAATCACAATCAGAAGCTTTGTATATTTTCTTGAAAATCTGCCCGTAACCATAAGTTAAATTCTCGTTGGCAATGCTGGAGTAGAAGTTTATGTTCAAACCAGTGGCGGTAGTAGAAGTTCTATACAAGGGTGTCCTACTTTTGAATTTCTTAAGATTCGGTGACTCCCAAATATGTTTTATGTGCATGATTAACAATTTTTGTACAAACTTTCGAATATAATTTTCAGCTAATGGTTGCCAAGTACATCAGTTCTGAGCACATATGGAAACAGATTCTCAATGTGATGACTAGCCTGTATGGCTCTCCATGTTAATGTATTAACATATCATAAAATACCAAGTTTATGCTTTATTATCATCCATGTGCTCTGGCTGAGTGTCAGCATGTATGAGAATCAGATGAGATTTACCTGAAGAAGTCGTAACCAAAACTGACCGCAGTTGCTGGTCAAGTGAAGAATACTTGCTAAAAACATTTTCATAACCCCCTTTCTTTTTCAGGTCCTTAAGGATCCTACCGTTCCTAAAGATGTTCTCAGGTTGAGGGCGAAGGCATTGAAGAAATTTGGGACAATATTTCAAGTAAGTTCTGTTGTGATATTTCTCGGAGCTACCAAATCAAGTAGTTTGCAAATGAATCTTATTTTGATGGCAGGCATGAGAATGAGCTAGGAAATGTTAGCGATCAAAGGAACAAGAAATGCTTCGTCATTCCAAAACTTCTGTTCTTGTCACTTGTATTTTTGTTTGGTATTAGCTTTGATTCATGCTGATCTCTACACTACTTAGAGTTTACTGATCTAGCTGATGCTTGATGTTGACATCCTTGTTACTTGGACTTGGCTGAAAGTCTTCCACATAAGTGTGTGTCCTGTTGTTGGACCCACCATTTTTCTGGGAAAATTGCCCTTTTTTGGGTCTGAAAAAAAAAAACCCCTAGCAGGTGCTTTTACCATGTTGGAAATGAGTACTCAGAACAATGTGGCAGCAGAATATTACCGTCCCATATGATCTCAACTAGGGAGTGAATAGAATTCTGCAAATATCAAGAGTAACATGTCCAATGAGGATCATACCCTTGATCGCAATGTGGTAGAGTTGTAGAGAGGCTGTTTCTTCAAGAATTTGAAAGGCACTAACCAGTAACCTGCTAGTAACTTTACAACTGGGGAACATTTTTCTTCGTCCACCATGACAAATTCTGCCGTCCGAAAGATTCTTTTAGCTGCATAAAATGTGGACATCCATGCCATACAAAGAAAGGCAAACATTTTGTTCCTCCAAGTTTTGGCTTATTTGTTCTTTGTTCGTTTTCTCAGGGCGCTAAGGCTCCCTACACCAGAGAAAACAGTCTCCGAACTGAAGGTCCCAACTTGAACAATGCTGCATCCGGATCAACCCAACCTTAAAATCTCTGCCTCCTGTTCGACTTTGCTTTTGTACGTGAGATGTCTCTGACACTGTTATTTTCAGCTGTTGTACTCATTACTCAACCCTGTTCGGTTGTGCAGGTTTAACCCCCATTATAGGTTGCTTCATATTACTTTGCATGAAATGTCAGTGCTTAGATTTTCGAATTGACGATTGGAAATTAAATTAATTTCTTGCCATTTAATTGATTATTCTTCTGCTTTTCTTACAACGGTTGCAGAGGAATGTCGCCGTACCATGCGACAAACACCAGTCATGTGCCGCCACCGGCGATGGTAGCTGACGCCCGGTGGCTACGAGTTTCCTGTGTAAATGCGAGAGCAAGTTCGTTGACAGTAAACTGATATTCTTAATTTGGTGGATTGAATTAAGTAGCTATGCTCGAAATCGAACTCATTATCTTTCCTCCTCTTTTTTTAGTTTTTTTTATAACGATAAATTTCATGTACTTATTGTGCATACTATAATGCAATCAAAAATATTTTTGTCATTGAAATGTGCTTGAATTCATGGTTGACTGGAGTGCCCGGCTCAAACTCGTATAATCTTAAAGATACACAATTGGATCATGTAAGAGCATGTATTATATGGATTTCAATTTTGAACCCTACTTAGTCCTGTTCTTTTAGTATGTCATTTTAGATTTATCAATCTCAATCCACTTCAATCAACTTCAACACATCTGAAAAAAAAAATACAAACTTCAACCTACTTCAACTAACTTCAATCAACTTCAACCCACCCCTTCATAAATTTAATAATTTGTAGCCAAAATCGTTAAAAATAATTGACAAGTTGTACCGGTCTCTAACTTCAAGAAAAATAGTTACAAAATTGTGAAATTACCATTCAGTGAAAAAATGCACTAAAAATTACAATAACTTAATAAATTATCACACATTCTCATTATTTTAGCCTACTTCAACCCACCATAAAAAAAAATATACCTACTTCAACCCACCTTAAAAAAAAAAATTACCAATTTCAACCCACTTCAACCAACTTCAACCCACTTCAACCTTTTATCCACCCTTATTTACCCACGAAAAGAACAGGGCCTTAAACCAGCCCAATCCCATTATAGTGAAACAATTTCTTGTATAACTCCTGGGAGTACATGTTCTCATTGCTTATATGTGTATTTTTTACGTGTGTATTTATCATATGTTAAATTTTTAATATAAATTTACTGATGTGGTTCCTAAAACTATGTATTCCCAGGAGTATAATATAAGTATTAATATAATAAAAGTGTTGGTGTGCTTTGACGACCCGTCAAAAATTTAAATGAATACACAAAAGTGTCAAATGGAAATTAAGGGGAAGAGAAATGATTCTAAATCAAACCCATTCCGTCCGTGGAATCTTCTGAGAAATTTTGTAATATTTGAAAGTGCAAAATTAGACATGTAAGACTTGAATTAAAGATTCAAATGAAAGGTGTCAAGTTAGTTTGAGGTTCAGATAACAACAAAAACTGGCTGATGGAGAATTTCAGTGGTATTTCTATATTGTGTTCTCTTGGTGGTGTTTTTGGCTTACTCTTGTGTTTTTCGTTGTAAATTGTATCGTATGTTCGCTTTTAATTTTCTGAAGGTGTTTTCTGTTATTTGATTGATACATAATAATCAAAGGGCAAAAAAAAAATAAAAATTCATGCACCCCCCTCCGTGACCTAAAAGTTTGTCTAGTCATATTGCATCAATTCATGTTAGCTACTTTTAATTTTACATCTCCTACAAAACATAAATATTCTATGAAATTTCACACTTCTAATTTTATCCTTTTGACAATTTAACGTCGATTATCTATAAGTAGTTGTTATCTTCTATCTTTATACATACAGAACGTCCTATTCCAATTGATTCATGAAACAGACCTAATCTAAACCATAAAACTCAAAAGTGTCATGTTCTTCATGCAGCCTTAGAACTATCAAAATTTGACCCATGACCAAATCTTTTTAGTACAAATGAGCCATAAAGGCAGTACAATATAATCAGAGAAGAGGGAATCAAACATGAAACCTAATGTACTCAAGATTCAATTTTAACCACTTGACTAATATCTCATCAATAACTATGGCCAAATTTAGATGTAGCCTTATATGTCATGGTACGGCCATGCTTTAAGCTTCATTATGTTTGTTTTGTTAGCTCACGTAACTACGTAAGCCATGATTTCAAAAGCACAAGCAAGGTGCTAAAATTTAGGGGATTAGATTAGAGTAATTAAATTTCAAAAAGCTAAGCACAACTAATTAATTAATCATTCAAAAGGAGTGCTTTAATTTTGTGTTCGCATTACCAATTCAAGCGTGATTAAAGAAAACACATACATATATACACTCAGAAACCACCTTATAATTTGACTCTGTACACGAGAGAGAGAGAGAGAGAGGGAAACCCTAAAACCCTAAATCAAAGAAATTAATGAAATGGGATGATTAGGATTTGGTCTAGCTAGTGGCTTCCTCTTTATCCTCCACCAATGTCCTGTCAAAGTCCAAGTGTGGTATTTGGTAGGTTTTGTCCTTTGTAGGTCTTCTAAAGGATAATTGGATCCACTTTTAAGTAGATTAATCGTCTAGTTTAGGTACACTATTTTAGCCTTACCAAATCCCATCGCTGTAAAAGGTTAAAATAATTTAAATATATGTTTGATGGACTACTGGACAATCTCCAAGTTAATCACTGTTCAATCCACCCACTTATTGCCACCCCCCCCCCCCCAAAAAGAGTGATTTTTTGTAAGCTAAGTTAATTATGAAAAATGAGAAGGAAATATTCTTAATAAGTTGATAAATTATATATTTGTCCTTGAATGATTGTATATGTGCATGTTATTGTAGCATGCAATTGGTATAATATAAAATCTAACATAAATGCCCACCAAAACACAAGATCCTAGTGTATTACACATTGACTCCTATGGCTTTTAAAATAAATGCTGCCTCTAGTTTTTTGCCTTCTGTTTAGGTCTTTTTCGGAGGGATTTCTGAGAAGTACTTATCGCTACTTATTATTTAAATATGCTAAAATATACTGAAAGTTGCATAATTATACTGAAATATACTTAAACATGTTGAATCATGCTTAAACATGATAAATGGTAGAAGAAAATATAACTAAGTATTTTTCAATAAATACTTAATATTGGTGAATTGTGCTGAATGATGCTGAATTATGTTAAAAGTTGTTTAATTGTACTGAAAGTTGTTGAATACTAATAATAAGTACTCATGATAACTTGAAAAGAACCTGCTCGATCTTAATTACTAATGATGATCTTCAATAACAATTATTCGGGCTGCTCAGATTACAAAGTACTGCAAAATAACAATTACTAATAACAATCGTTCCTCTTCTTCTGTTAATATTCAGGCTGCTCAAATTACAAAGTACTGCAAAACAACCTCTTGCAGTACCTTGTACAACAGTATAGTGGGTTGGCAAAAAATCATGATCAGTAAGTAAAAAGTCACCATTCAAATTCTAAACCGTTGAAAATGGGGGTTGAATTTGTGATGTATAATTATTGGGAGTGTCTATCTCATGTTAGGTTAGGTTAAAGACTAATATGCCTAAAGTCATCGAAAAGGGGTAAAGCAATCTAGCATACACAGCCATATATATATAGGTCAGCTCAAAGTCAAACTGCTCAGTTACCATCACTAAATATAAGTACTAATTAAGGTATTGTTTTTTTCGTGGGTCAATTCTAAAATATCAACCTCAACCCACTTAAATCCATTTCAACCTATTTCAATCCACCTCAACCTACTTCACCATTTTACCCACCTCAATTTACCTACGAAAAGAACAGGTCCTAACACCAACAAAAATCTATGAAATAGATATATATTATACAATAAACAGTTTTTATAAATTTTTAGTGGAGACCTCATTGATGAAAATAATGTTCTCTTCGGTACTTAAATTCCAATTGAGCTAATTACAATACTGTTTAGTTTTAAAGATTTTTGATAATTAAATGATTATAATTATTCAAATTAGAAGAAAGCTCATCATGTTAGAATTTCTTTGACAATTAACTAGAGCACTATTAATTAGTACTCATAATTAGTCATATTTGCATATATTGCCAAACTTTTGGATACATGCGCGTGCTTCATGTTTATATCAATCAAGGTACTAAACTCAAATTTAAATTGTGATATCTTTCGAATTTTCATTTAAGATTATTTGTTTTATTTTTTTGAAATTATATCTCACTATTCAATTTTACTCACATACTGAAACCGTAAATTTATTAAAAATATTGATCCTAATTTGATTCTATTTATGGTTAATGTTGATTCGATATTTCTTTACTTATTTGAAATATGATGCTGATGCATTAGCTATACACAAGACACAACTTAAGGCCATTCAAATTAACCAATTTCTATGCAACATTTCACAAGGTTATAATAAAAAAACCACTGTTGAAAAACTTTGATGAAGACTTGATGCCACAACAACAGGAAAGTGGTCTGCTTTCCCCTTTACCATATGATATTTTATGCAAAAAAGAAGCATAGAGATATGATAATATTCTTTTTCATTAATCTAACATTAATCATTTGGCTTATCTTTATCTACCCAGTGATCATATCCCATTCCCAGGTAAAAAGCCAAGTGTTCTGGCCCCTTGCATTAATATACTTAATAGAACCAAACACCATTTTTGGGTACTTCCATTAATTAGCACAAACACACCAGAAAGAGAGAGAGAGAGAGAGAGAGAGAGAGACAGAGAGAGTTGCTTGAAGATGGGTTTCATGGTGCCCAGAAAATATGCCCTAATTTGTCTCATCATTTCAGCTTCAATTATATCAATTTCTGCAGGTATATATATATATATATATATATATATATATGCATATTTCTTCAATTCAGCTCATATATAATTCACATTTCATATGAGATCATGAAATAAAGAACAAGCTTAATTAATTAGTTTGCTTTAATTTAATCTTATTTTCCAGGTCGACAATCCAAGTCCTTGAACAATAACTCAGCTAATCAGCAACTGGGTGGAGCTTATGAGGTGAATTGGTTAAAGATCTCCAGCTTTATTAGTTGCAATTGGAAAAAAGGTTTTTTCCCAGGAGATTTTTTTTGGGGGGGGGGGGGGAAAGATTTACTTAAAATATCATGTTGTTCCATGCACATGCAGGACCCATCACTGAAAGCAGATGACGCTGAGGAGACAGTTACGGTGCACGAAAGGCTGCTGAGGGTGAACACACATGATTATGGAAGATATGACCCTTCTCCAGCTCTTCACAAACCTCGTTACAAACTCATTCCCAATTGATTAATCACTGCTTTAGTTGGCCATTGATTAATTAATTAAAATGATATTGGGCCTGCGTAATTAATCTTTGTGATTGTAATTAGTTTCCGGTGTGTTTTGTTTACATTAAATAAAAACGAGGTTAGTGCAGTGAACATTGATATGCTTAATTATGTTCTACGTACGTATTTCTCCCTACAAATATATGTATGCGACTATGTGCGTATATATATATATATATACACTGTTATATCATGTTTTTCTTATAAGATATGAATGTCGTTGTAACTTATTACATATTGCAAGTTTTACGAGGAAATTTGTAGTATTTATCTGTTTGCCATCTATATGCCTTAATATCGGTTTAGTTAAATTGCCTTACAACGTCGTATTCATGAGAAGTGACTTTCAGAGCACATCTTAGAAATATTTTTAGTTAGAGATAGATGAACATGACCGAGTTTAACTTTGTGTGAAGTTTGACCTGATCACTCATTATTAATTAGCATAGTGGAGATTTGAGTCAACATAATGGCGAGTTAGGTATATTTATTATACAAGTCCCTGTGGAATTCTCGACTTCATGAGTCAACAAAATTGCGAATCAATATAAGTATTACGGCACTATAAGTTTAATGATTATGTAACTGAAAAGTCAAAACCCTAATGGTAAACTTGACTAGTAATTTCTTTTCGTCCCCGATTCTATGGTGATTACGTGAGCCATATTTAAAACTAGCTTAGGAGCCTCACAAAGTAGTGCATTCCTTATGAATCGATGATGATGACGGTCAAAGAAGTCATAATAGTTGGGCTGGGCGGGTGGGCTGGGCCTTTGAACAATGTTCGCAAAGTAGCCCAGTTTGAGCTTTTAAATTGTGTATGCAAAAGAGACTATACACCCCAGGCCCCAAACCCTACCCAACCTCCTCTACCCCCTCCTAGCCCATCCTTTCTACCAGGCTTTTGGACTGGTCCAAGCCGACCTATTCTTGGGTTGGGTCCATGTGTAAGCTGACCCAACTCAAAAACAGTTATATTGTTTTGTCGAAAACAAATTTAGGTTAATTGTAATCCGAGTTAGATTGAATTAGCTTACCGATTTAAGCTCACACATTAACCCACGAAGCCACAGTTTAATGTGGCTTGCGGGTTGTAACAAGACAATTGAACTAGAACGCATCGAATCAAGCTATTAACTTGCATTTGAGTTCAATTTACTTAACTCTGTTATTAAGTTTGTATCGAAATTAGAGCAAAGTGTTTTTATTATGACAATTAGTTGGCAAATAATCCGTATCAAACATACAAAATGCAGAGTATTTTAACACCACATTCCTCTTGCTGTTTGATTTTGATGGGCGTGACAAAATCACAAAATGCAAAGACAAAAAGAGAGTAATAAAGACAATGGTGATATGAATAAGATAACGTGGCCTTGCTTGGCACGCCAGGGTTGTATACTCATGAGTCAATAGTTATGACGTGGTGTTCCAAGTTGCTTGGATACTTGAACTGATGGCTATGTGACCGAAACAGATGGATATACAATCATAAAAGAATGCATCAATTTCAACCCACGAAAACTTTTATTTTATGGATCCACCAAACCAACTCATCAAAGATAGGGGCCGGATTATGTGAGTGCAAGGGGTGGCAATTGACATTTCAATTTTTTGGAAAAAAAAAATTAAATGTTGGAATTTGTGGGAAACTAGAAAACATCTATATACATTATTTAGTTCGTGTGTACAGCAGAAAGTGTGCGTTGCACAATTGGTTTGAGGCTTGCCTATTTGGCGGGAAAAGTCTCGTGTCCAAATCTCGGAAATAGCAGCTGCGTTGTTATTTGATTAAGATATATAATGTCAGCTATATTTTCTAGTTTGGTTAAATGACAACAAGTGTGTAGTGCTTGTTTTGCATGACGTGCTTGGATTTTGCTCAGTTTGGGTTGGTCGTATGTTTAAGCATTGGTAATAACAACTGTGTGACTTTTTTTAAATTATGATTTTTTATAAAATTAAGATATATAATGTTTTTACTATTGTGTTGACATTAACTTAGAAAGAGAATAGTATAAAAGGGTTTATCTCCAAAGGCAATAAGGGAAAAAAAATATTTCTTTTTTAATTTATAATTATTTTTTGCAAACCATTGCATCTACTTTAGTGATTCTAGTCAAATTTGTATCTAACAATTATGTTAATTTGTAATTATTCTTTGCAAACTATTGTATCTAATTTAACAATTCTAGTCAAATTTGTGTCTAACAATTATGTTAATACCATTTTGGAAATAGTCAAATGGAAGTTAATTTTGATAAACACTTGTGAATAAAATCGAACTTGGGAGCTTAAAGATGGAATTTGGTAAATTTAGGATCTCTAGTAGGTTTAATACGACATTATGGTTGTGTTGTGTCATAAAAGAAATACAGAAGAAATGTATTAAAAAATTAAAGTGTAAATTAGACGAATATTAGGTGTACTGTATAATATAATTCGACACCCTAAAATATAGACCATGACTCCGCCACTGATCAAGGACAAATCCATATTGTCAAAATCAAAAGTCTTGAATCTTGACGATCGTTACATTGACAAAATTATTTGAAATTTTATCGGAATTTTTTAACGATTTTGTGTCAGTGTTCATAAAATTTAGTTAGTACTTTTAAAACTACAGAAAGTTTTAAAATCACAACAATTATAATTGAAAGTTTCGAATCAATCATGTCAAAATTGTAACTTTATAGTACATTAGTGCAGAAATACGAAATGACATTGATGCCCTTTTATGTGAGAGAAGAAAATACATGGATAAGGTATTCATTGATTCAGAACGTCTGCACGTAAATTAGTCTACCTAATTAGTGCAAGTGAGTGGGACAAGTATGGAAGTGCATTTGACATGGATAACATTTGTTCTGTATAATTAGCGAGGGTTTTACGGCTTTGATGAGGTGCATAATTGAATGTAATTAACCCTCTATTCGTTTTTTGTCTTTTTTGTTCAATTGTGTGCGGTTGGACCATCTAACGGTTACCGTCTATCCATCAAATGACGACTGCCGGCCTCTCTATTTCGACGAAATTGATTAGTACCTTTGAATAGCGTTGGAAAGTGGGTCAGATCCGGTCGGAACGACTTATTTCATAAACATGTGAATTTTATAGTCATATTAAAAATACCTTAGATTTGTTAAAGAATTGAAAAATAATAGGTTTTTAAACTAAACGGTCAAATCATGTTGACTTTGAGTCAAAATCAGTTCGATTCGGATCATGTTTGGGTTACTCTCAATATCTTCGGATCGGATTATTGCGTTAGGCCAGACTTTCTCAACTCTACTCGTAAATATTATTTTGTTTTATTAAATTTACATTAGATGAGTTGATAAAAAAAAAAGAGATTTATATTAGATAAGATGTGTTACATAAACAATTTATTATATATATTTCAGACATTAAGCAAAGCAATCTCACTTGTCTCATATATATATATATATATATATATATATATATATATATATATATATATATATATATATATATTTCTTAGGTGTATTAATCATGTAGACTATTTTAATATATTTTTAATTTTGCTAATGTAATATATATATATATATATTTCTTAGGTGTATTAATCATGTAGACTATTTTAATATATTTTTAATTTTGCTAATGTAATGATGTGCTTTCACAAGTACAGTAGAAGGTCATTATATGCGATGGCTTATCCAATGGGAAAGCTATGGAGGGAGGGATCATTAGAGAGAGGGGTCCAATTGGCAAGCGCAAATCTTGTTAGATCATTAACAAGTGTTCAACAAAATCTTCTCATTCAAAAATATTATGACAAACCTAAATTATTTGTTAGTCACTTAATTAAAAATTGTTCTAAATTAAATTACTAAGCACTCCAAACCTTTTGAAAGGCTACTTGAAAATGAGTTTGACTTACCATATTAATTATTTCTTACATGAAATGGCCTCATCTGGTTAAACAATTAGATTATCTACATTACAGTTGTGAATCAATTCCCGGTTATGTGCAAGTGTCATTAGTCTGATTAAATCTTCTGTTGACCTATGTAATATAGAAGTCCTAACTTCATAAAATTAGCTCTATGTAGTTACAAGAATATTGCACTTTAAACATAATGAGATCAACAATACAAATACCAAACTCACATAGGAGGTCATCTAACTCTACCATCACTTTGCCTCAATCATTGATTCATTGGTTGTTGGAATGGCTAGGACCACGACTTCACAATACAGTTAAATCCACGTAGAAAAGGAAAGAATTTAGGTCAAAAGGGACGGGATAACTCTATTATCAGCCTAAACTTAACTAACAATACTCTATACAATCCCTGTTTCAAAAACATGCAATTTGAAAGTGGTTGGTGAGACATTAGACAACCTCATATGGTAAAGCTTATATCATACACTTGGGAGCATGTATTTTCGGAAGTTGTATAAGTAAACTATATATTAATAATCGCTTATATGACTGATACACGTTGCAAAATATATATGTACGTGGCAATGGGATTACTTGCTCTTGAGAGTATGTAACAATTTGCCTCCATATGGCCATAGTCAACATTTTACAAAGCACCTTATCTAATTGTAACAAGTGACATGGATATCAAGTGAGTTAATTACGTTTAAGCAAAATAACCATCAAGCAAGTTAATTGCTTGCTGAGATATTTGTAGGAATAAGACTGTTTATAATTAAATATTTTCAAATCTCAAAAAAGAAGGACCAATATTAGAAATTATCGTTATTGTTTTTTTTTTTAAATCCACTCCAAAACTAATGGACATGTAGATTTTTATATTTATACGTTTGTTACTTTTTTCCCCCTATTATTATCAGTGTGGGTTTTCCTAAATAAGATGAGATGCATGCAAAGAATAAGACCCAACAATTCTTGATAAGCAATTCTAGTTATATCACATATATTATTATTTAATTTGTGTCAAACTTTAATTTAAAAATGTATATCAGATGTTAATTAATTATTAAAAAAAAAACCCTCAAATCATGTGGAGTTGTATTTTTACAAGATAATCTAATTTTGTATTTAAGGCATGCTTTTGTGTCATCAATTTTGTAAAAATTATAATGTAATAAATAAATTAAAGCACATAGGATAGGAGTATTACTTTCTTGAAGGGTGAATTCAAAAGGCATGGAATGAGTTTGATGCACTCCCCGTACCTCACAAGAAAGGGGCTCAGTTCCCTAAGCTTTTTCATTGTCCCTCACAAAGATTCCATACAACACCATACACCACCACCACCACCTTACAGTGTGGGTTCCGCTTTCACGAAGTATGAAGATATTCAAATATAGACAATCTTATCTCTACCGACATTCTTGTTCGTCTAGATGTCAATTCCAAGAGGCTCACAAAAAAAAAAAAGATTTTATGAAAACATTTTATAGAAAAGGGATTTTGTGAAACATTTTAATGTATAGATAATTCTATTTGGAAGATAAAATGCAAAAATTCAACTTTGATCATACATTTCTTCTTGGAGTAATTATCTCTAAAACATCAAGGTTACAATTCTTCTAGTCCTTTTTCAATGTATAGAGAGGTGTGAAATTAATGTACATAAATATTGATTAAATTTAGATAGTTGACAATAACATTTAATTAGTTCATCAACTAGTTAGATGATAACCACGAAAAATTTAAAATTAAAATTATCCGATGATCAAGTAGACCTGTGTTTTAATTTGCTTACTAAGAGCCATTAGTACAATTTGATTTCCAATCGTGCATGTACACCCTTTTATTATTTTTTTTAAAAATCTCCTACGATGTAAGAATTTTAAAATGCACCACGTTTATCTTGGTATCTTGCTCACCTTTATTATAAGCATATATTAAAATGCACCGATATTAAGAGGCGATATTAAGAGGCGAATTTGATTGGATACTTATACATTTGATCTTTAATTTAAAAGTTAGTATAGATTTGAACCAGTAATTAGATTGATTAAAATAAAATCTAAACACAAATTTATGATATATTCATATAATTAAATTACTTCCCAAATTATATCAATATATGGTCCACCCGGTTAAAAATTAATGCAAATTCCAACATACCATGCTTACATGTAAATATGTGTTTTTTAACAATGCAATGTTCTCTGTTTGGTGATGGTAGGTGGCAACGAATGTCGCACAAAGCAAGTCGTCTAACGCAACCAAAAAATGATATAATGTGGTTCGCCAAATTTTACACCATTTATTTTCAATTAATCTACAATTACATCATTTATGAAAGGAAAATGCTAAATCTATTTGTTATATTTCAATTTAATGAGTTTGGTACAATCTATGAAACATGAATCACATGATTAACCTAAGTTTAAAATTATATGATAGTAAAATTATTTCCCTTACGATGCAAGAGTTGAGTGAACCAATATATCAATGTTAAGAATTGTAAATATTCAATCAACGATTGTTTTTATTGTTCAGATTTATTTCATCAGTTAAAGAATCTCTGTACTTATTGTTTTTTTTTTTTATCGTTTACACATGGTCTATTTTTTGCATGTCAGTGTTTATTAATGCCACTTCTAAGTAATTGATTAAGGAGAAAATGAAAGGTCTTGCAGATTATATAACAAATAAAAAAGAATTGTATATATGCTAAAAGAAACAAAATCAATAGTTAATAATATCCTAACCAATAATATTTTGACACTTGGTAAAAACTTATAAAATTATCCAATTTTATATATAATTATATAGATAAATACACATTAAATACACTTTTTACAAAAGTCTTTAGAAAGGAAATGCCTAATATATAGAATCAAGGATACACTAGAATTAGGGGTGGGGATGATCCACATCAAAATCAGCGAGACGGTCCACAACTCTATCTGCGTTCCAGTAGTCCGGTGATGGAAGAAATTAACCATGTGTTTTCTATTTCTTTCCTCAATTGATGTGCCAGAAAATTAAAAGAAATATTTTTATTTTTTTTTGCTTCTGAATTTGCTAATAATCATTTCAATGACTTCACATTTGGAAATATAGAAATTTTACATTTTAACACTTGATTTATATAATATTAAACTTCGACTTTTTTTTTCTAAATATTTGAGTCAACGTTTAATAGTTTTATATTGTTTTTATAAAGTGTTGTACCGCAAACTTTTCTCATAAAATTGGCAAACATAGGAAATGACACACATATGTAATTGCATGATGCAACGGAAATTTACCCTTTCTTAAATTATCATATTCATCTAATCATCTTATAAATCAGTTGCACCTAAATATTCAGCAATAATTTTATCTTAATGCATCCACTTGTCATGATTAAATATGTTTGAAAGAATCATGATTAAATATATTGAACTAGCCTTTTAAAACTGTTATGCACAATTTGTTTCAAAATTTTAGCTAAAATATTTTTAGAAATATTACAATTAATCTTATAATTTAAAATTTTAGAAATAATTACATTAGCATATCTGTAATTTATTTTTCTTTTTTTTCGTTGATGTAGTTGAAAAGATATTATTTATTATAATGACTTTAAATCACATATTATTTAAATTTTTACTGTTAAATAAAATATTAATCTCACACACATACATACATATATATATATATGTATATATATATATATATTTGATAGTGTTATTTTTTCTCACATTTAGACATCAACAAAAATCTTGATGGAATATTGGATAGAAATATATGTGTTTTTTTTTTTTTTGGAAACTGAAAATTAAAAAACCAAAGAAAAGCCTTGCCAACAATTGCTTTCGTGCCAATTTCCAAATCCGCCAAACACACACCTAAAAGAGCAAAAGAAAAAGGTTTCCTAACGGCGTCACTAACACTGCTCACAGTGGCACTGCCGACAGAGGGAGCAGACTATTAACGGCGTTACTTTCCGCCGTTCAAAGCGACGTCTCAGTAAAGACGAAGACTAACACGAAAACCAGAATCAGAATCTCTCTCCACCCCCACCACCCCTTTCTCTCTCTTTGCATTCCCTCTCTCACCTCGAGAAATTTCGACCCAGAATCCAACTCGGCTTTAATTTCAGGTAAGTTTTTGCTCCTTTTCTTGGGTTCTTAAAATTATTAGTATTATGTGAAGAACTGATGAATTTGGTGAGATTTGGGAGGTTTTGGGTAAATTAATCTTGCATTAATCTAGCTCATTTGGTCATCAGAATCGCGAACTATGCTCTGCTTAATCGCCATTGATTGCGGATCTTCCGACCTCTGTAATTTCCTATATTTTCTTGTATTTCTCATACTAAATTTAGGGCCTAATTTTTGATTAGTTTGTCTTTTATATACCTCACTGTCTTCTTAACTCTTCGTTCTCTACTGGCTGCTCGTCTCTGCAAGGTTCAATTATGCTAATTTTTCTCACTAGTTTTAGTTTTGATTTGAAGATGGGCGATGACAGTGATTTGTTGAAGGGGTAAACTGTTTCATTGAGTCTCAGATTTGAAGATGGACTCTGAGCCTTCCTTTTCTTGTTTTGTTTGGTGGGTTTGTAGGTTTATTGGAGTTTATTGAATCAGGGAAATCTGGGTTTTGGAGATTTGATTCGGGGGCATTTCGATTTAAGCAAACCCTCATGGTGGTGGCTTGAAATTTCGATTTGGATTAATGGGTTTTTCCTGCTTGGTCGCGGACTACCCCGGTTTCTAATTTTTGATGCTGAGTTTGACTATTTACATGGTGTTTTTTCCTAATCTAAAGTCCAATTTTGAACTTGCGTTCATATTGTCAATATGACTTCACCATTTTAAAAAAAAAAAATATTAAATCAAACTTGGGTATGTTTATACTACTGATGTTTTAAATCGATGGTCCATAGTTTTTCCGAAATTACCATTTTTGATAGTATTCCTCTTCTTGGTGGTGGCCTGGTGGGCTGTCCCCATTTTTGTGTGGACTGTGTTGAGCTGATCAATGTAATTCTATATCTAATTGTCTCAAGTCTCTAGATGATGTGGTCTTGTCACTCTGGCGTCTGAAAATTAAATTAAAGGAAATTGTGGAATTTTTGACCTGTCACCTTACGTCCTGTCAGTTAGGTGTTACATCTTTTTGTGGACTAAGAATTTTCCAAATTGTGTGATTGCAAGGTTTCAACGTGCTTTAGATGGTTATTCATTAGGGGGGGGGGGGAACAAAGCTTTTGATTGTTTGACTAATTGATAGTGCTTTCCCACTTCCAGGAAAAATATCTACCTAGGGTGTGACGTACAAAGACTTAGTCTACTGGTACGATACTTTGTGATTTAGTTCTAAACAAAGTGGATGATAGCTGCTGAGACTGTGTGCTGGTGTACATTCAAGTATGGGAGCTGCCTGTTGTGTTGCTGCTAGGGACAAAACCATACAACATGGGTCTAATGGTGAAATTGCACTTAGGTTTAGGCATTCACCAACATGGAGTTTTAGGTGGGATAATCGAGTTGGTGTAGCTGGTGAAGAGACTTCTACTGGTTGGCCTTCTGATGTGGCCAGCCGGAATGATACACTGGAAGCAAAATCTGCCACTGATGTTTCAGCACATGTATCAGATGGAGGGAGTTCCTTGGAGAGTTATCGAATGATGGGTGCACAGGGCAAGTCTCCACCAAACCAAGAAATCTCTAAGAACTTGAGGACTTCTTCTTCCGGTAAAGCCTTAGTCTTCATGCTATCTTGTAATTCTCAATTTAGATTAGATTTAAGTTTGGGAACCCGCCAGACTCTTCATTTTCCTTACTGTTGATGTCAATATCTCAAGAACGGCATATGCAGAAGAACTTTAAAAGAATGATGTCAAGGCCAGTATTTATCAATAATGTTCACACTTCACACATCTGCACCAGCTACATGGCCATTTTAGAACTCTTTTATGCTTGATTGACACCTGCCTCCTTCCAACCATAAAGGGGGGCCCGGGGGGTGATCCTCTATGGATCTAAAGAAGCCACTGCTGATTGAGTCTGCCTACTAAATGCATTTCCTTATAGAAGTACATCTCCATATCATTTGTGCATTTCCTAGGCAGTATATTGTTGGAGTTACGCATTCTAAATTTCTTTCCTTTGCGATCTCAGTTTGATTGCTTATTGGGCGTAAGAGTTGCTTCTGCTGCATTTCCTTTTAGGGCAAGAGATTGGATTTGATATATACGGCATTGATGATAAGTCTTTTTCTTTTTTGGGTTGGGGGGGAGGGTGTTTTCATCTGGACAGGGAGATTGGAATGGACCGATCATATGAGGAGCACTCAGTAGTTTGTTGCACTATTTTTAGTATCAAAATTACTCCACTGCTACTTCTGTGGAATTGTAAGACTGAAAAGTACTTTATCTTATTACTTCGTGGATGAATAGGCTGTGCTTGTAGTTTAAACAATGAAACAACAAAAAAAGAAATATATAAAGAATAAGGGTAGACTTTGGAAGCAAGAACATTTTAGATGATGCATGATATTGATGGAACATGGTTGAACTTGCTGGCAATTTCTGGATTGTTAATAACAATGTTTATCAGCTACGTATTTCACTTCAAATTTTCCGTCATAATGTTAGGTACTTTTCTGCTTATATATATCAGGAATTGTATTATTTAGCAACCGACAAATACCATGTGGGTTTACATGTAAAAGGAAATACAAGAGAGCACTGAACGAACAATTATATCAACCCAACATGGTATTTGTTGGTCACTTGTAATGAATTTCCTGCTATTGATAGGTGGTATGGTGCACTCTATCTCATGCAAAATTCTGACAATTTGTAGTAGCCTTTTTGGTACTTGTTTTGTTCAAATAGGTGGTGCTGGGGTAAATAGTTATGGCTTTTTCCGTTTGTCCACTTTGTCCTCACTGTTGGAAACGGCTAGCTTCATCGTCTGTTTGCATTGTTTATAGCTTTTCTTTTGGGCCTCTAGTAGGCTGCTGATTATGTTTCTGTAGATGAGAATATACAGGCTTGTGTAGGAGCCTTGATAGTCTATTTCACTTTTTCTTCGTTGGACTGGCCCTCCCACGCTTGTGGGAGGCCCCCAAATGCAAAAAGGAAAAAGAAAATAGAAAGGAAACAGAGTGTGCGGCTTGATGTGTTTTTGTGATTTACAAGTGTGCCCATTTGTTGCTATGGCAGGTCAAGCAGTTGGGAAGGATGCCTCTGAAGAGGTATTTGTCTAAATATTTTGCATTTGCAGATATTCTCCTTTTTTTACCAAGAAATGTTCAACTAATGTGCCCTTTCACCTTTCCTTGTCTTGATGTTCCTTAGCTGAAGCAAGCTACAGAGTCTCCACAAGTTTCAGACCCTGCTTCTTTCAAAGGAACACCTTCTATGTACTCAACACCATCAGTGTCATTGTCACCTTTGTCATCCCAAGGTCATCGTCATCCGCGCTCATCAACCCCAACTAGATGGGTCCCGCTCTCCCCAGGGCACCACCTAGCCCAGCGGCCATCAAACGCCCACAGCCCCAGCAGGGACTCACAGAGTGTGAACTCTGATTTGGAAGGGCAGACCCCTTATGAGAATGCCGCTGCCAGCACTGAGTCAACTTGGGGTTCCTATGCCTTCTCAGAACTGACATCGGGGTCACAGAGAGGACGGTGGTCATTCAATAGTGAATCCTGCAGCTTTACTCATGATAAAGCGAGCAGAAGTAGTGGTTGGAATTCTAGGTCAATTTCCATGGATTTCCAGACATGCAGGATTTGCTCAAAGGTCCTGACTGAGAAATCAGTTTGGAGCAGCCAAAAAATAATTGCTGGTAGTGAATTATCTGTGGTGGCTGTTTTGATGTGTGGGCATGTATACCATGCAGAATGCTTGGAGGCTATAACACCTGAAATCAACAAATATGACCCTGATTGCCCTGTTTGTACATTCGGGGAAAAGCAAACCTTGAAACTTTGTGAGAAAATGCTCAAGGCAGAGAAAGATTTGAAAGCTAGATACATCAAAAAGTCAAGGAACCGAGTAGTGGACACTGATGATTCTCTTGATTTTGATTATTGGAAGAGGAGTCCTCATGAAGGAAGGAGTCCCAAGCTCAGTGTGAGCTCTAGCCTTAGACTTTCCGCAGCGAAGCCATTTCTGAAGCGACATTTCTCGTTTGGGTCAAGGAGTACCAATAAAGCTGCTTCAGGAAGCTCATCTGTGAAGAAAAAGGGATTGTTCTGGGCAAAGTCTAGCAGGGAGTAAGCATTTCCAGGGCTGTTTTAAGCTGTGGGGTGAGTGTTAATCTCTCTGGATACCAGCGGTGTGGTTGAAAATGATATTAATATCCGTTTGGCGTTCTGCAGTTTTCTTGGTTCATATTTCACAATACAACCCCAAAACATAGGTTGGGTTGTGCCCACTTTTCAAGCAGCTGAGAATGCAAACCTATTTGTTAGCTGTTTCAATTTTGATTGCAGTAAATTTAGGCAAAATATCTAAACTAAGCTGTCATCCCCCCCCCCCCCCCGGGGGGGAATAGTGAACTAGTGGGCAGTACACACATTTTGAATTTACAGTCCAGTCCTCTCCCCGGTGCTCGGGAAGGGGTTTGTCTTGGCAATATAGTTGTAGGGATAATGCACGGGAAGGGGGTTTTCTTGGCAATATAGTTGTAGGGATAAGTTTGTATACATCTAGCGGCAAAATCCTGCTTTAAGTAGGATATGCTCTAATCAAGGTGGTTTATTTTTGAAGCATAGAAAGTTTCTTATGTCCCTCTGTCTAAATGTTTGTTCGTTGTTTTACTCTTGCAGGTTTTTCAATGAATTCAGTACATGTATAAGATCATGAATGATTTACTCCATCAGGAAACAAATGCAGGGGATGCGGAATTTCGTCGTGAAGGAAAGAGTTAGTCACTTGATCAGGTTGATCTGAGTTGATTGATCAGTATAATTCCTTTGGATGATGGTAGTCTAGCTTGATGGTATCAGACTCAGTCACACTGGAAGAGAAAGAAAAGAAGGAAATATATATAGGAGTTGATAGATAAATACTCCTTAATGATAGTATAGGGTATTCCAGGTGAATCATGGAAGGGGTTTTGATATTTGTTAATGTTTATGTACACATTTGATTTGAATTCATTTCCAGCATGAAATCACAAATGCTTGCCATCTCCTCATCGCCTTACTCTGCCTTTAGTTTCCTTTTCTTATTTTTCGCTTCCGAAACAAGTGAGTTTTATGCAGATAATTGTTTGAATTCCAGACTAGACTAGATAGATTGTTAGTTTAAGTTTTTGGTTGAGATGATTCTTGAACAATCGGATCATATCTCGAGACTGTATTAGACATACAAATGTAGAAGGCTCACATATACGGACTGTGTCGTGGTTGAGACACGTAGCAAGCCGATGCTAACGTGGCTGGATCACACATCTTCAACCATCCTCACGTGGCCAGTCACTCATCTCTCTGTCTTCACCTCGCACCGCCATATATACTCACAACAAAATTAAACCCTCTTTAATCTTAGACCTTTTGCAACTTTTGTGGGTGAGAAAAGAAGAAGATTTACTTGCTAATTAGAATAATGGCGGCGAACTTGAGAGACGAGGAGGGGCACCCAATTCAGCTGACTGATGAGATGGGCAACCCGGTTCAACTCACCGATGAACATGGCCAACCCATGCACCTCACCGGAGTTGCTTCCACAGAGCTGCATGAGCATCAGCATGCCACTCCTTACGCCACGGCGCCCACCACTGTAGGCGGCACAGGTGGCCGGACTTTCGGCGATGCGTTGGCCAGCGAAGGAGGGCAGTGTCAGCCAATGCGTCCAACCAAGGAAGAACTACCATCTTCGGCTGCTACACTCGCTTCCGGGGACATCAAACGTAGCGGATCGAGTTCTAGCTCCAGCACATCGGTCAGCCACTTAATCTTATCATGTTCATAGGAATTTTTTAGATGGGTAAATTTTACACATTCACAAGTATCAGGAGCGTCTGATTTAGGACGTGTTAATGAGTTTTACAAATGGTTGACTTTTTCTACATATTTGCTCCTTTTGATTACAAATGCATGTACTCCATTAAGCATATATATCATAGACGAAAGTTGTAAGTACATTGATTTCCTTGGTGTTTATACTTATATAGTCTGAGGACGAGGGCCAAGAAGGCCACGAAGGCCAAGGCACAACAGGGAGGAAGAAGAAAGGTTTGAAGGAGAAAATCAAGGAGAAGTTAACTGGTGGTGGAAAACACAAGGATAAAGACCATGTCGCGCATCACACCACTAGCTCCACCAAGGTGAGCACCACCACGACGATCGAGCACCACGAGCACGATGAGAACAAGAAAGGGTTCTTGGAGAGGATCAAGGAGAAATTACCCGGCACCACCCACCACTAATTCCATTTCAAATGCTGTGTTTTCGTCGTAGTTTCATGTTGTTTTGATTGGTCGTGGAGATTTACTCTTTTTAAGGGAATGTGCATGTTGTACAATAAGTTTGTCTTGAATCATGTTTTACTGACTTTGTCAGCTGTTGTCAATGTTTTCCTGTGGCTTATGAACGAATGTAAAAAGGTTTTAGGATTTGTATTTGCCGATTATGTTCAGGTTGTACTTTCGTGCTCTGGATTTTTATAAATTCGCGTTTGTTCGGGGCATTCGTGCCACGCTTTTGTGTGATGCGCAAATTGGTACACATTTTGATGTATCTTGAAGCTAGTAGTTAATTTTTCAGTTTATTCTCTATGCTTTTGCTGCCCATGCTTCACAGATTTTCAACTATTTTATCCGATTTGTGATTAAAAATTTAAAAATTAAATGAGAGATTTTAGCGTTTATTTTTCGCAAAATTATAAACAGAGACTAATGTTAGAAAAGATTTTGGAATTTTTTTCATTGGTATTGTACAGCGGTGTGTCAAATCTCTAAAGTATGGATTTAAAATATGGTCGAATCACATTGCAAAGTAAGTTTTTGGAGTTGGACAGATCATGTTTTCATGAAATGCGATTAATATACTTGAACGAAGTATGGATTTAAAATATGGTCGAATCACATTGCAAAGTAAGTTTTTGGAGTTAGACAAATCACGTTTTCATGAAATGCGATTAATATACTAGAGTGAAAAGGTTTAGGAGTTGGACGAACAATGTTTCTATGGAACGCGATTATTATACTGGGGCAATTTTGCTACATCCCCACAGAAACTACATTTGATCGCAATTTTGCTGCACTGTTACTGAAATCACAGTTTGCCGATCACGTTTTGCACTGTTAAGCAACGCACATTCTCCCTCTCACACACGCACACAACGAAGGCAGCTCTCTTTATGATTCATCAGTGGAGTATAGTTCGAAGCTCCTCCGACCTTCAATTCATTCAGGCCCTGACGATCGCAAGTTTGATAGCTTCGTGGACATTGCCAACAAACTCATGAATGCCATCAGAAATCACTACTGCGAGCGATACCAAAACATGATCCAAGTCAGCACTTAGCAGCAGTCAATCTCCGTCTCTGTGCTTAAATTGAAGCATTATTTGTGCCTTTTATAAGAACTCAAATACGCGGTGATTTTGTTGTTCTAGTTTTATCTCTACATATTTCATGGCTCCTATCATTTCTTTCACTGATTCCAAATTCTCGGTGATCTGGACCAAGACCTTTAGGCACCGAGCCACCTGGAGTGATCGCCAATCAGTGCAAAGCAAAGGTTCCACTATGTGAAACAGCTAAATTCAGTATGCTCACTGTCATCCGTCAACAGAGAATCCCCCTCCGACATCCATGTCTCAGACAGGGAAATCGTAAAATCTCAAGCAATATAATATGCAATGAAATCCAACAGGGAGAAACGATTTGGGCCCCCTTCATGGGCTACGTCTAAGTGCAGTCTCCCATTCATGAAACAGAAAACAGTGAGATCTGAGCACCAGAAAGCAGAAGAATTCCCTGTCATACAGTGATCTTTAGTCCTTCCCAAAATCTGCACTGTAATGAGCGCTTGACTCTAGTTTCTTCGCTTCGCTCAGCTTCCTAACAGCCTGAAATAGCACAACAAAAATTGAGCACTAACAGCAATAAAATTTGCAGAAAAGCAAATTAAAACTGCACGCCCTCTTAAGTTCACACAAATAAAACTAATCTTACCTTCATAAAGTCTTCATGGATAACATAATCACGTTCTGCACGGATAGCGCACATGCCAGCTTCAGTACAAATGTTACGTAGATCGGCCCCGTTAAATCCCTGCAGAAAGAGCATGTTTTCAACTCCTCCGTCGATACAGCAGTGATCAAAGCAGCAAAACAGCATAGGCCGACTCAAACCCAGGTTCAAATGCCAGGCTTACTTTATTACACGAACCAACTCAACCCTGGGTTCAAATGCCAGGGTTAATTTAGTACACAAACCAACTAGCGTACTAAGCCCAGCCGAGCCCAGCACAGACGGGATTTAGCTGTTCCTTTTCTTTTTTTTTTGAGAAACAAAGAAACAAGCTAGGACTAGCCGGATTTCAACTGAACCAAGCACATTCCAAACTTAGCCGTCCCAACCAAGCCTGCACCATACCAGTGCAACAGACCTTTTGGCCCAGTCCAGCCTCTCCACAAGGACAGCCTGGAAGCCCACCAGCCACCACAAGGTTGGTGACAAGGCAGAAAAAACTACACGAGGCTCATGCAGCAGTAGTTATTTTACTCACCTCGGCCAACTTCACAATTGCCTCGTAGTCTATCTCGCCATGTTTGGCAATGCCAGAGGCATGGATTTTGAGGATTTCCATTCTTGACTGTTCATTTGGCAACGGAATCTCAATTTTCCTGTCTAGACGCCCTGGCCGAAGAAGTGCAGGGTCCAAAACATCTGGTCTATTAGTTGCCATAATCATTTTGACCTGAAATGGCCAAATAGAATATTATAAACATTAAGGATATCTCACACATCTGGGTTGCAGTGTTGTAACAAATAATGTGGCAGTGACATGACAGACAAAGTACCTTGCCAAGTTGATCGAAACCATCAAGCTGATTCAGCAATTCCATAAGGGTTCTTTGAATTTCACGGTCAGCACTTGTTCCCTCACTAAACCGCCGACCTCCTATAGCATCGATCTCGTCCATGAAGATGATGCAGGGCTGTCAACACGAACATTAACAATCATAAGAAACATTAGTTACAGGGAACTCATGTTTTATTCAGCCTGCCAGTTGTTTTTTTGGAGTCATGTTCTCCTATCTGACCTGGTGATCTCGAGCATAACCAAACATTTCGCGGATCAATCTTGCACTTTCACCAATGTATTTATCTATGATAGCACTTGAAACAACCTATATAACCAAAATAGAAAAACCATTAAATAATTATCAATATTGGAACACAAATATGAAGATATAAAATTGCCAAAATGTGGAAAAAAAAAAGAAAAGGAAATCGACAGGGAAGAAAAGTCCATCAGTTTATACCTTTAAGAAATTGGCATCAATATTACTTGCTATAGCTCGAGCCAACAACGTCTTGCCTGTTCCAGGAGGCCCGTAGAGGAGAACACCCTGAACAACAGTAAGATGTTGCATGTCTACTGACTCATCAAAATTCAAACTTTGTGAACCAACCATTGACGAGATGCACATTATCTCTTACCTTTGGAGGTTTAATTCCCACCCTTATGAACAGCTCAGGATTCATTAGTGGTAGTTCTATCGATTCCCTTAGCTCTCGAATCTGATCAGACAGCCCTCCCACAGCAGAATAGCTCACGTTCCCTGGATCTTCATGAAGCATATTGTACACCACAGGATCGACCTATATAAGTACAATAAAAGAGAATTATGGAATTCGTAGGCAAACAACTATGACCTCATAACTACCCTGCTGCAAAGGCATCTTCAACAGAGTTGACTACAGGGAACTATTCAGAAACACAAAAGCCCATTAACATGTACAGCCACACAGAGCTTCCTTGGGACTATCTATTCATCAAATTTGTGAAAGACCTTTCACACAAGACCATTTCGTTCCCAGTGCCCCCTTCCTTCAGGTTTTTTATTCAAGCCACTTTCCTATTTTATTTCCAACCCTAAATGAAGAAGGAAAATCAAGAAATAGAATTTTCTAACTCGAAATCATTTTGCTGTGGATTCCTATACGAAGCTTTTGCAGATGATTTCCTGCAAAAATTTCGTCCGAGAGTAGCTGCATCCCCCCCCCCCGGGAGACCCGAAGACCGCCCAGATCCCACAAAAGAAACAAAGGTTGGATATTCACTATCTTTTAAATTTTTGAAATGGATCGTTCTTGCAAAATATGACATTTCCACCAAGCTCACTTGAGTCTAATCGCTTTCACACCACCTTGTGAAGTTGGAAAACAGAACATCAACTTCGCATCAAACAAAAACTTCACCAACTCACAGAGGAATATGGAAACACACACAAAATATTGGACCTTAAGGAGGCAAGGAAAATAGAACACAATAGGAGAGGTCTTAGTATTTTTTAAAAAAAAACAAAACTCACTTCACGAGGAAGAGCACGCATTATTGTGAGGGTAGTCATATCAAGAACCACCCGTGTGCCAGAAGTCAGCTTTTCCTTGTCCACTTTGTTGCGACACCCGACCACATACCTTGGCCCACTGCTAGCTTTAACAATTACTGGAATAGAAACAAAGCACATCCTTCAGTTGCAAACTTGATTGACAAATTGTCTAAAACTAGTTGATCAAAGTGCAAGAAAAGTGGATGCAATCACGCAATAAAGCCATATTCAAAAAAACCACAAGAAAAATGTCCAATAACACAAAAAAGTTAGTGAGAAAGAGGAAGGCACTTAAACATTAAGCACCTACTGCAGGGAAGCATATATAAAGGAATAGCAAAGGCAAACAACCAAAAACAGGAGACACCTGAAGCTCATATGCAAATCCTTAAAAAAGGCATAGCAAGGACGTGTAAAACTCATTCCCTCTAAGCCATCAATAAGAGGAAACAAAGCCATAAACTACTGCTACTATAAAAGAAATTTGAAGCGATGCAAAAAATGACAAGAGGAGAACAATTACATCGTTCATTGTCAAGGGGCCTAAGAACTTCCCCAATGATCTGTCCAACACTCTGAAGGGACTTTAGATCATCCTCTGTCTTAGCAAACTCCTTCTTTGCGGCTCGCAGTTCCTCCTTCACTGCATACATTGGACTTCATGAAATCTTAGCTATCTTCAAACAACTAGCAAAATTAACTGTCAAGAATTCACTGTATAATGATAGCAATGGACTACAGTAGCTCTTCCCTAAAGCTTGAGCAAACAGTAAATACACGTTCCTCCCAATCCCATACCAGAAACAGCTCGACTATACATTCCCAGAAACAATGTCATCTACACTAGGGCATAACAATCTAGTGGTTCATCTACAGTCCCTTTATCTAACAGTTTTCACGGTTTATCCAAACAATTTCCGGTCTAAACCCAGTCATACATCAACAAGCATTCTTTCAACTCATCCACAACTATTCACTTTTCACCTCATAAACTATGGTGATACACTTTCTACAATGGAGCAAGCATGAAGCCTGAGACTAACAGAGTAATTAAAATTAAAAAAACCAGAAAAAAAAGGAGAAATAAACAGACACTCCAATCCAAGCAAAAACATAACTTGATCTCAGCTGAGCCGACAATAAGTTAGGATTCTGATTTCTCAGCTAGCCAAGCATACCGAATTGGCCACCACTTCAATGAAGTTTGTATCAAAAGCTCACACCCTAGCCATATACTAAAGCATCCAGTCATGTGAATGGAGACAAATTCCTCCCCATACCACTACAACTTCTGCTAGTTTTGCAGTAAGACATTCCTCATCACATCTATTCACATTTCATTATTAAATGAAACCAATTACCAAAAAGGTGAAGTAAAATCGGTTAAATATAATTCACTGAAACTAGACTTCAATTTCATAAACCAAAAAGATAATTGAAAAATAGCCTCAATTATGTTCATCTTCACCTCGTTCTTAAATTCAACAATTGAAGACTAGTCCAAGTTCTCTCTCAAGAAGAAGACATAGCAAGAATGAGTATAACTAAACTAACCGCCGCAAATCCTCAATTGACACACAACACAATGAAACGACAACAGTTCATAGATCCAGCGACTAGAAATTAAACAAATCTAACAAATACAAAGGAAATTAAGAAAATCAGGGTTTAATCTACAGATACCTTTACGATTACGCGATTCGAGCTCCCTATGCTGAAGCAGCTTCTTGCGGTAATCAGCAATTGCTGTGCGACGACGAACATCTTCTTCGCTAGCCATTTAACTCGTCGATTTCTCCTTATTCGATGCTCAACTGATCTCGGTTGTGTGGAGAGAGAGAGAGAGAGAGAGAGAGAGAGAGAGACTTGAAGAGAGAGCAAGGGCGGAAAGACAAATTTTTTTGATAGGGAAACTAGTGTTTTACTGTTTTAGCCTTTTGGGGCCTGTGCTCCCGAACCTCCCCCCCCCCCCTCCTTTTTAAGAATGAGTCTAGTTTGATTTAGTTAAATCAGGTTTAATTCAATTTAACAGAAATAACTTTGAATTTGAATTGAAATAAGATCAGTTCAATTCACTTCAACAGAGTGTTTAGTTAGATAACTTTAGTAAAAGTAAATTAATAAGAGAACATACGAGTATTCAATATACGCTGTTCAAAAATTAGACAATTGTTCTATTGAAGCATCAAGAATAAGTGTAACAAAAAAAAATTAAATTCCAATTATTAAAATAATTATTTACCTGTAAAATTCTTATCATATAGATTATTTTTTAAAAAAAGCTGATATCATTTTGTTTTAATTAAGTGTCTGCAAAAATTAAATAAAAAAACTGATTATTGAAATAAAGTTACAAAAATAAAGCAAGGAGAGTTCCTTCCAGCTTTATTTTTTCAAAAATTCCAAATTGTGTATCATCTCTTGTATGCTCACACTCTGTTAAATTGAAAGTTCATCGATAACTCCTTTTGTTTTTCAATGTTCCATTCTGTTACTATCATAAATGGATTGGTTCCCCCCCCCCCCCCCCCCCCCTCCAATGAGACTGGCTCTTCTTTCATTAGGTTCAGATGTAAATGTAAATCAATCATGTGCAACCTTGTAATGTGAAACAATTTAAGTCAAAACAAATTGAGACTTAATATTTAGTCTCAAATTGATGGTGTAACAAACATTAAATATACCTTGTTTTGTCCTGTAATTAGAGTTCATAGGATTTCCTTACCCTTTTGGGGGGAATAGATAGCACCGTTTGATCTTTGGATGAACTAATTAGCGTATTGAACAAACATATACGTCAAATCCTGCAAAGTTACACCTCTTAAAATAGAGCTTTTTTAACGAGTTCACCCTACAAGTCTATGCAAAACCCTTAGCCGTCACAGCTTTGCTAAATAAGCAAAATAAAGCTTATGAAAGCAAAAACTCAAAGAGATCATGGCAAAGAAAGGTATCGACGACCCAACAGCAGTTGGCAAAAATTTATGGAAGCTATATCTCAATTGGTATACCGTCGCCAAACATCCAAAATAACAAGAAAAAACAAACAAAAACATAGTTTATTTGCTATTTTCAGGAGAGAGAAAAACACGCAATTAAACCCCATTAGCTTGCATGCAATGCTTCACCTTCAACATGTTGAACCGCATTTTTCTAATTTTGGCTTCAGTGTTTTTGCGACAAATGGCCTTGGCCGAAGTTTCACTTTCAAGTAGAGCAAAGCGTGCACGAAGAACTTCGATCCAAGTGGCATCCTTAGTGTTGGAGGGTTTGGTAACGTCTACCTTGGAGTTTTGGATGAAAATCATGTTCATTGTAGGGCAGATATATACTGCAAGCTTTGTTTAAAATGGAGCTGCAAGCAATCTGCATTGTTGGTTTTAGTAATCCCTTGCCTCATAATAAATTTCCTATTTTCTATCGTCGAATATCTTAGATTAATTTTCCAAATGATGCGCAACTCAACCAATTAAATTGATTGTTTTTAAAAAAAATTATAATAGGCGAAAAACATTAATTGTGATGCAAACAAATAGTTTGTTTTTTTATTTTGGACAAACCCCAAACGAGTCATAGCGTCAATCTACACATTTTTAGTATAATTCTAAAACAGCATATTGCTTTTGGTTATTTTAGCCTGCTTAATATTCACAAGAAGTTAAACAATAATAATCGATATGAACAGGGGGCGGTCTAGCAAGGCAACCCCGAATCGGAGCAAGGCGTCAATGAGTTTATGACGGAGATACAGATGCTGTCGAAACTTCGCCATAAGCACTTGGTGTCCTTGATATTGCAACGAGAACAATGAAATGATCCTAGTCTACGAGTACATCTCCAACGGGCCCTTCCGTGAACCGCTTTACGGCAAGAACTTACCCCCATTGTCGTCCAAGCAATGCCTCAAGATATGCATCAGAGCAGGCCGTGGGCACTCCACCTCCACACTAGGTTAACCCAGGGCATTATTCACTGAGACATTAAGACCACCAACATCCTCCTTGATAAGAACTTTATCCTAAGATGGCCTAGTTTGGCCTCCCCAAAGATGGCCCGATCCAACAGGCAGACCACGTCAGCACCACAGTCAAGGGTAGATTTGGGTATCTAGACCCAGAATACTTTCGAAAGCAACAATGAATTGAAAAGTGTGATGTGTACTCATTCGGGGTCGTGTTGCTTGAGGCACTTTGTGCCGAGCTGCCATAAGCCCAACCCTCCGTAGGGAACAAGTCAATCTAGCCGAATGGGTCATGCAATGCAAGAGGAAGGGAAATCTAGAAAAGATTAAAGACCCGGAATCCATGACGAAGATTAGAGTCCATAGAGAAGTGCTTGGCTGAGGATGGGTGTGATAGGCCTACAATGGGTGATGTCCTTTGGAAATTGGAGTCTGCCCTTCAACTTCAAGAGGTATCAACCCAAGGCAAGTCGAACGACTCCCCCACTGGGCACGCCCTGGCGGTGGTGGCCAATGTCGACCCAACCCTACAACATCGGCCGGGTGTCCACAAGTTGAAGGCATCGAGGAGCAGTCCAAGGCTGCACTGCTAACCTAGTTCAATAGCCTCAATGGACGATAGTAAGAGGTCAACCCAAAATTTTGAGGGGTGTGGGAACAAATTTCCGGGGGAGGGGGGATGTTGGACAATGAGTTTTGCCTCAAATTCCTCCGTCAAAATAGCAAGGAATGTCCAGTTTCAAAAAAGAATTATCACTGGTTCTTCAGAGAGTCCATCTCCATGCCATTCTTTTGATTCATTTATGCACATAATCAAATTAGAGACAACTAGGGTTATTGCTCTTAGGAGGCCTAATGTATGCCGGTAGTATAGTAGTTCTGTTCACTTCATATGAATCGAGAAATTTTAGAAATCCATCAAAAACCTTCACCAAAACTAGTATAACCCTATACAGTTTACAGAAGCAACCTCAATAAGCTAAAACAATTGATGCCCAGCCACTTATTTAACAAACAAGACGACTCAAAGGTCCATTGTAGTCTATGATGAGCTCAATAAGCTCAAATACTGTTCTAGTTTATGCATGTATATTGTCATCAACACGACCTAACAAAGCTCAGGAAAGCACCAACAATGCTGAAAATGGAAAGGACAGGCAGTTTAAAACCAATTGGGCATTAACCACATCATATTCACATTTCCCAAAATGAACAGCCAAAAAAAGGATCAAGATAACCTGATATCATGGACAAACTTGGAAATGAAGATAAAGGGCTGCAAATAGAATAAGACTGATGCAGCAGACAGCAGCCAAATTCCAGGAAATCCAAAAACCTTGTTCCAGCAAATTAACAGCCAGAAATAGGCAATCTGCACAAAAGCATAGATTCAGTTGCACAGATTATGAAGAAAATGTGCAAATTTGGAGTGCTGTTCCAAACTGAATCGCACCTGTTTGACCATGCTCAACGTGGCAAAACGGACTAAAATCTCGAGAGAAGCAAATTGGAATCCACAATAGCTTAAGACTAGCATAACAGCTAAGCAAAAAACATCTGTCAGCTTACACAGGTTCCAACGGAGTTCAGATAATTACGACAGACTAAAAGCTGACAATTAATGAGACAAACTGTTAAGCTCGTTCTTCACTAGGAAAGAAAGACAAAAGTACCCTGTGTCAGAGTCACAACTAAGCTCAGAGAAACCTGAATCCTAAGCATATCCTAAGGGAATTTCACAGTCCTCTGTCTAATGGACGAAAATTAGGGCAAAACAATCGAAGAAACGACCATGACAATCTATACCAGTCTTTTCTTCTTGGCCATATCAGGATTCCATTGCTCGACTATGACAAGATCATCACCATCATCTTCTACGATGACTGCTTTTTTCATTTTTACATCACCATGAGAACTAGAAACATCTGGAATCTCAGGTGCTTTTCTTTTCCTGGATGCTGCGTTGGCATCAGCCAGTGACACCTCTTCAGCTTCCAAAGATGAATCTTTAGTAGCCGCTGCACTTTCACCATTCCGAAGAGGAGAGTTTTTCTCTGTTTCTCTTGAAGGAGCTTGTGACCATCCAATAAGAACCATTGCATCTGGCTCCTTTTCCTCATCAAACTCCACTCTGCACAAATCCATTTAGGACTGTTCACATAGCAGCAAATAGATAGATAGCTCTAGATACAGCAATGATAGCAACATAGTTGGGTTTATGTTGAACAAACACATACAGAAAGTTCAAAGACAAGCAGTTCAGATTTCAACGTTCTCAGACTCGCAAAGCAACCTACCTCAATTCATCATTTCACTTCACATAAGCTAATAGTGTTTCATCTTTCACATTTGCAAACTCTATTGTGTAAATTTATGGGTCTCTTGGAATCAGCCTCTCTGATGGCAGCAATGCTTGAAGAGGTAAGGTTGCCTACATATAGATCTCCCCACCTCGCGCAAGCGGGATCTACCCTGGGAGTTGTTGTTGTTGTATTTACAAGACTATTGTATGAAGAAAAGAACACCATGTGCATTGTATAGGAAAGACCTTGAATTCAGCAGAATAAAGCTAAAAATGGGCATCCACTTTGCTCTTGTTGTTTCTTTTACATAAATAGCAGCTATTGTGGTTTTCAGATGGGAGGAAATTCACCCTGAAATCTGCAACCCCCACGCAGCACCAAGCAGCCAGAAGTAGACGACATGATGATTGTTGTCTACATCTTAACAACAATAACTATCACGTTTAGATCTGATGTAGCCATAACTGACAATCAGCAGGTGGGAAAGAGGACATAGGGAAGGATGAAGGACAACCTTTGCTTTATGTTGATGTTGCAGGTGAACTCCTGCTGAAGATCCTCAACTGTAATCACTGTACCACCAGTGATTGGAGATGGAAGCTCAGAAAGCACCTGAAGCAGAAACGAAAATCGGAAGAGAATCTTAGGGAACAGAATCTGCATATGAATCTAAATCAATGAAAGAGAAAATCCAGACTTATACCTTTTCAAGGTTTGCTTCATAATTTCGTATCATATCTTCATCAAGATCATCACCAACCTCATATAGAAGGGAAGAGCCATGCATAACCATTGGAAGGTTCATGCCCAATTTTGCTCGAACAATTTTTTCGATGAAGTCATGCAGCTTCGTCCGTGAAGTATTAACCTCAAGTGTCAACGGCGTCTATTTGAATGGTAAGAGTCACAGCAACCAAGTATCAGAAAAAGTAGACAGGGAGCACCAGAAAAGGGGAAGCCTTGGGGAGGGGGGTGTTGAGAGAAAGTCAAGGAGTTCACCTTAGAACAGACAAAACAAGCTTTGTTAGGCTCAAACGGCTCAACTGGCATAAGAAGCAACTTTCTCGTCGGAATCTCGTTACAGTAAGTCATCCTAAAATGAACGGGGGTTAAACATGGCGAAAAGATAAGCAACAGAATTCAGAGTTCGTAAACAAAAGTTTAGTCAGCAAGCTCTTCAATTTGATAACATAAGAATAAAATGTATATTTGGAAAACGCAACAAGAACAGGCAGATAAAGGGCATCTTAAAAATCCCAGAACAGACCTCAAGCTATGAAAGTCATGCTGTAACACCTTAATAGCCTCAATAACTATCAAGCCAGCAACTATAGCATTTGTTGTAGCAACAGCATGAACAATATTTCCAGCAATGCCTTTAGCTTCGAATAGGCTATGCACAGGAATAGTGAAAGAGGCAGCTCTTATATTTGCAGCAGCTGTGACGAACTCAACAGCTAACTGATCATCCTTATCGAAACATAGGCCTCCAATTTCCTGCATAAATGGATGATTATATATTCAATACTCAGAGGCAATCAAAATCTCAGGCTTAACCATCCAAATAGGGAGAAAGTACATAATAGGCATACCTTCCCTCTCTTCAAGAAAAATAGTTTGAAAGCCTCAAGAAAAACTCGGGAGTTGTCTGCAAGGCTCCAAACATCCTGGGGATTCTTCAGCCCTAATGTTGCCATTGCTGAGACAGAAGCCGAGTCACCTCCAGAAGAGCTTTTATCAAAATTCCCATTTTGCTGATTTTCCAAAGGCAAATCTTTAACATATATCGGCTTTGGTCTGGTGCGATTTTTCCATGTTTCTTCATTTGACAGAGCCACTTCAATATTATGGCCAAACACATGATCATATATTCTCCTCGCATAAGTCTCAATATCTTCACCATTTCTACGCTCAAACACATCATCTGCATGTTCTGAGGAACTGGCCCCATCACTTGAGCGCACATTCAGATCATTATCCTGATTCTTGTCACCCAACAGCTTGGCAAAAAGCAGATCCTTGGCCCACACTATACAATGAACAAACTGCACAGCAGAGAACAAATCAGAATCGCCAATACAAAATCAACTGGACTGCTGGCTATCTATAACTAGCAAGATAGAGAAGCGGCAAGGGCAGGAAGAAAACAGCAGCTATATACCTTTGAGGGGGTACTAGTAATGGTACAAACAGGGTAAGTCTTTGGAGCAGGCTTAGGATAGCATTCATAGCATTCTGATTTATCCTTTAGATGAACAGAGACCTGATCACCAGCACAGCAAAAAAATGCTTTAGAGAAACTCCAAGATAATCAACCCAGCCCCAATAGCAACAGAAATTGAGGCCCAAGAAACAAGATCACATAGGCCCGTGATTTGATGAATGCAACAAAACTTAGTAAGGCCAGACAACTGTAGTGAAAAGCAGAAATAGACACCTTAGTGAAGGTTCATATGTGAAAGACAGCAACGTCGAAATTTCAAGCTGACGGATGCAGCTGTCTATGCAATTCACAATTTCACATGTAAGGATATTCTTTCATGCTTCAAATAAGGCAAATCTCCAATAATAATGAGCTACAAAATCATTAGCCTTGATGAGGAAATGGCAAAAATACTTGTTACAGCAACTTGCGGTAGCTGAGGTATACGTCAAGAGAGAAAATGTAGGACCATTCAAAGATCCCAACATGAACAAGAGACATTTACTAGCCAACGTTTACAAAAAGCATGGGCATAGGAACTTTCACGAATTCTATCAAAGTATTGACCGACTCAGACATTGTTTTGTGTAATTGAAGTCGATCTTCCAAGTGCACATTCCTCTAACTTTTGAATGCACCAGACTATACTTAAACAGGATCAATTGGACGAGCAACCTATTTTTGTAAATAAAGATTACCCAGATCAAGCTCTAGGCCGGCGAAATACAGGTTAACAATTGCATGCTTCAGTTAGTAGTAGAGATTACAACACATCCACATCAAAATGGCTGCTTTTTACTTGTAGGCAGTGATAGGTCTTTAGGCAGAGCATTAGAAAATCATATTGATTGGGTGAAGAAAATGGAAAAGAAAGAATCAAAGCAGCAAGAGGAACCCTAGTCATAAGTTCCTCATAGTTCTGATTGCAATTGTTTGGGAATCACAGAAAACTCACCTGCCCTAGGAAACCAGTTGTCCCGCTTTCAATTAATGGGACACCAGCTGCCAAGCAGAGGCGGTTTACATGACGCCTGGCATCCACATTATCAAGACCATTCAAAACAACATTAAACTGCTTAAAGAAGTCAACATTGAAGTCAGGATTCTTCACATTTGCGTGGTATGCTGCAATGTTTATATGAGGCCTAAACTTCAACACAGCATCACGAGCAACCTGGGAAAGTTTTCAGCAGAACAAACTCAGTAGTGCACAATTAACCATGAAACAAATAAGAAATAGTGCATGATCAGATTACATACTTTAGCCTTAGACTGTCCCACATGTGATTGTCGGAACAAAAACTGCCTGTTCAAATTGCTAACTTCTATTGTGTCCATGTCAATCTGCAAAAAGATGAGCACATTATTAACTTATTATGGACTCAAACACTTATGATAATGTTCCCAAAATAGATTCAGATACATAAATGATACTACTTTTCACATCTTTTATACAAGCAAATAGCAAAAACTCCAAAATTATCCCTACGGGGTGGACGGAAAAGCGCAAAGGGAGTCCATAACACATTACAGTAGATTACGGATGACAATGGGCAAGGAATAACCCAGTCCCTCTCAGGACCCATCCGCTGGGCACAGGCAAAGTGAGGACATCCCCTACCTGACTCCACGCCTTACAGAATACAAATGATTTTATTTTTTATTTTTTTTTTGGAGGGAGGGCTAGTATAATGATGCCTTTTATGTTCATATTTGAACAATTTAAAAAGTCACAATGAGCAATTTTTTCAGCTATAGACTATAGAGAAATGCCTCATGGTGAAAACTGTTCTTTTCGCCCTTTGTTGTGAGCAGTACAATATCTTAACGAAATAATAACCAACTAATAGAGCAATGAAGTGCTAATAAAATAAAACACTGACGTAATCCAAACCAATCATTTCATAAAACAGCGTCACTGAGGCAGAAAGTAATATATAGACGAGCAATCAGTCTGATGATGTGATAAATTACAAAATCAGCTCGAGTTTTATGTCACGGGGGCAAGCAAAGCAAATATACTCATCCAACATTATATATCTCATAGACAATACAAAGCCTTCAACTATCAGCCATCAGGGAACTCAATGTCACATTTAACCTTTAGTTTCAAATAACCACAAAAGTTCAGGCCAACCAAGAAAATCCACAGTTTGCCCAGTAATGCATAATTGAGCCGAGCCAGCTCAGCTCGCTCAAGAGTAATACAAATGTTTTTTTGGTTAGGTATGGACCTGGGTGCAAAAGACAACTTTAGCATTCGCATGAATGTGTGTCCAGATCACATGAACTCATCTATAATCGTCTCCCCCCCCCCCCGCCCCTTCCCAACTTTGTGTGCATCCAAGAGACAAACACCCCTTCCCCAAGCAAGATGGCAGTACCACACCACCAAGATACCACTGTCTAAAGAGTCCAAACTTCCAAGACCCAGTCCTTCATCATCTTCAATGGACACATTTCTAATTCCCCCTCTACTACCATCACTCATCACTAATTAAGCCATCACAAGCTCCACCATTGTTGTAGCTGTCCCTCTTTTAGGAACACCAACAATGCCACTGTGACTTAGCTCGCAACCATGCTAACTCCAGCCTTTCTCTTCCATCTTCACTCCTGTGTCTCTGTCCCTTCTTTCTGATCTCATACTATTTCTCTTTCATGGCCACTATGCTAGACGTTTTGGTTTGGATGTAAAAAATTGAGCCAGGCCAAGATTGGAACCTAGTAGTGACGTCCAAGCCAACGATCAAGTCCAAACCTCTGAGGCTCAGTGAGCTCTGAGCCAAGTCCTAGCTCAATTCTAGCTCCTCAGATGAGGGAAGCAGCACTAACATACTTCAAACCCCTTAAAGAAAAGCCCCATAAGTTCTCCCCTAAGATAACAAGCCTGAAAAGTGAAACACTTAGCACTACATAAAACGTGAAACACATTCAGTCCTGCGTCTTCAGATCATTCTTCCCTTCCACATTTTAAAAAAATTGTTTCCAAAAATAACAGACATGTGCAAGACACAGCATCACCATAATTTAAACACATTTTACCAGAATCAAGGCGCCGAACGGGTTGCCGGTAATCAAACGATCCTGGCAAATCACACATTTAAACACATATAGAGCATGAAGCAAGTTTAACCCTCACTCTCTGAGATTATTCTTCCCTTCTCAGATGCTTTCATGAAACTGATGTTTCAGTATTGCTTACCATTACATCCCTTTTATCTAAATAATTGCTTATTCAATTATTATCTCCTCCCTTCGTAAATTGTAACTTTTATTTCAGCTTATTTTCAAAAACACCAAAAAAAAAAATGCCCCTTCACATGCCCAAAAATTTTTTCAATGTCTGTCAGAAAAACATCCCTGCTTGCCCAGAAACAGGTCCCCTACATAAATCTCCTCAGACTTTGCTTCAGTCGGATCCACTCAAGTGATAAATAATAGAAAGAAACCAGAAACAGCTATACACGGGATTAATTCCATGACTTCCATTAGCCGTAACTTAGATAATTAACGGTACAGGATCATCTAACAAAGGGAACTGCGGGCTTCATTTCCAACTAAGTCAAACAGACAATAACTGCTCAGATACACATTATTAGATGTGTTTGTTATAATTCAGAAATCTGGCACCTTGTATTGGTCACAGTAGTACAGTATGCACAAAATTCGATGCTCTCAGAAATAACGCACAAAATCATTCAAAGACGTCAGCTTTTCTTTGGAGTCTACACATCATAGCAAACTATGCTTGGCAAAGCCTTGGAGGCTTGTATACAACGAGACTCTTTTCAAGAACTTAATACACCAAAATATATACCAAAAATCCTCAGGTATACCCAAATCCAGCTTTTATAGACATTCTGGTACATATTCTACAGTAGGAACCCCTAACGAGGATTGGTGAGCACTATGCGTTCTGAAATATTACAGTCCATATCACAAACTTTTTGATCAATATAATACCAGAAATCGCACGGTTGAAGTTCGGACATTCGGTTGTTCAATCCACTTCACATTCTCTCATGTGTGCCGCTCAAAAACCAAAATCACTTTATTCAAATACCATCAAGTAAAAAATCTCCCAAGCTTAGACTTGGACTTTTAACAGCAGGTTTGCCTCCAATCAGCTCTGGCCAGGCTTACAGAATGAGAAAGTCGAGTCGAGCCCAACAATACATTTGGAAAACAACAAAAAAAAAAAAAAACAGAACAATGATGATGAGCAAAACACCAAAAACTGAACATTAATAACTTTAAACGTGTATATATTCAGCGATATAGTCATCACATTTCACATAACTTAACAGATACCCCTAATCATGAACACATGAGCTCCCTTTAAGCAAAAGACCTAACACCCAGAAACCCCGCAAAATCTCAATTGAACCTACGCACACAACAATAACTTAAAAAATTACGTGAATAAGCTGCAGCACGAGGAAAGACGGAGAAATCTCACGATATGGATGTCTTGGAAACCGGAGAGAGCAAGGGTTTTGAGAAGCTCACAGCCGATACCACCAGCACCAACCATGAGCACTTTTGCGCCCTAATTTCACGCAACAGCAGTAGAACACACCAAATCAAAGCAGGAAACCCTAGAATTTTGAGAAGAGGAAAGTAGGGCACGCCATGCAGTAACCAAATTGAGAGGTGGAGTTACCTTTATGGCGTCCAACTGCTGCTCGGAAGCCATGCGAGGAGGTGAATCTCGATGAGAGAGAAAGAGAGTATGGGTGAGAGTGAGATGGAGAGAAGGGAAGTTATGTTGAGTAAGCAGCGTGACGAAAACTGGATTTGGAGGAGGGTTTATTGTGTTTGAGAAAGAGGGGAATCTAAAATGTTGATTTTCGTCCAAATTCGCCGACGAACGGCTCAAGTGCGGGCGCCAAAAAGCAAAATAAAAAGGCCTATTGCTGCCTCACCCACCCCCCTTCTCTCTCTGTTCCTCTCTCTCTGTCATTCTCGGTCAACCGATCAACTCTTGGTTCGTTCGTGCAACTTGCAAGGACTACACTCCATGGCTGTCAAATATTCGGGTCCCAATTATGTCGGGTTCGAAAAAATTGGATATTCAAATAAAAATTGTACATTTAAACTCTGCCCAGATTATAAAACATACAATTTAGCCGAATTTTTGATGTTTGGATTTTTGATATAATTTTTGGATATTTTGATCAAAAATTATATGACTGAACTTGAACCTGAATTTTCAAAGTTCGAATCAGGTTGTCCAAAGTTGTTTTTATAAAACTTTCTAGAAAATTTGAACCAAAAGTACACATGAGTCTAGTTATCCGGTGTCCAAACCCGATTGTCTGAATCCATCCGAACACAAAATAGTTCAAAAATTTAGACAACCCGAACCCGAATACCCAGACTTGAACTCGACCCGGATTTAAAGACCTGAATTTAAATTCAGACATAATCAAATGTCCGAATTTTAAATTCTGACCAAAAAAAGGTGTCTGTATTCGGCTTTTTTCAAATTAGACAAATTCGGGTAATTGATTATGTCGGAGTTTTGTCGGCCCTAGTCTACACATGCTACATATTATACGGTAACATCGTATATAGATCTAATTGTCATATACTCATATACTTGAAATTTTTATGAATTATTTCAAATGCAACTTGTATTTTTGCCCTTCTTAGAGGAGGATTTCTTTCCTCCAAATGCATCATGTCACCGTAGTATAAGCGCCGTTGGTGCATCACTTGCTCTCCAGCGTTGTTTTTATTTCTGTCACCTTCAGTGAAAGTATCAAATAAGATTTTTATTGTCGGGATTATTGCATTGTAAAAGTAGCCAAATACATATTTGTGCAACTTTAAAAGTAACACGATAAGTATATTGGTTGTTGGATTCAGTTTATTTTCCTTAATTTATTGAACTATTGTTTGTAGTTATTTTAACAACTTTAAATAAATGATTGTGGTAATACCAATGTCACAAAGAGACTGACCCGTAACCCCTGCGGTGAGTATGAGTAGTGATCTTGACCAAACCAAGTACAAAATTACTATGGATATATAGAAGTATGACGCACTATAAAAGATGCCACCGTAAAAACATACAATGAAATAAAATAAATCATCAAGGGATGTCAATACGTGTTTGGCAAATGAATGTAACTTCACTAGAGATCCAACATGGATCCACTCCTTGTGGTGAGATTTTGCGAGTTTGCCTATTTAAAGATACTGGCAATTGTTTATAGTTTCATCAAACTCAACATATCTCATTTTTAACTCATTGTAACCGATAATATTCATAAGTGAAATTTATTCGAACATATTCCATTGCCAATCAGCTTATCTCAATTGGTACTAATTTTGTTGAGTTCTTAATGACTATTTCCAATTTCACCACTCCAAAGAACATACCTTGATAGCAAAGACTTTTAGTTTTGAAGCAGATCAACAGTTATACCTTTAATATTGGGGTGCATGAAAGAAGATTAAGATCGGCTTGCCTAAAACTGAGTTATAGGGTGTGCTTGGCTGATATTCTCTTGGACTATAATTAACTATTTGAACAAACCAAACATCTAATTTTTGATATTTGGTGACGTAACCATTTGTGTTCCCCCCTGATGTCGGATGCAATAAGCTAATTTGAAAAAACCAAACCTATTACCTACGTAGTAATAACTTTTTGAAAATTAGCTATGCACTTGACGGTTCCCCTTTTTTCATCAAATGACGCCTCTTCACATTAGCATTCCATCCCATTTTACACATATTCATTATTTGAAGAGTCGAACTTATGAGACATTTTTCATTATAGCTAGTTGGTTAATCATTTACAAGTAACCATCCCATTTTACACATATTCATTATCAAGTATCACTCCTTAACAAATAACCATTTGCGAAATGAAAAATCACCATTTGATAATGAGGTTGCGTCATGTCGAATACATCCTGAAAGACCGGTACATTGAGAGAAAAAAGGAGATTATATTTTGCCGTCCATATTAAAATTCAAATTTTTAGTAAAAGGAATTAAAAAAACCAACATTGGCTTGCACCCACATAATAGCATGATAAGCAGATACATATTTTTGGGGGAAAAGTACATACATGTAAATCGAATAGATGCTGATACCCCCAAACAAACAAACATGCCATGAAAAAAGATTATGATTTGATACTTTAACTATGGGTTGGATTGGCCATTATACACACTTATCATACATGTAAATGGAATAGATGTTGATACCTCCCCCCCCCCCCCCCCCAAACAAACATGCCATGAAAAATACTATTATTTGACACTTTTAACTGCTGCATTAGCTATTGTACACACTCATCATGCATCACACAGGGTCTGTTCCCTTGGCTGATGAACATGGATTGTTAAATGGGTGAAATTGATATAGATGAAAGAAGCCGGTAAAAGTTGAGAAGAAGTTAATTTTTTTAAATAATTGGTAAAGCTTGGTTAAGGTTGGGAAAAATAGGAAGAAATTGGTAAGAGTTCAAATATGTTGACAAAAAACGAGAAGGAGTAGGTTTTTTTCCACTACTCTGATTGTTGTCATAATATTTCATAATTAACAAAGTAACTAAACTTTGTAATACTTTTACGTTACATTTAAAAAAAAAAAACTTTCGCAAGTGTTGCTCTAAATGTTTACATATGTACAACTTTTAATGTATTTATAGCGTTTTTTAATGCAAAATTTGAGGACTTTCTTTCTCTCTTTCTCTCTCTCTCTCTATATACATACATATATATACATACATACATACACACACAAACACACACACACACATACACACACACATACGCACACACACCAGAATATGTATTTATATGTATATGCACATATAGATTTTATACATGAAGTAATTTGATGGAATATACAAACATGTGCTTCAATTTTAATATGATGTAATCGAAATAAGGGTCAAATGGTGATTTAGGAATCTTGGACTGTTGATGAGAATCTTAAGCATGATGTGAAGTAAATTAGAAATCAAGCTAGTGAAATTTGGGAATCTTGTCATATATGAGATTAAATATTTGTAAAGTTGACAAGTGGTTAGACGTTTGTATCACTTACTTTTTGGAATGGATCGTTGTAATTACGTCCATATACATATGAATATCGTTATATTTGTCTTACGAGCGAATGACATTATTCGATTAACATCTCCAACTACTACCAACAAAAAAAAAATCCAACACAATTCTACTTATGCACAAAATATAATTAATCTATTCAAACAAAAGATGCAATTTCAAAGATGCGTTCATTCAATATAGCCCCAAAAAAACCATTGGGTATTTTTATTTGCTGAAATATAATTAATTTTCACATGACAATTTACAAACCGTGAAAGTTTTGACGATGATTGGCAAACGTTTGAAAATCTTGGAAATAGTTGGTAGGAATTTGTAAGAGTTCGGAATATATTTGGTAAGTGTGGTAAAAGATTAAGATTTTTGCAGAATTATTTGCAAAAAAGGTAGAAGTTGTTAAATATTAGTAAAATTTGGCAAATTTACATTTCAATCAAATGACTTTCTCACCTAAAAAGATTGGAGAGGGGTTAAAGGGTTATAGAAAAAATCTACTACTACTACTACAAAAAAAAGAATTTGTCTAATAAAAAAAATATTCATATATGTTTATATTTTTTTTCATCCAAATCTTAAAATTAAGCATAAGATTTTTCATATGTAAATAGTTCGAACTTGACTTTAACCTGAATTAGTCTTATTTGATTTATCCGACCAAAAAAGTCGTATAATTACAAATATTTTTCGATTTTAGATGTCATTTGATTTATTCTGTTCAAATTTAACCCGAATATGAATCGTCAACGCTTATCATACGGACCCTAAAATATATAATGTCAAATATGACACCAAAGGTTATAATTATCCAAACAACTAATGATACTATTCCATAATTAAATGTTTAATATCATAACTCGGAAAATTTCAGCCAGTTAATACTACACAAATGTAAGTCCACAAGAAAGACGAACCCTTGAATTTCCTCATAGCGAATAGCAAATTGAAAAATCCCAATTTTGAGATTCTCCAATTCACTTTGCCTCGTTTTCTTACTCTTCAAGGTCTACTCATATTCTCTCTCTCTCTCTCTCTCTTTCTTTCTACAAAGAAAAGCGGCTGGAGCTCCTGCACTTCCAGGCTTCAACACCCCCCCAACCCGAAAGCCGCATTTCTGACGATTCCGGTCGATCATCCGTACAATGTGAACCCTCGCTTCTCTCTCCTCCATCTCAAATTCGTAGCATGCGTTTTCTTCATTTTAGGGTTTAGATTTTGTCAATGTTAGTGATCACAAACTCTTAGCAAATTTTGCAAATGTAGATTGATTTGCTAGTAAAATAATACTCGTTATCATTTATTTGCCACTGTTTTGTTGGTTCCATTATCTATTTAGCGCTTCTGATTTGTGGGTTTTTTGGTTTTGAGATTGTTGATGAATGCAGTGGGTCACAATGAAGCGAGGAGCTACAGAAGTATTTGGAAGCAATGCCCCTTACGCCAACGGTCACGGTAGTCTATCTTATATTTTTTGGAAAAATTGTTTGCTTGCTTGAAATTTGTACTGTTTCTGGGTTTAATTTGTATGGCTGATGCAGATGATTTTGTACCAAATGTTGGCACAATCCACAGGGAATTTGATGGCTGAATGTACAATCTTGTTTCCCAAAATTTTGACGCTGCCTATTTTTTGATGCTGTTTTGGTGGAATTCTCATTTTCTTACATTTTTGCCAAGGCCTTTACATGCATATGCATGTACCTTATCTTAATACCGGCTGCTATGCTGTGTCTTTAGATTAAAAAAGACCGAGGCTTGCAAAGGGTCCCGGGGCCTGAGCTTTGAGGCGAAGGCACGGGGTTTGTAGATGCAAGGCGACTTTTACTAAAAATGTTTGAACATCATTCCAAAACCATATTTATTTGAAAATAAGCTAGATAATGGCATCAAATAAGTGATTTTCACCGGCCTCAAAAAAAAGAAGAAGAGAGAATCAATTGAACATGGCAAAATACAATTAAAGCGTTAAACACAACTCAGTTAGATTACTATGAATTGAACCCCAAAAACATTACACATGGTGCCGGCCTGCCAGGAAGAGGGGGGGGGAGAGAGAGAGAGAGAGAAAGGGTGAAACATAAAGAAGCACAAAAAAAAGAACAAGGGCTCGGTACCATTGTACCACTGTAGGAGGCATCATTTTCGGCTTCCTTGAAGTCCCCCCCCCCCAAAAAACAAAAGGGAACAAAGAAAAACCTTCCATGGCTGTTAAATTACAGAGGAAGAGGAGGATGAAGAAGAAAGTTTGAAAGAAGACAGGAGAACAAAACACTTACTAGATTGTTGTCACTAGAGTTAGGGTTTCCAGCTCCAAACTCAAGTTTAGCACCAGCAATATGCTTTGCTATTGCTCTGTTTATTTCCAACAACTACTTGATTGAAAGGCTTCCACAAAGAAAAAGAGGGGTCGAGGCCCCTTAATGGTTTTTTCTTTTTTTCCCCAAATGGTATGTTATGATTAGTGCGGGCTTCGCGGGCTTTGCGCCTCGGTTTGAAGCCTAGAGAAGCCCAAACAAGCGTGAGCTTCAAGAATGGGCTGAGCCTGACCCATTCCAAGGCGCACCAGGGTAGGCTTCGGACTTTTGTGAGCCTAGGCGCCCCCCGGGCGTGCTTGTTTGAACACAAGCTCTGTCTCTATCTCTCTAGTAAATTCATGTAGATTACATAAATGATCGCAATGTTTGTGAGGGTTTGAAGAATTTTCTAAAGTTCATAGAAGATTTGGATCCATTTGGTGGACATCTGATCACAGCTAGCAATATGGGTTTACATGGGCATCTTCTGTAGAGCTATTTGAAGCATTTTGGTTGATGGTGATAGCTGTAGCCAACTTGTGTCAGTAACATGTGTTGATATATGCTATGATACTAAGTACTTGGTTCCACTTTGGAGTGGGAATTGAAAACTATTGAGGAAAAGGAGTGGATAATCAAGACCAGAGCATAAATGGGTTGCAAATATTGAGTGGGCAGAACATAACGGTATACACGGGAAATCCGCGTTGATTCACACGGTCTGTTTGGGCCTCTGCATACATAAGCTTGGCTTCTGTCAAGAGCTGACCCAAACAAGGAATGATATGCACTGCTTGTGGGTTGTGCAGATTCTGACCTTGGATGCTTGGTGCATTTTGACAATTGCTAGCTGTAGAGAACACTGGTGGCCCTTGTAAGGCCACATGGCCTATTTAGATGGCCCAGACAAATGTTAGCTTGCTTCTGTTGTTGGCTTGCCCGAGCAGAGGAGAACAGGGTGGCCCGTGTGAGGTCCTTTGCTGTAGAGTCCTTCAATTCGTTGAAAGAATTGGTTTCTATCCTATCCAAAATCAGTTATTTTGTAAAACTGACGCATCAGACAGAATGGTTGTCTGTTCTTATCAACTTGTTTGCTTTCATATAGTACATGAATTATTTTACTCTCTTCATAGTTGGTTTTGATCAATCTCCTAAAGTATTGAAAGAAATTCTCCTAGCGTTGGTGGCCGCGAGAATTGTGACTTTGAAATGACAAATTATTGGGTGAGAATGTCTCACATAAGAGTTATGGTGACAGAGACTCCCTCGGGGTGACTTTTTAAAGTTTTTGAGATTGTACCTTATCGACTTGGGGGTGACTAATAGTTGAATTTTATTAGAGTCACCCCTACACGAATTATTAGTTACCCTCATATTCATTAGAGATCACCATAAAAAATGTCAATCCATAATAATTCATAGGTAAGGCAGTATTACAAAAGACGTACTAGAGCTTTGAGATGTTGTGAAGTGTATTTGCGACTAACCCTTTAGCAAATTTGTAGTGAGGCAAAGGACACTTTAAAAAGAGTGTTTATCATGATCCAAAGTCTTTTTCTATACCCACTCCTTGAAGGATATGTGCTGTTGTAGCTGTGATAAGTAAAAGGTGCAAAATACTTTGATATTTTCCTTCAAAATCAGTGGGTGCACTTGAGGATAGGCATTGATCTTTCCTTCAGACCAGGTCTTACCTGATTTTTGCGCCCATTAGCCCTAATTATCACCATTTTGTGACCCAGTGAAGTCTGAACTCTGAAGCTCTTTCCGTAAGTCAGTTCTGTATTCTTCTTAAGTTGACCGTCTTTGCGTTGTGTTCTTTTATTTATTTCATTATTTTTGTTGGAGGAAGGATGTCTGGTTGATAATTCAAATTCTTTGTACGTGCTAGTGGACCAGTAGTACCGGTGGCATTGCTGCTGTGTAGTTGTTCTGGTCTCGTGTTCATACTATGCTGTCCTCTTCCCCCCCCCTGCTGTATCTATTGCGACTGTTTTCTAGGGAGTTACCTTACAAAAGGTTTTAATCCATTTAAACCATTTACACAATTTCCCCCCGTGAGGCTCTCTGAGAATTCGTCTTCTCACCTGCAAGGGTAAGACTACTTTTACGTATGGATCTCCCCAAATCTTGCTAAAGTAGGGTTTGCACTAGGTAGCATTGTTGCTTATTACTTTCATTATTGATCTACTATTTGCTTTCTCTGCAACTTTTTGCAACTTGTGTCGTCTGCAAATCAAGGATAGTAGCTTGCTTTGATTATTTTTGGTTTGGCGCAGTCGCTGTCAGTGTACATGTTGTTAATCATCATCTGATTCCTTATTATCGAATTTCATTGTCCTTCTATTCGTAAGTTTCCCATTTATATATATGTTTTCCCTGTTGCATTATCACTGTGTGCACCGCACCCTCACTTGCCGGTTGTCAGAATGCTGCCTGGACATTTTTCTCTGATGCATTCATGACTGGGTGGCAGGGCAAACTGTAAATGTGATAGTCTTAAGTCGATTTTTGTCTGTTTCGGTAGCTGCAACTTGCTTTCTCAGTATTTCTCTGAAATTTTAAGCTTTCCTTTGATCCAGATCCTTGTGCAATGAGGAATAAAAGGACTAAATTGTTCAATGGAGGGAGAGTAACTAGCAACATTATCGATTTTTCTGATCCATCCACTCTCCAGAATGTTTTAGACAACATCAATTCGAGTAAATATGGAAGCATGGAAAAGGAAATAAAGGATTTAGTTAATCGCTGTATGCAGTCAAGGAATTCTATGATCCAACTGCATCCGGATATTGAATGCACATCTGCAGTCACAAGACACAATCTGAGTGGAGAAGCAGAGTTGGGCAGTAAAGAAGTTGTTGATTTGGACAGCATCCAAGCTATGCCAAATGTCCCAGCTGCTGGTCCTGTAGTCATTATTGACTCTGACGATGATGACGGTGAAGACCGAAAACCTTTCCATCATTTCCAAAGTATTGCTTTTCCTACGCTTCCTATTGGACTACTTCCAGATAATCTGCTGGTGCGATCTCCTGCCTCTCTCACAGTTATGCATTACATCATTTGTTGGAAATTTTTGGAATCATACATGAGCTGCTTTTGCTTGTCTAATAGTTGAGTGTTTCTTGCCCTTGGACTCGATTTTCCCTAAAGCTTGACCGTCATGATATCAGAGTAGTTTCTTATTATTTTTCTGTTCTATTTTTGTCGTGATATTATAGTCTAGAATTCGGTTGCCCCTGTGAATTGTCGCTGGTAAAAGCTGGTATATATGGCTATAATAAACTTAAGGGATAGCTGAAATAGAGTTACAGCATAGAAGACTGCTGCTTGTTGTGGTGTGCTGGTTTGTCCTGGATGCTTTAGAAGGCAATCCACGGGTTTAAACTTTAAAGCAGTGGTCAAAGCTGTTTGCGCGACACATGGTAATATGGTATGGACTCAGAATATGCAATCCAGTACAAAGCAAAGGGGATTCAGATGTGAGCTACCTTCTAAAATCCCAATCTCCCATAAAATAGTAAAATGAATCCTGCAGTAGGGCACTCATTTAGTGCATTGTGCTACAGCTTTAGAATCCAACCATTATGTGCAGTGTTCATTGCCTTCAAAGTGAGACACTTTACTGTTATAGAATGACTTGAGATTTCCATCCTGTGTCTTTCCCAACCATGCCTGCCAATTCTCCTTTTTCTTTTTTTGGGGGGGGGGGGGATTCTATAAGCTGTCGGTCAAGTTGCATTCTGTCCTATTTGTGTTTGTTTCTGAGGCAGCTGGTTGAAAACAGCTTAACAATGATTCTTGATAAACCAGTTAACCTAGACCTGGAGTTGTTAACCATTCATCTAAGTCCCAATCAGTGAAAAAGGTCACATGAGTAACAAAAAAGAAAGGGTTAGTGCATTAACACGCAAGACATGATTGACTAATGAAATTCCATATTTGCTGTTCCAGAAAAAAATGAAGTTCTGTATTCGCCTTTTGCCTATAAATAATAATGCCATTAGAGCGTTGGGTTGTCACAACTCATGAACATCAAATCATGAAAATCCTAACTTTAAATGTACCCACTAATGTACAATGTTTAAGGTGTCCATCAATTTTAATTGATAGGGTGGACAAACTCAATCCATGCTCTATATCATGCTTAGGATTATGCTTTTGTGTCCTATCAGTTTTACATTTGGTAGAGGTCTACATTTTCTAATAACCACCAGATAATGTCATATTTGAAAGGGTTAGGACTGATGATAAGTAGTTTCCCTCTCTGTTTGTTCTTTTGCATTTAAGTCAATATGCTGGTTACTTCTTTTCTTTGCTGACCTCAAGCTTCGTACTTCATCACTTAAGGTCTATTTGCTTAGAGACAGGCTTTGTTATGGGTTCGAATTTAATCTTTTCATGTTTAGACTAAAGGCTTGAATACATTAGATTCCAGGTTCAATTCCCCCTCTCGTATGTATTTGCAGTTTGGCCTCATATGGACCCCAAAAGAATCTTTTCATTATCTTGTTTTTAGCTTGTCTTACATTATTTTCTACCTTTTCCACAAAAAAAGGTTGATAATGGCGCTAGGGTTGATGCTTCCAAAGAGGAGAACAAGCGGATTCATAAAGATAGGGGTGTCTACTTGGGTGTTGAAGATGATATACAAGAGGAAGATCATGAGTGTACAGCTGAGGATGATGGACTCTCAGATATATGGAAGCAGATGAACATTGCATTAGAGTACTCCAAGGTACTATTATGCCTCAGTGCTTCTGCAATCTGCTGTTGCTGTTTCAGATGTTGTTTCATTGTTACAATGTTAATTTCATGTGGATCCCTTTTCCCCTAAATTATGTTGTCAGACAATGCCAGCATATATCATAAAATGGTGCTGTGCAATTTAGTTACGTGTCTATTTATTGGTGTTTTTCGGTTGTTTGGATTGTCATACAACGCTAAAAGTTGTAAAGAAAATTAGAAAGAAAAGACAAAAGGTCATGTGAATTATAATGCTATACATGTATTTTTGAGATCTTAATGTTTCGCCTTCCATTCTATCAAGTTTTATCTTGATATTGCATGGCATACTTTGAGTCAATTTAATGTAAAACTTTGTATGCTGGTGTATATATGCATAAACAGATAGGCTTGCATGCTAAACACCAAAAGTTGAGTTTGAAGTATATGCATATATTTGGTGCGATTGACAGATATTTGAATAAAAGTCAAGAACATTTGCTATGGAGAATCTCATGTCTTGTTCCTTCATTGATGTTCTGGAAAGTGTAATGCATTTGTTCATATAGTTGTCATTAGGAAAATTGTAGACAAGAATGTAGTGTTTGCTGCAAGTCGGTGTCATGTATACCTTAGTCAAAACTGAAATTCAGGGAGTGCTTCTTCACATACAGAAGATTCCATATATACCTTAGTTAAAACTGAAATTCAGGGAATGCATCTTCACATACAAAAGATTCCCCATACTGAAAAAGAAATCTCAAATGAAATCGAAGTGCCTCATTTGGAAATTGAAATGCCTCTTTTTAAGAATGTGTATGTAATACGTGAGACATCAAACACAGCGTTTGAGCTTTTGCTAGTAGTTTGCCTGCACTACCTCATACATGGTGTTGTAACATTTAACGAATTCAATTTTAGTTTGCTTGAATGGAAAGCGCTGTTCTGCTGCAGATCTGTTATTGGGCTACAGTTATTGGTTTGGAGCCAATGAAATATTAGTTCGTGTTCATTGCCTTTTAGCCTTCTAAAATGATCTTCTGCATAGAAGTTTCTTTGTTTTCGTTTTTTCCCCCCTTTTGCATTGTGTTTCTTCTCCTCTCCTCTCGCTTGTTTAGTCTCTGTGTCACGTGCGTGCACGCTCTGTGCATGCACGGCCATGCGGTTGTGTGTGGATTCTCATATGGGTGTGAGCATATCTTCGATTCTTTGTTCTTTCTAGTCATAGGAGTGTACAAATCTTTTTCTCACTATGGACAGGACAAGGCAGTTTTCTGTGTTCTGTGATGTATTTGAATCATTTCAAATTGTTCCGACTTCTATATGGAGATTTGGACGTTTGGACGAAATGACTCACTGCTGGTCTCTTACCTTAAAACAAATGGTACGTAATTTTCGCGGCCGTTCATCTTGATTTCTCATCTCGGACCCATTAGACAGGACCTTGCAGATCTTGTTCCTTTTGAAGTCGCTGATAAATTTGAAGTTTGCATTCATTGATCATTATGTATTGATGTTACGTTTTTATTCTATTCTTTTTTGCCTCCATAGTCAAGTTTTTGATCCTATTAGGTTATTGGTGGTGTCATCAGTCTATTGTTGTCCTTTAGTTTTCTGTGGTCTTATGCTTATAGTGTCTTTCCAGGCTGGAGTTTATCTGATATACAGTTCAGTTTGATTGACAAGCCTTTCTTTGTGTTTAGTGTCTAAGATTAGGGGACTCCTGCCCTCGTTCTTTTCTATGGAGTGTAGAGGTTTACCTCGTTTCATATAATTTAGTTTCATCTAAAAAAGAAGAAAAAAAACCCTGTCGGATTGTATTCTGTTTTGACCTCTTGAAGAACTGTGCTAGCTGATTTTTTCTTTTTTTTTTGTTTTTTTGTAGGATGTTCCAGCTGATCAATCATCTGATCACTCAACAGATGATGACGAGGGCTGTGATCATTCATTTGTCCTCAAAGATGATCTTGGTTACGTCTGTCGTGTCTGTGGCGTCATTCAAAGGTCAATCGAGACAATATTTGATTTCCAGTACATAAAGGTATTACTTTTTTGCTTCTTCAGTTATTGATATGAAATTGAGCTTTTCATCTGATTGGTGAAGCATTGATGCGTAACATTTTGACTGGGATATTCTTATGCGTTTACCTGTGGAATGAATGTGTCTGGCTATTTGTGGCGATTCATAAACTGTTGATGTATGTCAGATCGCACAGGATTTGCTGAGTTACAAATGATTCAATTTCACCCATCCGTCAATATATTTGAAGATTGCAAGGCTGCATTTAGCTTTCTAACATTAGGGTAACATGTGCTTAATATATTTGTGGCTGCATTAGAGAAGAATGGTGTTCATTTTTTTAAAGATCTCTAGCCATTGAGATGTGGATGTCTGGCGGTTTGGCTTAACATATTAATCCTTGAGGGTTTGATATTAAGTCTCACCTCCTTTCTCCCCCAATCTCTGAGATCTCAGTGGTTGATTATATATGGCATATTAATACACATGCCCGAGTCTTATTTTCAAAAGTGCATTACAAGATTTTAGTTTGTAGTAAGGCCAAATGACTGACTTTAGGTTTACTTTCTTCTGCTTCCGATGATCTCTTGTAGTAGCATTATATGGCGTGTACATGTCATTTTTTTTTTTTTGATAAGGAAAAATATGTATATTAAATAAAAGGATCAATGAATGGATACAAAAGATTATATACAACCAATATACAAGCTATCCACAAAGTCAACCAAATCAAAAGATGAGGAGCAAAAATTCCCTTATCCCAAAAATATAGAGTCTTGATGAAATTGTCTTTTAAGTGTTGAAGGGAAGTTTCTGTTTTTTGTAAATTTGCACATATGTTCTGCCTACGCTGTAATTTGTTTTTGCAAACTGGTTTCTGGGTGTCCATCAATACTGGTGTTTTGCATTTCCTCTGGTGTCTTATTCTGCCTGCCATGTCATAAAGCTGGAAGTATTGTGGCTTTGGTTACTGCTTTCTTTTACTTTCTTTTTCTCATAATCAGCATTATTGTTGATATCAGACTGCTCGTACAAGGAGTTATCGATCTGATTCACGATCTAACAGAGAGAATGACGGCGGTGGGGTCAATCTGGACAAGTTGTCTGGGCATGATTTGACTGTGACTGAAATCTGTCCTCATCCCAGACATCAGAAGCAAATGAAGCCTCACCAACTAGAGGGCTTTAACTTCTTATTAAGCAACTTAATAACTGAAAATCCTGGTGGCTGCATTCTAGCTCATGCTCCTGGCTCTGGAAAAACTTTCATGATCATCAGTTTTATGCAGAGTTTTCTGGCACAGTACCCAGATGCTAGGCCACTGGTTATCCTGCCTAAGGGTATTCTTCCTACATGGAAAAAGGAATTCCAGAGATGGCAGGTGGAGGACATTCCTTTGCTTGATTTCTACTCCATGAAAGCTGACAATAGGGTTCAGCAAATGGAAGTTTTGAAACAATGGGTAGACAAGAGAAGCATTCTGTTTTTGGGCTATAAACAGTTCTCTTCTATAGTCACTGGTAACAGCACATGCAAGATAACTGCTAATTGCCAGGAGATACTGTTGCAGTGCCCAACTATTCTCATCTTGGATGAAGGGCACACTCCGAGAAATGAGAACACTGACGTGCTGCACTCACTTTCTAAGGTTCAGACCCCGAGGAAAGTTGTCTTATCTGGTACATTATATCAAAACCACGTCAAAGAGGTCTTCAATATCTTAAATCTGGTTCGACCCAAATTTCTAAAACTGGAGACTTCTAGAATCTTAACGAAGCGTATCATGAGTCGGGTTCAATTTTCTGGGTGTCGGAAGCAATTGAAAGGGCAGGGAGAGAGCGGATTCTTTGAGCTTGTCGAGCATACCCTTCAACAGGATGATGATTCTAAAAGAAAGGAGGCTGTGATTAAGGATTTGAGGGAGATGACAAGCAAGGTTCTCCATTACTACAAAGGAGATTTCTTGGATGACCTCCCAGGACTTGTGGACTTCACTGTCCTACTTCGCCTCACCCCAAAACAGAAGTCTTCTGTACAACATCTGAAGAAGTCAGAGAAAACAAAATTCAAGCGAAGCTCTGTCGGTTCTGCTGTTTACACACACCCAATGTTGAAACAGTTTTCAGATGCTCATTCTGGAGGTGAAAAGAATGCACTGCCCAGTGACGACAAGATCGATGAGCTAATTGACAAGATAGATGTCAGGGAAGGCGTGAAGGCTAAGTTCTTCCTTAACCTGTTAGCCTTGTGTGAAAGGGCTGGTGAGAAGTTATTGGTTTTTAGCCAATACTTGTTGCCCTTAAAATTTCTTGAGCGGCTATCCGTTCAAATTAATGGTTGGAGTGTTGGCAGGGAGGTCTTCATGATATCTGGCGATTCGTCTACTGAGCAGCGAGAGGTGTCCATGGATAGATTCAACAACTCCTCTAATGCAAGGGTCTTTTTTGGATCGATCAAAGCTTGCGGAGAAGGAATCTCACTCGTGGGGGCTTCCCGGATTATGATATTGGACGTCCATCTGAACCCGTCTGTGTCTCGGCAAGCAATTGGGCGAGCATTCCGGCCGGGCCAGGAGCGAAAGGTTTACACCTATCGATTGGTTGCTGCAGAATCACTAGAGGAGGAGGACCACCTAACATGCTTTAAAAAGGAGTTAATTGCCAAGAGGTGGTTTGAATGGGATCAATACTCTGGTAATCTGAATTTTGAGATGGAAATGATTGATCCCAAAGACTCCGGTGACATATTCATCGAGAGCCGCACACTGTCTGAGGATGTGAAGGCTTTGTACAGGAGGTTCGTGTACTGCTTGATAGTACTTATTTACTAATGTTCTTTAAATATTATGCACTCATGCAAATTTGATTTGTTATATAGGTAATTTTGGTCACGGTGGAGGCTGCTTGAAGATGGTGTGAATAATTAGGAGCTTTTTGACTGTTGATGTTTCTGTGACTACAACTTTGTACAGGGCAACAGAAATTAGGTAAAATAGTTCCAGAACTGAAACTAGTGGAATCAGAAATAGATTCTCTAAGTGGTTCTGTATATTTGCAAACTTCTGCTGGTACATGATCAGGTGTTATATGATGAAGCTGCAGTGCAGAATCCTCCCGTGTATCTGCTTGCTAACTTTGGCACATGCATTGCTGAATTATGTGGTCTATATTTGTTTGTGTCTTCAGATTTTGCTATTGTATGAACTTAGAAATGTCCCTGGTTATGTGTGCTGAAACAAACATGGAAAATTCGGAGGGTAGTGTAATCTAAACTGGCACGTACCTGGTTACCCAATTTGAAATAATACCTTACAAACCCAAAATTCGACAAGCAGATCTTGATACGAACTTGATCGAGCGGGCCTAAACTCAAGCAACAGGATGTTTGCTTCATCATTATTGGTAACATTTTCTCGACGTGCTTCTCGGACAGACAGTTAGCTCAAATGCAATTTCAACTTGTGCGAGATCCAATCTAAACGCAACCAGCCTGTTATATTCCTTCACCTCAAATTTACCAGACATAACAACTTGTTTTTCTTAGTCCTGTTGCGGTCCTCTTTTAGCGTCAGATTTGAGATGTGACTGTAATCTGATGTGAAAGCAGGTCTTCAATTAAGCTTTGCAGGGGCAAAATAAGCAGTGAGCGTTAGATTTGAGATGTGACTGTAATCTGATGTGAAAGCAGGTCTTCAGTTAAGCTTTGCAGGGACAAAATAGCAGTTTGCTAATGCAAGGCGCACCTGGTGTGGGAAAAGTCAATGAGTAAGAGAAGAATAACGTCTCGCCTTCTACCTCATTGAATGTTGGATTTGTGTGGTAGTGTAATACATAGTGTTCATTTGTTGCATAATGAGTCCATGACATTTACAAGTCTTTCATTCATATGCATGAAAGCATATTGGCTTCTTCCCTTCTGTCTGTTTGGGAAAATGTCTGTCAGAGGATGTTAGTTGATTCCTGAAATCTTGGGGAAATATAAACTCAATTGCTTTGCATTTTCGTCCAGCTGGAAATTTTCATGATGGTGAATTCTGAACAAGACCATTCTACTATTTCATCAAGAAAATTCCTTTTTAGTATTCTGCTTAAAGCTGTAATATTTCAGTGCAAGATGAAATCAAGTTCATGAGCAATTTTGCTCTGCACTTGTACGTTTAACAATCCGACAGCACGATATATTGATCACACAATGCATCAACCAACTCAAGAAAAGAGTTTCCTGATCTCTCTGATGAAAACAATGCGTTCGAGGACATAAACTTAGGGTTTATTTTTCCGAGGGTAAAGGTGTTGTATCTGTGCTGCTAGCCCTCAGAACTCAGGAAACTGAAAACCAGCCGACCCCAAAGCTACTATAGATGCTGCCTCCATGACGCTGGAGGCCCAGATTGCTGCCATTGCGGTGCTAGAGGCTCAGATTGCTGGTGTGGTGTGGGCTAAACTTCAGAGCAGGTCTTCTGCATGGATGCTTCAATGAGGAGGTGGTACGTAAAATCAGTCAAATCTTCTATTTTGTGATCAGAAGAGTCCTGTGTCCTCATGTCTACAAAGTAAAAGGTAAACCAGGGTATATAGAAATAGATACCTAAAAGGTAAAAACCCTCATCCGTCCTGCTTTGGCAATTTTATGAACCAATTTGAGACCTAGGCGTTAGCCAAAAAATGACGTCTTAAACATACTTTACAGGGATGTGCTGAAAATTCTTATACCTTCGCATATTAATTTTTAAACTCATAAAAAGTAATGCATTTCAAAGGAAAGTTCTCATGTTAATACATTGAACTATTATCGACCCACAAGAAGTAAACTCCCATACAGATCATCTTCGTTTATAAGATTGGAATTGAAGATATTCAAGAAAAATAAGTGGCCTTCACAATTTTTAAAAAATTGGATGTTATGTATGAACTCCCATGGTTTTATGTCACTTGAAGGCCAATGAATTTGTAAGAAGTTAAAAGGAAATATGATAAATATACATCTATTTCTTGTGACAACTCATTTAGTGGTGATGTCCTTTTAAATCCATACTTTCTTTTTGTCATTTTTAATTGTATTTATTTGCCATTGAGTGAATATATATTCCCCTTTCAAATCAGAAAAGTATTTTGATTTAGTATGATATTTCTCATACATAAATTTCTTTATCAAAATAAAACATTTTTATTAGGTTTTTTTTTTATAGTTTGAACCACTGATATAATTGACTTTCCCTTTTCTTATATTGCACTATTAGACACCTTATTTATTTCCTTTTTTTTATGGACTTATTTATTTCATTGTGAAAACTGAAAATGCATAACTATTTCAGGCTAAAATGAAAAAAAAAAAATGTTGGGTAATTATAATATAATGTGAAAATTCAAATCCAAATCCAAATAGATAATGATCCTATTAGTCCTCACTCAGTTCCTAACCACCGGTAAATCTCCCCGCGAAACACAAAATGAAGCCTCAAATTCCCACCACCGTCTCATGATCTCATCTCTCTCTCACCTGATTCTGCGTCTGAGTGTGAAATTTCTCTCTCCTCCCTGAATCCATGGCGAAACCCCGCGTTTCGAAACGCGCTCTCAACTCCTACACCGTCAAAGCCATTAACAAGACCATCAGACGTAAGTCTCTTTCTCTCTCTCTCTGTGTACGCACATTCTCTCTCATCTTACCTCTTTCTCTCTCAGCGGGGGACTGCGTGCTGATGCGGCCGTCGGAGCCGTCGAAGCCGTCCTACGTGGCGAGGGTGGAGAGGATAGAGTCCTCCGACGCACGTGCCGGGAGCGTGAGGGTGCACGTGCGGTGGTACTACAGGCCGGAGGAGTCGATCGGTGGCCGCCGTCAGTTCCATGGGTCGAAGGAGCTGTTCCTCTCCGACCACTTCGATGTCCAGAGCGCCGACACAATCGAAGGCAAGTGTACGGTCCACGGCTTCAAGAGCTACACCAAGCTGGATGCCGTCGGAAACGACGATTTCTTCTGTCGTTTTGAGTATAACTCTGCCACTGGCGCCTTCACCCCCGATCGCGTTGCCGTGTGTGTACTCTCTCTCTCTCTCTCTCTCTCTCTCTCTCTCTCTCTCTCTCAATTACTTTGTGGTTCTCAATTAGGTTTTCTGATCACTTAGTTCTTCTTATGTGATTGGTTTTGTCTGTGTAATGGAGTAATTGCGGGTAAAAGGAGTGATGTTTTTGTGGATTGGTTTGCGAATTGTCGTTTGATATTGCAATTTGTCTTGATCAAACAACTTGATTATTTCCGTGTCTTGCTGTTCCCTTGATTGCTGGAATTGTGGCTGAAATGTGGAAATTCTGGGTTTGTTTCGATTTCTTTAGTTGGAAAAATTATCTTATCATCAAAAAGTTTAATCTTGTCCTCTGCATTTCTGTGGATTACAACTGGTTGTCGTATTTAATTGACTTCCCCCCTCCCCCCTGGTGTATGTGCTTTTTTTTGGGGGGGGGGGGGGGTGTCAGTGTCCTGGCATGAGGACATGTAAAGTGGGCCTAAAGGTTGCGTATGATTGTAAGGATTTTGGATTGGGTTCTTTCAGGTATTGCAAGTGTGAGATGCCCTACAACCCAGACGATTTGATGGTTCAGTGTGAGGGATGCAGCGATTGGTGAGCTACATTTCCCCCCTTGGTTTCGTCTCTATTTTTGTTTATCTTTTGTGATTAATGTCTCTCATCTGAAGATGATGGACTGTGACTTCTGCATGAATGCCTACGTTCTATTGCTAGTTTGAACTTGGAAAAATGAAATTGCTTGTAGGTGGATCTTGCTGAAATAGTTTGGAGATATCAAGATATATACAACCTTACTGTTTACAAGCAGAAAAGTTGATATCATATGAGATTTGGAATATTTTATTTCATGTTTAACGATAGACCTTTTGGAGGAGGAAGGCTGCGTACATGTGGATCCCCCTAGACCTATAAATGCAGGATCCATATTGGATGTTTCTGTTGTTGTTCGATGATATACCTTACCCCTTTCATTGTTAGGTAAACTTGTGTATGTGTGGATTTCCCAAGACCCCAGTTTGATGGGATCTGTATTGGTAGTGGGTGTTAATTGATGCTGTTATCATTGTGGTTTTCATTTATATTTTTGTTAACAAATATTTCTTTTAATACTGCACCTTTACCATTGATGTTAATGGTCGTCCATATTTCTTTAATATGCTTGTCGGTCCTAGCAATAAAGTTGAGCACATCTTGGACTTAATGGATTTTTGTGTGTTTGGTTGGGACTTGAGGCTTTCAAGGTCTAAAACTTGATTCTCTTAGGAGTTGAGTCCTTTTCAAAACTATGCTACCTGGTTCCCATCCCCTAAGGTTTATACACCAAAATCAAACCAAAACACTGCCTGAAGCCCCGCCTATGGTCATAAGAAAGCATTCTAATCCCCGTGATAGAATTGAAAAGAGGTTGTTTTTGATAGACCATAGATCTGAAACACAAAGACCATCTGCCATTAAATCACAAAAGAAGTGGAGGGTTCTTTAATGAGCCATTTTGTTTTGTGTGCTGATGGACCCCCCCCCCCAAAAAAAAAGGGATGGGAAGCATGGGGTTGTAGACTTGGGCGGCACAGGTTGATTATGCTTGTCTGCCTTTCTCTTCTATGTGCAGAGAAGTTTTGTCTTGTCTACGAAAAATGACCATCTTCTGCATGATAATGAATTCTGTCATTTCCTGTTTATTCAGGTTCCATCCTGCTTGTATAGAGATGACTGCTGAGGAAGCTAAAAGACTTGAGCACTTCTTCTGCCAAAATTGTTCTTCTGATGATCAGAAGTTGCAAAACTCGCATAATGGTGTTAGACTTTCTGATATGAAGGTATGTTTTTTCTATAGTAGCATATTTTCTTGATTGATTTTCTTTCTCCATTTGAAAAAGAGTTGGCCTCAGTAGTGCATCAGACAGCTTAATAGGATGATTCTTTTTGAAATAAGGTGCTCATTAGCTCTATGGACTGTCTTTGGGGTCTGTATGAAGTGCTTGATAATTCCCCCCCCCCCCTGGAACTGAGTGCAAAAACAGAATACCCTCGTGAAAGCTGCTCGGGAGAAAAGGAATGTATGATACATGAGGCAACATATGGTAATGACATGCTATGTACGATTCAGGGATAAGTAAATGAATATTTCTTGAAAATCTGTCAGCAAAAACCATCACACTAAAGTCCCCTGTCTTTTACAGTGCTGTTGACTTACTTGACTCATGGGGTGATATTCTCTTGTTGTGTAGGACAGACAGACTAATAGTTGGTTATATTCTTGAAATGTCCTTGGTTGTGCAATTTTGTTGCATGTTGTAGGAACTTTAATTGTTATAATATAGTTTTCTATGAGCAATTACCCTTGAAGTTGATGAAGCGGTTCAATCTTATCTAGATTATTAGTAACCAAGATGGAGTCCTGTGTTCTTCAAGTTACGAGGTTTTGGATCAATTATTGTCAATTTTTCTTTTTCTTTCTTTTCCATGGCGAAAGATTTCAAAATCATGAGTGTAATGCCCAGTCTTGTGGCAGCAGCAGAATGCGTTCTTGGTTGTTGGTAGAATCGGATGATGTAGGTATAAACAAAGTTGGAGTAGTTTTCTAGTGATAGTGACAGTACCACAAGCTGATTTGCATAGTCTTGCGGCAATGGCTTAGAGTTTTATCGTACCAAGGTAATGGGTAGGATCTGAAATGATGCAGTTATGATTAACATTGCAGTACTTTTGTACTTATGTTGTCATGGATGCTGAGGTAGTCATTATTGGTTATTCTAAAGCTTTGAATTATAAAGAGGGTTAATGTGGTTAACCCTCCATTTTTTTTATGGGAAAGGTTTGGGGCCCAATCCCCTTAGCCAGAGGGTTACCAGTCCTTCAATCTTAACCCCCTTGCAGTGGAATAGCTTGCCCTCTAGCCCTTTTTTGTGTTTTTCTATGGACTTTTTTTGTTTCTTATTTTTTTTTCTTTTTTAAAAAAAGAAGCTTTGGATCAAATGGAGTGATTAAATTGCTTCTTAAAACCACTGTAGTTGACTTTTGTGAGGTGTCATGGTGGAATGCATCAATCAGGAGAGAAGGGCCGCGGGGGGGGGGGGGTGTCTGACTGTCTAAGAGGTAACTTTGTTCAATGGCCATGCTAATCTTATGTGTAGTCATCCCATTTTATTGGATCTCCTTGAAGGGACAAGGTTCTAGTAGAGACGAGCTCTGTGTAATTGCAGGTTTAAGGCTACCTTCATGGCTACCCCCACCCAAATAAGAGGGATCAGGAATCCCATGAGTGCATTGCACTTATGTTAGGTCTCATAATTGTGACTTACAGGCTTAGAGGGGAAAAGAATATTGATGATAGTGAGAACATTGATAGTAAGTTGCAAAATTGGGTTGGGTGTTTGGTCAGTCAGGTGCCTGTTTGTCTTAGTGATTTTGGACTTTGTTGTATTGTGTTAACATTCCCAGCCCTGTCTTGGAATAGCCGAATAGGTCTTCTAAACCAAGGTTGATTTTTGCGCCTTTTTTCTTTCAGGTTCTAGTTGATATTCTAGAGTTCTGATCATTTCATTTTTCTTTGCTGTGGAGGGTCCTGTTTGTTTACTAGATATGTATTCATCCTACACGAACTTCATATACATTTGTTCAAAATTTTATATATTTGTTTTTTTAAGATTAGCATAATATCTTCTGTAATTTCTTTAGTAATTTCTTTAGTAATTTAATTTACTAAACATATACAAAACAAGTAAAGCTGCTTCATAAATCTCTTTGTTTCTTTTTGAAGATATTCATGCAGTACAAATCATGCTAACAAGGGACCTATTATTACTTTATTAGTACTCATCTAATGCAATTGTTCATTTGCTTTTGTTCAACTGATGCAAGCACTCAATTACTTATTTTCAACTGATGAGAGTGCTTGTTTATTTTCAACTAATGCAAGCACTCATTTGATATTTCTCAAGCCAATAGTGTAGGTCAACTCATCAAAGATTCTTCTTGTAAAAAAGTAATCGTTTTTCAGCACATTGTGCTTGTTTTAGGTTCATTTTCTTAGCTATTACTTGGCCACTTTGTTGAATTTGTTATTTCTGTCCCCTTGTGTTCTAATAACTCCACACCTCCCCGCCCCCCCAAAAAAAACCTTTTGAGGAGGTGCCATTCTCTTCTGTAATATGGCTTAAATGGTTGACTTATTACAGGTGGATACAAAGCGCCGTAGAAGGTGATGTATAGCCCCATCAAAATAATATTGCCAGTTAGATGTATATTGAGAATCCTCGACCCTTTCCTTTCTATCCTTCTAGCGGACACAGGCTTAATTTGTTAGCTTCTCACGGAGGTGACATTGTTTTCAAAACCAATATGAGACATGGTTGTATTTTTCTCGAAGGTCAAGGATGTCTTCAGCTGCACGTTCCTGTAATTAACATAAAAGTTCTGTAGGGTGGTTCATTCTTTCTGACTCTATTCAAGGTTGCTCGATTTAATTTATAAGACCAGGAATGAGCAGCAGGCCGCTGGGAAAATATTTGGATGTAGATTTGTAGACGTTGAATACCTCCGCATATTTTCCGCGTTGATTCGCCACTGCTTTGCCTATTGAAGTTTATCCAGAGCAATTGTGTTTTTCTGTCTTCGGTTCCCGTAAATGGAAAGCGTGATAAATGTTGAATCATAAGCTCCATTTTTGTATAGTTGGTTTTCATGATAATTTGAAAACAACAGATCGTGTTTTCATTCAAATTAGACACAAGCCATTACAATTCAATCAGCAGGAGGAGCGTTGAGCTTTAGGTTAAATGCACCTCTCGAGGTCTCAATGGAAGTCAGTTGAGAATACATAAATGTAATTCTGTTTTTTTCCGTTTCAAAAATACATAAATGTAATTCCTTTTGTGGTTCTACATTTTACTCTTGCAAAACATGGGTCATCTTTTTGTATGATGCTCAATGTGAGCAAATTAATCGAAATCTTTCCGTACAAATCCCTTCAAATGAATCCCCCCCCCCCCCCCCCCCCAAAAAAGCCCTGCATACAATTGACATGTCTGTACAAAATTTCCGGCTCTTACAAAAAGCATTGTGTGAGGTTGCACATATCAACATGTAAAAATGGACAAATTAAACATGAACTAACCTTCCCTGGTGTTGTATGCTTTTACAATGGGAACAAATATGCATAAATCCTGAAAACGGAGAAAAGAATGGATACAGCTGTTAAGCCACAGATTCTACAGTTTTGAATTTGCCATAGCTGCTGAATTCCATCGACACCACCAGACCTTTTCGTGAGATATCTTGACAAAGCCAGACAGCGTTTCACCCCCACAATTGAAATCAAATGAGACATGATCAAAATTGTACCTTTGCACCAGATGGCCTGTTACGAACATGTCTATGATGTATATCCCTCAAAATCTGTATGATTTTGCTCGCAAATAAAGTGCTAGCTTGCCTTTGCCCTCTTCCATACTATAACCATACCGCTTGAATCAGATGAAGCCAACAAGTTTTCTCCGTAGTTCCATGCGATGCCTATCACCGGTGAGCTATGACCCTATGATTGCAAATTTTCCACTCATCTTAGTAAGAATCCATAGCTTGCATTGGCTTGTATATTTAGATTAGGGATACCGACTTACCTGCAACTTGTTCACACAAGTATGCCTCGGGCGAGTCAAGTCATAGAAGTACACATTTGAGTCCTCACTTCCAGCGACTTCATGGACAAAAGATGAGATTGTTAGAATACAATGGCAATGAAGCATTATTGACTGCCTTAGACAAGGAGACAAAGGGAGAAAGTTTCAATTCATTTCTGCAAACAGCTTGCTGTAACATGGGAGAACGTCCCTTTAAAGTTTGAACCTTTTGCATACTCTTGGATCTAGGCCCACTTCCACCACCCCCAGAGACAGAGATCGAGAAAGAGGGTGCATGGGAGAACTTCATGGCTCAGATTATCTGATTGAAACCAAACCAATAACAATACATTTTTTTCCTTTTTCTTTTCTATTCTTTCTGTTGCATCCCCCCCTTTTGGGGGTGGGGGGGGGGGGGGAGGACGGAAGAGGCAATGAGTGAACAGTGACCAATATAGCCTTTGAACCCAGCCCAGCCCTGGAGGCCGTGACGGATTCAGAAATTTGTAAAAAGGCATCCCACTTTTGATGGGATTCATAGGTATCAATTAATTTTTATGGGTGCACGTTTTAAAATTTGACACATGCTTTTCAAATAGATCTGCCGGTGGCTCAAGCCATGGTCAAACACACCTGACAGCAGCCAGGAGGGAAGGTAGCAGTTTATGCTCCCCTGAAAACACATTGGTAACACTATAATGGGTCCAAAGGGGCAGAAGAACATAGATATATGGAAGAACGTTCTTTTCTTGAACCCAATGTGGAATTGGCTCCTGACTAAAAAAGGCTTCTCATTATGAAGGAGCTTAAACCAAATGCCTAAATTTATGGTCCTATAGTTCTTTTGTTGTGAACTAGGACACTCGGCACCTTTCCAATCAAGAGTCAGACAGTGGCAGCCTCTTTGCTATCTTGAGGTAGGGCTGTCATAAGTTGGACTGTGGGAGCCTCATTAGACGCACTTAAGTAATGGTATGGTATCCTGTATGTTATGGTTATGAAGAAGTGGAAGCTTTAATCAAGGATTGGCCACAGCATGAGCTAGTAAAAACATGAATCAAGGCAATGCAAATTTGCCAATGAGGGAAAACAAACCTATAAACTCTCCCTTCTCAAGGGATAAAAGAGGACAGAAGGAAGCTCGGATTCTATGCACCCGTGGGGTCAATTTGAGGGAGCAACGAAGTGTCAAATAACCTTGAACCTCCAAGGCAACACTGCAGAAAAACACCAGTTACTTTTAGCAGTTGATAGAGAAGGCTTGAATCGACGGCACTCTGTTTAATTCTAACCTGAAGAACGACAAACTTCCATCCTGGGTGCAGGTCAGCAAAACTGGACCCTTTGCCAGCAAAGAGAAAGTTCGGTATTGCACTACTGTGACCGGGGACTTGCTTTTGCTTCCGTTCTTATTGCGATGCGAACGAGATAATGCTCCTGTGCGAGAATCCATACTTACAGTATAAATACATCCCTACACACATTACCAAGATGAACCATACTTTACGACCATGACCAAGCTTAACCATGGGAAATGCTTAGTAAACTTCTTTTTGAGTCGGATAACCTGAGCATTGCCACAAAAAAGTAGCTGACCAGTATGGTCATGGTCCATAGCAGTGACCTCATCATCTACAACAAGCTTGTGAATCAATCTTCCAGTGCTAAAATTGTACACCTGTACCAGAAATGCAAGAGGAGCACAATGCATAGAAGTATTAAAGCTAAATTAACCATCAAGGATAAAGTAAACAAATCTCGTGATTGTTTCTTGTCATTTTTACCCAATGCCTCTTTGGTTAGAATTGGATAGCCATACGAATATAAGAACATCCTAGGGAAGAAAATATTGAACTTCACAGTCCAAGTAAAATCAGAGCGAGAGATATCAATTAAGTTTGCTCATCAAGGATGAAGAAGCAGTGGCATAGAATGCATTAGTCTCTTCAGGATAATTTTCAGTTCTACAATGACGTTGCAATACGAATCACCATCAACAAAGCATAACACATAAACTTACATTAATTTCCTTGTTGGCATTCCCTGCTGAAAGGAAATTATTGTTTACCTGCAATAAGAAGTAAGTTGAAAGCTGATAAATTATTTTTGAAGGAGGTCTTACAGAACAGGTACACGTAGTAGAGCAGTCTACTTTGCTGTGATGTGATATTGCAGGGGAGAGGGGATGAACCAAGTCCATTGTTTCAGTGCCTGTGCTCTTGTGATAGAGAATGCTGTGAGTGCATAGTGTCATCTACGACAAGACAAGAACATTAAGTTTTAAGCACTCACTGGGTGAAAACGTATGCACCATAGAGGTGAGACTCCATAGATAACGCGGACACAGAGGCCTTTGGAGATGTCCCAAACTCTCAAACTTTTATCAAGTGAAGTTGATGCAATATACTGGTTGTTGGTTGTGAAATCAAAATCTGAACAGAACAACAGTATCTTTTCAGTTTGGTTCAATATTGAAAATCGAAAAGCAATTTGTACCTTCAGCTTATTACCTAAATATATAGTATACATAGGAGAAGGCCACATTTGTCTAAAGCTCAGCTATCCAAGGGGGAAGTCGAAGTACACACAGAGCTGTCACCTTTACTTATTATAATAGCAGTTAAAAATCAAGCTCAAACATTACCACTAAGTTTTCCAAAATAGATATGTGATATTTTAATGACTTTCAAATCAAGGATTTCATGTGGTCATTGACGCTTATCCTTTTAAGGGGGACCCGGGGGGGGGGGGAGGGAGGGGTGTGAATGTGTGATATGAGCAGCTCTTTTTGGTATAGTTGGGTCTGATTGAAGGGCCTGAGTTATATAGATCTATTCAAACTGATTTCTCCATCTCTGTAGCCTCCTCATTATTCAATTTGCACAAATGCTAAACATATCACAGGATTAATTATAGAAAAAGCCAATCTGGGCTAAGAGCCTTAGATAAGAGATCCATTTGGAACATATAAAATGAAAGAAAGAAGAACAAAGAACCAGTACCAGTTAACTTAACCTGTGACGTCTTTAGAATGGCCTTTCAATTGGTTGAGGACTGTAGGTGGCTCCGAGACAGTACAAACCATTAGAGATCCATCAGCCGCTCCATAAGCAAGCAAATCAGAACTCATGTTCCCAAACTTCAATACGGTAACTGCAGGCACAACTAATAAGTAAAGTTGAAATAATTTAATGCAGGACACTTAAATCAACGTAAGCAACAATCACCCGCAACTTTGCACTGATCAAAGATGCAATGCATCCCTACAAAAGAATATGCCGGTTCAACTTTCTTCCGAGATCGCTGGGAGCGCTCATAGTCACTTGAGTTTGAGCTGAAACTATTTCTTGCTTGGTTGATGCCTCGTAGTTCCTGCAGTTACAATCATAGCATGTCACTACCATAAATATGTGAAAGAAAACACACACAAGCAACAGTTTCTGGCTTCTTCTCCATAATCCTGATTCCTGAATCTCATCTCTAAATTTGGATTATCATGTATGCTCTAGTTGAACAGGACATGAGTTTGATAAAATAACAATGTTCCTATGCAGCAGCCTCTCTGAAGATCAAGATATGCCACAGACTAAAACTTGACAGGGGCTGTTAGAAAGACTATTTCCAGAAGACACATCAAAACTATTCAGGTACAATATAGTAGTGCTATTAATTGAAGTAGGGTTCATAATGATACAATCCAACTCCTCCCATTCCCCAGACACACATGAGTAAAAGAGATGTTTCAAGCATGTGATGCTCATTTAAGTACATAGGTCTGCAACAATTCTACAAACACATGTATGGACTTTATGTTAAGTTTACTTTCCATCGTCAAAAAACTAATTATATATAATACAGGCATGGAGGATGAACTAATAGAGATTTGCAAATTCATAGTTAGTGGCAGTTGCTGTTTACACTGATAAAAGAAATGCTGAAAAGAGAAGTTAAAAAGAAAAGGTGAAGACTTGAATTGCATACCCGGCTAGAACTCAAGCTGTCCAAATCGAACAAAAGGGAGAGTGGAGCTGGAGTTGCAATCCATCGCCCACTGATGCATGAACCAGTAAATGAACCTGATGTCAGAATCGTGTGGAAACATGAATTTGAATTTAAGACGTGCGAATTAGGCATGTCATACTGTGGTGATTTGCAGCTTAAGTTAGCCAAAAAATATCTATGATTTAAAAAAACTGAGTAATAATTTCAGGAGCGGTAAGTCAGAAGCATACTAATTGCTAATGTACAAGTCTGCTGACTGGCAGAGGAAAGAAGACTGCATCAGCATTTTAGACTTAAAAAGCATAAAGCCATAGCTTTCTATTGTATGACAGGCTAAGAGTCTCCCAAAAGCTACAGTGTGGAAGAAGGTTCAGGTATAAGATGCTGGATGCATGTAGGAAAAAAAGACAATTTCATAAAGCATTTGATCAGGAGCCTATTGAATATGCATTGTGCCAGGAGATGGCAAAGAATGCAGCGACTGAGGGTAAATAATTTCCAAGTCTGCCTCTAGATTTTGTTCCTGAGAACCCAATCCCCCCCCCCCCTGCAGCTAAATAAAATACTTAAAACAAACAATCAGAGCATAAGTTAGTAGAGCTCAGAGATTTAGTAAACCTTTGATTAGGAGTACTTGTGCGGCTTTGCAAAAGAAGGTTTTCCCAGTTCCGTGGTCTGCTGATGAAATTACGGTATGCAACATATCCTTTACCATTACATCTCCAATCCTACAATGCAAACACAGAGATTACTCACTTGGATGAAAAGCAACAATGAATGTGTTCATTCACACACCCATCCACGAAACAAATCCATAAGCTCTTTGGCATCTATCCTTCAATATACATAGGGCTAACTACCCTGATAATTGTTGCATCGCAAACTTTTTGTTTTTTTTTGGGGGAGGGGGGCTGGGCAGATATGCACATCACAGACCGAGCGAAGTACATACATCAAAGCCACTGTTGCATTGTGAAAGAGATGACTACTCTTTTGAATTTATCTATCACAGATTGAGCTAACCTAGACACATAAGAATCACCAAGATAGGTATCACCTGAAATTGAGTCAAGTTGTACCATAAAAAAAATTCAAAAACCAATGAAAGTCAAACATACATACACAACCAAAGCCATTTACGCAACTTGGATGGAAATTTCGCACAATCAAAATCAGAGATCTAACAAAACAATTAATAGCATACTAACAATCAAAATTGGGAAAACAAAATGCACATTTAAGAAACTAACGAATCAGTTCAAATGCAAATCGAAAAGACTGAGAAAAAAAATTTACGATTCTGCGAGTAGCACCGGCTTGAGCCTTGCGAAAAAGGATAAGGCGGCGAATTCCGACATAATCGAGATCGGAATCAGCAGATAGTGGTTGAAGCAAACAGCTGAATGGCTCTGGATCCACCTTCACATCTTGTTCACCATTGTTGTTCTTCTCCTCTTTCTCTCTCCTTCTTCCTACTTCTTGTTCTACTACTGAATTCGCCTTGCTCTCTTTCTCTCTCTTCGCCATAGCTTGTTCTTGTTGTTCTTCTGCATCTTCTCTCAGGTTGTTCTCAACTGCTTCCGCCATTGTTACGGAATCTCTAGAAGCTTCTTCTTCATCAGAATCAATCAAAAAGATGACGATGACGACGACGACGACGACGAAGAAGAAGAACCAGATTGTGAAGATCGGATTGATGAAGAAGGTGAGATCGGAGATCGTAGATTTCTGCACGTGGCTTGCGGGCGAAAATGATGTAATAAGAACTTAAAAGAAGCTCTAATTTTTATGTCTGATCGCTTCAAAATTCATGTCAAGGTATATTCAATCCTAATTCCTTTTTGGGAGGGTTGAATTTGTAATTTTGTATGCCTTTCATTAGTATTTTTATTTGCTTTACAAAAAAGTTTCCACTCTTAATCATAATTAATTAAAAAAGGGAATCTAATTGATAATTTCATTTTAAAGAGAAAACAACATAAATTATAAGAATTTGAATATATACTAATATACATATCTTTTTTTTATTTAATGTGTATCACTTTTTCTAAATAATTAAATAATTAATCGAATTTTTAGAGTGATCTTGTACAAAGTTCTCATATGCACATATTTTGTTAACATCATCTTGGTTCAAATATTTTAAAAAAATAATTTAACTTAGATGTTGTATCATCATTTGAATATACTATTCTATCAACATCAAGATTTTTATAAACCATAGTTTGCATATTTTAGTTTTACCACTTCTTTTGTTTTCAAATACATGTTCTAGTCTTAACTCTCTCTAATAATATTCCAAAAATAATATGATCAAAGTCTGAAGTACACATATCTCAATATTGACATACCTAAAAAGAAAAAAAAAGAAAGAAAAATCTCACTAACAGAAACTAGAAATTAACTTTTTGTTTAAGAATCAACACAGCCGAAAGCTTAGCTCATGGTTAAAGGCTCAGAAATAGATTTATACTCTAACACACCTCCTAAATGAATACCCTTGAGACTTTAAACGTGGATGCTGCAAAAACTCATCCTACCTTGCGAAATAAATCAATATGGGGCTACTGATATACGAACTCAAGACCTATCGCTCATAAAGGCTTTGATGTCATATGTAAGAGCCAACTCAACCAAAAGGTTAAAGTTGATGGTTGAATGCCCAAGAATAAGTTTATACTATAACACTTTTAAGGCCCTGTTTGGCAATCAGCTGTTAGCTGTTAGCTGATTGGATTAGCTGTTTGACTTAGCTGATTGCATTAGCTGTTTCTGAAAAAAGTGTTTGGTAAAATTAGCTGTTTTTAACAAGCTTATTTGGTGAAATTCCACTTGTGCCCCTTAATAGAATTTATTTCTTTTTAATAACATAATTATTTTCATTTTTCTTTTTAACATGAATTGTGAATTATAGATTGTGACTTATGAAATATATAAAATTACAATTATACCTTCACCAAAATTTGATGTTTATTATCATAGTAATTTTGTTGAATTGACTTTAATTTTATGTTTGGTAATAATTGAATTTTATAACATAATAACATTTAGAATGACTTACACCCCAAAATACTAATTAATCTACATTATTTCTTAAATAATAATAAAATTTTAAAATTAAAATCGTTAACATAATAATAAAATTACCTTATTGGAAGAACAATTCTCAAAGATGGCTTTTCTCTGAGTCGGAAGGAGGAGGGGTTGGAGTTGGAAGGAGAAGAGGTTAGAGAAGAAACCCACCAGCAAACAGAACGTGGAATGAGAAATGAAGAGGAGAGGTTTTGTAATAACTAACATAAATGTAATTATGTTAAAAGAAAAGGGGTAATATAGTAAATTTGATGTTAAACAGTAATAAGCTGATTCAAAAAGCTCTTCCAAAGAGCTTTTTCTAAATTAGCTTTTTGTATCCAAAAAGCAAATTCAAAAAGCTATCTAACCAAACAACCAAAAGAGCTTTTTGACCCAAGTCAAATAGCTGATACCCACAAAAAGAGCTTTTTAAGGACAAAAAGCTCTTTACCAAACAAGGCATTTTGACATCTTTACCAAAAGAGAGTTTTGACATTTCCTCTATTCAGCATTTTGCTAAGAAATAAATGCACTTTTCTCTAAACAAATTACAAGGCTAAGTGGCGGAGCAATTCTAAAAGAGTTATTTAAACGAAATTTTAAGTTGAAAGTAAAAAAAATTTTAGTAGCAAAGTGAGGATAGGCTTAAATTTTTCTTGATTAATGCCCTTGATATCATTCATTTAAGTATTTACCCAAAGTGAGACAAAGAATTCTCTATTGTTTCCTACACCCATTGAAACAACCTCTATGTTGAAATTACTGCAACAATTGATAGAAATATACAAGGAAATTGAAGAGGCCAAAAGGCAAAAAGACAATGCTATTGTCTATCAAAATGTACAGCCAAATTATTCCTAGCAAAGCTTTTCCAAAAAGAAGGAAAAAGAAGGATGAAGAAGATGATGACAATGAAGATCCAGAACGGAACAGAAAATGTAGCCACAAAAAAAGTGATCATCAGGCCCTACCACCTGTAGATTCAACAACTGGATGCCAAAATCTATTGCAAACCCACACTGAATCTGCTGTTACAGCATAGCCATCCTGGTTGCGATGCCAGCTATAGAAAGCATGAGTTCGGTTCTTGATGTCCAAAATGGCATGTCCAAAGCTTGCTTCTCGGAATGCTGAGTAATCTGGCTGTGGATCTGTCATGCTGCATACACACAAGGACCAGTCTGAGCAGCAATTCAGAAGGTAAAAAAATATCTGCATACTATAATAAGCTCAGTGCAGAAATCTTACTTGGTGGCTAAACCTTCTATATTTCCTCCATCTCCAATAGTTATGTAGATCGGAGCAGATTTGTCTTCAACAGGGTTACATTTTCCATTGACGATGTTGTAGCCAATGTTTGATACACGTTTCTGCATTGAGTTGTACAGGTGATCTTATGTCAGCAATACAAGAACTTGCCAAAGTAATAGACCGTTAGCAACAGGAGAAACCCAATTGTCATAAACACAAACAAAACTGATTTGGCTGCCCTACCAAGGCTGGACCCTTTTGGGGGGGGGGGGGGGATGTATGTTAACATCCCTTTCCTGCCATCTCCTCTCCTCTTCCCACCTCACTATGTACCTGATGGCCACCTCAACCACCAAAAAAAAAAGAAAAGGGCACGGTGCTTCTACAATGATCAGTCTGTTTCCCCCCCCCCCCCCCCCAAAAAGTGCAGCACAAGCGATGACCTCAAAAAGCAGAGTCTTCTAAAGGTTATCTCCAACCAATAGTGAAATCCCCAGATCTTTTCCTAGTTATGTGCAATGTGATCTAAAGGTGAAGAATGGAAATGACAGGTGAATTGAACTTACAGATCTCTCATAAGCATGAACATGACCAGAAAACACAATATCAACCTTGTGTTGGACAAGCCAAGGCTCAAACATTACTCTCATTGTCTCTCCTTCCATATAATGGTAGTTGTAGCTGTTGTACCATGGAGAATGCACTAGGACAATCAGCCAAGGCGTCTCGCTCCTGTTAACCTTTGGTAGTTCCTCCTCAAGCCATTGGTGCTGAGGGGTGTATTTGCCTGCAGGTTATTAATCATACTTAAATTGCATGCATCACAAAGAATGTCAGCCATTTTCTACATTTCATTCAAATCAAAACAATGAAGTATAATGTCCTGTACAGAGCCTAATGGTTTGAAAGAGGCCTGTTTGAAATGCAAACTACTTAACGAAAATGTATTATACTTCAACAGTGTGGGAAATGTGGAAACCAATGTGTTGATTTATACATGACCAGTATGTTTACTATGGACATCCAAAGCGTGGATTGAGAAAAACATATCCTAGCAAGTATAGAAAAACTTGGGAGAAAAGAGGCTCAAAAGTTTCATAACTGTTTGCAGAAGACATCCACAAAGAGTTAAAAGACTATAGAAAAAAGAGCACTATAATAGCATTATGTAGGAGATTTTACCATACGCAGAGTATGATGATAAGACAATTATGTAAGCAGGGCCTCTCTTGATTGAGTACCAGAAAGGTTCAGTACTGTTTGATGCTTTATAAGGAGTCTGATAGCGGTGCTTAAACGGTTTGAAAGGGTGTGTTTCTCCCTGCAATATACATCAACAGCTCTAAGGAACATCGGCAAGCTTAGGAGATGCAAAAGCGAAGACAAATGATCATTCAGCAACAGCTTTGCGCAATATAAGAAGTATTAATAGTAACCTCATAAGGAAAGAAATGCTCACAATTTCAGGGGCGAAATCAATTTCATGGTTCCCAGTAGTCCAAATCCAAGGCTGATATGCAGTACTTCTCTCTACAAACCTGGCCCACGAATCCCATCTTGTATTATCATGATTTGGGTAATTATCTGCATAGGAAAGATCCCCAACAAACAGAACAGCTTGCCCTTTGACAGGGTTTCTCTCATAATGGGTTAAAGTGGTATTTGAATCATAGGTTTGTCCTAGATCTCCTGCACAAAAATTTGCTCAAGTAGGTCAGCTTTAAAGAATAAAACCAAATTAGCACACCGACCATGAAACTTCTCTGCTCAATGAAGGAGGTCTTGAATAATGGCTCCTTAGAGATTATTCAAGTAGAAATTTACCAATGACACCAAAAGTATATGGAACATCCGGACCAACTTTAGGAGGAGCCATGAACCAGAATGTCCTTGGGATTTGTCCAATTCCTACTTGATAGTAATGCTTGGTGTCATGCTGCAAAAATATAACAACTACCATGCTCACAAATATTCAACAAAGCCAATCCATCAAAAAACCTTCCTCCTAAAGACAAACAAGACTAACAAAGGGCATTGCGCCGTACTAGCAACCAAGCCACCTTCTATCCAAGACATCTCGAGTTCAAACCTAAAACAATGCCACATTCCCCGCATAAGAGGGGAGTGTGAAGGTGATAATGGGTTAAGCTTAACCCTTAGGAAGTTCAACCCGACGAGGCCACGTTCCCCACATGAGAGGGGAGTGTGAAGGTGATAATGGGTTAAGCTTAACCCTTAGGCCTTTATCTCATTTTTACTTCACAAGTTATCAAGGCCTAGTAAAAGAGCACCGAGTAGTCAAATGATATATACTAAGCCTTACCCAGGAAGGCCGAAATGACAAAAGCCCATTGAGGCATATTCACAAACAGGAGGTGAACGCAAAATTAAAGAAGCTAACCTCCAAATTTTTGATAGTACAGTGATGAATAAACCCAGATGTGTAATCATGATACTTGTACTTGGAGACACTGCCTTGGGCTGATTTTTTCTCCTCACTCTTGTCTTTCCAGTATATGACCTCATTTGAACCTGGATCCTCCATTGTCACCCATGACACAATCACTGCTCTTCCTTCCTGATCCCCTTGTGTAATATGAACCTTTAAACCCACAACCAACAACCCAAAAACAAAACATAATCCAACATTTGTATCAAACATATTTACCCAAAAAACAAAGAAAATTGAAAAGAAGCAATAGAATTCCCAAAATCAACGCATACCCAGATTTGTTCTCAATGATACAAAAAAAGGAGCAATAGAATTCTCCGAAATCAAAGCATACCCAGAATTGTTCTCAATGAAAAGATACAAAATACGGCTCTTACATTGAGATTTGGGATCAAAATTCTAAAAAAGGATCAATAGTCAATGAGCAACGTGCGTGTATCAAACCTGTTGAGGGGCATTGCGGCCTGGGGGGAGAGAGAAAACATCACTTTCAAGGGGCATATCCACAGAGTTTTCAACCTTCCTAACAAAATTGCTTGTGAGCCCTCCATTGCAGAATACTGCTTGGTTCAGAATCAAACCCAGAACAACAAAAACATACACAGTGAAGGCAGAGCGGGTTGAAAACACAAGCACAGCCATATGATATCCCTACACCGTTGAGAAGTTATTAGTTATTGCCCCAACAAACAAAAAACAGCAAATGCTCTCTCCTTCAACAGACAAAATGCTGGCATTAAAAGATGAGCAAGATTCTTGCGTAAAAAAGAATTTTTAAAAAATCCATATATTTTTAGAACTATCTTTCTCGTGAAAAGCGGAAGAATAATTACCAATCTAAAAATTCGGATAAAAGTGAACAAAATATCGGAGGTGAATGGGATTGTGATTTTTCTGCCTTTTTAAAAAATTTGGCTTATGATGATGCCAATTTTCAAGGGCGAAAAAGCAACTGAAGTATGCCCTCATTCGCCTTCTTGAATAATTGTTGTGACAGTTAAAGATGGATTTCAGGTGGCAAAAAGCTGGTTGTTAGATTCTGCTTTTATAAATATAATGCATGCATTGTTTTTCTCTATAGTTTTTTTGGAGGATTCAAATAAGCCATGAAAACAATACAATACAGTGAAGAGAGTGGGAATCAAACCTGAGATCTAATGTACTTAGGAACTCAATTTTAACTATTGGGCTAAGATCTCATCGATACAGCATGAATATATATTCGGTGCAATATCAAAACTTTAAAGAAAGACACCCTTTGATCGATCAAGTAAATTTAGGGATCGATAAATTTGAAGATTAAAAATATAATTTTAAATCTAAAAAATAATAAAACTTAGGTAAATAATTACATTGTATTCTCGAAAATAGAATATATTGTACTCTTGAAAGCATAATTTAATTTTCAAGGGTAAAAAGAACAAAATGGGGCATGGATTCTTGAGTAAAGAATGACAAGAATTGGGCCGAATACTTTGATGGTTGTAGTGGCATTTTGGTAAACGGCTTTGTTTTGATCCTTTACTTTTTCTTTCCTCGTTAAAAGACATAGTAGGCCCATATATGAAAGTTGTGGTCTCGATTCTTGTATGTTAGATGCTACAAAAATACAATATTCCCCCCAAACCTCCTTCACATATCACCCATTAGGTTAAGGCATCTGCTTTAAAAAAAAAATTAAAAAATCATTAACAACCTTAGAGAGCAAATAAAACGATACAAGAGTCCCCTCACAAAATGATATGACAGTCCACTCACATAATCTTAATTAAGCCTTAAACTACCCTATAAAATAAACAAAACACATAAAAATTAACTCGTAAACTAAATAGCACCCTCCTAATAAGTTTAATTAAGAAAATCAAGAGCCCAAGAGGTTGTTAGCTTTCCAGTTTTTGTTGTTGCTTCGGATCTGTTCTTTTTATTGGGAAATATAGGTTAGTAAATAGGTGAAGCTGGTTGAGATTAGTAGAAATAGGTTTTTTTTTTTTTTGAAATTAGTTGAAATAAGTTGAAGTTGGTTGATTTTTTTTTATATAATTGATAGAAGTTGGTTAAAATAGTGGAAGGTGTGTTGAAGTTAGTTGAAGTGAATTGAAATTAATATTTTTTTATTAAAATTCGTGAATTGGATTAAAATAAGTTAATCTATGTTGAAGTTGATTGAAATCAATAAATTTGAGTTTACTAACGAAAAGAATATGGCCTTAAGTTACAAATAATTTTCTTATGACTTGATCATGCTCCTCAGATAGTGTTACATAATCAATTGCTTTGATTGCTGCCCCCCCCCCCCCAAATCTTTCTCCTAATTAATGCCTTTGACACTTTTATCACCAATCTCATCCAACTTTGCCAAAACTCGAGGTCTGAGACTTTTTGAGTTGGCCACGACTTGATCTTCTTCATTAACAAATCCACTTGTAGCATATTAACTTATCTCCTTGCCTAATTTGGCTGAACTTTATTATCGGATAATATTTAGATTTATTCTGCTTGTCAAATTATTTATTTATAATTTATACCTGCAAAATACTACAACTTACATATATTATAATAGATTGTAACGAGATATTAAATTTATTAAAATGATGTATATTCATGTTATGACTTCTAATTTATCAATCGGTGATAATTTTTTTATGATGCTGCCTATAATGATAAAAAGGAAAAAAAAATAGAAAAATAAAATTGAGAAAAAAAGGAACAAATTTGTCCGTTAATAACCAGGATAATCATAATCAACATTTTTAACATTGTCAACTTTGTATTTTTCTACCACTTGATTGATCTGGTCGTGAATCACGTGGCACAGTAAATTATTAGCATTTTCGATTGGTATTTTTTTTTATTTCTTGTTTTTAGCATTTTTCGTTTTTAATCAATATTAAACATTAATATCTGAAGGCAAGTAGGCAACTCCAAGGAGCCAACAACCTTATCCGTGGGCATCTTTTGTCCATAAATATTGAAATATCTCCCCAGGCAAAACAAGCCGCGTCACTACTCTCAGCTTACTCGTGAAAAGCATGGCGCGCCATTTCTCAGTCCTCGCATTCTCTCTCCTCCTCATCACCACCGTCTCCGGTGAGGTTTCCGACGAGCCGCTCATCCGTCAGGTCGTCGGCGGCGAAGAAACCACCAATATTGTCGAGCTTAATCTTGACGATGAGTCTCACGCTCACCACCATTTCTCTCTCTTCAATGCTCGATTCGGCAAGTCCTACGCTTCACAGGAGGAGCACGACTACCGATTCAAGGTGTTTAGGGCTAATCTCCGTCGTGCGAAGCGCAATCAAGCTCTCGACCCATCCGCCACTCACGGCGTCACGCAGTTCTCCGATTTGACTCCGTCGGAGTTCCGACGCCGGTTCTTGGGGGTCCGAAATAAGCTCAAGTACCCGGCTCATACTAATAAGGCTGCGGTTCTGCCTACCGATGATCTTCCCGGGGATTTTGATTGGAGGAAGCTCGGTGCTGTTACTCCCGTCAAGGACCAGGTTAATTTTTTTGCTTTTTTAGCGCACAGTTAATTTTGTTTGTTTATTTTTCTTGGTGTTCTTGTGATATCTGTGTGGATTTTTTCTGATTCTTGACGGATTTGTCCCAAAAATATTGCAAGCAGGTAGTGTTTTTCGTGCCGATTGGGTGGCAGTTGAGTTGAGTTGGTTTGGTTTATGGGTTTGTTGGTAGCGTTAGTTTTTGCTCAAGGTTGAAATTTTGGTGAATTATATATATATATATATATATATATATATATGTGTGTGTGTGTGTGTGTGTGTGTGTGTGTGTGTGTGTATAGGTTAGTTGAAATAGTTTGACACTTGTTCGTTTTAAGCAATGTTATCAGAACTGGACCGGTTCAACCGCGCAATAGTCCGGTCCGGTCACTGGTAATAAACCGTTGCCCTATTGAGCCGGTCAAGACGGGGTTCAACCGTTGATTTTCACGGTTGGACCGGATACTTGGACCGGTTCAAGACCCTCCCATGTCTTTGTTTTTATTTTTTTTTTGTACCATTAAAAAATTACAATGTGTTTGTAAAGAGCTTTGAACCCCAGACCTACACCTACTTTGAAGTTCTTCTTGGGTCTCCTACCAAATAAGCAACACATCTTTTGTGCTACAAGTTCACTTGCAAATTTATTTCTATTTGTTACTCATTTAAAGTTTCCTTCCTAACCATTGAATCCTTTTATTAATTGATTACATATTAACAATCCAAATTAATATCTTGTCCACTTCTTTGTGGATTTTTGATCAAATTAAATAATTTTATTTTTGTTACTCTCAAGGAAATTCATAAAAAGTTTTGGAATTTAAGAAATTTATTACTCATTTATTACTAAAATATTCTAATTTAAAATTTTATGATAGTACTTATTAAAAGTTTTCTACCTATTTAAGTTCAAAATTTACTTATATAAATAACAAATTACTCATAATTTAATAAAATATGATAAAACGGTTTTATCCGGTCTAACCGGTTGGACCGATCCAACCATTGACCCACTAACCTTACCGGTTCACTCACAGGTTCGGTTCTAGTAACCTTGCTTTTAAGGAAGGTCTCGGGTTCAAATATTGTGAATGAAGAAAATCTGTTATATATATATATGTGTGTGCACACACACACACACACACATCAGCATAGGTCGGTTGAAGTAGTTTGACACTTATTTCTTTCAAGTAAGGTCTCGGGTTTGTGTATTGTGAATGAAGAAAATCCGTGATAGGAGAGTTCTATCTCTTATGGGGCCAATAGTAGCTCGGCTTCAGGGAAATGGATGATCCAAGACCAAAAAAAATATCTATACATATATATGTATGGGGGGGGGGGGCGTTTGTGTTCGTGTAATTTCTTCAATATTTTGGTCATGTTGTTCCAATGTGCTGATGCTTGAATCCCTTGAATCTGCTATTGTGGTTGCAGGCGGTTTTTCTTAGACTCTGCTAGTTTTAACAAGAACACATGTAGGTTTTGGGTCCTTGCTATTACCTGATACTGCTTCTGGATTGGCATTTTCCAAAAAAAAATGTTTGTTGGGATGTAATCTTGTTGAAATTGGTTCTTGGGATATTGTCAGTCTCATGTTCATTTGATCATTCAATTTGTGTTCTACTTTGGTTTGAGTACTGTGGAAGATGATCAAGTTGTTGACTATATTGTTGGCCACTGATATTCAGGGCTCCTGTGGATCTTGCTGGTCTTTCAGTGCCACTGGGGCCATGGAAGGTGCAAGCTTTCTTGCGACCGGGGAGCTAGTGAGTCTGAGTGAGCAACAGCTCCTGGATTGTGATCATGAGGTTTGCATTACATGTTGGAACTTATTGGTGTTGAGTCAATGGCTACGGCATCAAATCAGTGATTAATATGCTTGATTCATCCCTCTTTTTGGTTAATGCATAATACTTTAGACCCCCTTTTCTCCCTTTGCGTTCGCTTTTGTTTGTTTGATTGCTTAGATGTCATAGATTGACTGCTTGATCTGTTGTAGTTTCTGTGCGATCTAATCAATCATCACGGCTGATTAATCTTCTGTTGTTGATTAGTTATGGTAATAGACAATTAGACATTTTAAAACTCTTTGGCCAGTGCCAGTGGAGAGGGCTGGACAAGATTAGAGGATCCTTTGGGGATGCCGTTTTATAAATTTTTAACGGTTTGAGATTCTACAGAAGTCTGCCTATGAATACAGCATCACTTGGACTCTCCCCCCTCTGTCTCTCTCTGATTGTGGGGGTGTGTTTTTTTTTGGGGGGGGGGGGCATGAATTTTCATGATTTACCAAGAAATCTGGGAAACCAACCTAGATGGTAGAGGGTAGTAAAGTATGTCCGTTGATTTGAGAATATGTTTTTTCAGTGCGATCCAGAGGAAGATGACGATGATAATTGCGATATAGGGTGTGACGGTGGGTTGATGAACAATGCCTTTGAGTACCTTCTGAAAGCTGGTGGACTGATGCGAGAGGAGGACTACCCATACACCCCTTTTAGAGGGGGAGGCTGCAAATTTGAAAAAGCCAAGATTGCTGCCAAGTTGGCTAATTTCAGCATTATTCCTGCTGATGATGATCAAATTGCTGCCAATCTCGTGAAAAGTGGCCCCCTTGCCGGTACGTTTCCAAGCTGTGATTGTTAATTTTTCTTGCATAAATCAATTACTTGTTACTAACATGAGCTGGTTCGACTGATTTTGAATGCAGTTGGGATCAATGCGGCCTATATGTCGACTTATGTTGGGGGAGTTTCTTGCCCATTAGTATGCTCAGATCACTTGAATCATGGGGTGCTGTTGGTGGGCTACGGTAATCATGGGCATGTCCGTAGTGCTGTGAAAAAGAAGCCATATTGGATGATTAAGAACTCATGGGGTCCCTCTTGGGGAGAAAATGGGTATTACAGGATCTGTAGGGGCCATAATGCTTGTGGTGTTAACAATTTGGTCTCCAGTGTCGCTGCTGTTAATGTCAACGCACAGTAGCGTGTACTGTGTACTTGATGCAGCGTGATGAGCGTACTATTCTTGATCACTCTTCAGCTGTATGTGACATTGTAAGCCAAACACGAACTTTGTATCCCATTCCAGGCTCTCTGTGTTAAAAGTTGCTCATGTTAGACATGCAGCATGAAATACCAAAATTACATCCTCTACTTAATGTTACGCACTTTTGCCTTTTTGCTGTTTTCATACAACTGAAGGTGCCTTTTGATGGCTTTGCTCTTATCTTTGAGCGACCATGAGAAATTATGCATATCTTCTCCTAAGGGGGATCGTTCAGCATGATCTTTTTGAATGTACCTTTGCTGAGAATGGGAGACGAACACCCTAAATCAGTATTATCCCATCTCAAAATCAACAATACAATGTCGTTGGTTAAAAGTAGTTTTGACGTAAGAAACACGAAAATAGTTCAACTGAGCAGATTCTCTTGCCCTGTTATTCCAGGCGTAATAAAAAATTTAATTAATTTGCCAACGTCCCTAATTATGCCGCTGTGCGTATTGCTCTTCACTGCGTTGACTTTCCTAAGTCTAAGGAGCCATCCCACTTTGCAAATTCGGATTGCATAAAATAAGTTAATCTTATCCTAAAAACAAGTCCACTTACGTCAACCCCCCCTCCCCCAAAAGACCCCAAAAAAACCACCCTAATCAATCTACTGAGTATTGCGAGCACTGGCAGTTACAGCCGAAGGTGGAAAATGGAACGCGGGTTGCAGTTGTCCAAATGTCATGGGAAGATCAGAGAAATGGTATAGGGTGAAACTCTACCTAGTTCTATTACGCGGGTCACCTTTTTCTTGGTTTTTTATGTATTTTTTGCTTCTGTTTTTTGTATAATTATATAATTTTTAGATGATTAAAAAAAGGAAATGTGTCTTTATGTATTTTTTGCAAATGTCATGGGAAGATCAGAGAAATGGTGTAGGGGTGCAACTCTACCCAGTTCGATTATGCGGGTCACCTTTTTCTTGTTTTTTTTATGTATTTTTTTCTTTTTTCTTTTTGGGGTAATTATATAATTTATAGATGATTAAAAAAAGGGAATGTGTTTTATAAGATGAGTTCATGGCAAATATTTTTATTGAATTATTCAAATCGAATTTTCATAGATTGGAGAAGTGAGGGAATAAAAGTTCCGAAAAATTAAAATTTTTACTGATGTGGCCGGTTTAAGTTTAAACAAATGAAATTATGATTGAGAATGCTCTGGGTGCAATGATCCCAACAAATCATGCGAGAAAATTTTAAAATAATTATCCCACACATGGGCCATTGCAATATTTTGATTGTTGCATCATAAAAAATTTATTCCCCAGTTTGGCAACCCTTCTCTCTATTTAGACCTCAGCCCCTTCCCTCCTACCATCATCATTTGTTTCTCAGCTCTCTATTTTCTGGGTTTTTTTTTTCCCCAGTTCGAATGGCAGGAGGAGGTTCGTCCCACAAGCCCGGGAAAAGGAGTACCCTCGAAAACTAACCCCATTCATGCTGGTGATCTCCTCCCACTAATTTTTCGGGATTGAACTCTTCGATAACTCGAAACTCTAATAATAGCCTCCTAACCTCAAGGGGGGGGGGGGATCCAGATCAATGGATTTCAAGATGGCTGGTTTATCATGCATCATGCATACCCATCATATCCATTACAAAGATAGCAAGAATATATGCAACATCCCACACCACAAACTTCGGCATTTTTACATAAAAACAAGTACTGGCAGATATAACAATTTTAGCTGACTTCAGATCACGACCAACAAAGCAGCGAAAGAGGAAAGGATAAGGCTCACTAACGATAAACTAACTACCCCAAACTACAACAGATGGAGCGTCAATCTGGTTATTATCAGCATGCATCGACCAAATCATCGCATATCATCTGTGTCTCCAACGTTGCCGAACTACTCCCAAGAAGGAACTTGTAACTTTTCAACAAGGATAGGATGTACTCGAATAAGCTTTAATTCAAAGTACTAGAACCTGATGTCTTGCCAGATTCCATTATGTTGAAGGAGCTCCTAGGATGACCTCATCCTCAGAACAATTACCTCCGACTGATGATCTATCAATCTAAGAAGAAATGCATCGTGCCAATTGCCATATGTGAATGTCATGCCTCCTATCTATGAAACAGTTGCATCAATCTTGATGCAAAACAATGAAGGATAGGTGCAAAACGTCTTCAATCATAGTAATCAGACGAGCATTTCCCACAAATGAACACCACTTTGATAGATCATCTCACAGTGTCTCAGTACCCATTAGTGTTCCAAAACACAACAGGGCCCCTTTTCCTGAACTCACAAGGGCGAAATCCACTCATAGCTTTCCCCATTAACGCCATGGCAGCAATGCCAGGGAACGGTTTCTTCGAAAGCTCATCCTGACCCAACTTCAAGCTAAGGGGCTCGCATATCAAAAGGGGAGGTTCCGGATTCCTTATTGGTGGAGTACTGGAATTTCGACACCATCTCTGAATCCAAGAGCAACCGAGCACCGTGTTTTGATTTTTCCTGTTTGAAACCATGAACGAGGATTCCATGTTTCTGGGTGACTCCATATTTTGATCTAGCACCATCTGGTCTTTCCCTTGATGTTTGCTTAGCATATTCTCCAAGCTTGCTTTGTTAGATTTCATAACTTTATTGAAGAATAGACTAAATTTCTCATGAGAAGACGACTCCTCCATTTGTGAACTTTTGGTACCAACACCAAATGAATCAGAACTTTTCAAGCGTTTAATCCATCTGCTAGTAGCATCCAGGACAGGAGGACAATATTTCTGGACATTTAGCTTGGACCTTGAGGTTTGCTCAGCACATGGAAAGAGCTGTTTGGCATCCAACCTGTGGACTCTTGAAGTACTTGGCTCTGTGCCATCAGTCGAGCTGACTGCAGGTTGAAGCCCCAGAATCCCTTCATTTATATCAGGTATCTCAGCTATTGGCCTTTTGCTTCTGGCTTTCTCTGTTCTTGAATTGAATGCAGCTGGCGGCACATTTTCATCCACTGCATCATCCTGCATAGAAAGATAGATCACAAGGCATCAGCCAACTCCATGAATTTCCACAACTTGGACTGTCCTAATTGCATTAATTGATTACTAAATGAGACTAGCATAGCGATTCAAATGCTTCACAAAATATCTAACCTAGCAATCAAATCAATAATAAACTTTGGACTGCTCAAGAAGCAGAAGCATGATATTCTGCAAATTCACATGTATGTACTTCTCATGCACAATTAACCATTTCCAGTTTCAACCAATAGTCACAAGAAATGAGTTGAGGGAATACCTTGTTCATTGGGCATGGATCTGAACCTGTGACAAATTGGGAGTGAGGAACTGAAAAACAGAAAAGAAGAAAAAAACGAGTCAGCCTGAGACCATTGCCACACCACACCTGAGCTGAGCCTCATACATAATGGCCAAGGTGGATGACTGTTTCCCATGTCAACCTGAGAAATCCGGTCTAACAACAACTAAAACAGGCTGAGCCGGGTTGATGGGGTTTTTGGCCTACAACCCGGCACAGCCCACAAGCGCATACCAACATGGACAGGACCAGGCTGGTCATATTGTCTTATTTTTCAAAAAGAAAAACCTAAGCTGCCGCCTGCCTGACTGGGCTCTCGGCATGCGAATCAAGCCAGTGGCAGTTTAAGACAGCCTGCCATGACTCTGCATGTCCCACATAATTAGGCGGGTCATGCTGACCTGAGATTGGCTTAGTGTATACCCGCCCATGTTGACTGCAACCACATACATTTAATAATCCAAAGATGAGAAAGAAAAGCATGGTTCAATTAAGTCCAAACTATAAGAAGATAAAGAAAACACACCTGATTTAGTATTCTGGTCTTCAGGAGCTTCTATTTGCATTGGTTCAGTTTCAGCAGATGATTCATTCCTTGACTCCATGTTACATGTTGAAGGATTACCGGTATTCTCCCTTTCTTCGCTATCAGTTGTAGTCAACAGAGGCTGGATCTTCAGTCCTTGTGGTCTAGGAGAAACAAATGTCTTCTCTTCATGGTGAGCAGGAAAGGTTGGTTTCCTTAATTCCTGATGAGCTTCTGACATATTAACGCAAGTTTCTTTAGTGAAGAGAAAATGTTGAGCTCTCTGAGAAATCTTGGGAGGACCTCCAGGTGAATTCTCCACAGAATCAACCATAGTGCAGATCCTCATAGTCTCAACATTACGGACGGATTGTGGAACTCTATCAGCTGCTTCGCATCCACAACAGAATTTCTGGTCAAAGTTCAACGGAGTTTTATGGGTGGGAAATCCTCTGGGTGGATGGCCTTGAATGTTTTCAGACTGTTTCTTGAGAAAAAAGGGGGGGAAATTCTCATTTGTGGGGGTTTCTCGCTGCAACTGAAGTCCGTCACTCTGTCTCCGTTCAAGGCTTAGGTCATTATTCATCTTCTTCTCATGAAACAAGAATGCAGAGACCACCTGGTGCTTACAATGGCCTTGACCTATACATGTGAAATTGTCGTTTGAAAACTGTCTTTCAAAAACCACAAGAGGCCCCGAAGCAGCTGCATGGTGGGATCGATGAGGAGGACAATGGGAAGTCAATCCAGCTTCTGCATATGCAGAAAGCCTCAAGTCAGTACTGCCTTTCTGCCCTGGATATGAATGAGAAATACCACGTTTCTCACTATTCCTCAAGTGACTCTTCTGCAGCGCATTAAAATTTTTGACAATTTCACCTTTTCCCAGAGATAAAGCTAGAGACATGGCCCTATCGCCAAACTCATGGTCGATCTGGACTTTGGCTGTGGAAGCATTCTCTGTGTATTTGAGAGCAGGAAAGGGTGAATAACCAATTTTATTCAGGAAATCCCCTGTTTTCTTGGTGAAATTTGCATTAGTCATTCCATCAGACATTTCATCGACTTCTTTCCCCAATTGTATGCCAGACTTTGGAAAATCATCTTCTATCTTAAGCCTACCCTCACCATAGCAGCTCTTATTATCAATATCTCCATTCTTGTAACAAATCAATGAAGAGTTGTTAACCACAGATACTGGCATCGGACCTCTTTCAATCCAGTGGGACATCCAGCTAGACTGATGGGCCTGCGAGCATGCCCCAGAAGTTGCTTCCTCATCAAGGAAAGGCCTTGCTAAATGATCAGACATGAGGTTGATAAATATCCTTTTTTCCAGTGCCCTTCTTTTTTTGGGTAACTATGCGCTGAACTTGATCTGAACTATAATGGCTCCCTGAAAACACATTCAGAGGAAAATTTTAAGCTTTGAAACCTCCAGTCTTGCTAAGCAAACCATAGACCTCTAATAATCCCTCTAGTAATAGTGTGGTTATCACAAGCTTCATCAAAAAATCAACTTTAAACATGCATTAGGTGGCAGACAGCTGCCCATACAACAGAGAAAGATGTAACCATAACACCGACCTAAAGAAACCCATCAGGCAGAATATAACCACTGCCCAGCCATAAACATAAATGTGACTCTTGGGCTATGATAAGGTCAACCGTATGCAATCATTGATTGTGGCTTTTCAGTTACATACTTTAACTAGAACTGCACAACTTAGTTGTTGTTGCTTCACCAACAAGAAAAAAGCACATGATGATCCAGCCAAAAATTTTGCTCAACGACCACAGTCCACTATACTTCAGACCAGTATCCTACAATCCCACCTAGGCCACGATGGGGATGATCAGGTATATGTCGATTTGCCTTTGGATTGCAGAGACGTTCATCCCATTGCACCCAAGATTTAAAAACATTAACTGCCTATTACTCCAAAGCAAAAGCAGTGAATTTGGGAGGCATTGTGATATCCACTGAAGCCTAAAGCTTAAACAATCTGCCTAAAAGTGACTTCTTCATTCATGTGGAAAATGGATTGGGATTCATTACATTACACTCAAAACACGAATATTTTCCAATTGTGACTTTGATAAACCTTAAGCATTCATGCAGAATCGCAGATCCAAAAAATACCTATTTGAGACAAGAGTCAACCTCTCACAGTTATACTGTTCATTCTCCAATTTTAGCAACGATAAAGACAGCCGATCTTAAACATCAACTCTAGATTTTACAATGGCATGAAACGTCATGAACAAAGGGCATCAGATCGTTAAATGGCCCAAATGTGCAAATTCAATATCAACCATGATTAAGTGCTGGTTTTTGTTACTTGGCAGCATATAATTACAACAATCATACCAAGAAAGTGGGCAATCTTCAAACCCACGGACCAGGAACACCCTTTTTTGTTTAAAGGAGGGATCCAAAATTCCAAATCCTCCTCTTTCACCACATCAACTCACATATCAATTTAATTAGATAACCAAAATGCTAGCCCTAATCATCCTCAGCTCTGAACTGACGCAAGCCAACAATATCACACTTAGGTCAGGGTGTGAGAACCCACATAGAATTAACTAGCTTTTGCAACACCCAATAATCATAGAGCTTAATCAACGCCCCCCATCCCACCCCAAAACACACAAAATTACAAAACGACTAATCAGCCGAAGCAAAACCAGGCAACTATGAAAAGTGCACCCCTCTGAGGCAAAAGTTGAAGAATTATGCAGCTTTTTTTACCCCTAACAAGTTAAAGACTCAAAACTACAAGTACAGCACAAAGCAATCAAAAGACCCACCAAAAAATGATCTTCAAAACAAGCACAAACAGAACAATTGGAACATAAACAACCCACAATCAAATATGGAGAAATTCAACAAATTGAGAGATGGGCAGGAAATGGAGAAGCTCTGGTTAGTGATGTCACCTGAAGCAGAGGAAAGTGCACGATTGGGTTTGGACCAGATGATGTGTGGCCAGTGTGGGAACTACAGGAAAGAGATAGAGAAACAAAGGGACTTTGTAAGGCAACAGTAGTTCACATCCAGCAGGAACCGAATGAAAGAGTGCCCTTTTCGTATGCTCGTGCGTATAGTGTATACTATTAATACAGCCAAAGCCAAGAGGGACAATGAATTCGTGGACGTGGTTGCTTTGGCCTCTGGGACATGAAAGAGAAAAGGAGGGGTCCCTCCCTCCTCCATGGGAAACCGATTCTGCCCTTTTGGTTGTTTTTTCTTTTCCCACTTGCTCTGTTGTCCAAACCAAGTCCATCTATTTCTGAGCTTGTAGTTGCACAAGTACTGGCGGCCAGATTTTATTATATTTTTTTAGAGATTTTGGGTACTACTGAGTAATAATTTGATCTTTAGAATTTCTGAATGTCGGCTTTAAATTTGGGGTTGCACATGTAAATTTTTGGAAGTAGTAAGTCAATATTAAGTGAATGATTCTTTATATTTATCAATGTGACGACAACAACAATCACAAATCTCAAACACCACTATCCGCATATAATAACTAATTAACTAAACTATCAACTCATTTCTTTCTTAAATTTCTGTGGCATTTATTTTATTGATAAGATTAGCAAGTCATAAATACTGTTTATACTGAATTAGATATGTGAAAACTTGTATATGGTACACTGTTACAGAGGAAAATGGTCTACCAAACATGAATGACAACATGTTGAAACACAAATACCCTTCTCTATATCGCAATCAAGGCATGAGGCAATACAACGTTGTGTACTGAATTATTGATGAACACCACACCATAGGTTAAGTCGCACGAGTTTGAATGGGAAAAAAAAAAGTAAAAAGAAGAAGACTATGAATAAGAGTGTATCACTCCAATGAAGATGGCCGCAACAAAGCCTATGGAGGCAGCATGGGCTGATGATGAAAAGTTCTGTTCAATAGTAGAGTCCAACACATTGTGTTTGCGTTACTTTTCTTCATTTCTTGAATATCTAAACCACACATAATTACGATTCACATGATAGTATTTATACACAAAAAAATATATATATATATATATAAGTGATATTCAATCGATCAATTTAAATGACTCAAATTTATACCTGATCTAATATAAAAAAATCGTTTAATTTAAACAAAATTAAAACGTATTAAACTCAAATCGACTTAATTTGAGTTCTCTTATAAATTTGCTTTTACTTAAAAACATATTTGCCGGACTTTTTTAGGGTCCAGTGACCGAACCAATAAACAATAGAATCAAAACTAACAACACTGAAGTTCTATCAACTTGACTAGCTGATACCCATTGGAAATTAGACTTTCCAAATTTTAGGGGCCATTGAGATGAATGGTTTGTAGTTTTGGGAGTGTGACAGGGAGGCCCAAAGGGATCTATGTACATGAGTCATGGATTTAATAGTGACAGTTGGGTCCAATTTCAATCATCTTTTGGCAGATGCCAGTTATACCATGGAATATTTTCCTTTTATTGTCTTGCATTTGTAGGCCCAAACCCTTGCTTCCTCTATTTTTCTTCTTTTTTTTTTTTTTTTTGGTGATACTTAGGAATCAATATGACTGAGACCTAATCTAATAAACAGGTACATCAGTCAACAGCAAATAAATAAGTTCATCAGTAGCACATCTTGAAATCAGGAATTAATTGAATAGTTAGCAAAACTTTATGTGGTAAGCATGTTTAGCACTGCAAATTGAGGGAAAAAGAGAATGTGGAAGAAAAAAATTTTCGTATCCATTTCTTTAACTTCAATACTATAAAGAAATATCGAATATTTTATTGAATTTAGTAATGATATTTAACTTTTTACTGTAGAGTGGGTGGAGTTTTAGCTTATTAATCATGACTTACAACGACATTTAACTCATTAATCAGGGATGATTTTGCAATATGGGAGTTGATATTTCCATTGGTTGGTGATACTTGTGGCACTTTTATTGCATTGGTTATGCCCTGTGTTTGAAATTCAAATTTTTTCTACTAGATGATTTATGTGAGTCGGGTTATTCCAATCGTGTTTTTGACCTAAATTCACTTACTTGACTAGAATTCTATGCCATTGAGATAATATTCACATTAACTTAGCAAGATTAAAACTTAATTACCGAACTTCAATAACTCATATCTTTGGTCAACTAATGACTCAAAATACAATAAACTCAATTTTGACACAGTCTTGCAGTCACATCAATTAGAACGAAGTTTATCCCTTTTATA
>JACYFF010031955.1:1260928-1282403 GCA_017589665.1 Selenicereus undatus | reverse complement strand
TATATATATATATATAAGACCAACTTAAAACTACAATAGCCATCACAGTTGAGGTCATACTCAATTTAAATGACCCATTCACTTAATTGATATACGTCTTAATTTATTATTGCTTTAGTAAAATATTGACGCTCAAGTACAGCTAGTAATCCTTTTAAAATTGGTTCCCGTCATTAACTAATTTATTTATTTATTTTTTGCTTAACATGATAGCATAAATGCATAATTGTGACCATATTTCACCTAGAAGCTCCCTAATAGAGAAATCTATAAAGTGATGAAGGTTGGGTGACTTCTTATGTATGTACATACATATATACATACATTCATACATACATACATATATATATATGTGTGTGTGTGTGTACATATATATTTTTTTGGGCTTAGTATGATAGTGCAGTTATGAACATATCGTATCTAGGGACTATCTAATAAAAAAGGATATGGAATAGTTGGTAAAGTTTTTATATAATATTTAATGAAAGCTAACCAAAACTTTTCATACAATAAAAAATTGCTCAAATGTCAAATCTCAATCGAGATCTATATCAAATTTATTTTTTTATAATTGTTATTGAACATGCAAGTATATATGTATGTATGTATGTCTGGAAGCACAAACATTTGGTCTTTAACCTATTAGAGCGGATGCTAATGAAGTTTAGTTTCCTCTTTTGATTATAATTGTATATTGTACTGTTTTAAATAACTCATTTCGACAAAGTGAGGGATTACAGTAAAATGCATGGTTGGAAAAGTTTGACCTGACATAAACCGAACTAATTTCGATATGAAATTAATATAATTTGATTGTTTACATTAAAAACTTATTGTTTTCAATTTTAAATAAATCTAAACTATTTATAATATTGATATACAATTGATCCGTTTATTAAATAAATTAATTTAAACCGAAATGCTACCTAACTATAATAAAAGGCAATTAGGTTAAAACACTGAAAAATTGCTACTGTCTAAAGACACAAAAGATTCGAAAGAAAATACCATCAATTACAAAAGCAAAGGAAAAGGAAAGACAGGATAAAAAAGAGAAGAAAAAGCCTCCACCCTCAAATCTCTGTGTAAAATCAACGACCGTTCAACCCAAGGAGGCCATAGCATTCGGATTCGCCATCTTCACTGTCGGTTGAGTCATTTTTCACACGCCATTTCCAAACAAACAAGCTCCAAGCTCCATTTCTTCTTCTTCGTTAGGTAATCAATCTCAATCTTGTTCAAACCCCTTTCTCTGCATCGTGTCTTTTCTCTTAGGATTATCATGAATTGAACCACCCATCTTTTTTTCACATTTGTTGAAAGACCCACCTCGTGCTTTCCTCATTTTCGTCACTAGTTTCAAGTTTCTCTTAGGATTATCATGAATTGAACCAGCCATCTTTTTTTCACCTTTGTTGAAAGACCCACCTCGTGCTTTCCTCATTTTCGTCACTAGTTTCAAGTTTCAATCCATACCCACAATTTAGGGTTTGCTAATCGATTGTTTCTCTTGCATTGATTTTGTGGGCAGATCTGTAGAGCGAGGGTGAGGCTAACAGTAAATCTAGGGTTTCTGAATGGAGGGGTTAGGCGGGTCATCTGAGGGTCCGGTAGCCCAGAAACTGCACGAAGCCTGGAGAATTTACCAGTTTTACTTAGACAAGACAACCCCACATTCAGTTCCTAGATGGGTCGGAACATTTGTTCTAGCAGTGCTTTATTTCATAAGGGTGTACTATGTTGAAGGGTTTTACATCATCACTTATGCCCTTGGGATCTACATCTTGAATCTGTTGATTGGGTTCTTGTCCCCTTTGGTTGATCCGGAGCTCGAGCCTTCTGATGCGCCTTTGCTGCCCACCAAGGGTTCTGATGAGTTCAAGCCCTTCATCAGAAGGCTTCCTGAGTTCAAATTCTGGTAATTGGTTTGATTTTCTGTCTCCTCTTTTGTTTGCATGGGTGGCTTTTGAATCTTTCTCCTTATACTTGCTCTTTTGTTTTGCATACATGGTTTTTGAATCTTTGGCTCAGCATATTAGTTACAATATTTGTAAACTGGTAGCTTTTTGGATCTCACCTGTAGTTTTCGAGGGGAAAGAAGTTAACCACTAATTGTTGTTTTTGATTACTTCTTGGTGGTTAAAAAAGTCAGCTGTGAGAAAAAAGAGTACATGGAGTCACATAGATAAGTTTTTGGAGTGGGGATTTCTGTGCTGTAAATCTTGGTGAAGTTAGCCTTGTATTTTGCTGTCCTTTGAACAATTATGTTGTATGTGGAAGATATTAGTTGAATTCTTTATTTTCCCGTCAGTTGGTTTATGTATAGGTCAGAGGGTGAAAGTATGTTGCATGGTTGAACCAGTTTTACCTCTGTTCTATTAAGATCTGAAAGAGAAAGCTGATTCTTAGATGCAGATATCTATGATATGCGAGTTTCATTTTGAACATTGGTTAAAGGCTTCTTGGTTGTGTTCAGCGGTTGCCTTTTGAACTTTCTGTGTCATGAAATGCTTCCATTTGGTTGAGGAATTTGATGTCTAGGCTAAGGTACTTGGATTGTGGATAGCAGCATTCTTCATTTCAATGGGCATTGGTGATGTTAATTTCAGTTTCTGAATGTGGTGATCCGACATCTACATTGAGGGGCCTTGCTCGATGGCGATTAATTATGTATGTATAGCTAAGTATACATATTGTTAGAGATAGGACCAAAGCTATCTTTATGTGAATTGGCATTGGTGATCCTACATCTACATTTCAATCTTGGTCTGAGGCTATGCTCTCTGTTGTGGATTAGGTTGTTTCAAGGACGTTAAGGCCTGAAGGCCATTGTTGGATGGTGACTATGCATGCTTTTAGGGTAGTGTGCATCTTGTTACCCGCATGACTAAAAGGTATCTTAATTTTAATGGGCACTGGTGATCCTAATTCCAGATTTTTATCTGGGACCGAAGCTTTGCCTTCTGCTGTTGGGTACTGTCATCTCAGGGGCACTGAGAGGCTTTGTTGGATGGTAATCAATGTGTGCTTGGAGGTGAGGAAGTATCCAGTTAGTTGTTAGACCTGTAATGATATGTTAAAAAAGGGAGGGGGTGTACATAAGGTGTGGTTTCTTTAGTCTGTTTTGGAAGTCAGTTTAGGAGATGTTTGGGGGTATGGCTGATGGAGAACTATGTTGTAAGAAAATCTCAAAATTTTGCTGCTGGCTTCATTAGATGAAAGATGTTTATGCTTTTGTGGTACCCTTCTTTTTAATTACCTTGATCTGTGACACCCTGATGTCTGCGAGATCGCTTCTATTTGGTTTCATGTGTAGTCAAGGTTTTCAGCTTTTCTTTTAAAACATAATTGTTAATATTGTTCTAAATTTGAGATATTTATCTAGAATACTTACTTCTTAGGGCTTTAGTTTGCATATGCCAGGTTGTTTGGATGATTATGCTATCAAGAAGTCATTATAGTTAGATTAGATGATTAGCTTATGCCATACAGAGGACTGCAACCTCCTATAACTTCCGAAAGATATATGCTGTCTCTGATGTTGGAACACTGATATTCTTTCATCAATTGAAACTTGAAAGGTTGTTATTCTTGTCTAGGGTACTGATTTAGACATATGGAGGAGGACCAATCTGGGTGATTTTTGTACATGCCGCCTTTTGAACAGAGATGGTTATTTTTATAGTAAGGGCTTGTTGACAGTGGTGGGTTCTGCTGGTATTTTGGTGGATTTTGGTCCACATACTTGCAAGTCGCACCTCACCTGTGTGGCAAATTTCAAGTTTGTTGTGTTTGTATTGCATGTCAAGTAGTCAAAAAATTGGCAACAGATGACGTTTTATGAAGTTCCTTCTATCATACCTCAGAGATCTCCTTTTCTGGGTTGGTTGCAGTTGGCCTGGAAGTCAACAGTTGTATTTTTATGAGATCAGTGGCAAGCTGGGATTTCTGATTTAACATGGGCTTTCAGCAGTATATCCAACATTCCTCCTGGAATTATGTCTTCCCCATGCAAGTCTGAAAGTTCTTCCTTGTGTGCGTACGTTTAAAAAATAATAATAAATTAAAAGATGGTGGCTGGTATTGCTTCTTCCTGTCTTTTCGTTTAGCTAGTGAATTTCTTCCTCACAGAAGTACTATGTATTGAAATACACTGATGGTGATGGATTGTTATAATCTGAGAGCGTGGTTGTCTTTTTCTTCCCCAGTGCTGTGCTTGGATGAGGTAGGTTAGGACAATTTCTGCTCTTGATAAGAAGAGATGAGTATTAATGTTGTCCTAGAAAAATTATTAGCGCTAATCGCTAGCATATACTACCTTTGTCCTAGAAAATTTATTGCTTTGTCTTTGGTTTATGTTTGGCTTAGTATTTAGTAGTATTAGAGATTGATTGGATATGTGGGGATACATTTAGAGGGAGTACTGGATTTGCTGTATGTTAAGTAGTATTGCAGGGAACATGATATTGTCTTTGGGGACCCAGTGTGTATTGTCTTATGAAAAACGAATCACGAAGTGCACAGCTTTATCTAGAAGACCTTTGCCATTGAATATATTCTTTTACATAATGTTCCTAAGTGCATGATTATAATCAGAGATTTGTTTTGTCCTCGTATTGACTAAATACTGCTGCTGTTGCATATGTACATTTATAAAACCAAAACTTTAACGGGGTCTCTTGATTAACATCGCTTTCAGGCACTCCATTACCAAGGCATTCCTCATAGCTTTTGCCATGACTTTCTTTCGGGTATTTGATGTTCCTGTCTTCTGGCCAATATTGCTTTTTTACTGGATCATGCTCTTCGCACTCACCATGAAGCGGCAGATTGCCCACATGATCAAGTACAGATATGTACCTTTCAACATTGGAAAGCAGGTTGGTTCCCGGCCCCCCCCCCCCCCCAAAAAAAGCTAGAAATCTTGTCTGCTGTGAGTGTCCCACATAAGATTGACCCTCAAAGGGAAGCTGGGCTATGTGCGCAGCTGAACACAAAGACTGGTCCCATAAATATGGCTCAGTATGAGATTGTCCCGAGTGAGAATTTGCAATCCCCCCCTCCCCCAGCTCATGATTCACAAAACTGTTTATGATTTTTATTGGTTCCTCAAATTCTGTCGGTGCAGAAATATGGAGGGAAGAAACCTGCTGGTCCGAGTGGCAGACGTGCTGACTGAAGAAGTTGAATATTTGTGAAGTTTGGAAGAAACGAAAGTTGAAATCCTTCCTTAAAGCTCTGGGGTAGGATACATGAAGGTTGCGAGCGTTGCGTTGTGAAAATCTATGGTGGAATAGTAGCATATGGGTTCTACTCATTTCTTAGAAGTCAAGTAGTATACATACAGTATTTGGAGTTTCAAAAATGATGATGCAAATTTTACGTTCGGTAACCCCTCAGCTTAATTCCAGGTAGTCTGGAAATTTGTTGCTTTAGCCTATTGTATCGTGTAATTGTCCTTGTTTCCTTTGAATGTGTTCTCGTTCAATTCAGTTGCTGTATTGAAGCTCAAAAGTGTTAAATCAAATTCAGTTGCTTAGGTCCTTTCTTGTTCTTCTTAATTTATTCAGGATTCAGATTTATCCGGATGTAATTTATTCAGGATCAGATTAACCCTGATTTAAGATCCGAATTTGTCCCTATTTTTCAGGTTTGACTAGATTTTATGTTCTATATTCTATGCTTGACCTCGCGCAAATTTTTGTAGAGTGCACTAGTGCAGTTCAGTGAAGCATTTTATTTCTTGTCTGTAGTAACAAACTGGCATTTTGTTATTGGATATCATCTCAAACAGACTCTTGGATGGTTCGACTGCATGGTCCAGCATGGACTCTATCCACATCCATCCCAAATTCAGATGGTATGAACCCCTGAAAAACATATATATATCCAAAATGAGGCAAGGTTGGATTGGACATCTACATTTGACGTAGTTGACCCGTGATTGTTGATTTATGAGGGCCGTAGCACCTTAATATTACCGGCTTCCTTGATGGCCGCAATGATCTTAACTTGGTGTTGTATAAGTGTTGAAGAAGAACGATGAACGACAGCTGAAATCACCACATCTACTTGCATAATTGCTTTCAAAAGGCTTTTGCGATCATGAATGTCCCCGCACTGGACTTTCCAGACGCATGATGCATGAAAATTAAAGCCATTTTCATCCCACGTTAAACGCTAAAACAAAACAGCAAGTAGACGAAGGAGATTTAGGAGAAACAAAATTCAAGAGAACCAAGAAATTATTTCGATGTACAAAGAGCAAAATGATACTAAGGCTCTTAAAATGCTCGAGTGTTTGAATCTTGGTAGGATCATCAAGAGTTTTTAAACTCAAGCTCAAAATCTGGATCTTATCAGTTAGTCTTAACAAGTTTGTGGCAATAACCTATAACCCAACCAATTATTTTTTTAAAAAAATTAATAAAAACACTAGCTGTTTTGATGTAATTTATGAGAAGTCTGAAGTACGAGTCCAAAATCTATTTTCAAGTCATTTAAACATGAATGAATCATTTCAACCAAAAATTTCTATACACCGAAAAAAGAGTACTGTCAAATTAACCAAACCCAAACACGAATAATCTAGATTAACCAAACTCAACACTTGAAAGGAGCATACCATGCGCTAGAATTGGACCGTGTCATAGACTCATAATAATACAAGTCAAATTACATTCACATTGAATGGATGGATGTAATATAATGTTATGGCTATCATTGTAGCACTACTGGACAGAAATTGCAGGATCAAAATTGAATGGATGGAAATAAACAGCACTTTTAACACCTGATACTCATACAATGTTGAATAGCAAAGGCCACTGATTCAGCACAGATGTTTTCCAAGCTGTACTTCTTGTCCTACTCGGACCAACCTTCCATTGATGACTACAAAATTGAGAAACCAAGATAGAAGACAGGAGCTCTTCATTTCATCCTTAAAGCCTGATACTTCTACTGACCCGAGCATTGATACCATGTATTTCCCCATCATAAGAAAGACCCTTGGGCTTCTTTATATCCTGGACTTGACCCTTGCGGCGCTTCGCCGCACTCGCATACTTCAACTGCACACCAGATTTCATAAAATGGGTGAACAAGAGAGAAAAAGGGGGTTTTGTTTTGGGGGGGGGGTCTGAAGTGGAGGATTCAGCCCCCTTTTTTTTTTGAGAGCTCAAGCGAAGCGTACCTTGTATTTCTTCCTTGGGTTTTTTATTAGTTTCTTTCTGGGGCGAGTAAGGCCTCGGTTTTTCTCCATCTGAATACAATTACAACAAAGAACCATCGTTGGCTCAATCAGTTGCAAACCAACCGCTCAAAAGGTTTTTCCTCTCCTTTTTTTCTTTTTTTCTGATGCGCTATCTATTTTTTTTTTTCGGGGGGGGGGGGGGGGAATGTGCTTACCTGGGTAGTAATATGACGCTTTCCATCAACGGTTGTCTCTGGTTCATAGAGCTCTCCTGGAGTTCTGCATCCACCCAACAGACAACAGAGAAAATGTAAAACATATTCGGACGGGATGTAAGTTGAATGAGTTGAAAGACTTTGTATGACGGAAGCACTTCTTTTTTGCGTCTGAATTTCAAATTTGAACAAGAGTTCACTTATAGGTTTCGGACCAAGAAAGTTTGTCCAAATTGGAAGCATCGTCTCATTTGTGTTATACTCAACGTAAACCCCAATCCCAACCTTATTACTTCGAGCTTCAACAACTAGGCAATCAGTCCTACCTCAAATTTTTGAACTTGCTAAAGCTTGATATCAGAAGCCACTTTTGTGACCACCATAGAAGCAAATAAACAGAAGCACCATTACAAAGGAAGAATAAGCGTATGAAACGGAGGCAAAGTCACCTGTAATATTTCCCTGCTTTCATCGTCTGCTTGGCAGCTCGTTTTTGTTTCACTTGATTGTAGAAATCATCTTCAGAATCGTCAGTCTCCCTATTGCCCTCGCCATCAGCCCCATCACTGTCAGGCACATTTTCAGGTTGATCATCATCGTCCACAGACTTGAGTCCAGCTCCTGCCAGAACCCGAAGCTCATGTTTCCATCTTCTTTCTCCCAAATCATCTCTTTCAGGTAGATCATCATCACCAGAAACACCCTTCAGAGTTGCAAGAAAAAATGAGTACATTTGTCACTCATGAAAACCACATGAATATATTCACATTTATGTAAATTATCAGACTATCAAGTTACTGCTACAAAGCGCCTTGTCTTATCTTATAAAAAGACAATGAAAAAGAAAAAAGACAAAAGGAATGAAACCCCAAACAGTCAAACATACCTTTCGTGTTTTATCCTGGGCAGTAATGAACTTGGAAACCTTACTGGTAAGAGTGGACGATCTCCCATTATTGCGAGCTGTCTCCTCCAAATCCATGGCATCGTCGTCAAAGTCATCAGTTGTTTCAAGCTGTCTGTATTATGCCACGAGATGTAATAGAATGTTAGTTAAACAAGAAACACATATCATTCAGCAAAGACAGCTAACGGTACAAGCATAACAGAACATACCCAGTGAGTTTTTTCGGTTTCTGTTTTCTACTTCTGTCAGTTTTGGGTTCAGCAGAGCCAGAGACAGCTTTCAGCTTCAATTTTTCCTCAAGTGCTGCTCTGTACTGCAACATCTTTGCACTCTCTGAGCTAACTGGATCCACCTGCCATGTAGGTTCCATCTCACTCCACTCAGCTTGCAAAAGAAATCACTTCTAGCCTGCTACACTAGCAGAAGAAAAGCGGGTGGGGCGGGGTGGAATAGGGTAAGAGAGTAATTTCATTGCAAATTCACCTTGCATTTGTCTCCTTGCTGTTTCTTCTCATTCACCTCTGTGGAAAGCATTGTAACTGGTTCAGCTTTTTCCCCATACTGCAGACATCACATAAAACTTAAGAGCTCAGCATGTAGATACTAGAAAAGGACTCAAAATAGCTAGTTTTAGACGACAATCGCAAGTGTCACACAATAGTCAATAGCCACCTTGGATATATGTTTGTCAGAGGGCAGCCCAGCCAGCTGATTCAGTTCATTGTAGAGATCACACTTCACTGCATGCTGCATTGCAGCTGGCTTCTTAGCAGGTTTAATATCTCCATTTCCTTTCAATAAATCCTCAAGTCCATTTGGTAAATGCCCATCTAGTTCTTTCATCTACAGAGTGCATAAGGAAGAAATGAATCTTAAATATGTACATCACTTGATAGGGAGAACATAAAGAGCAGAACTCAGAACATAATATAGACAAAGATATCCAATGCAATATGTAGGACATCAAGAAGCAAACCAGAGAAAGAACAAGAAACATCGTTTTACTGATTCCACGAAGACTACATCCTAATATTACCCAGAGAGCGTGACTCTTTGCTTTTAGGATCATTGCAAGCTGATTTTACCTTTATAAGGCTAAGATGACCCATATAAAATAAGAGGGCCATCACTCATGGGGACACCTTAGTTGGGTAATGCTTCTTTTGTTTGGGGGGGGGGGGGGCGGGGGGGGGTGTTTCTTCCAAATGCTCTCAATGGATGAGAAGCCCATAACTACTGATGAACAGCAAGTCCAATTTCCTAAGCCACCTTGATGAGCCAAATCAGTACATAAACCATTTTTTTGCCTTTGGAACACGATTGCACAGATTTATTTACAAGCTACAGTAAAATCACTAAACAGCTTCCCTTAAAGATTGCTTTGGACAATTTCAGGCCTCCAAGGCTTAAGAACAACAATAGTAACACTAAGTTTGTGCCCCATTGCTAGTTAGATCAATGGAGGTCAAGAACTACACAAACATGAACTGTCATATAGGCTACTCCTGTGACTAATACAGTAATACTATTCATAACCAAACTCGATGGCTGGAAAGCAAAGGCCAAAGTAAATAAACAAATAAATAAAGCCAGCAAACTCATCAGTACCACCATGCATTTTTATAATTGATGTCAAAGTATTATTACATTACCTTGTCCAACAAACTCTTGATCTCTACAAGGCGAGCTATAACTGGATGATCACGAACTGGCTGCCCTTCAGATTTGAGAAGAAGATAGAAGGTAATAGCTTGGCAATAAGCAAGCAGAAGGAGCTTCTTCACCTCCAGATAGTGCATGCCTTCTTTCTTTGCATTATCCACCTTCTTAATCTTCAAAAACAAGATACAGGTCAAACAATAATGCAGCCAGTAACAAGCATTAGACAGGGTAGGAAAGAATGGTGGATACCCAGATCACACCAACTGAAAGCATTAAATGTTGGGGGGGGGGTCTATGAGGTTAAACTTGTAAAGTTAGACAGTTCAGTCCACCCAAATTACTCCATGCAATTAAAGATATTTTGCATCGAAGTACACAAAATAACATCTTAACTTGGGGGAGAAACAAGAATTCATATCCGAAAATCTACCAAGTTTAACCTTGTTGCCAAAACATCCATCATTTGTTCACCAAGGAAAGGACTTCGCAGGATTAAGAAAAGACAAGGAGACACATACCTTGCTAATAAGTGGATTGACATGGGTCTCTAGCTGGTTCATAGCATCATTCAACTCAGCCAGCAGGCCAACCAATTCAGGAGCAGAACTGCAGTTCAGTGCAAAGTATAAGCTTGACTAGATTACTTAATCAAACTGAAGTTCCATCCAATCTGCAAAGCATTTCTGAGGTGCTTTCGCAAAGTGAAGAGGAGCCCCTCCCAACACATTCTAGATTATGAATGCTTCTCACATACAAAGTCGTTTCAAGATCTTGAGAGTTCATATATTCCAATCTCATGGAACTTCTCAAAATATTAATGCAGATATTTCAAACAATAAACGAAAATACATAAGCTACTAGTCCAAGCTGCACTATGTGATCATATGCAAGTCTTCTTTCTTAGATCCATAACATGTGAACTTAAATATCAAACACACGCAAGGAGGACCACAAATCTCCACAGACAGCAACAGACATGGCAAGCTTCCTTTTCTTGTATGCATTCTCAGTTTCTCACTATGGCATTGACCTCCAAACAAAACATCGAATTTAATCACGCCAAGACTCAGTGAGTCACTATAGGTTTATGCAATGAAGCATTATCCTGAGATTCGATACAAGCTCTGAACAATGAATCAACGTCAATCCAACTTCTCATTGGTCAGGCAGAAATGCATGAACACATGATATTTCTTGGCATCTTGCACAAGAAATGTGCTCCATTACAAGCAAACCCCCCACCCCCAAAGAGGGGGGAAAAAGAAATGAGAGAGGAGTGAAACACATACACACGCACGCATGCCAACACACACACACACACACACACACAGAAAGAGAGGAAAGACCTAACGACAATGAACACCACTATTGAAGAATGAGGAGGACATCAATCAATGCATGAGGGAAATCAGATAAGCAAATAGGAGCGAAAATTAATTGCTCATATTAAGCAAATTGTTGAAACTTCAGAATAATACATACAATGAGAAAAGGCAGCGTAATTTAAGGGGTTAATACTAAAAAATGAACAAATTCATGAAAGATGCATGCCTTTGCAGAACATCCATCTGCTCATCCCTGGACAAAGCATTCAAGTCTTTCTTGACCTGCTCATAAATGGGGGCAGAATCACCTTCAGCTTTTTCATTTTCTGAAGATTTTGATGTGGTTTTACCTTTGACCATCATTTCCTGAAGTCACCAAATACAGCTGGATCACAACACAAGAAATTATCGATGCCAAAACAAATTTCAGACACCAAATTTACACTTCAGTTTACTGTTACAGAAATTGCCACAGAATTGATGCTCTTTGTGCTTTGTATCATTAGTATAAACAACAAGCCTGCAGTAGCAAACTCACCCCTAGAGTTGGCTCTTCATCACTATCATCTTGCTCATTGGTCTGAAGGCCAAAGTCCTCCTCCCTCAAAAATTCTGCTCTTTCCTTCTGCAATTTTATCACTTCTTCCTCTTCCTCAGCAGGAGTGTCCTCATCACTTGATTGTAACTGTAAAATATGAGCAGGCACATGAACAACATAGCCAAATAAATATTACTTTATTACAAGATTTTTAAGTTGACATTGGATTATGCTATTCATGTAATTTTTTTTACTACACCAGTGTTCTCTGCAGCTTCTGTCCAAAAGAAGCTCATTAAGTCAATAGAATACTTTCAAAGTCTGAACTGCGAATTAAAAGATTACCTCATAATCCTTATTATCACCCTCATAGTAGGAACCTTTTCTGCTACTCCACACTGTCCCTTTCTTCTTATCCGCTTCCTCATCATCAACATGCATTTCATCCTCAGCACCACCAAATTTTTCATTCAGATATTTCTGTTGCCTTGCAACTGAAAGCAATTTGCCACATATCAATTAATTGGGAATGACATAAGCAACAGATTAAAATCAGAAGTCATGGGCAAGGATGTACAATGATAGGAAGACAGATATTCACTCAAGCCAAGAAATTTCTTTTGTTGTGATGTGACATTGCATGAGAGAACTCCCCTTAAAGATAAATACAAGTATAGAGAGGTACATCTAAGGATCGGGCACCAATACATACCAAAAATTATTCAGATTTTACTGGCTTCACATGGCGAGGACAGATTTGAATTTGCCAAAAGGAAAAGTTGGCATTTACCACAGATATATATCCTGTACAAACATACTCTCAGAAGCTTCCTCAATTTTTTTAGGCATCGAATACCACAAGATGTAAATACAAAGTAAATCCAAACAGGTTCCGGAGGCCTTCATGCCATGGAACATATCAACCATTTCTTGCAATCTGCAACACAAGCTTCAAGGACAACTGCTGATCACACAACTCCTGAAACGAGCCAGCCACTACGCTCTATGTTTGTTCATTAGACATTTGACACCAACAAAAGTGCATTCTTAAGCATTCTGGCAATAAGAAATCATCAATAATCTCCTGAATTATCATCAATCATGGCAACAATACAAGCACGTTCAACAACAACTACTACTCCAAGTGTGGGTCACGCTTGCACAATACAAGCACGTTGCTAACAAAAAACAGAAAAGAAAAAAGCACAAAACAAAACATTGTATGGTATCTTACTTTTTGCAGCTAAGCCTTTAAGGTTGCTGTAATCATCCTCATCATCTTCTTCATCATCCTCCTCATCATCATTCTCATCACCAATACCCTAAGAGACACCGTCAAGATGACAAAACCCCAACAAGTAAAGCTAAAGATCAAAACTTGAACAATTAGGCAGCATTTCAGTTCATCTTCAGTCATCAAGCTTGCTATAATGACTATCAAGGAAGTAGCTTTATTTACAATACTATGTACAATGCTTCAAGAACCATAAGTAACGAAAGAAACATTGCTCAAAATAGCGTAAAATGAAAAGGGCACACTCTTCAATCTTTCAAAACCCAATAAATCAATCACAAAGTTTGCTACAAAGGCAAAGAAATGGAGAACACACCTCATAATCAAACACTGGTTGCTCATCATCGTCTTCATCAGATTCAATATCAGCATTAACGTCCAAAGGGATCATATCCCTTTTCTTGTGAACTGCACAAATTTGCATAAATTCATCAACACACACTCAACCCGCTTATTCTCGCATATCTTATTCAAAAAAAAGTTGACAAACTTGGCTATTAACAGCTACCAAAAACGAGATAGAGGCAGAATATATGAAAGAATGAGAACAACACAAGTACATACAGGCATCAATTTCGTCGTCCATATCATTAAGGCCAACATCTTCATAACGTAACTTGATTTTCTTCGAATCCCTAGGCCCTTTCTTCTGATTCTTCCCCCTTTTCCCCATTAATTCAGAATTTCTTCAAAACCCCACCAACAGAAAAATCCCAAAAACCTCTGAAATTCGAACCCCAAAAAAAACACTCAGCAATTTATGGAGGATAATTTTCAAAATATGGAACTATTGAAACTTCATAAAGACCAACCCAACAAAAGCAATTACCTTTGAAAATACTGTGTGTGTGTGTGTGTGTGTGTGTGTGTGTGTGTGTGGCGGCGAAGGTCGAACTGGGGTGGAGGAGGGGGGGCGGCAAAGTGAACCAGCTCAAGAAGGGTGGCTTGGTACTGTAGAAAAATTACACTCGTAGGAATAAAGGGTATGCTTGGCAATAAGAGTTATCGAATGAAATTGCTGCTCAACTCTGAACATAATTGATTTTGTCATTAATTTTTTGTAAGAACATGTTTTATCTTATTAAGTTTTAGAAATTAATATTAGGAACTTATGTGATACATAGATTTAGTAAAAATATGTTTTATCTAACTAAGTTTTAGAAATCAATATTAAGAACCTATTTAATATATATTTCTTTTATCAGAATTATATATATATATATATATATATATGTACGTACATAGATATAAAATTATTATTTCTACCTTATCAAAAAATAAAATTATTATTTTTATTTTGAATGGTTTGCTTTTTATTCTTCAATTGAGAAATTTGATAATTGTCATTATGATAAATACATTTATATTTGATCAAACGTAAACCATAAATATAATGGCGTACTTTGTAAACTTTGTGGGAATTGGCTCTTTTTTAATAGTTATCAATAATTATTTTTGAAATATTAATGTCATGAGGTTTGAAATTATAGTTGTACATAATCTTGAAAATCATAATATCTTATTCTCATCATCTTTATTAATACTTTGGTATATATCAGCTATTGTGTAATTTTTGGCGATATTCAAAATTAAAAAAGTTTTATTATATATATTACTTTTAAAAAAGGAAGGCAAAAATAATAATATTGAAGGTACGAAACATAAATTTAAATAATATTTCAAGACCCTTCTTATAATGGAGATGAACAAAACAAAAGGAAAAATTATTTTTGCGGTTTAAAGAAACCACAAAGGACGGTACAATACAATTGCAATGCGATTGAGGAGATAAAAAAATTGCACCTAGACCTAATGCATCCAGAGTACTAGTCTTAACCACTAGGCTAACATGTCATTTTGGGGGGGGGGGTGAGTACAACGTCAGAACATTAGATAACTTTTCTCTCAAGGGTTTTGCACATGTTATCGTCTGTTAAAATATAATGTAGATCAAACAAAGGAGAAGAAGAGTAGGTGATAATGTGATTGCGCTAAACAAAGATAGGGAAGAAATCATACTTAACTAACCAATTCGGTATCGTGTTACCTTCACGGTAGATATGATGTATTTGAACAAAAGAAGTATGTTGTAGAAAACACTTTATATCTTGAGTTAGACTATGTGGGTGTTTGGTTGTAATAGCTTTTTAGAGAAAAACAACTTTTTAGGGAGTTTTAGCTATAATTTAGCATTTTGTTGAAGAGCTGTTTGGACCCAAAAAGTTTTTTCTTAAAAGGGTATTTCCATTAACCTTTAGGGAATAGTTGTTTGTGAAAATAACATAACTAGCAAAGAGTTTGAAAAAATTATATCATATGCCATTAGCCTTTTGTAGTGATATTTGATATTGTGAATTATTTAAATTCAATCTATTCAAGATTAAATCATTCAAATATATAGATTTCAATTCATAATAATAAAATCTTTATATAATAAATAGCAAAATGTTGGTGTCTAAAATACGTTCCCTCATTCATCCCAAGCACATGGTGCAATTCCGCTTAATTTTCACAATTTCAAATTTTAAATTTAAACTTAAATTAGAGATAATGATATTCAAATTTTTTTAAAAAAATTCCAAAGCATTTATAATCTTTATCAAAACAAGTCCTCCTATCCACGATTCTTAACACCTTCATAGAGTCACCGTTGATTACTATTTTTTTTTTTTTTTGTTAAGAGAAAGTTATAGATGTCGTATTAGTTCGGTCAAAAATATGTTGTTTGGATTATATGACGCAAGTTTTTATTCGAAGTATCACATTTATCAGTTGTATTAAAAACACTTCTAATTTAATATAACAATCTAACAACATATATAGTTCTGGGATATTTTTTTATTTGATCGTGTGAGTTGTAATTCTCCAAAAAAAAAAAAACACTGATCCTTTTCCATAGCTAAATTTTTCCTTATTTTTGTGCATTCTTGGTCTGTCTCTCATTCTTTCTTCATTGCTTTTTACTTCATTAATTTCTATTTGTTTGCATTTTATTTTATCAATGATTTGTTTGCTTTATATCTTTGTTGTCAACATAAAAACAAATTGATTCCTTTGTTCTTCGACTCAAATTGTTAAAGTTTCTTTGATCAAAATTTGTGAGATGTAATCCCAAAAGAAAAATACTAATTCTTTTCCATAGCTAAAGTTTCATTTATTTATTTATTTATTTATTTATTTTGCATTCTTTGTATGTTCCTCATTCCTTCTTTACCATTTTTTACTTCATTAATTTCTATTTATTTGCGTTTTATTTTATTAGTAATTTGTTTGCTTTACTTCTTTGTTTTCAACAGAAAATCAAATTGAATTATCATGTTCTTCAGCTCGATTTGTCATAGTTTTTTAATTTTTAATATATATTTAAAATCTTTAATTATGTTAGATTTTATATGAGTTGGGCCAACTTACATGAATTTAATTTTTATAACACTAATTTCTAAAAGTCATTAAAATTTCATGTTCATAACTACGAGGAGAGTAATCACTTTACATGATTCTTTATCCAAGAAAGGGGAACAAGAAAAGCATGATATGATGAACTGCATTGAAAATATTACACTCTTTAACAACAATAGTTTAATATGTTGATAGTAAAATTTTAAAAAAAAAACAAACTCCCCTACCTCCCCCAAAAAAAGAAGAACAAGAAATGATAGGCTAATATTTACATGATTCTTTATCCAGGAGAGGGAAACAAGAAGAGCATGCATGATAAGATATATAGCGCATTGATAATATTATCATCCTTGGGAATGACAATTTAATACGTTGACAGTTAAAAAAAAACACTTTTTTCCCTAACAAGAACAAGAAATGAAGGCTAATTACATTATCTTCTTCAATCAATGATATTTTGAACTGGGATCGATTTATGTTGGGTCAATTTATGTTTAAATTAATTTTTTGGATCAATTACTACTTGGTCCAACAAATTTGTCTTACAAAATAAAGCAACTGTGGAGAAAAAAAAATTCATATGAATTTAGATTCGTGTCCAAAATAAGTTAGAATATTGTTCATTCGAGTGTGGATTCGGGTTATTTGAATTGAGTATTAGATCTCGTATTTGAAGTGAATATTTTATTTCTTAGTTCCTAAACTAAAAAAGGAAATATAGTTAAGTTGCTTATATATTGCAATGGAATTTGTAAGGTACATTTTGTTTAATCAACTTTTCCATTCAAAAGGAAAAAAATATTTTAATTCTTCAAATAAATAGTTCCTAACTTTTTCATCTGAAAAAAATTCTATCTTTTAACTAACTAGTATGGGCCCGTGCAAAAGCACAGTACATGTTTAAATAGATAATTTATAGATATATTATCGAAAAAATAAATTAATAGTTAGTGTAAACATAATTAATACTTTAATTTAGTGAAGAGAAGGAAAAACTCAATGAAAAAGTTAAATATACAGCAATTTTCGTGCATAAACAATATGATTAACAATTGAAAACTATATCATTGTAGAAGAAGTCTATATAAATATGATGGAGACATTAGATAGTGAACTTGGTACAAAGTACGCTAAATGGGATGATGATAAGTTAATCTATGACGCTAATGATGAAGAATCCACCTCCTTTTCTTGTACCTGAAACAAAAATCAAGATTTAGTGATAATTTGATTAACAATGATAGAAGTGAAGTTTATATATATCCATTATATACCTGGTGTACCTAACATTAGTATGTCGTATGTAATAAACATCTTCCTCTCAATTGACTGGCACAATAAGAGAGATATGAGCTTCTACTTCATGTCGTTGTAGACGCTCTAGAATGACCCATGTCAACAAAATATGGATACTAATCCAATTTTACATGATATACATTTTGTTTAATTAGTCCATAAAAAATTTAAAACCGACTTTTTTTGGACAATGTTTTTTTTATTATTACTATTTGATATTCAATGGCCACCACCCAAGAGAAGTTTTGGAAAGGCATTTCATAAGACGATGTATTTATGTTAAAATCAAAATTTGAAAAAAATTGAAAAAATATACCTAACAGTAATTAGTATACCTTTAAAACTATTAACTATAACTTTATCCATAGAGAATATAAGTTGGTGATAAAGTAAAATTACTAAATGGAGTGATCAGGGAAGAAGAAAACTATTTTGTAAACTGATTAATTAACGAACACAACAGACAATATTAAAAAAGCAATTAACAAAAGTATCCATAAGTAAATTGATACAATGAAAATTAGAGCAATTTGTTCTTTCCACTCTTCATGTAGACAACTATTTGAGATTGACATTTCTTTTGAAACTTGGTTTTTATGCATTTCTACAGTTAAAAAAAAAAAACATTCTAAGATATTACAGTCATAAGGTAAGTGAACCCCCTTAGAGTCGTCATAACGTCTACCATTATGACTCTAATCTTGAAGATGACATCTATAATTGCTAGCTGAGCTTGACAACCTACTCCTTTTGTTTCGTCATTGTCATTTTAGTCTCATAGAAAATAGTCCAAGCTTCTGTCATAAGCACTGTGCACTTTCCAATTCGCTCAACCACTTCACAATTCGTCCTATTCAAGCTGAAACCACACACTTAGATAAATTACTCTTGAAAACTATGCATTCCTAATCAGAAGATAAGTGAACATAGACTCACCTTTTATAAACCTAATAACCAAAAGAGGAAGAGCGTAGCATTCAAAAGAAATCAATCATTTCCTGCATATGAAGTAGTGAACAAAATCAATATAAAAAAAGAAAAGAAAAGAAAGAGAAACCCAACGAATGCTAGGTGAAAAAAAATGTTAGTGAAACCAAAAATCACACCGAGGAAATGAATTGATCAAATCTAACAACCATTCAAATGTCTTACATCCCTTTCTATTCGCTCTAGATAACAAACCAATTTTTTCCAAATCTACAATTATTCAAACAAATTATAGGGAAAATGGACCTCATTCTAATTCAGATCAGGGGAAGAGAGGACAGAGAACATATGAAAGAAAGTTAAGCAACACAATGACAAGTGAAAACTGTTCTTGTCTCCAATATGCAAGACCAAGGCATTGAATTTGTGTTATTGTGACCCAATATCGTTCACCCCAATATAAAACATGGATAGATGATACGCTATCTACCTAGCCTTCCATCAAATCAACTTCTTTTGTGACCTATAGTGAATAACATACAATGATTGATCACAAATTGGTGAAGCTCTTAGAAGTAGCAAAGGAAATTTAAGCAGTGGATTTAGTACCAGTACCTTAACCTTAGTAATCGGTACTTTAACTCAACAACTGTTAGTGGCTGGCTTGTTTTGATGCGTTGACTGTTGCACCCTTCTGTTTCCATAAACATCGTTGCCTTGTGTGGGCTGCCTTCACATGTCTTTTAAATTAGATCTCAAACGTGATACAAAAATTTTTAGTAGTTGGAAAGGGAATAAGCTTAAAAGTAGATATTTGTTTCTTCTTTTGGATGGGTTTTTAAAGTACATCTTTGTTGATTCTGCATCAGCTAGTTGTTTTTATGGCATTTGCTCACAGTTAAAATTGCCTTTGGATTACTGGGTTTTTTCTTTTTTAAAATTATAGAAGCACTCAAAATGTATAATAGAATATGAAATTTATTTAAGTTGGAATGACAGTGAGTAGTTATGATATTCTCACATATATATCAACTTTGCTGCAAGCTGGATTAGAATCTTGTCAATATTTTAAACGAACCCCTCTTCCAAAAAAGGAACAAAAAAACCTTCATACACTAAAGTTTTTCTCATTATGTTGTGTGCTATTCCATCTGATTGCATTCAGGAAAGGCCAAGGGGCATCCAGTAGTACCAGTCAAATTGATGTTACGATTCTCAAATATTCATATTGTTGGGTTTTTCATATTTGTGCTTTATTCCAAATCCATATATCATCTTTGCCTTTGAGAATAAGGATTAGGTGCCTTTGAGAACCGAATTCAACTGCGCACCTAAAGACATCGCATCCTTTTCTCATATATGCAATAACATATGCAAAAACGATGAAGGAATAGAAAAAAAAGCCAAGAAATCCAAGCAACATTGACAAACCCAAAAAGTGAAATAGGTTTGAAATTAACAAAACTCATAGACTATAATTTCTCTATATTCTATAGTCATTGTAATTTTCTTTCTATATATTACATAGTTTCTGTACATTATATAGTTGTCACAAATTAACCAAAAAACAAAATCATATATTTATATCTTGTACGATATAATAATAAACCCTAATTTCTCCGCCTTCAAAGTTCTATCTTCAGTTTTGAACAGTGGGATTCTGATGCCAAAGGTTGAAATTAAATCGAGAAAATCAAAAGGCTCCAAAATTGAGTCCTTGAACTTCCGAAAATTGCCAAAGGGTAAAATTAAAATGCAAATATGCCAATAAATTGGAATCAATATGATCCAACCATGGGGCAATCCCATCTCCTTACCGTAATATGTTTCCTCATCATCATAAGTCATTTAGAAGCTATCATAACCACATGTCTCACAATCACAAGATCAATCCAGAAAACAAATTTCTTATTCTTTTAATATCGAAATTCTAGTACACCAAGAACACAAAATATATGAGGGGTAAGGGGAAATATATAGGGGCTAATTAACAGAGTCTAACCTGCGGGTTGAGAGATTCATTGTTGTTGCCACCTTCAGCATTCAAAGTTGAAGCATAAGTAGAAGAAGGGAACTCCCATCTGTCCCTTCATCCAATGCCTCCTTATGATTCTGTATAACATAAAAAAGGGAGACATAAATTAGCCAAAAAAAGGAAAATTTTATCTGATGAAGAACATGGACTTGTAAACATCTCAGAGGACAAAGATTGAAGGTGGATAAACTGCTGCCCATGCAGAGAGAGTGAGAGAGAAAAAGAACTAACACATGAGGATAGAAAGCGATGTGAAAAGACTGAACTCTGAATTCTGAAGCGTAGAGATGAGAGGGAACGTGAATGGAGAGAGAAAGAGATGTGTGGGAACTTGCCGGGAAGCCCGGGACTATGATATTATGGGTTTTTCTTTTCGATGGGTATTTTTTTTTAATTTTTTCAATCTACTAAGTACTAACCAGCGGTGGAGATTAACATTTTGAACTTAATCAACGGTGATTCTATGTTTTTTTTTTTTTTTGCTGTTTGAGGGTTGGTTGGTTTTTACATATTATGGGGATTATATCATTTCAAATTTTAAATTGTCTTTGCACAACAATTAGGCGGGAGTGCACCAAATTGTAGCAATTCTAAAATCCTCGAATATCAGCACATCACCTATTTTAGCATTTATTATATAAAGATTTGTTCACTTTATGTGTATTTATGTGTATATATATAT
>JACYFF010031955.1:1230354-1258776 GCA_017589665.1 Selenicereus undatus | reverse complement strand
AGAGAGAGAGAGAGAGAGAGAGAGAGAGAGAGAGAGAGAGAGAGAATTTTATAAATATGTATGGAATCTGCATTGTTACTTGGATATATATTTATATGAAATGTCTTCATATTATACATCCATATATTAATTTTTTTTAATTTACTTTTTCCATTTAAACACCCCGTGCATGAGCACGGGCCAAAACTAGTATGTAGCAAATAACAACATAATATTTTAAGACATAATTATAAGGTGGATAGATATGCACAAGCTGAAAAGAAAAAAAGGAGGAATAAGAAAAAAATTATATGCAACTAGTAACAAATTAAGATTTTATCAATAAAGTTAATTTGTACATATGAGATCAATTTAATTCTTTTTGGAAGGAAAATAAGATAACTAGTAAATAAAAAAATTATTTTTAATTAAAAAGTAATTTAAAGATAAGGCACAAATGAAATTTTACTAAATATCTTTTTTAAAAATAGCTAATTTTACCAAACACTTCTTTTATAAATAACTAATTCAAACAACTAATGCAAACAACTAATTCAAACAGCTAACATCTAACAACTGTTTACCAAACATGGCCAAAGTTTTTTTTGTACCCATGTTTGCACCCATCATAATATCCATTTAAAACTCATGTATTAACATATAAATGGATTATAAGTGGGAGCAATTTTGTTGGTTTTTTATAGGTTCAATTTTTATTGCCACCTCCTAAGGGGAAGGCTTTTAATTGCAACTATTGTAAATGAAACGAGGCTAACTTTGGGCCCTTAGGCTTGGACAGGTAATCATCCTTCCCCCAAACTTGTTAGCACATTAGGTGTTTTTTTTTTTTTTTTAAATGCAGGCTAATTCTCTCCCCTCCCAAAAAAGAAGATAACAGGCTAGCAATAACTTTAAGGAAAAAAAAACGTCTAGATATATTAAAAGGCTTTCGATTTTATAATTATTTTTTAAAAAAGGGGCTATCGATTTGATAATTGTGTCTTTTCCTAATTCAATATGATTTCGTACAAACAGAATCCTATTAGAATATGAATCTCTCAACCCATTTAATAAAAACTTAGAAAATTTCCTAATTCCTTCTCCCCTTTTCGTTTTCTCATGAAAGTAAGATGTAGGGTTTGTCAAAACCCAAAATCCAATTTGAAAAGTTCATGCTATAAAAGAAATAGAGCCGATTAGGAAGGGTTATTATTTCCCCTAACCGACCAAATTTGTAAGTTTAGCAAAAACCTCATATTGTATCCTTTCCGTTTCGTTTTCCTTTTTCTGTTCCAAAACCACAACGGTAGCCTACACTAAGAGAAAGAGATCCTCTGTGAACAGCCCCACGATGATGACTTGCTATGATAATGGAGGAAGTAGTAGTAGTAGTAGTAGTAAGAGGAGGAGGAGGACATCAAGGGTTTCAGCAGCATCATCAGCCGTCCATTCCCCTGATCAAACGGTTGATCTTTCACGGCTGTTCTTCGGTCCTCTGATCGGGTTTGGAGCCCACGGCCGGGTCTACCGTGGGAAGTATAATGACCAAGATGTTGCATTGAAGGTGACCGAGTTTGAGTCACTAGAATGTTCTAGAACCTTCCAAGAAGCCGACCTTCTTTCGCGGCTAGACCATCCAAACATACTCAAGTTCATTGGAGAGTTCACTCAGAACAGCAACACAGTTCACTGCATTGTGACTGAGTACTTGTCAGAAGGGTCTTTGAGGTCGTACTTGAACAAACAACACCCAAACGTGCTTCCTGTGGAGAAATTAGTCACTTTTGCACTCGACATTGCTCGAGGGATGGAGTACCTTCACTCCCAAGGAATCATTCACCGGGACTTGAAACCAGATAACATTCTCATCGAAGGAGGTTCCTTGAGAATGAAGATAGTGGATTTTGGGGTTTCTTGTGAGGTGGGGAAGGATGGTTGTGTTATTGATGATGGTAAGGTCGGTGTCATTGGGTCCTATAGATGGATGGCTCCAGAGATGATCCAAGGAAAGGTGTATGGGAGGAAGGTTGATGTGTATAGTTTCGGGCTCTTATTGTCTGAGTTGGTCTCGGGGAGGGTTCCTTTCGAAGGGATGAGTCCTGTTGTGGCTGCTTGTGGTGTGATCAATAGGAACTTGAGGCCGGATTTGCCTGAGTGCCCGCCTCCCATGAGAGCTTTGATAGAGTCTTGTTGGGCCTCGAACCACAAGAAGAGGCCTGATTTTTTGCATATTGTCAAGGTATTAGAGGGGTTTCAGTATTCACTTGCTCGAAATGGGACTCTGCAGTTAGTGCAGGAGGTGGACTCTGTATGTCAGTGTCACAAGAAGGGGTTTCTCCACAAGATTCTCAAGCTCGGCTGTGTCACATTCTGATCATGTTTTGGTAGTTTCAATATGGTCAATTTGTATATAGTGGAGTTGATCTGATTAATTACCCCTTCGATTGCACGTACGTAGCTGCCAGACATAGGTTTCATCTAATTTGGTCAATTCGTAAACAGTGGGTTGTTTAAGAATCCACAAAGAATTGAACATGGATGATGAAGAACTTCTTTTGTATTGCATTTTCCCCCCACGGCTAGCATGGTTGTTCTTACTCTGCCCCCCACCATTACTGCTGATATTATTGCTTTCACCGTGCCTGCCGCCTTTATACATACAAATTTATACGTATATGCGAAATGAACATGGAAAAGAATCATAATTAAAGTTTACATCCATCTAACGTGAGTCTGTCAAAAACAACTGGTAGCTTCTAAGATTGGCCATCTGAGTTACATTCCCATCTTCAAACTGCTCAGCTCAGTAGAGCGCCTGTACAAGTGACTTATGGCCATAAAACATTAGCATGGGGATTTCTCGGTTCTCCAAATCATACCAAATTCTAAATGAAGCCAAATGCTAGCAAATAGCTTGAAAATATCACTTTCTTTTTTTAAACATTATAGTAAGACTTGTTACCTCCTTTTTCAAGAGACCACATATTGTTTTCACATCATAACTCATCTTACGTGATTTCTTCAAAACTCAGTACTGTTCAAGCCAAATATCTCTTCCTCTTTAAGGTGCCCTATCTGAGATTATAATGTGAATATTTCGCGACAAGGAGTAACCTCATGATCAGCAAGAGATACTCTCATGGAGTATTTTGTTGAAGCACCCAGCTTCTCAACAGAACTCAGAACAATTCTGTGTGTATATCTTAGCATTTTTTTAATTGTGTCTATTTTTTAAATTATATATCAAGACAGTGAAGAAAACCTGAGATTTGCTCGAACATCTACTTGCCCTTTCAGCTAGGCTGTGCCTATTAATGGCCTGGCCACACCGTGCTCTGACATTGTAACGCCTCGAAATTTTTGTTATTTATTTTGAATTGTGTTCAATATGTAAATTATGTGTATGTTGTGCGCATTTTATTTTAAGCACATGTGTATCTTATGTTATTATTATTATTATGTTTTAGGGAGTAGTTTCTAATTATGTATCACTAGTAGTGTTTTGGGGAAAAAGATTCGTGTCTTGCCCTGAGGCTATTACATGATGTTCTAGAGCTATGGCCATAGAAGTAGTTGTCTTTGTGTTTGGAACTGTATGAGTCGTTGGTTGGTACCTTGAGTGGGCATTGCCTGGTCCGCCAATTGACTCTTCAGTTTGTGTTATTTGTGAGCTGTGTGGGTCCCTGGTTTTCCAGGATGTGAATGTGACTCTATAGTTTGTGTTTTGAGGGCATATACGTACTCTAGAGCGTTGGGTCACTGGTTGGTACCTTGAGGGGGCATTGCCCGATCCGCCAGGATGTGTTTGTGACCCTTGTGATTTGTGATAGTTCTTTGTGTGAGTCGTGAGTTGATTTCCCCTGAACTAAACGTTTTACCTTCAGTTAAGAATATGTGATGTGTTATGAAATCGGCTATTATGTGAATTTTTGTGATAAAGTCGTTTTGATGTATGTGTTAACCACGGTTATGGGCGGGCCGTTAGGTTGCTTAGTAGATTTTGCTTTCTTTTGGACTCCAATGAGGACTATGAGCGCAAAGGACATGATTGGTATGGGATGATCATGGTTAGTTTAGTGAATGGACTAGCATCAGAGTTTGTTTAGGGACTTAAGTGAAAACTAAAGTCCTAGAATCGTACCTGGTATGGGACAAGTACGACTAAGCTACTCTAATTGCTCGTTTCATGACATAAATATGTTGTGTGTACTTGTGATATTTGTGAACGTAGTAGATATGGAAGATATGAGTTTATTTTGAATCTCCAAGCATATGAATGTTCTTTTGTCGCCCTCTACATGCCATATGATATATTCTGTCTGTCTGTATGTCATGAGATACCTGTACTGTGTGCTTATGTGTTAACCGGTTAATGTGCAAAATGTAACAATGAGAAAGGTAGGGGTTATTCACTGGGCTCGGGGAGCTCATGACCTCACTATTTTTCAGGTTTTGAAAGCGAGAAGGGACTATAAGAGCATTAAGAGAAGTAGCTGACTCTGGAACACTTTTGAAGAACTTATTTGGAACTGTAGGGCTCGTTGTATGTATATGTTATGGATTATGTTAGTAAATACAGTTCTAAATGTATTTTGGTTCGGATATATGTAAGAATATTACGGACATGGTTAAAGTAAGTATGTAATGCATGTTTTAGAATCACCCTACCCAACCATAGTTGGATTTCGGTCAGAGCTTCCGCTGTTATCGGCTATCAGCAGGTTAATTATGATTAATAAGTTCATAGAGCCTTGTGGGCGCCTCTGACCGAGCGTCCACGGTGGTGACGCGCCTGCCCCTTCGGGCAGGGCGTTACAGACATGAACGTACACCCAGAAGCTTCTCTATTTTTCTCGTTATTACTATTGCCATTGTTTTCCTTATGGTTGCTTTGACTCTATTTTGTTCTGCGATCTCCTACTCTTCCTCTTCTCTACATCCATTACTCCTCGATGTCCCAGCTTCCTTTGCATGCACCTGCTACATGATATTCAGAGGCAAAAAATAAGGTCATTTTTCAGTTATTTGCAATTGGCTATCTGCTCTGATCCGAAATTGTGGCCTTGCAGTTAGAATTCCCCACCTCCTCCAGCTGAACTTCTTTTTCATGATTGAATGGTTGGACAACCTTTGCTGTCAGGTTCTTTTCTGCCTATTCGCTGAAGCTGAATTAGGCACGGATCTCAAATATCTCATCGAGAGGACCAATCCCTCCAGGAAGAGCAGTTACAGCAGTCCGATTTGAGCTTTTGTTTCACAATGCTGCATCCACAAATCCATGCCTTCCATGCTGAGAACACCCTGCATGTTTGAGGGAAGTAATGAATCACTAAGAAAATGGGAAACACACTAGAGACTTTCTCGAGTAAATGGTTTGCTATGCATTAATAGCGTGAAATATCAAGAAAAAGTGTGAAGTAAAGGACAGTACGTATAAGAAAGTTTCAGGGTATTGCTAGAACGAGCCACATAAGCCAAAGCAGGACCTATGTTCAAGGCGACAAAACAAGGCAACCAGATTGGGACCTATAGTGATTGACTGACCAAAATCAAACCGAGCTGAAAGTTGCTTGAGCAACATTTTTCAGCATAGAAGTACCAGAAGATTAAATAGCTCATACTGTGTAAATCACCTGCAGGTAAGGTAAGTCTTGGGAGGAAGGTAGGGATGAGAGCCTGCTGAAGTCCACTGACTGGCTTCTTTTTCAATCTTGAAACCACGGACCGGTTTTCGAGCTTGCAATGTACCTTTAATAACTGCATCCATCAAGCCTGAACCAGCTTATGTCCATGCAGTGCAAATGTGCTATCCGATAGATTTGCGACCTAAAATAGAATATAGGCATCGAAAAGGCTCACTTTTGAACCCAAAAATCTCTCCTTATATACTTGCTTTGCCCCTTCTACGTTGTACAACATCTAGGGAAGACATGCTCATGCCCACGCTTCCATACAGAACTAGTCAGATCATAGGTACAAAAAAATGTGCTTCAGTTCATAGTAGTTAGGAAAGTGGAAATTACAACAGAAAAATAACTGTCTCCCAGCTCAGTTCAAGTGTGATGGCAAGTAGTGCGGATGATTAGGCTGTGGCCTTGCTGAGCCAATGTAGATGCCTGCCCTACCAAGCCTGTGAATTAGTTGATAGCGCCCTTCAATCTTCTTTCTCCCCTTCATGGAAACAACAATTAAAATCATTAGTATGATGCAGCCAGTTTCAAAGCAAGGCAGATAAACCTACCCTAAGACTGCCTTTTGGCACAAGGGAGGGTGAAAAGTTCAAGGATGCCAGGAAAAAGGACAATAATTATTAGGGGATTCCTGATTGTGGTGATCATGATATTGTGGTCTTACGTTTAGAATTCCCCTCACCCTTCTCTAGTATAACTTTTCTTTCATGATATTGTGGTGATCATGGCAACTAGGGCAAGGATCTCAAACGTCTCATTGAGAGTACGATCCCTTCAGGAAGAGCGATTACAGCAGTCCGATTTGAGCTCCTGTTCTCTCATCTGCATCCACAAATCCATGCATCCTAGCTGAGAAGAACCTGCATGTTTAAGAGAAGCAATGAATCACTAAGAACATAAGAAACATTGGACTTTCTCAATTATAAATGGTTTGCTACACAATAATAGGTTGAAAAATTAAGAAAAAGTGAAGTCAAGTATACTATAAGAAAGTTTCAGGGTAAAATGTCGCTAATGATAGACCGAACAGAACTGAACTAAACCCACATGAGCTAAATCGGAACCTATGCTCAAGGCAAGAAACAAGGCAACCAGATTGGCACATATAATGATCAACTGACCAAAACCAAATCGAGCTGAAAGTTACTTGACGGATATCTTCTTTTAGTAAACTTTCATTACTTTTAATAAGTGGCACAATCCTGCAACTACATTAGACAGGGCTAAGCCTATACACGAGTTACATCTGAAGCACCTAGTGTGTCAACTTGTATGCTGACTTCTCGCTCTTTTCTTCTTACTACCTTCTCGTCTAATGTGTAAGATCAGCATAATCTGAAGCATAATCTCTAAGGGTAGCTGGTTTTCGTCCTGAAACAACCTATAATCCCTTTCCTGCACAGATTATCGACCATTTCAGCGCCCCTCCCCAGCTATAAGAAATCTCATCATGTAGCCATCTTTACATATTCCTCCATATTTCAGCAAAAAAGCTACACTCAGAGCAAATGCTTTTCGGGTTTCATCCTTGTCCCCACAAAGAGACCGTTTCAAATTTGATCCAATGCCCGTCCCAGTTTTTGCATTCTGTCTCTGGTGAGTAACCTCGTATGTACTCTCCCCCAAAGAACAAAATTGCGTAGACGATTGCGGTGTGCACTAAAGTTCATTTTAGAGATCTGACTGTTATTTTTGAGAAAATTTGTTCCAATGCCCGAAGGTGAGAAATAGTTTGTGTAGTGATGGGCAATGTGTATCTACACTTGAGTGCGTATTCTCAGTTGTCTTATGTACATATATGTTTTTCTCCCATATCATATGTAGTGATTGGCAACATATATTTTGTACTTTTGTATTCCTAAAGTATGTATTTGGCTTAGGGTTGGTAAAAATTAGACAAATTAGACATTTGGACAAAACTTGATATCCGGACCTTGTTCGAATTACAAATCGAACACATTGGTCAGACCCGAACCCGAATGTCTGATGTCCGGCCCCGATATTTGAATGTCCGAATTTGCAATATGATTTTTAAATTCTGACCGAAATTGTGTGTGACCAAATTCGAATCCAATTTTTCAACGAACGCTGTTGTCCGAAGATGTTTTTATAAAATTTCCAGAGAATTTGGACCAAATCATACATAAACCTAATTATCTGATGTCCAAAACCAATTGTCCAATTGTGCACATTTGTTTGAGCCTAAAATGGTTCAAACATTCAAACAATATGAATCCGACCTAAATTTAAATTTGAACATGACTGATTGTCTGAATTTTAAATTCAAACATAAATTTTGTGACTTTACCCAATTTTTCCTATGTCAAATAAATTCAGATGATTGCATCAGACATATCAAACATAAATTTTGTGACTTTACCCAATTTTTCCTATGTCAAATAAATTCAGATGATTGCATCAGACATATTTTTGGCATCGGACATATTTTTGGCGGACCTAATTTGGCTCATGTTTAGAAAATTGGACTCTCCTTGATCAGCAGTCAAGCTGTTCTAAGTTCTGAACAATATTAACATATATGTGGCATTCTGGATGTCCTTCTCCACGTCAACATTCTATGTTCTCCGGTTTATGTTGTTCTCCGTATCATGTGATGCACATATTCGAGACTCATTTCTTACACTCTTTTGTGTTGAACGTCACCACACAAATTTTTAAACTTTCATCTGAATATATTCATGTGGTTTTCGTGACAAATGCTTTAATTTTGTTGGGTGTTTCTGGTGATTATGATCAACCCGAACGAGGAGATTTGGGAGATAATTTGGACTCATTGGTCTGAAACTAGCCTATTTTAGCAGCAAAATCTTCGTCAAAATTAGATTCAAGCGATGGAGATATTCGAGAACTCCTATTCAAACGAGATAGAGTTCATCAAATACTTGTAAAACATTCATTTGCAGTTTAAATCTCCGAGAAATTGAAGAGACTGATCGAAAAATCAAAAAGGAAGGGGAGATCGAAATGAAGGTGCTCAGAGAGATCTAAGAATGGATTTGAAAAGATTATCCTCAGCTTTAATCGCTCGGATTAACGAGATTACTTCAATCGTCATCGCACCTTCACAATTCACATCGCACACGTACAGATTCCAAAGCAAAAAGACAGAGAGAGCAGGGACAGAGAGAAACAGAAGGGGGGAGGGGGGGGGCGCTTCACAGGTAAAATCTAGGGTTTATGATCTGGACATAAACGAGTGAGGGTTTGGTAGAATTTATAGCGAAAATACGACCGAAGACTGTGCGAATTAGGGTGACAATTGGGCTGTACTTGTTCACAAGGACGACTAAAGAAGGCCCATAGTCCTGACCCAATGCGATTGCCAGCCTTGGACTTGACCCTTGAAGCAGCAACGCCAAGACTCATAAAGGTGATCCTAATCTCTCAAGTGAAGGTCCAAAAGAAAGGTACAATAAATTACGATTTGTGTCTAACAAATGGATCCACTTTGCAGATCCGAAGTAGCACTAAACCCGATCAATGTGGAGCTCCGGCACAACCATCAGTGACTCAGTTTCACTACACGAGACCTTTATTGATCCATCCTAATCCTTTTCCTTTCTATGTTAGAATCGAAGTTGTTTACCCTGGGATGTAGATTTACAAAACATCTGATAGTGGTTAAGATTTGTGTTTAAATGTGGATGCTTACTACAAAAATGGGACTTGTTTTGACCATTTTATTTAATTGAATCACAAATTAATGTTTTCTTAGCATTTGATGTCTGTCTTTCATCAATGATATGTTTCATGTTTGCAAGCAAACCTGATTGATCCTCATGAACGCTATGTTCCCATATAAGGCATGGCATAAATTACACAATATTAAACTGCCAATGAATCATACAAATCACTAGGTACCTCCTTTACATACATAAAACGGGGCAAGAACTGGTAACTCTGAACAACTGAACGTGTATCCCCCAATTACAACCAGCGAATGAATCAAACAGTAAAACCCCTAATTAACAAAAGCACCATGTAATGTAATCAAACGATTGTTAAGCTAGAAGAACGGCAACAAGGGCAAGAGTGCTTGATAGGGAGCCAGTTTAAGATGCATCGGTGATGAAACGCGTGCCCACAACTCAGTCTGATTATCTCCGATGCATGACTCTCTGACAGCCACCTGAGCTGACCGTGCCTGGCAACTTTTCCGGCCAATGCACGCAGGCAAATTGGGCAACCCTCTTGTTCTGCTCCGACTGCCATCACATCCATCTTCTCCACAGTCATCCGTGGCTCCACTTCCACCAACTCCATATCCCCCCCTTCTTCTCCCCAACACCACTTTGCAAGGCTCAGTATCTCCTTCATGTCTTCATCCATCATACTCTCATCGTCGTCATCAATCATCATAACATCACCATCACCCTCATGACGATGATGATCGCGAAACTGGAACTTCTCCTTGCCCTCCAAATACTCCCGGCTAAACTGAAGCCAGTCCACATCTACAACAATCACAACGGAGTCAAAACACCCACTGTGAAAACGGAAGAAGCTCCTCAAGTACCCGGATATCTCCATGGACAACTGATCCGAATGCTTCTTAAACAAACCGTATTCCATGACAAGTCCCTCCACGAACTCAAACCAGCTGTCAACATTGTCATCAAGATAGCACAGAGCCTCCAGCCCAAAGCGGACACCCCCCAATTTATGATCAAACTTCTGGACTGAATCGTGTATGGTTGCGGGTTGACCCATACGGACCCTCCTCCCCACATTGAATAAGAACACACCATCAAATTCGGATTCGAGTCCATCATCTTGAGGATGAGGGTTGTTGCACTGGAACACCCTAATGCGTTCGATGGTGTAAATGGTCTGTTTTTGCAGCAGATCTTGATCATGATCACCACGATCATACACACTTTCCGCCATTGTAACTAATCTCAAGAGAAAAAGAATTCAAGAAAGATCGAGAGAGAGAAACAGAGTACCACAGAATCACTTGAACTAGGTTTGTGAAAATTATGGCGCAAGCAAATCCTGGGAAATAAGTGGTACGGTATTTATGGATGACATGAGTTAGCGCCGCCTATGTAGTATGTACTTGTTGTCCAAGTTCATTAGCCTAAAACCGCGTTAATCCAACGGCCACAATATTACCACAGTTTTTTTTTTTAAATTACTATTTTTAAAATTTTTTGGGTCTTGTATCCTACGATCCATTTCATTTGCTCTCCGATCATAGGTTTCTTCATTTGCAAAACTCGAACTCGAGATCTTGTGTAAAGGAAAAAAATGACAAATCACTTAAAGGAACCTGTGGTATTTTTAAAAAATTACTATTTGTATGCCATATTTTGTTGCTTAATTTGTTTCGTAATTTTCTTTTTGAGATCTTACATTGGTACATCTTATGGGAAATAGGAAAAACCTAATCAAGTGGGTTAACAAGCTCCTCCCATGGAAAATGGGAAACCTAGAAATTAAATTGGATTAACAAACTCTCCCATTTCCTTATTTTTTTCGCCTTAGCTTTCACTTGGACTGAAATTAAAGAAATTACCAGTAGTGAATTGGGATTGCTGTGATTGGATACTAATATTTTTTATCCAAAAAAAACAGATAGTAATATTTAATCAACGGCGAAGAGCTTTTTTTATCAGAAAATAACATTTTGAACTACAATTAGTTATTTGACTTACTCATTAGGTAAAACAATTTCTTTCGTTATATTGCTTTCTTCAAAAACTATTTCTTAAAACAACTCGAACTATTGGCTTTTTGATGTAACTTTTTCTTTCATATCTTTTCTAAAAATGACTATTTTACCAAACGCTATTTTACTGCGATAAATTGGCAAATGGATGATAACACAGGACTTTGGTTTTGAATCTCAATGACATCAAATTTTTTTTGTTTGTATGTTTTTGTGAAAAAAGCATAAAAAAAACCCACATGCATAGTCGTTTCCATGACATAAATTTTAACAAACTCCGTTGAACCTTGAGTAACTAGGGTGAATCAACCGATAAAATTTCTCATTTATAAAGCCCGAAATTCCGAATAAAAGTTATCATATTTATTTAAAATAGATACGTATAAATTGTACGTAAGTCTAATAAAGAGCAACAATAATAATACTTTTTTTTTTTAGACAACAGTCAACAATAAGCAATCATGTTACTGGTAAAATGAATGGGCTAATTTGATTATTTGAATCCTCTTCTAGGCTTTAAATGTGTATGGTCTGGAAACGAAAGAAATGTCAAATTGGTGGACCAACAAAATTTAAACGCGTATCAACACAGATTTATTCAAGTAATTTGATACTTGTTTTTCTTAAATAAAATATCGAATTCAAAACTTATAAATAGAAACAATTTATAATAAAAGAATTTTATTTATTTTTAAATTAATAATAACTTAACTCTAATAAAATAGAGACTCTAAGGCCAAAAATAGAATTCAAATACGCAAGACAAAGTGGGGAGGAAGAAAAGAATGCAACAACTTTCAAATGCGGCGGCTAATGTCTCATTATTAGTCAGCGCCATCCAAGCTTCCACCACCTCGTCCTTTTAGCGCGCAAAGGCCAAAAGAAGGCAAAATCGTCCCGATCAAAAATCCCCAAATCAAGAGCCCTTGATTTCAACCTAGCTTTCTAGGGTTCCGTCGTAGAGAAGATCGAAAATGCAGACAGTTCAAGTAGAAGAAGATCAGTACAATTGGAGAGAAGTAATTCTGCCGTCGTTGATTCCGAAGGTGCCGGAGCCGGAGTTGGAGAGGGAGACCGGCGAGCGAAGGAGGGGTCGCGATGTTCTTATCGCCGTCGATCATGGCCCTAATTCCACGCACGCTTTTCATTGGGCTCTCGCTCACTTTTGCCGCATCGCTGATACGATTCATCTCGTGCATGCTGTTCCCAGTTTGGTTTCTGTTTCCCCTTTGTAATTTTGGGGAAAATTTCATGGTATCGTTTTCTAGGAATCATAATTGTGATGATGATGATATTGTTTTGATCAGGTGTGCGAAATGAGGCTGTGTATGAAACAACTAAGGTCCTGATGGAAAATCTTGCTGTTGAAGCTTTCCAGGTGCTGATGGTGAGTGATCGAGTTTGACTGTCTTTCCCCCTTTTCTTTTCCTGGAAATGTACACTATTTTGGCTGAAATTGAGTGGGTTGTATGATATTGTGCACATTGTTTGTTTGCAAGCAGCAGAAATCATTTGTCTGTTTCCTTTGCCTTATTTGTTCTCTAGTACGATTGTTAGGGAAATGCTTGTGTGTTATTCCTTTTTTGATAAACTATTAAACAACTTAAAGAAGATCTGTGACAAATGCCAAATGGAGGGAGAAATACAGGTCTTGGCTCTTTAAAATTGAGATGGAATCAAAAGCGAAGGGGATTGGGAGGGGGGAGTTCTGTTTTTTGGCCTTTTAAAGCTTCATGGATATGAATTATTGCATCAAGTTAAAATTTTGAGCAAATTTCAGAATCAGGATATCAATATGCATTAGGCCTTGAGCATTGTGGACGCACATTTGATATCCACATGTTTGCAGCAAGTATTCTGTTCAGTTTTGGGCTATTTGAGGACTAATGCTTGAGTATTTTATAATGATTAGGTGAAAACTATAGCTAGGATTGTGGAAGGTGATGCTGGTAAGGTTATTTGCAAGGAAGCAGAAAGGTTGAAGCCTGCTGCTGTGATTATGGGTACCAGAGGCAGAGGACTGGTGCAAAGGTTCTTGTTTTCATCTCTATCAATCCATTTGTTGTGCATTTCTGGCATATTGATTCTGCATACCCTTTTAGCAGCTTCTGACGAGTTTTGTATTTGCCCCTCATAGTGTATTGCAAGGGAGTGTCAGTGAGTATTGCTTCCATCACTGTAAAGTCGCGCCAATTGTTATTGTTCCTGGGAAAGGTACCAACCTGTTGTTGTTAAGATTTAGTATCTTCAAGAATTTTAGTCAGCTTCTAATAATGCACCTCTTTTCTTTGCAGAAGCTGGTGAAGAGTCTGCTATTTAGTTGTGGGAGAAGGAAATCGTAAGTCTTGAGATTGGGCATTTCTATAGGATGCCAACTCAATAAGCTTGTTATGATAGGAATGTGATTGTGTCCAGCCCAAGGTACATTTGTGATTTTGTGTGATGCAAATTTGTATTACAGTTAGTAGGTTTGTTTGTTGTAATATATACATGTCCACACATGTATTCCTGTTATAATTTACACCTTTTTGTTGCTGGTTAATGATTTGTTCCACAATTCCACTCTATCAATTTACTTCAAGTTATGGGTTGAATTTTGATGCCTCCTAACCTTTTCAAAGTGAATCCACAAGCTGTTCCTCACCTAACGTTCTTGCGTTTTAGGCACTCAAGTTTGTTGTAGAAGGGTACAAACAAGCAGATACTGCCATCACAAGTGCGCACATATATAAATTTCACCAGTTGAATGCTTAGTCTTTCCCTACCTTGAAAGGATTCAATTATGACATTTGCTTGACTCGTGCACTATCCAGTTAATTAAAATGGCATAAATTAAATATTTGAAATTATTGTTTATTTTCCTTTGTACCTTGAAAGATTAAGATTACCTTTACAATTCTTGCTATTGCTGCTTTAAGGGTGCCATTATTTCACTTGCTGCTTACCCCCCCCCCCCTCGGCCCCTTCCTATCTCTGTAATCGGTTTGTTGAGGTTGTCTATCAATTTGCTTTTCCCTACACATATTCAACCTTGTGTACAAGTTGAAACCTGCTCAGTCTTTATTCCTGTATACTTTGACTTTGAAACAGTTCTGGGTTTCACTTTCAGCTAACTAGCTGCATCAACCAACTGTATTAGGTTATCTAGACCTTTCATCTTCAGGAATCAACTCATAATAGTATGAAAGTTTTGATTAAAGGTTTGGATGCGCGCATCAACCAAGTATATTTAGAATGTAGCCAAGGGTTCTAGTGGTAGAGTGGTCGAAGCCTATGAGGACCCCAAAATAAAGCCTTTTACCTCAGGAGTCAGGACTTGGGAAAATGGTCCGAGATGTTGTCAAATAGTGGCTTTGAGCTCTTGCTCGTCATTCAAAATGTTGTGGGGGTATATTATGACCATCTTAGAGTATTTAGAGTTTAGTGCATACTGCCATAATGCTTGTTCTTCGGCATTTTGGAATCACATCTTTAAATTTACAACATGCTGCTTGTGAAGTGATAATTCTCATTTAAATTGTTTTAAGGGGTTTAGAATGTTGCAGAGGTTTTGTGTGTTCATTATACAACCTCGCAGAAACCCTAAGACGAAGTTTATTATACATCATCAAGCCATTTTTTTTGGAAGATTGCCCACAAGATTGTCAAGTGGAGATTATGTTCTCCAATAGAACTCTTAAAATCTTTTCTAGCATCTTAGGTCCATATTAATTTAAAGGTGAAATTAAATCTGGGGTACTGTACAAGGATGGAGAAATATCCTTTGTAAACATTGTTGAAGCAAGGAAAATCAAGGTTGTTCTTCTGCCGGATGACGCTGGAGTCCGGATCGTCTGGGGTGCTAGTCTGTTTCACTTACCCTGGAATGAAGGAATGCTGAGGCTGTTCTAAGTTTAATTCGAGGAAAAGCTATCAAGTGATATATGACAATTCTGGGTCTCTCTCTGTTCCTTCGACCATCTACAGACACAGTTTTGCATCTCGATCAAGATGTTAAACGTAATTCAAAAGCAGTGTATTATCCAAGAATATTTTGATTGCCTGCATGACTAGGAGTAGCTCTGGTACACCAGAGGTAAAGGGCACTGATGAATAAAATTGCGGAGGATATCTCAAAAATATGTTGATTAACAGTACATTAGGCTAGTTCTATCCTAGACTTGATCAGATGGCTAGATATGCAGGGAATAATAATTGTCATGCATCATGTTGTTTTCGAACAGATCATCTCCTGGCTTGATAGTATATTTAGAATATAATATATATGTTGGTTTTGGACATGCATATCATGCATGATTGCAAGATTTTTCCCATCAATTTCTTAGGTGATCATGGGTTATTTTGCTTAAGTAGAATCTTCTGAGCTTGTTGAGGATTAACGAAACGTCCCCTTTTTCTGGCCACCATTGCTTGTGGCTCTGGAAAGCTAATATTGATGAATAACATTGTGGTATCCTACCAACTCAGCCAATTTTCCCCTGCCCCTTTTCTATTTCCATTGATATTTTGTTTACAGCTCCGTGTGGTTGAGAAAGAAAACCGACAATCTTTCTCTTCACACACACACACACACACACATCTTCTCACGTACTTTGGTACTGGTTGGTTGATATTTTTCTTTCAAGTTGATCAGTTGAAATATATTAAAATGTGCAAATACTGCTCTGTCTAGTTGTTTTGTGAATTTATCTTCTGTGTATTTTCTTTAGCGTTAAACTGTCAATAAGTAGGCGAGTACTTCGCCTGATAGAAATGTTGCTATGCTAAGTGATTGTTACATATCAATCCTAGCGCCTGGTGGCTACTGTCTGGTAATCTTTTTTTTTTTCTTTCTGGGCAGCACTAACCTAATTTGGGTTATTAGAAGTATGTGTCTTGTGGTTCTGGTACCATGGTTTCAAAATCTACACAATCTTTTTACTTCACTGCTCTGGATGTATTGAATGAGCAAGACTGACAAAAAATCTTCATATTTTGAAATCAAGCCGGCATTTCTGGAGATTGATTAGTTTATAGGAATAAACAGAACTCTCCAGCCATTGCTGCTCCAAGCTTTCAGTTGCATTCAGTTCTTTCTTCTGCTGAAGTTGCCTGTATTTCATTGTCTGATTGCTAAGTTTGCTTTAACCCCCCCCCCCCCCCCAAAAAATAATTACTCCATCCTGTTCTTCCTTCCCCAACGTCTCTCAGTACATGTTTCAGTAGTCATAGTTGAACTTTAACTAGTTAGTTTTCTAGCTACCGTGGTAAGTTATATAACATCAATGATTCAATATAAGTTACTGCATGATTCAATGGTGTAGTTTGAGCAAACCTCACGTATTCATCGAATTTCTTTGTTTCTTGTGAAAATAGTTGATGTTATTGTAATCAATTTTATTCTTAATGGAGCCACAACGGTCCTATCGACATGCTTCATTTGTTTTCCTCCTTCCATCAGGTTCAAGCAACAAGCTTCTGCAACCTGGTCAGCCCCGTTTCTTGCTGTCCCCTTATTTCAGATTATGTTTCTATCACAGATATTCTTATAGATTGCATGGTCCTCTCATATTTATTATTGAAGGTTGTTAAAGAATGCACAAAGAATTAAGCGTGGATGATTGAGAACTTCTGTTGTATTTTCTTTCTCCTCTCCAGCATTGTCGCTCTCACTCTGCCTCCACCATTATATCTGATCATTTCAATTCTTGATCTCTGGTCCCCTAGGGCGTTGTCAGCCCCCTTGAGTAGCTGAGTGAATAAACGTGTGCTTAGATAATCGGCGTCTAGACAATGGACTTAGCAGAAGGCTGAGGCCAATAGGTGCTGATATTATTGCTTTCCCCCTTTATACATGCAAATATATATGTATGTGCGAAATAGAGATGGAAAAGAATTATAGTTAAACCCATCTAATGTGAGCCTTTGTCAAAAAAAACGGGTAACTTCTAAGATTGGCCATCTGAGTTACATCTCCATCTTCAAACTGCTTACCTCAATGGTACCTGTACAAGTGAATTATGACCAAAGAACATTAGTGCAGGGATTTCTCTGTCTTCTAATCATACCAAATTCTAAATGAAGGCAAATGCGAGCAAATAGCTTGAAAATATTACTTTCTTTTTCAAACATTCTGCCAAGATGTGTTGCCCCTTTTTCTAGAGGTAACATATTGTTTTCGCATCATATTAATTTTTTGTGATTTCAAACTTTAGTATTGTTCAAGGCCAAGTGCCTTTCCCTTGTGTCTAGTTGCTCTTTCTGATATAACGCTGTGAATATTTGGTGATAAGGACTAATCTTATGAGCAGGACATACTCTTATGGCCCATGTTCTTAAAACACCTAAGTTTTCAGCCAAATTCATGAGAATCATGTCTGTGTGTACATTTTTGGATAAGCCTTTGAGAGTGTCAAACCATTAGATTGTGAAGTATTACACAATTGAGGGAGACTTTTTGTTGTCCTCTACCTGTGATTGTTTGTAATGGAAATGGTCTTCCTTGTTGAAATTCCATGGAGTACATGTTTTGTAAATCAGCATCCCAGGGTAAAGAGCTTGGCATTTGCTGTTCAGCAAAAATTTATCAAAATGAGGGGAAGATTATTGTACCAAAATTTATTTTAAGAAAGAAAGGAGTAGGGGATTACATCGAAGCAGGATGGTTCAATAAATGTCTCGGGTAGTGATACTGGGGCACTGATAGTTCTGCGGAGCTCCGCATCAATGGGGTTTAATGCTACTTCGGATCCGCAAACTAGATCCATTTGTTGGACAGGATTGTACTGTAGGTAGCTAGCGCTAGTTATGTCGGGTAACACTCTCATTGTTGGTAAGCTGGTTGAGCATGCTGCAAAACCCTGTAATTTGGAGTGTCAGAGATCTATAGAACTTGAATTTTTATTTTTACTTTTTTGCTAGTTTCTATTTGCTTGTGTCTTTACCTCTTTTGCAATTAGATCATCTATGTTGAAATCCAGCCGTGGATTAACAGCTGCCAATTTCATAGAAAGGAACTGTTTCAGGCAAACAAAAAGCAACGTTAAACATCATGAGCCTGCGGGATCATGGTTTGTATTTCATTAGCAAGTCTGTTCTACCTCTACTTGTCTTTGAAGAGATTGGACATAATTAATTATCTCGTCAAGCATTCCTGCTTTCCCTGTGATCTTGTTGCATCCGGGTACTAGTTCTTGCAGGTACTTCATTCTTTCACTAATTTTCTCCCTTCTTACCTGCATTATTGCATAAATATATGTCAAACCTTGCAATTCCTACACATGTTTTAATACCTGTAAGTTGATATCTTAGCATGTTTTTTAATGTGTCTGTTTTAAATTTAACTAGTACAGCAGAGAAGAAAACTTGAGATTTGATTGATCATTAACTTACCCTTTCAGCTAAGCTGTGGCTATCAGTGGCCTGGCCACGCCGTGCTCTGACATGAATGTAATCAGGTTTTGCTACCTCTGAGGCCTTTGAATTATCTTTGGATGTACACCCAGAAGCTTCTTTGTTTTTCTTGTTATTATTGCCCTTGCTTTCCTTATGGTTGCTTTGACTGCTGTTGCTATTTTGCTCTGTAATCTTTGGTTCTTCCTCTGCTCCACATCCCTTTCTTTTTTTCATTGTTTCAGCTTCCTCTGCATCCACCTGCTACATGACATTCAAAAAATAAGGTTGCTTTTCAGTTTACTTGCAATTGGTCATTTACTCAGATCTCATTTGTGGTCTTCCAGTTAGAATTCCCCTCCCTCTTCTCAAACTGAACTTTTTTGTTTTTTTTTTTTTAAATGATTGAATAGTTGGGTTACCTTTGCTGTCAGATTCTTTTCTGCTTTCCTCTTCTTGAAGCCATCTCTCCCAGCTGCTCCACTAGGCTTGCGATCTGATTTTGCAGCCTCAAGTCCTTTGGCTTCAGTTGCTGCCTTCGTGGCTGCGGCTGCTAATGGTGGACAACTGGCTGTTCTGGAAATGGCATAATTCATCTCATAGCCTGAACTTCTAACTTGCCCAACAGACTCAATCCCTGAGTTTTCAGCGGTGATCCCACTTTGTGGCATCCCAGAATCCGTCCACCTGGTTTCCAGACCTGGGTCGGTCTTGATGGGTCTGTTCAAAAGCTCTTTTATAGTTGGTCCTGCTGGGACTGGACTTGGTACACAATTCATATTTAGGCCCTGAAAATCTTGTGCATGGGCGGTTAAGTAAGCAAGCAAGCCCAGTTCATTGAAGTAGCTCTGATCTTGTTCTTGTTGTAGTCGCTGCACTTGTAGGAGTTGCTCATGTTGCCACTTCAGAATCATTCTCTGCCTTTCGAGTACGCTCATCTCCATGCCTTTAACTCCGGCGACAGTCCCCGCCATGTTGAAGCAGTGTCTCATTTCTGGTGAATCTCTATTCATTGCCTGTCAATTCTAAAAATAGTGAACAAAGGTGGTTGCCTTATGCTGTCACAAAGTCTTAATATATACTATTTTTCTTCTGCTTTTAGAAGATGGGGAAAGAGGGAAGTTGGTGCAATGTAGGGATAACGCAGGCTTTTGTAACTAGGGGTACCTAACACGAGTTCTTAAAGGGCAAGGTACTCTACGATGACTCTGTCTCCTCTCTCTCTCTCTCTCTCTCAGTTGGGTTTTGAGTAGTCGTTTATGTTGTGTGGTTTGCAAATGGAATGAGAGAAGGAGAAGAGTGAGGTGTATATAAAGGAGGAAAAAGGGGTGGGCTCTGGCTGAGATATCTGCCCTAAGAGGCTGGTATCTCTGACTCAACTAGCAGGAATAATTAGGGGAGAGAAAAATACCATTCCTCTTTTTTGCTTTTCTTTTTTTCCTTTTTGTGTCAAATAAGTTTTTGATGTTATTGGGAGACCTAAGGGGCAGGTAGAGAAATGAAGTAGATAGATGAGAGAGAAAAAGGGGCAACTGGGGCAGAGAGCCATCAAATGTATCCATAACTAGAGGCTGTGGGCTGTGGGTCCTTCCTGATGTATGACTGCCACTTGGTCTTGTCCTGCCAACTGCAAAACGGAGTTAGAGAGGCAACTTTCGTGTCAACGGGGTTTAGAGTGGCAGGGATGGGATGCTTTCTATTTGTGATTAACTAACAAATGTTATTTACTTATTTTAAGATTAGTTCAGCTCAGGCTTTCCTTGTATTTGTTTAGATTATTTGTCCTGGGGATTATGGCCCCACAGTGATGGCTGCGGGGAAGTTAGACCCTTTGATTACGTCTGTAGCCACATGATCATATACATGTGGCAGTTGTAGGAGCCTCCACCTTTGGCATTGCAGCTTGGTGATGTGCAAGGTGATGAGGTCCTGCAATGGGTTTGTGAGAATCCTGGAAAGTAGTTGAACTGCCTTTTAGCTGATGATTCTGCAGGCATTGGGAATTAGAAGGTTTATTGAGCCTCCTGCTCAAAATAGCTCCCCTTATGGCTTATTCTGAAATCCTAATGGAATTTGTTGATAGCAAGTTTTGCATGACTAATGCTTATTTAAAGTATTAAAGTTAACGTACAAATCTTTTCATCCAATAATGATCATTATTAGTAGACAATATCTAATCTAATCATGTCATTAATCATTTCTACTAACGATATCATTGGTGCTATCAGCATGGTGGTTTCAACTGTATTGGTCTAGTGATGTCTAATCATTCTTTTCCAGTGTTACCACTTCCGTTTGCTTAAAGACTAGTTCTGACTTCAGATGTTCCAGTTCATTTTCGTCTTGGTATCTCATACTAACAGACCCTGAAGTTGTCAAAAAACTCTCTTTCATTTGATGTTTGCTGCTTGATCAATCTGACTGGAGAAGAATGACAAAGCCAAAGCACCCAGATTCAAGTGTTATTGTTAGGCATGCAGCTCAGTTAACGATATTACTTTTGGAAGGCTGTATAGTTCCATGTCTCCCTTTGTTAAGGATAAGATGTCTACTTCATGTAATAATTCTGAAGATTTGTCAATTTAATTATGTCCTCTCCCACTTGTGTGCTTGCTTAGACAGGGATTGATGGATTAACACAAATACATATATTTCCCCTCCGTCTGGTTGAAACGACATGCGAAGGTTAAGCTGAAAGCGCAAAAGCAACTCTCTGTGAATCTGAGAGACAAATCTTATCATTACTAGATAATTAATGTTGTGTCCTGTTCTTATTCTATGCATTAGTTGACTGATGGAAATTAACACCCCAGTTTGAACTTCCCATCGAATTCTCTAATTATGCATTATGTCTCCAATCTGTCTTCAGATAACAACTTTGCTCATTTCATCTGCTTGTAAAATTATTGATGTAAGACTTTCAGTTGATCACTAAAATTTAGGAGCAAGATGGATTCGGTGGATCCAAAATTTTGGCTTCTTGTGGAGGTTTCAGAAATTTTTCAAGACAATCAAATGAAAGAAGAAATATATGTAAACTACAATCTAATTGTCCGATCAGAAGATCTTGCGTACTGTCCTAAATGAAATTCAGAATATATATTAATTGTACCTTTTCTTTTCTTTTTTAAGCATAACTCATATCTTGTTGTTCACTTTGTGTTTAGGATTATCCCCACCAGGCATTGAAGCTAGGCTAACTCAACATAAATGGAATGTGTGGTGGGGATCTACTCCAGTGAGGATGAAGGCTACTTCCATTATCAAGTTCATAGGGGCCCTGCGAATTCCAATGTCAGTCTCCTTCCTACTTTTTTGGTTAGCGAGTCTCTCTCCCGTTTTCTCCCTCTTTCTTAAAGGTGCAAGGTGCCCACAAACATATGATAACCACAATTACCAAAAACTAAAGGTATGTGGGACCTTTCTCTCTCACATATTTCCTTCCCTCACTGTCCTGTCTATTATAGGCTTAATCAACCCAGAAAGACAACTTTTTCGCTGTTACCCTTCGCGCTTCGTAGCGTTTGTCTTTGCATTCTGATGATTTTTCTCTTTAGCTCGAATGGTCAGGTTATCAAGGCTTGACATTTTAGTAGTGGCCATTTTTAAGTGTTAATTTATAGAAGCTAACATGAGCTATTAGGATTCGAATCCTTGAGGAAGTTAGCTGGGAGTCATTTCTCTCCAAGCTACTTTGGGACCTGCTGGGGCCTCATCCAGGGACCCCTATTGGGAGTAGCCCATATGGGAGGGCTTGCTGCTAACGAATTACTTAGGGGTGCTCACTTTTTTGGCCTTTTTTTTTGTTTTTTTTTTGGGGGGGGGGGGGGGGTCATGATATGGACAAATCATCGTTGATCCTCTAGATTTACCAATGGAGACTAGTAAGCACATTGATTCTATATAGCTGTTTTGCATTGTGCTTGCGTGATATCCTTCGTTGGTGCCAGTTTGCCAAGCTTGAGAAAAAAATTTAGAATAGTAGGTGGTGCGGCCCTAGTCCTCCCCCCCCCCCCTACCCCAACCCAATGAAGTCTTGATGCGTGCAAGGTTTTAGCATGTTAAGTGTTAGGTATGGTTAAATTTAGAAACAAACTTTTAAAGACCAATATTGAATGCTGATCTAAATACCAGGCAAGCAAATGATAATTCATCAAATAAAATCAACTAATGTGGGGTATTTGTGACACTTATTGGGTATGTTTGATTGCTACTCGTCATTATTTTCTAGAGTATTCCCTCATTTTTCTTGTGATGTTATGATATTATTATCTAATAGTACTATAGGCCTATTCTTTTCGTTGGTAAATTAGGGTTGGTAAAAAAGTAAAATTAGTTTATGTGGGTTAAAGTTGGTTGAAATTGGTATTTTTTGTTAAAGTGGATTAATGTGGATTGGAGTTAGTTGAAGGAGGTGAGTTGAAATTGATTGAAGTGGATTGAAGCTGGTATTTTTTATTGAAGTGGGTTGAAGTAAGTTAAATTATGTTGAAGTGGGTTGAAGTTGGTAAATTGAAAAAGACCAATGAAAAGAACATGCCCTATAGCTAACTCTTTTCCTTACAAAGGTTTTTATTCATCAAAAAATATTTACTATGAATTTTTTTGTTGGTCTTTTAGGGTTGGACTTTATGTTTGTAGGAATAAAGTTGCTTGTATATAGAAATCTTTTCAGATCCTACTTTCACAAGAGACCACACCAGGTTTGGGTCTCATTGTCATGTAGGGTATTTGCTAACAAATACAAAGGGAAAGAAAGTAAGTGAAGTTTTTAATTAAGTTTTATGCTAGCTATGAGTCTATGATGTACCTAGCTAATATGCATACTTGAAAGGTTATTGGCTATGGTATTATCAACGTTATAGTTGTGAGATAATATTAAGGTTATCTTAGATGAAGTCTCAGATTTTTTTGGGGGGTAGGGGTGTTTACCTTAGAAACTGAAACCATAATCTTAATTAATGTAAAGGACAGACAGTGTAAAAGTTGCATAAAACAACATAGGATAGGACTGCCAATGTGTGGAGTATCTAAAATGAGTGAAAGCCTTGGTGCCAAAAAAGATATGGGATTGTCAATTCAGTTTTTTGGGAGTAAGGTGGTCCTATTAGAATCTATGGTGGAAGTAAATAGGTCCTCTACAGGCCATGCGACACACCAGTGGTTAAAAAACAATAGCGCCTTTGTGGATTTTGTATGTAGGGAAGAGAAAAATTGGGGGGCTGGGTTGGGGATTAGAGGAAAAAAAGAAAGTGGAAATAATACAGCCAAACAAATGGGGCTTGCTGCATGCTCTTTGCAATTTTTGCAGTCTTACATGTCACCCTGGGATTGGAGCCCTAATTTTAGTCTGGTAAATTATTACATACTCTCGGGAACATATACTCTTATTATCACACACACACACATACACATATATATTTCAAAGTGTATTTGTCATATGAATAGTTATTAATATATGTTTCGTTTATGTGGCTTCTGAGAATACATACTCTTAAATGTATGATATAGGTTTTGACGAGATATTGATGGTGAATATACTAGTTCAAATGACTTGATAATTAGTCATATCATCTTATCTTGCTTCTGGTGTGGTCTAAATGGAAGTAATAATGGAGAGAGGGCGGAGGGGCATGGGGTAGGGGAGTGAGAAAGGGGGGGGGGGGGGGCCAATGAAAGACATGCAGCAGATCCGATGGGAAGGGAGTACCATTCCTCTGCAACTCCCTTCCGCTCCTATCATAACTGATTTTTATTTTTATTTTTTTCTTGGAGTCCGGTTTATCGGGGCTTCTTATGGTTCCATTGGACTGTTGCGGCTGCAATTGTTACTGCTTATTTCAGCTGCAACAAAAGGAAACTGTGTGCTCTACTTTTTCTCCCTTTTTTTAGATCACATGTTAATTGATGTAGTGTTACTGTATGTCTCTCCTAAGTTGAGTTTGAAGCTTATTAGCTATACTAAAATTCTTTGGTTGGGGGGTATTGTGGATATTTTGTCTAGGGGAGTCCATTAGATAGCTAAATTGATTGCATAGCTCTTCTAAATTTTTCAGTGACATAGAACATGCTTTTTTTCGTGGATCTCTCATGATTAATATTTCTCCTTTTAGAAGTTAAACCTACTTACATTGAGATTTCTCAAAGTTTGTTTACGTGGAATACATCTAGAGTGATTTTTGTTGTTGTCGTGACATGCAACATGCTTTGTTTCTTCTTTTTGGTGGTGGGGGGGGGGGGGCTGGGCGACACTTGTGAAGTAGTGTGCAAGGCAGATTTTTCTATAATTAGAACATAAGTTCTATTGAAAGAAGGATTATAGAGAGATCATACATAGATTATAGAGAGATCTTGCATAGATTATCATTTATCAACAATTATGGAGATATTTTGCTGCATTTCCCAATCATTGCACTCGAAATATGTGGCAACGTCCCAGAGATTTCATGAAGGGGCACAATGGAGGTTGGTCCCATTTCCCTTATTGGTTGAGTGTCAAATACAAGATGGTTGATTGAATGTCTGGGAAACAATAATGAGCAACAGCCAATGCCCATTGGCCAAGCAACCTTCCCTCTGTTATCTTCATATCTTGGGTACAGTGTACTTACTGATATCCTTGGTTATGGCCTCCCATTTTTCTCGCCGTCCAAGGAAAATATAAGCAAGCTACTCCTATGTAGAATAAACAAGAACTAGGAATTGATTGCATTGCTGAACTTCACATCTTGCAGATACACTTTAGATGTATTGCTGAAAATGCCATTGGCAATATTCTGTGAATTTAGACCGTTTTGTTTGACTTTGTTTAGGTTTCGGGGTTTCTTGTGTTTTTTTTTTTTTGGGGGGGGGGGGGGGGGGGGCCCCCATGCATGCCTGGTTCTCTGTGTTTATTCCTTCGTGAATATATAGACTGGAGTAGCTGCCAGAATTGTCTCTTCATGTAGAATTGAGAATTAGGTTATACAGTTCCAAAAATGCTTCGGCTCAGATATCCATCTTCTTCCCCACAATTTATAACTTTGTAAGCTTGTTGGAGGATGACTAGAAAAATGACTACTAATCATATAGGTGCTCATCGGTTTTCACAATCCAAGTTACTTATTCTGTCACAATGATTTGTAGTAACTTAACAAAAGCAGTGAAGACACTACTTTGGTCTTTCCTATGTGCCGCAAGGTAATTCTCGCTATTTGATTACGTATTCAAGGATCGAAATGATCCTTGTTGGTACCTGCGCTGGATGATGTTATCTATTTCATACGTCTGCCATAATGATTCGTAATAATTTAATTAAGCACCGAAGTCTGTACTTTGGTATTTCCTATATGCTGCAGGGTAATTCGTGCTATTTGATCACGTATTCAAGGAGATGATCCTTATTAGTACCTGAAATGAATGACGTTATCTATTTGATACGTGATTTTTGACCCCACGTGCACATTTTCCGTAACTCAAAATTTTGGCCATATGAAATTGTTGGCCTAGTATATTACCATATTAGTCCATTGAACTGCATTTAATATATATGATGCGGGACTTCCTTGAATCCTTGGTTGTATGTACGTTATATGCATACAACTTCAGCTATGAAGGGGGCCAACGCAACCAAGGGTGCCTCTTCAGCAAATTGTTAAATTTGCCTCCGACGACAGCAGAATCAGATGGAGTTTTTCTAGAGCCTACGGGTGAACTCCTTGCGTGCCTAGATTGCTTGAGTTTTAAAAACATTGATGTGATAGTGTTAGAGTATATACCTAGTTATGAGTTTTCAATCATTAGCTTAAACTTTTGGTTAAGTTAGTCGTTGAACATGATATCAGAGCCTTTTTGAGAGAGAATTCTCGAGTTTGAATTTTAGCAATCTCAATATTTATTTGTTGTGTAAAGTACTGAAAGTTTTTACACCATTCACGCTTCAAATTCAAAAGGCATTCATATGAGGGGGCGTGTTGGAGTATAAGTTTATTACTGAGTCTGCAACCATCAGTTTAAGCTTTTGGTTAAGTTGGTCCTCCATGTAAACCACAAATGCAGTGAATAGTAAGGCTATCAATTAACACAATTGGTAAAATTTTTACGATTTGTTTGAAGAGATTTGAGTTTAATTTATGTTTATATCAATTTTTATTTTTATTTTTGTAATCAGTTGTGAAACACACATACGCGCGAGCATAGAGACATTCCTAAGTCGGTCCCTCGGTATTGAATCGTCATATTATCTTCATCTGCAATGAATGGTATATGCATCAGCATGTTGGTTCCCAAAGTTTTCTTGTGCGGTTGGTATTTGCTGTGTATATAACAAATTTGCATATTTTATCCTTCGATTGTCGTATAACATAAATATCCTTGTGCGGTTGTGTAATTTCTGTAGAATGGCCCTCTCTATTTTATTTATTGTTTCTAGTAGGTTTTCCGTGAAATTTCTTGACAAATTTTAGGACTTTTTAAAAAAAACAGATTTTCGACATTTTCGCAGAAGTGTTGACTTATTATTTATATATTTTGGGCTGCACTTTTATGCAACATTGCCTCATGAAGGGAAATTGAGGTATCGTGTAGTGTAATTTAAATAATCATTCATATGTTCTTGACTAAGAGCTTTAAATAATTAGACTTCATTTTATAGAAAGCAAGAAGTTAGATAGCAAGACTTGTTTTTCTTACCAAGTTGTGGAACTTTTAGGCCCTGTTCTATTTCACGTTTTTTAGGATTTAGCTAAAAGTTTAAATCTCCTTACATCTCCTTACATCCTATATAGATTTTCTATAACATTCAACAACTCCTTACATCTATCCTTACAACTTCTTACAACTTCTCACATCTCTTTACAGCTTCTCACATCTCCTTACAGCTCCTCACATCCTCTTACAGCTCCTTACATCTATCCATCTACCTAAAATGAGAAATAGAACATGCCCTTAGTTGTTTACAAGCAATATGCAAAATTTGCGTAAGATTAAGGTAAAATTCTAGAAGTACTATTTCACCATGAAAATTCTAAAAGTTCTAAGTAAAGTCATGTTTTTTTCGACTTAGTTTATTTTATTTGAACTTATTCTGAATTGAATTTATCTGAACTTATTTTGAACTTATTTACTAATTTATTTTAAACTTATTTACTGAATTTATTCTGAATTGAACTCATCTAAACTTATTCTTCAAAAACTAAGTTGAAGAAAATAGGGTCTAACTTTCTTCCTGAATGATCACATATTACTTTCACATAGTTTGCCTTCCCCCCCCCCCTATCCTATTACTATATGAGGATTGAAATATCACTTTGATTTTTTTTTTTGGGGGGGGGGGGGGGCACCTCCAATATTGCTATTTTTATCTTTTCAATTTTCTTCGAAAAATAATATACTTAATGAAAGATTTTAATTTCTAGAATTATGTACAACCCTAATTTTAAATAACAAGATATTGATATTTTTAATGATAATTATATTTATTGATAAAAAATTGCTTTCAATGATAGTTACAAATTATGATATTGCATTTATGATTTATATTTTATCAAATATTAACATATTTATTACAAGCAGCACTATCAAATTTTTTCAATTAAATAATAAAATTTTACAATTTAAAATAAAAATAATCACACACACACACACACACACATGTGTGTGTGTGTATGTGTGTGTGTGTGTGTGTGTGTGTGTGTGTGTGTGTGTGTGTGT
>JACYFF010031955.1:1171661-1206111 GCA_017589665.1 Selenicereus undatus | reverse complement strand
TTATTATTATTATTATTATTATTATTATTATTATTATTATTATTATTATTATTATTATTATTACTCGCTTAATATTATTATTATTATTATTATTATTATTATTATTATTACTCGCAAATCTGCCACCTTTCTCTTTTAATAATATTGTTTGTAACTGCTTCAAAACAGATCAATATCCAACTCAACGAACTTAACGAACAGGTCAATATCAAGTGGGGGGAGTCTTTATCATGTTGAAACAACTTCAATGCAAAAAGAACTTGGGGAAAATAAAATAAAATAAAATCTGCATTGTCTCCTCCCACTCTGTAAACCCGGCATTAACAATTTTCTCTCTCCCCATCTCTTTCCTCCATTACCGTCGAATCCCCAAATTCCATCATTCTAATGATCTAATCCACTCCAATTAAATTAAGAAATAATTAATGGAACCCTAACAAAAACCTTCAAATTTAAAAAACCCTGAAATAAAACCTAATTCCCAAAAAAAAAAAAAATCAAAATGCCGAGCAAATTGAAGAAGGCGATTGCAACAATGAAGGATCATACGAGCATAGGGCTCGCCCGAGTCGGAGGGTACGAATCGTCAACCCTAGAAGTCGCAATTCTAAAGACAACAACCCACGAAGATGAGCCGGTGGATGAGCGCCACGTGGCAGATGTGCTTCAATTAGTCTCATCGAACCGTTCTCACGCGGCTTGCTGCGCTCGGGCAATCGGACGTCGAGTCGGGAGAACGCGGAGCTGGGTGGTGGTGTTGAAATCGCTGATGTTGGTGCTCCGAATTTTCCAGGATGGCAACCCGTATTTTCCGAAGGAGGTTGTTCAGGCGATGAGAAGGGGGTATAAGATACTGAATTTGTCGTCGTTTAGGGATGATTCGGGTTCGGATCATCATTGGGATTTTACGGCGTTTGTGAGGAGTTTTGCGGTGTTTCTTGATGAACGGCTCGATTGTTTTTTGACCGGAAAGTTCCAGCAGCGGAGGCGGAAGGCGTATGGCGGAGGCGGTGGCGGTAGCCACCGATATTGGCGGAAGGAGACAGCGTTGAGGGACATGAAGCCTGGTGCTTTACTTGATAGGTATCCATTTGTTCACTAATCGTTCATCCTTTAATTTTCATATCCTTGTTAAAATTGGGTGAATTGACAAATATAGAGTTACACTTATAGGATTCGATGCCGTGATGCATGCTATTCAAATTAAATTGATTTGACATAGACATGTTTTTAATTTAGCAACATATATATGTGGATGATAAAACGTTGCTGGTCAAAAATACAAAAATTAACTGTTTCTATTGGTTATGAGTTCAGGTCATAAGAAATTCGGTCAGGGGATTTGCAGGCAAGAAGTAAGCCTCTTGGCCTAATTAAGAGAGACCCTTGTATTATCTGACCCTAGATATGTCTAACAAGGAGCACAATTTTTGGGGCACCCTTGGTAGAAATACTTACATACAAAATCTCAAAAATATAAAATGGTAGGCCGTGTCCATCTTCAGTAGTATATAATTCATACTGGTTGATATTATTGTTACATATGATGAGGTGTCAATAAACACTTTTAAGTCACACCACATGTTGATTTTTCCATTACATTTATAAATTCAGTTTTTTAGAATTTTGTTCCCAGCCACTTCAAGGACTCACAACAGGATCTCAAAAATATGCCAAACAATCTGAACCATATGTTGGATCATCCAAAATGAACATGACCATGCATATATGCTTTTAATTTCTTGCCTCACAAGTATCCTCCATAGTTCACATCCAAGAAAGTGAAGAAACCCATTGATGATGATGGTAATTTTGGCATAATAGGGTCTCCCAGGGGCAGAGGCTACTAGACCGAGCCATAGCGATCCGACCCACGGGTGTAGCCAGGAAGAACCGGCTAGTGCAGACCTGCCTGTACGCCATAGTCCGGGAGACCTTCGAGCTCTACCGTGACATCTACGATGGCTTAGCCCTTGTGCTTGACTGCTTCTTCCATTTGCAGTACAACAACTGCATTAATGCCTACAACACTTGCATCAAAGCATCCAAGCAGTTTGAAGAACTCAGCTCATTCTATGACTTGTGCATGGACATTGGGGTAGGAAGAAGCTCCGAATACCCGAGTGTTCATAGGGTTTCAGAAGAGTTGATGGACACCCTTCATGAATTTCTCAAGGATCAGTCGTCTTTCCCATCAGGGGCACATGGTCGAACACCTACTGTGAAGGAGTCTGAGTCCAGGTCCAGGTCCAAATGTGGCGGGTCGTCTCAGTGCATGTCGCTGGAGGAGCTCATGAGTGCAGATCCCAGCTTTAGCCTGGAAAGGTATTCGGATCCAGGCGGTGAGAAGCCGTCCCATATGATGGGGGAGTGCTATTATGGGGTTAATGATGCAGGGTCAGTCAAGTCCGACCCGGTTTACTGCCGCGGGGTTACGTCGGTGCTGGATTTCTTTTCCTTGGAAGACCCGCCACTGCAACCCGAAGTAGAAAGACAAGGGCAGGAGAAGACCTCCTGGGAGTCTAAGAAAGAGGAACCAAATACATCATCAGCAAGTGCACATGGTTGGGAGTTGGTTCTATTTGAAACTACATCCCAACCTAGCAATTCTGATCAAAATCATGATGAACTTGGAAATAATAAAGACGGGTTCGAGTTGGATTTGTTCAAAAACATTACTAGCTCAAATGAGAATGCAATTACCCCATCACCATGGTTGTCTTCTGAGCAGAATTACAACCCATTCTTACAAGATACAGTCGATTTGGCGCCATCTACTCTCTATATGGGACCAACTTTCAAGGGTGATCATTATCTTGGATATGGCGACTTAAATACCATGGTTAATTTCTCTTCTGGGTTTCCAACTGAGCCAACTTTCGCTCTTGAATTTGGCAATGGTAATGTGAACCAGAACAGAGGTTTTTCAGGTTCATTTGGTCATGACCCTAATCATGGGCGCGATGTTTACAAGTTTTGGGTGCTAGGACTTCCTTCTCCTGGAGGATGTGGCACTATGGTTGCACCCTCAACGCCAACTTTCTCTGCTGGTTCATGGGAGGATGCATATGGAGATGCTACGAGGGCAATTGTGCCATTTGGTCAAGTGGGTCTAGACAATCATGACCAAGATGATCCATTTGGGTTGCTCTTAGGTGGGGAGCAAAGGGTGAATAGTAGTAGGTCTCTAGCAATGGTTCCATTTGGTCAAGTGGGTACCGATGATCATTTGTCGCCTCACCCAACTTTTCAAGCCCCGCCTACATTTCAAGCCACGGGTTTAGAGACAGATAGACGTGGTTCAAACAATGAACAAGATGATCCATTCGGATTGGTCCCAATTGGGCAGCAAAGTGTTAGTTGTGGGTCTCTTGCAATGGTTCCATTTGGTCAAGTGGGCACCAATGATCAACTATCCCCTAGGCCTACTTTTCAAGTAGTACCTCCTTTTCGAACCAAAGACATAGATCAATGCGATTTAAACAATGAGCAAAGGGATCCATTCAAGCTGTTTCCAACGATGGACAAAAGGTCGGATAGTGGGTGTCTAGCAATGGTTCCATTTGGGACTGACGATTTGTTATCCCCAAGCTCTTCTAACTCCAGCGCAACACCTACATTTCGAGCCATTGGTTCAGAGATGGATCCAAATGGTCTAAACAACGAGCAAGAAGATACATTTGGGTCGTTCCCTATCGGTAGTATGATGCCTATCGGGGAGCAAAGGATGGGTCATGGGTTGTACTTTGATCAGCAAAACGTGTTCGACCAACAACAACTGTGGTTGCAGAAGCAAAATAAGATTATGGCTAGACAATTTACGAGTATGGATGAACCAAGCACTACAAGAACTACTCAAGCACTAACCTTCAACACATAAGATACAGGTTGAATACGAGATGGTCTTGTATTAAGAATTGTTAAGTGATTACGTAAGTACAACTAAACCCTACTATATTTGTAGATTGTTGAAAAATAATTAAGTAATGAGGGAAATTTATCAGTGTATTTAGAATGATGGTAAACGTGTATGAATAAACTCTAATGTTTACATATGAGTTAGAAGATGCAGAGATGTCTAAGTGATAGACCCATCTTGATTTTTGAGGGCTTAACTTACAACAAAAAAGTAAACAAATAGACTGATGGACTTATCTGTATTCACAACATATGTTACCCACCTTGATTTTTGAGGGCTTAACTTATAACAAAAAAGTAAACAAATAGACTGATGGACTTGTCTGTATTCACAACATATGTTACAAACTATGACTAGGAAAAGTCAAATTGAAGAGAGGTAGATTGTGAAAAGAATGTCCCTAAAATATTGCAACTCATAATTTTTTTTTTCCAATTCTATATTTTAGGTTATATATTTCTCGAAATCCTTTATAATAAGTAATGAAGCACTTATATTGGTATAGGGTACAAGTTCCAAAATGTCCAAATACTCTCAGCTTTTGACACAAATTTTTTTTACATATCACAATCACTCGGGTGTTCTATCAAGGATCCCATGGATAGTATTTTGAGAAAAGATACTCTAACAACTAAAAAGGGAAGGGAATGAGAAACCATATACTTGTAACTACGGTTCCCACATCATATAATTTGTATAATATAAATTAATATGTTTACAATCATTCTACACACTAACAAATCTTAATAGATTAGACAGCGTGTCGAATTTTTTTTTTTTCAAAAAGTCACATCAAAAAAAGATAAATTTGAAAGAAAAAAACTAAAAGAAACTAATAAAAAACAAATTGAGTTTTCCTTTTTTCTTTGTTTAAGGAAGACTCAAATATTGATGTAGTCAAGGTCAAACCCCAACCTCTGTAACAACTTTCAAAGTATTTATCAGTTAAACTAACAAATGCCACGTAGGATACTTTTAGACCCTAGCACATTATGGGCCCAAGCTATTGGGCCACCGATTGGGCCACCACAGATAGTATTTTTACGATGCTGGCCCATATTGGGCCCAAGTCTAAACCCGCACGCTCTTTCTTCGTCGCTGGTCTATGGAGAGCGAAAGAGAGAGAAACAGAGAAAGGGAGAGTTGGGTGTTTGTTGCTCATCAAGACGCTTGATGAGCTTGGAATTTTCGAAAATATCAGACGGATTTGCTGCTTGAATGCGCGATTATCCCTTTTTCTACGGTAATTCTCTCTTATTTGAATTGATTGATATTGATTAAGCTCATCATGTTTCTATGGTTCTGACTGATTCAGTGATGTAGATTATGTGGGCATTCTGCTGTAAACTTGAAATTTCGTTTGTTCTTCCCCATTATTTTTGGGGGATTAGAGATTTGCAGCGAAACATTTTGTCAATCATTCAGGGGATTTTATATGATCCACAGCTTGGATAACAGTTGAGCTTTTAGGGATTCATTTGGAAAATGAAATTGGTGAAGCATCGAAATTGAATTCATAGTATTGCTGTAATTATGTGCCTAATGGAGAAGGAGAGCCCAATTTGAATAGGATCCTTTCTGTTCACGCTTCTCTGCTAGAAGAATTGTTTCGCTGTCCATGGCTCAGATGAATTTGCTTCTGTCAGGGTAATGGAGGGTTTTGGTTTGATTAGATGATTTCAGATTCAGGGATCCAAGCAGCTATCTTCATGGAATCTGATGTGTTTTTGTGTAATTTGAAGTGTCTTGAGTTTAGAGGATTGGGCATAGATACTCTGAACTGAAGTGCAGTTTGAGCATTATAGCTAATTGAGCCGGGGGCTGTGCAATCCATTCCTTGAATTTCCTTGACTAAAAGCCACATGCATACCCTAGAGTCCCACCTGAGTTGTTCTTTTTTTTTCTTTTTTTTTGGGGGGGCGCCGCCCGGCTGTGTACGTAGTGGCGTTACATCGGAAAGGTTGTTTCTATTAGACCCTAGATTATATTCCTTCTATAGTTTATTTAACATGAAAAATTTTCGGAAGGGCAGAGGAGAAAAAATCAATATTTAAGAGTGGAAGTTAGGATGATTCTACTACCCTTGTTGGCGCCTTTGCAAAACCTACTAAACCAGCCAAACCTGGGGACTGGGATGGGGGTTCTCCTCTCCTCCCATTCCACTCAGACCTCGTGGCTGTAAGTCAATGGCGTTACTGAACCTACCTGCAACATTAAGATAGACAGCAATAGGGGCATTGGATGCCCTCTGCTGAGCAGAATTCTTGTATCTTGATATGAGTGTTGACTATGTCCATTGCTACTAGATTAGAGGTATGGTTTCATCTCATTTCGCCTTCTGTATCCAAATTGGTGTCCCATGTTTTGGCACCCCGTTGTGATTTGTTCATTTTAAGTAGAAATAGAATTACTTCTATGGGAGTAAAGTTTTCAATAAACTTGCCAAGCCAATCACAAATGGTAGTGAAAAGTGGTACACCTTGTTTGGGTCCAGAATTTTCACAACACTATTGTAGATTTCGGAGGAGACAGAAAAAATAGTGACCAAATGCAGCTGCAACGTGTGAATTCTGATGTGCGGTGGTCATGGCATGGAAAAGCTCTATGTTGAATACTCACCGGAAGATATTTGTCTGGTAAAATGCAAGGGCTCAGATTTTCTCACTGATGAACTGTGAGATGTGGACTTATGACTCTCATCTTAGATCTTATTGTTTAAATTCTCTAAGTTTCCATCTCCTTTGATGCTTACAAGTTCTGGATTCTGATACTCTCTAGCATGATCCATTTTGGGCTTGGAATTAGAAGCTTTTGACATGTACCTGCTTTGGAGAATTCTTTTTTGCTACTTTTCGTGTTCTTGAGATGAGGGTTCAATTTTTGGAGGGTTTTGTGGATATAAACCACGCCAACTCTGATTGTTTGCAGTTCCTTGCTGATATTTATGTTTGACCATGGTCATCCAGAAGTTCCCTGTTTTGGTGGCTTACCTGATTGGTTTGTTTTTATGTCAGTTGAATTCAATTGCTTTGAGGCTGGTCACTGTGTTTAAGGACTGTTCTGGTAATGTTTGCTGGGGTTTATGTTGGTACTAATGCTCTCAATTCTTACTGAATTAGGTGCTCTAAGAAGGCTAATTTTTGTATCTGTGAGTTTATCTATTCTTCAATTTCTCAAATTGCATGACATGCTTTTTGCATGTGATATATCTTTTTAACCTCGTGAACTAAGAGTGAGGGCCATTTTGCACAAACTTTTCCAAAGTACTACTGCAAGACTGAAGCATTTGATGGAGGTTCTTCTAACCATCCTAGGGTTAGTTCAACCCTGTTTAAGTTCCTTAGATTCTGAGTTCGCCAAGACAAACAAAACAAGTTACTGTCTTTCTGAGTTTTGCTGGAAAATTCTATTCACTTATCCTGAGGTTCAGTGCTGTGAACGGTTGATCTCTGTATGGCTTTGACTTTTCTGTAAAATATCCTTAGGGTTTGTGAAGATTTTCTTTAGCAGCCACATGATGGTTCGACTTTGTCGTAGACGTAGGAGCTGGGTGAAGTGGTAGGGAAGCTCAGGCAATGATGCAAGGGTCAAATGTTGTCTACTGAAAGTGCTACAAAATCTTCAACCTTCTCACAAAAACATAACACAAATTCGTGAAAAGGGGTATGTGCAGAAATCCTCATCCTGATATTGATGCCATGGAAAGTCAAGCAAAGCAAGTAGCTGTTAAAAGTCTGTGCAGAGAACCTTCTTTTGTTCCCTGTGTTTGTTTCTTTTTTATTTTGTATCTCAGCTCACGATATCTTTATTTGACTTTCTTAAGACAGATGAGATTTTAATTTTGAAGTTAAGGGTATACAGTATCCAGGGCTGGCATGGAATCTGAAACAAGGCAAGGTGAAACAAAACCATCTGCTGCTCCAGCAAATCCAGCGATCACTTCATGTCGGAGAAAGAAGAAAGAGGATGCGACTTTTCTTGAGGATTTGAAGGATCACATTGATGAGTTCATCAATGCTTCCGTTGAAGAACACAAGTCGTGCACTGCAAAAACCATTCGAAAGGTTATGTTCAGAATCACTCTCATAAATCTTTCTCCACTTCCTGGACAGCTAAAAAGTCACACTGTCAAATTTAGTTTGGACTACGGTGGACTTTAGCAAAATGCTTCGAGGAGTTTTTTATTTTTTCCCCCCATTCTTTAGGGTAATCAGCAGTTATAAGGTTCTTAATCTAGGTCCCATGAAACATCCCCGATATAACATAAGGGGAAAAAAGACACCATTTTCATATGGGGTAACGAGTTCTATAGCTTCCCTTCTTTTTTTTTTCTTTTTTTTGGGGGGGGGGGGGGGGCGTGATATCTATTGCCTAGATAGTGTTTTTACGTTTGTAGTAAATGCTGAAATATCATGTTGTAAGGGCAGATGTTTGGAATGTCGAAGGTAGTGGCACAAAGGAATTCTGAGCAGCGGGAAGTGGAGAGCGTTCTGCCACTTCGGACAACCGTCTTCAAATAGACAACTCCCAAGTCACTCGACCATGTCATCTTCTCTGGTAAGTAGAAGGCCTACTTATCCTGGTGCTGTGATAATTACCCTCATTTGACTGGATTATGGATAGCTTATGAAGGGATTGATCAGTTCGTCGATCTTCCCATATTCTACTCGGAAGGATTCGCGCTATGTAGCATTTTGTATCTTCTTGAGACAAGCTTACAAGCTATTTTTGTATCAGTTGGTACTTTTGATTGTTTGTTGATATGTTGATTTCTGTCACTTTATTATGTTTATTTGCTTGTACTCTGAGCCATTTTGGCTTCATTCACAATCCAAAATCGAAAAAAATAAAATAAAAATAAAAATAACAATTAAAGAAAAACTAAGTGGAGTCTAACCCATCTCAGGAATATGGTGAAGCTTTTTTTCACAAATTGGTAGAGAGAGGGTGAAGGAGAAGGTAAAAGCCTTTGTCTCAAGCTATTTACCTTTCCTCAGAGAATGATTAGGCAAAGTATATGCCTCTGCTGGACAGTTATGGAATTAATGTGCTTCCAGTGGCTCAAACTCTGTTTAACTTGAAAAACAGTTAATTTCAAAACAAAATTGAGCGATTTTATCATAGCTTCTCATGCAAGGGTTATTAAAGGGCAGTCAACCCATCACATTAACATGAACCTCCTATACTTGTATCTTTACACCATTCAAATTCCATTGTTAACTAAAGAAAAACTCCAACATACTTCTCTGTTCTCTATTTCAGCATAAACAATCCTTAACAATCAGGTCTGCAAGTCTTCAAGGAGCTGCTCATCTCTCTAAACGACTCAGGAGGGCAGTGCCAGAGGTTGGGGAAGGAATCCGCATATATCACTCTACTATGTGTAACATTTTCAACACGAGACAGACAGCACAACATGGGTTCTTTCCAGCCTCCATTGGCAAAGGTGCATCTTGATGTGGCACTAACTTATTTTCTGCTGAAGATTCCTGCAAGATTGTGCAAAGCGAATTTGAAACATAAGATAAATGGCACGCAGCAGCGATGTCTACCAGATGTCCTCAATGAGTTGTTAGCCTTAACTTATTAGTCATTGAGCTACAAGACCTGTGAACATAGTGATTTTGTCAGTGGAAGAAGTAAGTCTGGTTTGATCTGTCTCTTGTGCCCAGTTTTCAGGACCTGTGTCTGTGATCGGGCATGTGGGGACTGGTTGAGAAGGCACCGCACCACGGGGAAGGCCTGCCCCTCATAGCCCCCTTCTTGATGGGGCGTGGACTTAACCAGTCTTTGGGGCCGGGGGGTTGGTTGTACTATTCTATTTCTAATGAATGAGACTACAGTACAGCCTAGCTGTGTCATCCCAACAGAACCCATACGTTGGGCCTTGATCATCTAGGCAAGACTGGCGAGTTGCACATGAATGACCCCTAAACTCTATCACCGCGAACACTTACTAAACAGGCACTCTTATCATCTCTCATATAGTTAGGATATCCTGAACATGGGTTCGCAGCAGAAATATTTGACAATAAGATAGACTAGAAAAACTTACTCTCATATCAGAACATCATCTCCTGAAAGCTTCAAGACTAGATGTGTATGCTTATTTATGATGTGTTCTCACAAAATTACAAGAAACGAATGGTGAACCATAAAACCAATTGTGCGGCCCAAATGTGATGCTCCAAAACAAAACCATAAGAAAATCCCAGTCATAAATATAACACAGGGCCAGTAAAAACTCTTTCCCCTGAACATGTATTCTATCATTTTCAGACTTAATATGAAATCATTTAGCAGAATGTTCACTTGTCAGAGAATAAAGCAGAACAATTAAAACAATGCGAGGAGACCAAAAGAGCTGTCACACTTGGTCAAGATCAGTTGGGATATGATCATGGAGTGTGATCATCACTACCTAGTCAAAGGTAAAAGACAGGTGATGGGCAAAGCTACATCAAGCATCGTGCTCTACTAAAAGAAGTTATACTCCCAATCAATTAACATTATTGAAGGGGAACAAATAACATGTGGTAGAAGAAGCTATACACTAGAACTTACTATTGTACAACACGGGTGACAGCAATAGGCTATAATACTCAACTTCTTCAACAACAGCTAATGACAATGCAAATCAATCATCAACAGATACTACTGCAATGAAATTATGCGTCTAGTTCTAGCCTTTCAAAATGTTTCAACAAAGGATTAGACATGATTTACTATTCCGTGGTCCTCACAAAAAGCATTAGCTAAGTTTACGCATAAGAATCAAGATCCAGCCTACAGAGAAAACCCCAAATTTCATAAAATGAGCTTCCCTATGACAAGTGTCAGCTGTGTGCACTTTGGGCGGCAGTGGTTTTCTCTTTTTTTTGGGGGGGGGGGGGATTGGGGGGTTATTCATGATTCATGATAGAAGTGCACAGTCCTCATACCAAGCAAAGAATTCTAGCAACTGCTGACAATAGCCTTCTCCAAATCCAATGGGTAAAGGAATTTGGTTAGGTTTTGAAGATGTCAAATGTAACAACTTTGCAAGACAACGCCCAGCAATGACCAGTTCACTAGCCAAAGGCTCAATAAACTTTTTACTGCTTTCAAAGAAAAGATGGATGGTCCTCAGCAAACTGTTGTAGCACACTTCGAGCAGTATGTGCAGCATTTTTTTTAAAAAGTCCCTAATAGGCACCCGGCTTTTTTCCCACAGGCCACAAGGCTGTGGACTTGGGGAGGGGAGTCACCCATTTGTTAGATTTTGATGCATGTACTACAGATACAACAAAGCTAAATTGATAAATATAAGAGCATCTTAGATAGAAGCAACCAAACACAGTCAATGTCAAAGTTTATCTAATTGAGCTTAATTTATCCAATTAAAAAGGAATTCATTGGAATTACAACATTAAATGCTATTTCCATTGCTTAAAACTTACTGACCTGGTTAACCAATAGGTAAAAGACTTGTATCCGATTGCTTGAAAGAGGATCAACAAAGGACCAACTTCAGATTCTGAAGGAGCAGGTGACACACCTTTTTGACATCATCCTTAGGCAAAGGCTCTAGGAAATGATTGTACCAACTAAGCTGGCCAGCTAGAGAGCTTGGAACATTGTCCAGGACAAAGTACGGAAAAAGATCACCTGCTATAAGGAGCTCAGGAAGATTTTGTGTACAATGACTACTTAACAACAGAAATATGCATAATTCACTGACTTATGGCCACCCATGAAATTCCAAGTACTGTCACCAGAATGATTGTGAATCTTCAAAAGGTCCACCTAATGCTCTGACAGAGATTTAAAAAAAGGGGGTGGGGGGTTAAACTGCCTAGAAATCCTGAAATATAGGCAAGTATACACATTCAAAGATTTTATCTGTCAACTTATTTTATCATTTAAGTGTACTAATTAAACCATTTAACCAGGAGTTTCACTATTTCCATGAACCTAAACCAGCAAATTCATTGTGCAACCTCCTGCCACATAACATCAGCTAGTATTTGGGACAAAACTACATTTCAGATTTTACAGGCAGGTTAATTAAATTTGCATGTCAAGGATAATGTACTCTTGCCGATGTAATCCAATGAACAGTGAAGTACTGAAGTATAGAACTGTATGCTGAACATTCCTTGCGAAGTAGAGAACTAAAAGATGCATGTTTCTGATATAATTGAACAATTTGAATGCTATTAAAATAGTATTTCAAGGGGGCATCTAGTGGGACTTTAGAGCTTAACGTATTTATCCATGTATATAGTCATGAAAATGACTTGAAAAGTAAGCAAAATACAATAAATGGAGGGATAGATAGCATTAGAGACATGGATTCTTCTACATTGATGATCCTTCTTCTTACGCCTACGCATTTTTGTGGCACATGGGGTGACAAATCACGTAAATTCCACCCCCCCCCCCCCAAATTCTGAAGGAACCAGGGCCAAATCTTTGCCCAACTGGCATAGTCCCATTGCCCCACCTTCTCCTCCTCAGCACTATAAAGAGCAGGCTTTTGCCAACTCTTTGCTCATAGCTCATGGCATCTCTTGATTAGTGTCTCTCTTCTATAAGGCCTACCTATATTGCATTCTTTAAGTAATCTCCTACATCTAACAAATGGCTTCTAGTTCAGTTTCATCTCAAAGCTCAGGGTCCAGTTGGAGCTGGGAGCAAAATAAAGCCTTTGAAAAGGCTTTGGTTGTGTATGACAAAGACACACCAGATCGTTGGGACAATATTGCCAGCGCAGTTAGCGGAAAAACTGCTGAACAGTGTAAGCAGCATTATAATGACCTCATAGAGGATATCAAGAACATCGAGGAAGGCCGAATTCCCTTTCCTAACTACACAAATGGAGCAACCAAGGGCAACTGAGAAACAACAATCAGAGGTATAATCAGTCCCACAAATCTCCCTGTAGTATCCTAAGAAAATAATTTCTCTGTTGTTTTCAGGCTGTAACCCTCACTTCAACTTTGATTAGGAAGATGGAACAGAAACTTACGTGTAAAAACAAGTCTTACTTTCCATTCTAAGCAACACAACTGTATATATCACTAAAAGCAGCTGAGTCAAAGCCCACTGAAAAGGTTGTCATTGTCATTACAAAGACAGACCCAGTTTAGAATTGCTAAACTTACAATGGGATTTGAATAATACCCTTTTTAGTTACCATTAACAGCCTAATCACCAAAAAAACCACTGACTAAGCACAAGGTTTGGACCCGCTAAGTCACTAACCTGCTTCGTCAATCAAAGCCTACTCCAACAGATGAACAAAGGTGATAAAAACTTATTGTACATGGACATTATGTAAGACAACATGTAGGATCCCACAGGGTGAAGTATTCGGAAACCAGAAGTAGAAAGCTATCGAATTTTTCACCATACATATTTCCACCATATATATTCTTCCTTTCTCCTATCTCCTGGATAATTCTAAAGCCAATGAGTATATATCTCCTGAATCTTTAGGAATCTGCTTGAACTTCTTCTAGCCAAAAAACTGTCCAGCAGACGAAATGAACGTAGCCTTTATGGATGCATTCCATAAACCCATGAACATCAACACAACTAGCGATTTAGGCTCCGTTTGGACCTTGAAAAATTGGATAGAAAGGAAAAAAATTAGAAAAGTTGTTTTTTTTCTTGTGTTTGGTTTAAAGAAACTCACAAAGAAAAAAAATATGAAGGAAAGTTATGTGAAAAAATTGTTAGAAACAAGTGATAAAATTTTCCTTATAAAATTGTGAGGAAAGTTTGAGGAAAATTCCCAACCTTCTCCAACCTCACATTGTTAGATAACATCAACATGATTCAAATAGTTCATCAACATTCAAATTTCTCATCCCAATTTTTATATTTTTTCCTCAATCCAAACAAAAGAAAAAAACTTATTTTCTCCCAAGTTTTTTTCCTTCACATTTTTTTTTCTTTCAACTTTTCTTTCCATCAAATTTTCTAAGAATCAAATGAAGCCTTAGAGTTTTTGAAATATGCATGCATTCTTCGTCCCCCCCCCCCCCCCCCCAAAAACCCGCGGGCCGGGGGAAAAAAGGGGGGGGGGGGGGGGGGGAGCTCCACAACCAACTAGACCTCACGCTTTTGGCACCCATAATGCAGGGATGCTAAGCAACCAAATTATGCATCCATATCCTAGAAAGTAGAAACCTTAGACAACCAGTTAAAACGCAAATGTCAAAGCACTATAAAAATACCCAAGATTAACAAATCTGACAAATCATCACAAGACAAGTTCACATACCACCAACAACTCAAAGGCAAACAAATCTTATTGGCATTCCGGATTAATAAAATAATCAAGTCCCTAACAAAGATCCCTCTTTTTATGCAGGATGAAGATTCTATAGCTCCGGTGAGGATTTACCGGATGAATAAACAATCTAAATTAGCTTAGCTGACGTCGTGGCGCTATTCAATTAAAGCCATCTAAGTGTGTGTGTGCCCTAGGTTTCCTGAATTTCCCAATATATGTTCTGTTGTATTCATCTAACTATTGCGCAAATCAATGTTATCTGCGCTAAATGCGCAATTGAGTATCAAATTGAAATTAAATGTGATTTGTTGGTGTTCCACCTCTTCTAAGCTATTGAAATCGTCTGCTCGTCGATATTAGCGATAATTTCACAAGAACCAGCAAACAAAAAATTAAATTGAACGACGATTTTGAAGCTAGGGTTTGCATTCAGTGACTCACCACAGATTTTCGGAGATACAGATTGAAATAGCCGGGATTAGAATTGCAATGGGGAGAGAGAGAGATGATGATGATGATGATGATGATGATGATGGCGCGAGATTTTCTTGCCTCCCTTTCCTATTATCCGTTCAATTTTCCTTTTTTTTCTTTATGGGGATTTCTTTTTTTTGGGGGGGGGGGGTGGCTTTTTGACCTTCGGCATTACCATGAGATAACGTCAACAAAATAATTATTACTTTTTCTTTAGGTAAATCAAAAACGTAAAACACATTCAAGTCACGAAAAGAGCGGTTAATAACCTTCAACAAATGAGAAACAGAAGAGGGAAAAGAGTAGTAGTAATTCAGGAAGACGAGAGATTTTGGCATTCATAAATTTTTCATTACTTGGAAGGCTGTGACTATCGTTTTAATTACAAACTACAGTGACATCCACACAGTAACCAAAATATCCGAACACCATCGACAACCCCAAAGGGACTTTAACACACAATAATCCCCTCGATGTAATTTTTTTTCCAGTAACAAGACAACATAACCAGAACCAAAGTAACCAGAGATCAAAATTTAAAGTAACCCATAACATGACAGTGACAGTAACAGTAACACAAGAACCCGAAACAGTAACATAGATCCGACCCGACCCGAAGGCCCTGGCCTGTGGTTGACACCATACCCAACAAAACACAATCCGATTACTCCCCTCTTTCATAACCCTAGCTCCTCCAGTTTCCGTCGGAGTTACCGCGGGAGTAACGGTCACCACCACCGTAACCGCCTTCACGGCGACCACCGTAGCCTCCACCGCCGCCTCCGTATCCACGGTTGCCACCGTAGCCGCCACCGCCACCGCCGCCGTAGCTGCGCTGGCCGCCACCGTAACCACCACGGGAACCACCGCCAGATCCGCGAGATTGCGCCTCGTTAACGGTAATTTGTCGTCCGTCAAGTGTCTGACCGTTCATTCCGTCGATCGCATCCCTCATCGCTTGCTCAGAGGCGAAGGTAACGAATCCGAAACCCCTAGATCTGCCGGTTTCACGGTCGTTGATTATCTGAAATGCGGAAAACAGAAAATCAACATCAGATCTAGCAAGATCTACCAAAATTACAAGAAAAAAAAATCAAAAGAAGGAAAAATCAAAGCTGATCATCCTTTAATGAACATACCGTTTCCGGATATATATCATCAATAAAATAACAGATCAAGTAACACAATAGAGAACAGTGAACAAGTAACAATGATTCATCATAGTAACAAGAAACCAGATCGAGAGAATCCGAATCCGAAGCCGAAGCGGGTTCTGATATCAGATCTCTTGATCCAAACGGACCTTCGATTCGGTGACCTCTCCGTACTGAGAGAAGGCCCTCTCCAAGGCCTGATCATCGGTGGCCCAAGCAAGGCCTCCGACGAAGCATCTGAACTCGACATCAGAGGCAGCCATTGTTGTTTTAGAGAGAGAAAGAAATTGTAATTTGGTAAGAACAGAGAAAATAGAACAATTGGATGAGAGACAGAGGCCGTTGAGACGTTCAATATATAGGCCGTGGCCGATTAGGGCTGGCGTGTATTCCGTGTTTGGGATGCCGTTGATTCCTTAACTATGGTTAAATTGCGAAGATAAGTTGTGGGTGGAGTCTGGTTAAAGAGGAGAGAGATTAAAAAATATCTTGGGGGCGTGCTCGAAAAGTGGGAGGAAAAATATCTTGGGTGAGGGGTATATTCCTTGGCTGCTAGAGTGTGCAACCTCTTTTCGCTGTGTTTGGTGAGATTACTATTATACCCTTCATCTTTCACCCTTTTTAAGTTGAGAAAAACGTCGGTGGGGGTATTGGCTCCAGGATAGCAATGGGACGCAAAATTTAATGCGATAATATCTTGGGTCTGCACTTTTGTATGTTTGCGAAGGGTGGATTTCAATGGAGGGCGTTAACACCAATATAACATAGTGGGCCCTTGGGCGTATGTCAAAAAGATAAAGCAAGCTGGTAGCTCCTTTATGATAGATAGATATTAGTTATTTTTATTAGCCGATAATTATTTAATTATTTATATTCGATATTTGTTAAAAAGTTATTTGATAAAATTAGTTGTTCTATAAAATAAATTCTACAAAAAGTAAATTCTATAAAAAAATTCTTCCAAATTAGTTTTTTAAACTTAAAAGTTTTTCTAAAAAGTTTTTTTTACCAAATACTCAAACCAGTTTTTTAACTTGATTAAATAATTATTCTTGATCTAAAAAACTCTTTTAACCAAAAAATTATTTTCCAAACACCCCAATACCGTAGTTTAATAAACTTGTATTTTAGTTTATTAAAATAAAAAATAAAAAAAGAACTTGCATTTTAACTTTTCCTTTTTTTCCATTGAATTTGCTTTTGTCAATTTCATTTAAGCCATCATTGGTTTATTTGTTTGTAGGTATAAAATTGTATTTTTAGGAATAAGATTGTGTATGGATAGTTGTTTTGAGACTCTAATTTGGGAGTAGTGTTGATAAAAATTTGTCCGGTCTGATTATCCCAATTTATAAAAACAAAAAAAAAGGCAGTCCGGTGCACAAGCATCCCGTATTCACGCATGGTACAGAGAATGGCTGCACCCCAATTGGTGAATTGTAGAAAACCTAACCCGACTTTGTGTCAGTGGTTGATTTCACGGTTCGAACTCGTGACCTTTTAGTCACATAGAAACAACCTTACTATTGCTCAAAGACTTCCCTTATGATTACCCCAATTTATCCGACCCAAAAAAAACGGATACGATCACCAAATTTACGTCCGAATTTAAAATTTAGACAACCGGTCATGCCCGAGTTCAAATCCTGATCAGGTTTAGGTGTGGACATTCGGGTTCGAACTGTCCGGATTTTTGAACCGTTTCAGATTTGAACAAATTCGGACATCGGACAATTACGTTTATATGTAATTTTAGTCCAAATTGTATAGAAACTTTTATAAAAACAAATTCGGACAACCGGATTTGGACATTAAAAAATCGGATTCGGGGTTCGCTCACACAAAATTTCGGTTGGAATGTCCTAAAATCATATCATAAATTCGAACAATCGGATCCAGATATCGGACATTCGGATTCGGATCCGGTCAAAGTGTCCGATTTTTAATCCGGACATAATTCAGGTATGAAGTTTTTATCCGACTGTCCGATTTCTCCGAACCCAAATTTTTGCCAATCCTACTTAGGAGCATGCATGAGATTAGTTGGTATTAATCATTTGTATTCTTTTCATATAGTTACAAGATATTTGATGTGATTAATAAAGAAATAAATTACAATATGCTTCGATGCTGCATGCATATTATACAACAAGTTAATATTTAAAATATTCCTTTCAAATAGATATTTTAAAATTACAACTACGAACATAAAATTTGTCTTTTAATTCTAATATGATATATGTAACAAATTAATTCTCACCAAACAAAGGTTGTATGCAGTATACGATATTTTCTTGTCACTCGAGTTCTTGTGTGTCATTTTCTTTCTCACGCATTTTGCACGCCATCCATTTCTATTGGACGTTGTGGTTCCCCTGAACCTTTTTCTTTTTCTCCGTTGTTTATTTATTTTAAAATCACACCACCACACCAATATGAAAAATCGCCTTTCAAATCAAATATGATATTTATGAGTATAACGAATTAAAATAGTCTTCAAATTAAACCACCGTGTACGTTATTTTTTCTTTTAAAAAAAAGATATGTACTTTAGTTAATTGATATAAAATTGATTCAAATTCTACCACACCAAAAAGGTAAATGAACTTTTCTTTCAAATTTGAAAAAAAAGAGGTAAATGAATTTTTAATTCTAGCCAAACAAAAGATATATATAATACATCAATAAATATTAATTTAAGTAATTTGATATTTATTCTCTTTAAGTAAAATTTCAGATTCGAGTTCTGCGAATGAAAAAAATTTATAATAAAAGAATTTTATTTTTTATTAAATCATAGTAGTTTAATTTTAGTGGGATAGGAATCCAATACCAAAAAATATAATACAAGATATTCTCGTGCCACTTGCGTCATGATTATGTCATTTTGGTTCCCGCCATGTTGTACGCCGTCCACTTGACTTGGACGTACGTAGTGACTCGCCTCAACTTCTTTCCTTTTTCCGCTTTATTTATTCATTTATTTTTTTCTTTCCGGAGCAAGGGGCAAAATGGTCATGCTGGCAGAAAGAAAGCCATTATCTTGTTACCTCGCTGACGCCTGACGGCCCCTGAGAATGGGGGCCTCTGTGGTAGTGGGCCAGGCCTAGTGTTTTTTTCTTTGTTTTTCTTTTTGGGTCATGGAGTGAGGCTTTATTTAATGGACCGGGCCTGTGGGCTTTATAAGGATCCAGCTACAAGTGCTCTTAGCTTTCTCAATGTAGGAAACAATTAGGTGGGCTAATATGGCTAATGCATAATGGGCCTAAGTCTTCTTTTGTTATACAACTTTTGGAGTAAGATGGGTAGCTCAAAATTTAACAGTGTGGCCTATGCCTTCATCTAGTTTTGATCAGAAACGAAAATAAGGTTGATATCATACACCTCAGAGTATGTACTCCTGAAAGTTACGTAAGTGAAATATACATTAATAGCTATCGATATAAAAAATACGCATTGAAAAAATAATATACATATGGTAATGGAAGTACATACTCTCGGGAATATGTACTAATTTGCCAAATGAAAAGAGATTTCAAGCCACAATATGTAGGTTTAATCTCCACGGATTCGTGTCACGATGTTATTCAGTTGTTAGTGATCGCTTAATTTTCAAATTTCAAACCTTTAATTTTTAAGAGATGCACTTGTAAGGATCGTAGTTCAATTCAGTCTACGTAGAAGTCGTCGATGTCAATGAGCTTTAGACATAATGAGCAACATGGTGGTGAATCTTAAATTTGATTATTTTCCTTTATTGTCAAAGTGGTTTTGCATCAAATTTTACCAGAGTCCATAAAGTTATATAAATTTGCCAGATTGATGATGGACGTGTTCTTTTAAAATTATATAAATACTTATTATTAGTATTTAACTGTTATCAGCATCAATCAATACTCATTAGCATATCAACCCATAATCATATTTTCTACTCACAATTTTAACAATGAGCAACACTTATCGGTATTCGTTATCACTTATAAACACTTGTTAACACTTATCAGCAATAAATTGTTTATGATAAGTTAAAAAAAAATACATACATATCTCATATAGCTATCTTCTACCAATAAAGTTTGACTAATGAAAGAACTTGCAATTCTCCATCAATTTTATTATTGTTTTTTGAAAGAAAATATATGTATTAATATATCCACTTGTTTTTTCCGTGTAAGTTTGTTCAAAAGCAACCAAAAATATAAGCCAAAGGAAAAATCAAAGCATTTTTCTGGTGTTGTTCTTCATCTCGGCTGTCTTACCTATTTTTGCAGCTTTATGTGAAAAAGAAGGTTGCTTGTGGCCGAAATTTCTGCAGATTCACACGCATTCTATATCTCTGATTGGTTGCCGTGCAGCCCACATGTGTCTTTGAGCCAATGTTTGTTTTATTGTTCAAGGGGAAGATTTGTCTAAAATCTTGAGTTCGTTGCAAGTATACTACAACAATCATCAGTGTTAGGGCTATTTATACAGAGTTTGGAGTGATTCAGATGTAGATAACTTTATCTATCTAAATTAGGGTTGTCAAATAAGTCGGGTCGGGTCGGCCGATTTAATAAACGGGTCAATTTCTTGTCGACCTTGAAAATAACTTAGATCTGCTCAAAACTGAAAAATAATAAGTTTTCATACTAAACGGTCAAATCGTGTCGACTTTGTGTTGAAATCGGTTCGGTTCCGGTCGGGTTCGTATTTCTCTCAGTAAATTCGGATCGTGTTCAGATCAGATTATTGGATCGAATCAGACTTTGACAGTCCAATCTAAATATCGCTATAAGTAGTAAGATTTGGAGAGACAGACCAAAAACAAAGGGTTAACATTTTCGAGATCATTGCAAGTATGACGTCATAAATTACATACAAGAGTAGTCAGCAATCATCTGGCTCAACGTCCTTTTTTTAACTCAAGATTGAAATCATTCAACCTTTTATTTGGGGGTTTTTTATTTTTCATTTGAGAGTTCATATCTTAGAATAATAATAACTGTCAGTGTGGGTTCCGTTTTTTCGAAATCTGGGGAGATTTAGATGTACGTAGTTTTACCTCTATACACACGACTACTCATAGATAGACCGATTCTAATAAACCCACATAAAAAAATTGACGAAGAGAATTATACGCTGAAAATCAATTTGTAAGCCAATTTAGCAAACACAATGTCTAATTACTTAAAATAATAAAACTTAAGATGAACAACAAATGAGAGAAAAGAGTATTTCGTACCTTGATTAGCAGGCGTTGACTTACTACTAATCTGGTCAATAGCAGTCTATATTCAAACAAGGTGTGGGGACCTCACAGTTACGAATCAGAGGTGCGATAATAAAAATCCTGCTAAAATCAATCTACTAACCTACATTCTAGAGGCCCAATAAGGAGGACAACTTAACGGCCTATTATGGAAGCATCCTACATAAAATTACTATTTTGCCACTGGCTATAGGGAGTCAGGGACTATAAATACCCCTTACCTACCTCGAAAAAGGGGATCGCTTTCTGACATATTCTCTCATTCGTCATAAATTCTCTTTTTTCTGCTCCGTCTTTTACTGAGACTCTCCACTGACTTGATCATCGGAGATGCGATATCCGGATCTCAATCCAGGGGTGCCCTTTTTGCAAGTTTGGCGCTCGATGAGAGGATCGACAGACGTTCTGTACATGCCATCACGTAAGTCCACTCTCATCCAACATCATACTCAGCGACACAAGAAAATTCTAAAACAACAAAAATCATTACTCAAATAAAAGGCAAAGGAAGGACTAGAAGCACGCTACCTATAATCTGCAACCTTAACTCTAGATCTCCATAAACTCGATTGTCCTAAATCTTTAAGGTATGAGTTTGAGTAAGTATTTCATACGCATGTAAAGTCGTATACCTATACCTTTGGTGTTGACTTCTGTTATTCATCAACCAAGCCAAACACATTTTATGCACATGTGTGTTGATATCTACATGACTTACAAAAGGTAGCATAATGCAATTACAAATTTGCAAACACAAGTGTGGATATGCGCGAAAACGGCTGACCATCAAATGAGCGAAAACGGCTGACCAGCAAATGAATAAGAAAGATGTAGCTGAAGAATATTAATTAATTTAAACGTTTTATTTGAAAAGTCTCAAATAGACCTTTTTATTAATTTGATTCAATGTTTTATAACAATTAAGAGTGACATAACAGGGGGACCAAGTTCGTGAGTTTTGTTGCTGATGTTTACATTACACATCTGTAGTTCATCAACTTTGTTTGGATTGATCCACCTCTTGCTTCTTTCGTGGACCTATGGGACAGGTAGGAAAGCTTGACCCGACACGATAACACGATCCGAACCCAACCTGAAGTTACTAAGAGAAACATGGACCTGACACTAATCAAACCGATCCGATTTCGGCCCATACTCAACACGATTTGACCGTTTACCCTCAAAACATGTTATTTTTCAATTTTGAATAAATCTAAACCATTTTCAAGGCTAACACAAAATCGACTCGTTTTATTAACTGGGTCGACCGACCCCGAACCGACCCGTTATCTAGATCTGCTTATGGACTTTTGTTTTTCGTTCTTTTAAAAATAAAAACAATTAACTAGACTCGATCGAAACTCTATCTAAAGGTAGATTTAACGAGGCCAATAAGTCCAATGCAAGCGGGATAAACGGATTATAATTTGAACTAATCAAACTCAAAAGTGGGGTGAGTGAAATATCTTCTCATATAAGAGATAAGAGTTGTTGAGTTTGTGTTGGAGGCATCCTAAATAAAAGATACATCAAATCTACTTGAGTTAAAGCCCATTGGTTTTTCGTGAATCCATCTGCATCGTTTATCTTCCTACTTTGAATATCAATTCATGTCCCATTTAAAAGAGATATCAATATATTATTACTCGCTTCCAATGTTTGTAATTAACAAATTTTGCTCGAATTTATTTAGATTTTGGTGTTGCTTGCTACATTATAGCCGATCAGGAGCCCAGCAATCTATAGAGGGTCAGTCCATCAATTCCACAATTTTCTCGCAGGAAAGTGCATTACTTTTCCCTGAAACTTGAATTCCGGTGAAAAGTATGAAATATAATAACAGAAATCAACTAGACTACTACCTCTTCAACATAATTAATACGCTCTTATATACAAATGAGGTCCTCTAATATCCTTTAGGAAAGTTTCACAACTAAATGGAAAAATAAATAAATAATGGAAGGCTTTGTTTGATATACGTATTAATTTGCCATTAATCGCATGTGCACCTAAAAAAATATCAATTGAAAAGGCTTTAAAACTTATATATATTGTTATTTTAATTAAACAAAATTAAAGCTTATTTATTTGCGACACAAGTGTGAGAACTGGCTGCGCTTGACACTTTTTTTTATTATTTTTTTACAATAATAAATATGGGCTATCTACAGTGACATATTCAGACGTTTAGAATAGGGGTGTCCATAAATTAATATCGTTACTAATATACACTATTTTATTTTTTTTAAGGGTGTCCATAAACCAACATCATTACTAAATTAACTTATTTTAAAATAGAAATTTTTTTGGGGGGGCTCATGGACACCCCTAAACATAGTGTGGATCCGTCTATGACTATCTATTAGGTCCCTATCTCAGATATGATCAAAGGACCAACCAGCTAAGAAAACAGGGATAAAACTGCGAGGACCTCAAGGCTCAACCCAGGCACCCCCTCCATTTTCTAATTAATTGGTGAGGAAGGATCCTGGTGCGTAGCACTTAATGGGGTTCTACCTGTAACTTTTTTTTTGCATCCCTTTAATGATTGAGAATCTTCTTTAATTAGCCTTTTTATTATAATTTGGGGATTGCCTTCACTTTTGTGCTAATTTTTCATTCATGGGGATTAGGGTTTGCGAGTGCACGTGCTTATCATGCGAACTAATAGTTGGAAACTAATATAGGACGAGAAAAAATAATTAAAATACAAAATCACTTTATATTTTGTACTTGACCCACCTGTAATCAACTTTATTTTGAGCTTACAGCATCATAATCATATATAAAATTTAAAAAATATGGATGGTGATTATTTCAGTTTGTAAAATCTTTAATTCTGAATATTTTATTACCAAAAGTTAAATTTAGATCTAGGTCATATTCGGTAACAGCGTTTTGGATAGCGTTTAGTGTTTTGACTAATTCAATATACTAATTAGTTAATTTTTAGTATTCGGTAACCTGGTGTTTTGATTGTCATTTCAAGCGGCGTTTAGTCTTTTAATCAACATTTTTGAAAAACTAACAGTATTAGCTTTTGACATTTAGAAGTAGTGTTTCATATTTTTTGGTCAAAAAATATCATTTGAAAATTTTATATTTGGATATTATCAATATTCTTTTACGTCAATTTACGATAATCCGTTAGTCCAATATTTAAATTTACCGAACACATTTATTCTAACAGCTCATCGAAACAGATATCCGCTAACAGCTAAATTATAAACGTTATCAACTACTTAAACAGTTATTCGCTACCTGAACTACTATCCACTACTTAAGCAACTAATTTTACCGAACATGACCCTAATATGCTTTAATTTTTATGTCTCTGTTTACATACACGATCAAGTGACTATTCAGTAAGAATCTAAAGTTAATTTCATGGAATGTTGAACATAGCTAGGGCAGCTGCTCTGGATATTTATCTCTATTTGTTTAAAAAAATGAAAAAATTGAACCATATATTATTGTCCTTTATCCCGATTCATTTAATTGGTCATTTTTGGTGATAAAGCTGGATTTCATTCCACTAAATTAGAGTGCACGCCTCTTTGACTTTTATAAGACTAAGAATCTGTTCTTTTTTGGATCAATTGCAATTTACCAATCTCAACCCATTTCAATTTATTTTAACTTACTTTAACTCACTTAAAATAAATTAAAAAAAAAAACAATTTCAACTTACCTCGACCTACTTCAATCCATTTCAACCCACCCCCTTAATAATTTTAATAATTTGTAAAGTATCATGTGAGATTTAATCATTATTGCACCAAAAAGTTCACTATACTACTTTTTTGTAAATTATCGTACTTTGGAATTGTTTTATTTTTCTATTTTTCTATTTTTTTAGTTTTTTATTTTAAAATTTTAAATTTTAAATTTTTAAAATTTCAATATTTATTTTTTTTTATTTTTTATTTTTTATTTTTTAAATTTTGTATGTAATTTTTTGATTTTGATTTTTAAATTTTAATTTTTTATTTTAATTTTAATTTTTAATTTTTTTGTATTTAATTTTTAAAATTTTTTTTTTTTTTTTTATTTTTTATATTTCATTTTTTATTTTTATTTTTTGTATTTTTGTATTTATTTTTTTATTTTTTATCTTTTTAGTTTTATTCCAAACAAAAGCTACGGAAAAATCCAAAAAAAAATAAAAAAAAATAAAAATATAAACAATATAAAAATACTAAATACTAAATAAAAAAATAAAAAAATAAGAAATAAGAAATTAAAAAAACTACAAAACTAAAAAAATAAAAAGTAAAAAAGAATAAACAAAAATTCCGCAAAATTTTGATAATTTCATAAATTATCACACATTAATTACATTCTCATTATTTTAACCCACTTCAACCCACTACATTAAAAATATACCAACTTCAACCCACTTTAACCTACATCAACCCACTTCAACCTATTTCAACCCACCTAAAAAAAAAATACAAACTTTAATCCACCTCAACCTACTTCGCCATTTTACCAACCCAATTTACCCACGAAAAGAACAGGCCATAAGCCTTTGTTATTCTTCTATAGAAACAAAAGGAATAACATTTAGAAAAAGAAAAATACTAAAAAAATTTAGACCGATAGAAAGTAGGAGTAGGGTGTAAAAATGTTATGAAATTAACCTTTAAATTCATGCTACACATGAATTGTTTTAAAATTTTAGCTAAAATATTTTTACAAATATTATAATTGATCTTATAATTTAAATTTTTAGAAATAATAATATTAACATATTCGTAATGTATTTATTTATTTTTTTCACTGAAATAGCTGAAACAATACTATTTATTATGATGACTTTAAATCACATATTGTTTAAATTTTATTTTTAAATAAAATTTTAATAAATACTTCAGATAACACGTGTCATAAACTCATACATATACATACATATATGATTGTTTCTTGGATTCTCATTTGAAGACAAATATCAACTACAAGAGCAAAATGAAAGATCTGAAAGAATGCATCACTTTTACAGTTATACTGTATGTGATGGCGCACTTGGGGAAAATGTTACCGTTCAGGATTTAAAGTAAATGACAGCCTGTTCTACACTTCTTCTGTATTTTTGCTCTCCTCTCTTTCATTTTGGTCTTGTCCATCGCATAAGAGGACATAATTTTTAAGGGTTTATTTTTTTAAACTTATCATATATATTTATCATCAACATCTAGTACTGATTATCATCAGTCAACATTGATCAGTAGTGACCAACAACGATTACTATTATGAAGAAACATTATAGAGTTAAAAATATTTTGACATAGCAATTAGCAACGGTAGCAAAAACAATAGAATATAAATAATGACATTGTATAAATAACAAAGATGAGTGCAGGGCACTCATCAATTAGGGGGTTGCTCACCTAGGACTGTCATCAAGTAACGTGAATAGGAAAAAGGTTTTTTTTTTTTTTTTACGTATGAATCACATAGGACAATACAATACAATTACAATACAACAAGGGATGGGAGAATCGAACTTGGAATCTAATGTACCCAGTATCTCAATTTTTACTACTAGACTAAGACTTTATTAGTAAAAAAACAAAGGCTTGTTCTTTACGCGCTATATTGTTATTTATATACCGTGGGATTTATTAGGAGTCTGTCCACATCAAATCGCTGTTTGTTGAAATTACATACGCTAACTCAGTTGCATAAGTGAAAAAGCCAAGGGGAACATCAAACATAGAAAAGTGGAGATTCCTTGGAATATAAAGAAGCAGGTAGTAATGTTTCTTTCATCAAAGGAAAACAACGATGTTTCTTTCTTAATCATCAATCTCAAGGATCCAAGGATTAGCTAAAGTGACCTTCCTTAGCTTCAATGATTCTTCATCCAATTCTTGAGCCTAAGATTTTATTTTTTTTTTAAGAAAAAGAGGCTAAGCTATTGTGTAGTAGTATGATTGTTATGACTAAGTTTTTTTTTCCCTTAATCACAAGAAGTTTGAGAAAGAACATAGGAAATAATGAGCAAGTTTGAGATTTTTATGATCAGTAGGTGGAGCTCTCAAATGCTGTTTGTGTTATGACTAATAGCTGTATGAGCTTTTCAGTTTAATTATATATTCTCTATGATGCAACAACTGTCTTCCTGTTAGTCATATAGTGACTGTTTTATGTTTTTTTTTTTATAAGGACTTTGTCCAACTAATAATCGAAAAACAGAAAAAAAAAATTCAATTTACTTAGCATAATATAGGATTTTAGATGAAATATCGGTGTACACGAGTAAAAAATGTAAGTGTAGAATATTAACACCAATCTTTATGTAATTTCTTATGGATTGGCAACAAATATATTAAAAGGTATTTGTATTTCACAAAACTGTTTTTTGTGGGTCTTATGGAATCAACATCTCTATAGGTAGAAATACCGGTAGAAGTAAGGTTGCCTACAGCTGGATCTTTCCAGATCCTACGAAAGCAGAATTCACACTGAAAATTTATTGTTGTTGTTGTTGTTTGTATTTCAAACAACAAATATGAAAATATATTGGGTCCATGAAAAGCATATAATATTAATTTATGATGCCTCGATCGCTCAACCCCACCCAATTCCTTTCTGTCTTTTTCCTTTTTTGGGGGGAGGGGGGGGGGGATGAGAATTGGGAGGACCAAACTCCAACACGAGGTAAAATTACATCAATATTTTGAAGGTAATTCTTAAAATTCTTATCAATTAAACTAATTGATGTTTATTTTTATATGCCAAATTATTTATTCATATGTATATATATTACATATTTAAAAATTGGACAAAGAAAGTTAAGACAAACTTCCCACCCATTTTAATAATTAGATAATTTTATTTAAAAAAGTACGTTACGTGTTAGAAATGGGAATTCCATAAAAATGTTAAAATAAATTGACAGGAAATAATGGAGATTTTTTTGTTTTTGGGTGCTCAATAAAGGAGTTATTATATACATATCATAGAACAACACAAAAAATCAAGCGTTCTCAAGGCCTGCAAAGGTCAGTTAATTTGCTGTTTCCATCGAGGCAGAATGGAGAAGGATGAATCAATTTCTGACATCTCCCAGCAGTGAGAGACTTATGCATGGGTAGGCCTCCTCATAAAATATAATAAATAGTATATGATTTAAGATATGATCTTATTTTTCTGGCCCCCCAAACTGTTTGCCAGGGTATTTTATGCAAGGAACAAAGCTGTTGAAGAGTTGGATGAAACAGTAGAGGCAAACTTGTTAACCCAGCCTGTTTTCTTCTTCTTCTTTTTTTCTTTCTTCATGTATACAAATGAAATAAACCAGTCTTAATCTATAGACGTGTTCGGTAAAATTAGATGTTTAAGCAATGGATAACTGTTTTAATTTACGAGCTATTATCGATTTTGCTAATGATAAATTGTCACTCATTAGTGTTTAGCAATTAGTTGTTCAACTACTGATTTAAAATAAATGTGTTTGGTAAATATAGCTGTCGAGATTGCAGATTTATATAAAATGACTAGAAAAGGCGCAATAAATACTAGTAAACTGCTTATTAAATACTCCATCTTTGCATCGTCTATCTATAAGTGGCACATTTTTTTAGATGTAGGCGTTCTCTATTCATAAGATCGAATATGAATCATACTCATTATTTTTTAAAGAAAAATAGAAAACAAAAGTTATAAATTAATTAAACCATCCAATTATTATTAACATTAGGCAACCCTAAAAATGTCCATTTTATTGAGTCATATCTCACCCTTGCCACTGTACTTATTAAAGTAGTATAGTTTTCTCAATTTCAACAATTTCTCACGGTTAAGAGAGCATTTTAGTTGTTTTGCAATTGTATGAAAGAATATATATATATATATATATATATATATATATATATATATATATATATATATGTATATATATATATATATACACACACACACACACGTATAGAGAGAGAGATAGCCTTGCATGGCAATAAATTCATAATATCAAATACTATTTGATGATTTATTTATTTTTGTTTTTATCAATATATTACTTTTTCAACTTGGATTGTATGACCAAAGTAAAATGCTTATCTAAACTTTCTATTATCTATTTATGTGGAACAGTAGGTAGTCTATGGTTTTTAAATCTATGGTCAATCGGAACCAGTTTCGCTGTACGTAGTTTTACAATTCAGGGGTAAGATTACTACATCAGACCTCTACATCTTCTCTGGTGGTGAAATTTTTGAGGTATTGAATTTAGATTTGGATTTGGAATAATATTCACTGTAAGTCATTAATTTGATCTCATTATCGGTAACCAACCAGCAAGAAATATTTGATCCATTTTAGTAACCAATTAACAAGAAATAAGAATCAGGGTATGAGTTAGAATACATGATTGTAGACCATGGGCAATATCCATTCATTCAATGAATCCTAGCGAATGATCAAGCGGTGACAATATAATGAAAGATTTGCTATAATAATACGCACCATAAAAAGAAAGATGAGAGAGTTGGTGGAGAAATCTCCCTGACAAAACGAAGATCCGACTAAAAGATTTGACTAATCATGATTAATCGCCAAATCGTAAAAACAAGATCTGAATTTTAACAAGTGAATATAATATTGGCCTTGTTCGGTAAAATTAGTTATTTAGGTTGTGAATAGCAGTTTAGATAGTGGATAGCTGTTTAGGTAGCGGATAACGTTTCTAATTTAGTTATTAGCGAGTAGTTGTTTAGATTAGCAGTTTAAACTAATGTGTTCGGTAAATATAACTGTTAGGCTAGCTGATTAATGTAAATAGACATAAAAGAATATAGATAATTTCCAAAGATAGAAATTTTAAAGGATATTTTTTGGCTAAAAAATATGAAACGCTACTTTTAAATGTAAAATGTCAATACTATTAGCTTTTCAAAAACGCAGTTTAAAACGCTAAATGCTACTTGAAATGTTGGCCAAAATACTTGTTTAACGAACACTAAAAATTAACAAATTGGTATATTAATTTAGTTCAAACACTAAACGCTACAAAAAATGTTATTGCCGAACACGACCATTATTTCTAACTTGGTTACATAATTGCACATTTTTTTTTTAAAAAAAAGGAGTAAATACTCCCATGAAAACACAAAAAAGTGACTAGTGTAAGCAGGGAATTACATAGAGTATGATTAAGATCGTGTTTGACACTAACATTTTAAATAACATTTAGTGTTTTAATCAACTCAATACACTAATTAGATAATCTATTTGCCTGACGACGTCCAAAAATTAAAGATTTTAAATAAGAGTTCTAAAATTGAAAGTTGAATATTTGTAACATAATTATCACATAAACAATCATGCGGAAAAAAAAACCTCAAAATTTTAATAAGATATCAGACTTTTATTTGAAAGATAGACATGACAAAAAGTGTTGCAATTTTCATAGAACGACTATGTGATGTTAATTAATGTCTGTACTTTTTAGAGGAAGTAGGTGATATTTCTTAATCTTTTACTAAAATGATGTGTCGCATTTTTATTTTAATTGAGATTGACCAATTCAACATACTAATATGACTATATATTTATTAAGAATTATTCATTTAAATTATTTTGTTTTCATCGACTACATGCTTTTTTTAAATAAAAAAACTAATTACATACTTTAACTGAAAATCTATTGATTTATAATTTGTATAATTTTTCTCCATATATTTGAGCCTTTCTTTAGTGTAATTATGTTATTGTCAACTTATAAAATATAATGTCATCTCATCACATAGCTTGTCAGCTGTCGACCTTAAAAACTTATTGAAAATAAATCAATGTCAAATTATTTAAACCATATATATTTTATACAAATTTATAATTAATACAATCCACTCGTATTTACATATTTACGTAAGCATCATTAACATGATATATTTTCCCGGGTAGGGGCCCAACTTCACCAACCAATGAACAAATGTACATATTTAAAATAAATAAAATACAGTGGTCTGATGGTCTCTCATCATGTGCCTTGTCAATTGTCAATCTTAAAAACTTAGGTAAAATAAATAAATGTCAGATCATTTAAACCATATATATTTTACACAAATCTGTAATACAATCTACTCGTATTTACATATTTAGGTAAGCATCATTAATACGGTACATTTTCCTGGGAAGGCGGCCAACTTCACCAACCAATGAACGAATTTAAATATTTTGTTATTATTCAACGAATTATGTTAATGAACAAAATTTTCAAAACCCTTGAATGAAGACCGTTGAGATTTAAATACCGCAGTAGTAGCAGACCACTGCTGCTATAGTTGGTGTGGTTTTCTTGTATACGCAAACAAGACCATGACAATTGCCCACCACAATCACTGGAGTTTTTGTCAACTCTTTTGCTCTACCAATTTTTAAATGAGTACGTAGTACATCGAATGACTTAATACATTCATTTCAATGTCTTTTTTTGGGGGGCTATGTAAGTCTTGTGTGAGATCATTTTATGATAATTTATATCGTGAGACGTGAAGGGGAGCCTTAGAGCAACGGTAAGGTTGTCTCTGTGTGACCAAAAAAGTAACGGGTTCGAGCCGTGGAATCAGCCACTGACAAAGTCAGGTTAGATTGCCTACAATTCACCCCATGGGGTGCGGCCCTTCCCCGGACCCTGCGTGAACGCGGGATGTTTGTGCATCGGGTTGCCCTTTTTTTTCTATATCGTGAGACGTCTCACACGCTCATTATTCACCACATCAATTTAAAATGAACAATATATTACCCCGTTGGCGGTCTCATACTAAATTTTCGTGAGACCGTCTTATACAAGAATTTGCGTTTTTTCAACCGTATTCCCGCCGGCCACCTACATTTTCAGGGTCTGTTCTATTTCGCGTTTTAGATAGATAGATAGATACAAGGAGCTGTAAGGAGATGTAAGGAGCTGCAAGGAGATGTAAGGAGCTGTAAGGAGATGTAAGAAGCTGTAAGGAGATGTAAGGAGCTGTAAGGAGATGTAAGGAGCTGTAAGAAGATGTAAGGAGCTGTAAGAAGCTGTAAGGAGTTGTAAGAATAGATATAAGGAGTTGTTGAATTGTAAAAGAGTTGTATAGTATAATTTGTTTTAGATGAAAAATAATAATATTAAAACAATATACTTAAGAAGCTGTATTTTGTATTTTTATTTTTTTATTATTTTTTTTTTTCATTTTTTTTAAATTTTTTACTTTTTTTATTTCTTGTACTTTTTGTAATTTTGTAATTTTTGTTATTTTATTGTTTTATTTTTTATTTCTTTATTTCTTTATTTTTTAATTATTATTTTTTATTTTTTATTTTTTAAAATTTTTAATTTTAATTTTAATTTTAATTTTTTTTATTTTTTAATTTTCTATTTTATAATTTTATAATTTGTAATTTTTATTTTTATTTTTTAATTTTTAATTCATAATTTTTTAATTTTTAATATTAAATTTTAATTTTAATTTTAATTTTAATTTTTTAATTTTTTTAATAAAAATTAAAAAATAAAAAATTAAACTAAAAATTTTGAAAATTTTGAAAATTTTAAAATTAAAATTAAAAAATTAAAAATAAACATAAAAATTAAAAATTAAAATTAAAAAATTAAAAAATTAAAAATATAAATTAAAAAATTACAAAATTAAAAATTAAAAATAAAAAACTAAAAACAAAAAATAAAAAAAAAATGAAAAATGAAAAATGAAAAATAAAAGAATAAACAAAAAAAATTAAAAATTAAAAATTACAAAATTAAAAATTATAGAATTACAAAATAAAAATTTAAAAATTAAAAAATTTAAAAAATTAAAAAATTGAAAAATTAAAAAATTAAAAATAAAAGATGTAAAATGAAAAATAAAAAAATTTAAAAAATTTAAAAAAATAAAGAAATAAAAAATAAAAACTAAAAAATAAAGAACAAAAAAATTTAAAATTTAAAATTTAAAATTAACAATTAAAAAAAATGCAAAATACAAAATAAATACAAAATAAATAAAATGAAGATGTAAGGAGATGTAAGAAGATGTAAGGAGATGTAAGAAGATGTAAGAAGATGTAAGGGGATGTAAAGAGATATAAGAAGATGTAAGGGGATGTAAGGAGATGTAAGAAGATGTAAGGAGATGTAAGGAGATGTAAGAAGCTGTAAGGAGATGTAAGCTCTTAGCTAAATCCTAAAAAACGCGAAATAGAACAGGGCCTTGAATGTTTACATGGGAAACGATGCATGTGAATATTTGAATGTTTATTGCTATTTTTGTAAAAATAGAATAAATATTTCAATAGCAACCAATCCAATTTGCTTAATTTTTTTGTTCAAGAAGTAAGTTAATGCATAACTATACACAATTAAATCATTAAAAAAGAAAGTTAAGATAAATTAACTAAAGTTAAAATAACTTAAAATTAGGAAAACCATGTGATGGGATGTCTAAAGCATCAAAGAACAAACAGATAACAGGTAGTAAAGTAGCAAGTAGCATGTTAGTATGTTAAGGTGACATCCATAATGAATGAATAATAAATAATGCCAACAATAATAGTACCAATTAACAATTAACGAGCCAACAACAACGTGGGACATATTTATTAAAGATCAACTCCATAGTCTTATACCTTCAAAATCTCGTACCGATGCCATGTCCCGTGTAACTTTCAAGTGTTGAATATTTGTGTAATCATCTCATTCCAATTTTTCCCTTACGGCTTTACCACTCATGCTTTCTAAGAGGATAGTCCAAAAGCACATTCGCACGGCAAATTATTAGATATATTCTAGAATACGTGCTCTCACATTTTATTTATATATATTTTTCTGGGTGTATTTATCATATATTTTATTTTTTTAGTATTTATTTACTGATATGTCTTCTGAGAGTATGTACTCTCAGGTGTATAGTATAGGCTTTGCGCACTGCACCAGTGCATCAGTACTGCTCCTCTTGATGTGGCAAGTTATGAGTGTAGACTCACTCATCTTATCTTCTATAAGTGATCTCTTACTTCTTCTTTTTTTTTTAATAACTTCATTTGCAATATTCCTATCAAATCTTGCAATGTAATCACCAATGTACATCTATAATGTTGATAAATTAAAGATTTTCTATGTATTTGTCAAAATCACTGATTCTCATCGATAAAATCACAAATATGTAGTGTGGATTTTCAATCTAATAATTTTCCACGAGAACAAATTTAGTTCATCCAAAATCCAATATAATATATGCCCCTTCCTAATTAGACTGAATGTATGTACATTTAAAGAACGACAGATACAATGATAGGACACACACACACACACACACACACACACACACACACACACATATATATATATATATATATATATATATATATATATATATATATATATACAACTA
>JACYFF010031955.1:1156580-1170346 GCA_017589665.1 Selenicereus undatus | reverse complement strand
ATATATATATATATATATATATATATATATATATATATATACTTTTTTTAATGTATATTTGTTATATGAGTAATTATTAAATATATAATTTCAAAAAAAAGGGAAAAAAACAGAGCTCAAAGACCTGAACTTTAAACCCAGACAGAGAAAGAGCGAAAGAGATGTGGGTTGTCATCTTCTAAAGAAGAGTTTCTTTTTTTCGCTTTTTGGTAATAAAAGTTGCCCTTTGTGAGCTTGGAGTGCAACGTAGAGGGTCTCAGAAATTTTTAGAGAGAGAAAACCAAGCGCTGGCTAGAGAGAGAGAGGGAGAGACGGCTTGACCAGACCAGCCCACCTCGAAATCAGACCTCCGCCTGTTTCTTTCTCTCTCTAGAATTATTATGATTAGCAGCAGTATTATTTAGCACTAATTATTTTTTAATTATATATGATCTCAGATTGCCCCTCCCCCTTGTTTCTCTCTCCTCCCCAAAGCCCAAACTTTGTCAACTGAACGAACTACAAGAGGGAAATTTTGAGAGCTTGCTGAGAGAGACTGTGATTGATTGAGAATTCTGGACAGACAAAGAGGAGATGTGGAGAGTTCTATTTCACTGCTACCAGAAAATGAAAAGTTCCCACGTTGTGATTTGAGGTAAGAGTTCACCCTTTTGCTCAATTTTTTTTTTCTGGGTTAATTTCTTCTAGGAGAGTGGAGATGGAAAAAAAGGGAAGGAAGATTAACCAATGCAATTGAGCAATGGGTCTTCTCAACTACTCTCAATTATTATTGGGTTGTTGTTGTTGTTGTGATTGTTGGTCTCCTCGAATTGTTGCATAGGTAGAAGAGTAAATGAATGAATTGTTGCATCGCTGCTGCTGTTGGTAAGCAAGTTGCTTGAAATGGATCGATTTAGGCAACCCATTACACTGTTTTTGTTAGTGTTTTTGTTGTTGTTGTTGAGATTTAAGGCTGCATTGGTGGTGGGTCAACAACAGCAGCAGCAAAGAGTTATCTTGTTCTCAGAACGACTCGCTCTGATTCGACTCAGATCGTCTCTGGGTCTCCGAGCCAAGGAATGGCCAATTAAAGCTGACCCATGTTTGGGTTGGAAGGGAATTCAATGTGTTAATGGTTCTGTTGTTGGGATAAACATATCAGGGTTTAGGAGAACTCGAATTGGGAGTCAAAACCCTCAGTTTGCTGTTGATTCTCTCTCCAATTTGACCCATTTGGCTGCTTTCAATGCCTCTTTCTTCTTGCTCCCTGGTTCAATACCCGATTGGTTCGGGCAGAACTTGGGGAATTTGAAGGTTCTTGATCTTGATTCTTGTAGCATTCAGGGTTCTATCCCTTTCAGTTTGGGGAATTTGACTAGGTTAACAACTTTGGTGCTTGCCCATAATGGTCTTAGGGGGAATGTCCCTCCTACTTTGGGTCAACTGGGAAGCCTCTCCATCCTTGATCTATCCCACAATTTGCTCACTGGGTCGATCCCGGACTCATTCACCTCCCTCAGGAACCTCTCCTTTTTTGACATTTCATCTAATTTCGTTTCAGGGCCAATCCCACCTGGCATTGGGCTCCTGTCCAATCTTAGGACTTTGAATTTTTCTAATAATAGTTTTGATTCTGCTATCCCCCCTCAGCTTGGTGATCTTAGGGGTTTGGTTGACCTTGACCTTGGGTTTAATGCTCTGGTGAGTACACTGCCTCCGGATTTGAGTGGGTTGAAGAGTTTGAAGACCATGGTTGTTGGGAACAATAGACTCTCTGGTCCACTGCCACATGGTTTATTCCCCACATTGACCCAGTTGCAGGTTGTCATCCTGAGTCACAACAACTTTTCAGGTGCTATTCCAGATGCATTGTTTTCTATGCGTGCGTTGCAGCTTGTTGATGTCTCGGACAATAACTTTATGGGTACTCTTCCAAACATTACTGTGAATGCCAATGCCACGCCTCCAGTGTTTAATCTGTCCGATAATAAGTACTATGGGGAACTTACATCGGCACTTCAGAGATTTGGTTTGATTGATCTATCAGGCAATTATTTTGAAGGCAAGGTCCCGGATACAATACGTGGTAAATCATCTCTTGGCCATAACTGTCTCCAAAATGCAACCAATCAGAGGACACAGGGTGATTGTGCTTCATTTTATGCGTCAAAAGGTTTGATTTTTGATAATTTTGGGCGTCCAAGTACAAATACACCTCCCCCTTCAGGACAAGGGCCAAAGAAGAGCCACAAACGCACTATTTTATTGGCTGCCATTTTGGGAGGAGTAGGTCTCTTGTTACTGCTGGTTATGCTGCTCTTACTTATCATATGTGTCAGAAGAAAGGGCGGCATGAGGCAAAGGGGGAATGGTGTGGGTCCAATTCCTCCTACTGTGGCTGGTCCAGCTTCGTCCCCAGGGGCGTCACTTAATTTCTCAAGTTTGGGAGTAGCATTCACATATCAGCAGCTGCTTCAAGCTACAGACAATTTTAGTGATGCAAACCTTATTAAAAATGGTCATTCTGGGGATTTATTCCAGGGACTCCTGGAAGGTGGAATCCCCGTGGTCATCAAAAGAATCAACTTGAATTCAGTTAAACCAGATTCATATCTTGTAGAGTTGGATTTTTTCAGTAAAGCGTCACATCCGAGATTGGTTCCTCTTCTGGGACACTGCTTGGAGCAGGAGAATGAGAAGTACCTTGTTTACAAGTATGTGCCAAATGGGGACTTGTCAAGTTCCTTGTACAGAAAGGTCAACACAGATGACAGTTTGCAGTCACTTGATTGGATAACGAGGTTAAAGATAGCAATAGGAGCAGCGGAGGGTCTATGTTATCTACACCATGAATGTTCACCACCATTTGTTCATAGGTAATATTCTCTCTCCTGCCCATTCTTGAGCTTCCTGATTGGGTTCTCAGCTATCTACTTCTGTCTATGACTTTCTTATTTTATGAGGATTTTCTTCTGTCCTTTTTGTTATGGTGCTGATCTCATGTCCTGTTCTTTGAAACCCTCGGCATCTTAATTGCTTACCGTAGTATATTTTTTTAGTGATGAGCTTTCTAAATTTATGAATTTGAGGAGATTTTGCCCCTTTGTTTTCACTCCATTAAATGCAGTGCCTGACGTAGTACTAATCTCACATTTGCTGTAATCATATCACAATTAATCATATCTCTCTTCTTTCTTCAAAGGGATGTGCAAGCAAGCAGTATACTTCTAGACGATAAATTTGAAGTACGCCTTGGCAGCCTAAGTGAGGTTTGCATTCAAGGAGGAGAGACCCAGCCAGGAGTTATTACAAGATTATTGCGGTTGCCTCAGTGAGTATCTACTTCCTTGGACTGCTCATCATGAATACAAATAGCTAATATACTAGAATTTACATGGGTGTAGGCAACTGAAGTTTATGAAATTTCATTTGCTTTAAAGATTAGTTATAACATCAATTATCACATTTTATATGCAATTTTAGTTCTGACTGCTGCGACATTTTGCCCTGTATACATTTCCTTCCTTCCTTCATGTTGTGATGCTTGGTTCCTTAAAAATATTTTTTTTTTAATTTTGGATTTTCTGTTGATCCATAGATCACGTTACAAGGTCCATTTCTCATATACATAATGATACTATTTATTCAATAGATTAGGCCTTTTGTAAGTTGAAACATTCTGATAAATATTTTTTAATTTTCTGCAGGACCTCTGAACAAGGGCCGTCAGGTATGACCCAAGTTTACAATTCAAACGCCAATATTTGTCTATTATCTGCCTTTCAACTGTATGAAGTATGTGCGTTCATTACATGTTTGAACAGTCCACATGCTTCTGTTTGGTTTAACAAGTAAATGATAATTAAGTAAATGATAATTTTATGTCAAACTATAAAATAGCTCTTGCTGCTTATTTCAAGCATTATGAGTCAGGCACTGGTAACCAGGCTTATCTTTCTCCTGATGGTAGACATTTAACAGGTTGAAACCGCTCTCAATTGTCTATCATAATTTTCAGCATTTCAATGTCCTGTGTTTATACTTTTTTTTCCCTTACCCCCCCCCCCTCCCAAAAAAGAAAAGAAGTCCTGTGTTTATACTAATGGAAAGCCAGATCTGCATGACTAGCATTCGGATTTGAGATTGCTGCAGGACATATGTTAATTTTGCTATTGATTTGAGAAGAGAAGAAAAGGGTAGGACTAGGATAGAAGCAAACAGACAAAGAATTCCAGTCGTCTCACATATGTTAATTCTGCTAAGATTTATGAAAAGAAGAACATGATAACCAGCATGAAATGCTTGCTGGTCGTGTATCTGCGCCTTTGTGCATGTACTAATGTAGCCTATAAGTTGGTGATTAGACATTCTGTCCCAATTCAGCAGCTAATTAACGTTGACTCAGGAGAAAGCTGGCCTGTTCTTGTGATTTAGTGGGAAGCTATGAGCCTTCAGTGTTGATTCTTCTGAATTTTCTTGGGCAGGTTCTCAGACATCAACTTGTGCATATGATGTTTACTGCTTTGGAAAGGTACTGCTTGAGCTGATTACGGGCAAGCTAGGTATCAGTGCATCTAATGATGCCAGTGTGAAGGAATATATAGATCAGATATTCCCCTATATAACAATACAGGACAAGGAACTTGTAACAAAGATTGTGGACCCCACACTGATTTACGATGAGGACCTCTTGGAGGAAGTATGGGCGATGGCTATCGTTGCCAGATCGTGTCTCCATCCAAAGCCCTCAAGGCGGCCCCTCATGATGCATATTCTCAAGGCACTTGAGAGCCCATTGAAGGTGGTTAGAGAAGAGAACACTGGCTCTGCTAGGCTCAGGACAACTTCCTCTAGAGGTTCTGGGAACACATACATCTTTGGAAGCTGGAGGCAGAGCATGGAAGCTGGGGCCGTCCCTACCTCCTCTGCTACTGCTCAGGTGGAGGGGATGGGGAGCCTAAAGCGATCAGGCACTTCCGGGTCCCAGGGAAGCGGGCAGATTGTCGGTGTGGGGGAACGGTCGTCCTTACAACGGCAGCAATCCCGAGAGATATTCCCTGAACCCACAGACATTCACGATATAGAGAGACAAGGGGAAGAATAGGGGAGAGGATTCTTTGTCAATAATACAGTTTCAATTTAAGTACCCAGGCTCACTGGCACTTAGATCATCTTTGGTTCTACAGTTTGTGGGTTTGGGGCCAGTTTTGATGTTGTCGGGATTATGAAAGTTGACGTGTACAGCCGTTACTTGGGGGGATTCGATGGATCGATATTGGAAGCTGCATTTTAAGTTAGATTGGTGGATGGATCGCTGACTGCGAAGGAAAGGCACAAATTGATGATAGTCATTGATGCTCATTGTTGGAGCTTGTTTGTGATGAAAGGGAGAAAGCACAAACTAAGTAATACGCATTCTTTACACACCCCTCCCCCCTGTGATTGATATTTGATATCTTTGATTTTTCTGGTTACCTGTTGTGGAATTGTAAATTATAGTAGTTTAGGACTCGGTTTCTCTTCAAATTTTTTAGCTTTTAATTCTGGTGGGGATTCTTGGGTGCAAAGAAGTGGAGATGAATAAAAGACAGGAAAAACATTGACAATTCCATTCATTTTTCCTTTTGTTCATGGTTTTTTTAGTTGAGAGTCCAATCCTTTGAATTTGTGCCCATTATCAATACCCTAAAAATTATTAAGTGGACTTGTATAAAAATCTATGTATCAGAAGTCTCTTCAAAAGGAGACACAAGAACGAATTCCCAAATACATCAAACGCCATGATATAGCAAATTGATGAAACATCCAGCTGATCAATAAACAAACATTTGTGGTAAAGGGCTAAAAATATATCAAAACCTGCACAATGGCAACTAAATTTTGGCAAGAGCAATAACAACAAAATGGTATCTCCCAAGATCCATACTTGGACAAACTTATTGACTGCAATTAATAAAGCTCAGTAATCAAAGCTTTGGGTAAAATACAGCAATCAACGATACAAGCTCTCCGACCTCAGGTTCTCTGCAATCTCAGTCTCCCATCGATCCCCATTCTCAAGCAGTTTCTCCTTGTCGTACAGAAGCTCCTGAATTGATTTAGTTCATATAAGAATGCCAGTGGTTCCCAAGACAGCTCCAAAATTGATTAATGCAATGGAAACATGGAGGGGAAAATAGGATTGAGGATAAGGATTTCTCTTCACCTTTTGCCTTCAAGCCATCATTGGAACCTAGGTACACTACTTTTCAACAGATTGACGATGAGAAATGATTACTGACCTCATGAGTTTCTGTGGCAAATTCAAAGTTTGGTCCTTCAACAATGGCATCAACAGGACATGCCTCTTGGCAGAAGCCACAGTAGATGCACTTTGTCATGTCAATATCATACCTTTGAAGAAGAATTTACTCAAGTGACATACTGCTTGGAAGGGGCAATGAGTACAGCTTTGAATCAGAAAAAAGATAGATTACCTGGTGGTCCTACGGCTCCCATCTTCCCTTTCCTCAGCCTCAATAGTTATTGCTTGCGCAGGACAAACCTAAACAGTATGCAACTATGTGAGACGGAATCACAACGCCGCTGAAATCTGATGATTAGATAGAAACACATTTGTGGATGACAATGTGTTCGTGATGGTGATGGAACCGACTGAAACAGAAATGGAGGGACAATAATTACAAAAACTAAGGTGAAGGAAGAATGACAATCTTCTGTGACATAGCACATGGATTCATTTTCAGAGTGACCTAACATTTACACTCATAATATTAGAATGGATATCAACAAAATGAACTGATGTTGCAATTTTATTTTCGTTTAGCACAGAAGCAAGTATGCAGCTGAACACAAGTCGAACAGAAAAGTAATGTTGTCCCACCCGTAGCATATTCCCATGGAAATTACCTACTGGCTTTCTCCCTCTTCCTCCATCTCCAGCCACCAACAGCAAATTCCCACTCCTCCCTGCACACCAAAGTTGATGAGGGAACCCTAGAAAAAGGAATGAAGTCTAGCCACCTGTTTCTCACTCAAACTTTTTTCCCGCCACTGACATGGGTAGACGGAACCAATATAGTATTTGGCATGGCCGCATAACAGATAATGCAATACACAGGCTTCATTCCATCGGTGTATCTAAAGCCAATCATAAAATCAAGACTGTTTAATTTGAACCACCACTCATATCTAAACCACCAGACTATTGAAGGCAAACAAATAGGGATCTTACAGCTTCACAGAGTTTACACGCAATACAGCGCTCCTCTCCAGTTGGATAACGACGAAGGGCATGCTCTCCACGAAAACGAGGACTCAAAGGACCTTTTTCAAAGGGGTAATTGATCTGCACCATAATAAAGAACATCAAAATTTGTGGTCAGACGAAACTGGATGGTGATAAAGCAAAAGCTAACTGAAAAGCGAGCTGTACGATAACGAACAAGACACTCACAGTAAATTTGTTCTCGAAGAAGTACTTCAGAGTCAGAGATAAACCTCGAACCATCTCCGTCAGAAACAACGTATTGATGCTTCTCTCAAAAACTACATCCAGGGGTGGGGGGTTGCCAGGATCAATCAGAGGCATAGATTATACACACATTCAATCCTCAGGCCTAAAACAACTATACAATTAAAGCCCAAAAAGAGAAATATTAATGGAATTTAAATAGAGAGATCGATTTATTACCAGAACTCCAGTCCTTTGATATCTCCCTAGCAAGCTTTTCTCTTTCTTCGTCATCTGTATGTTAAGACAGGAAAAAAAAACCATGTTACACTAGCAGTCTGGTACTAGCAAAGGGTGCATAATATCTTCTGTCTACATAGCTACACTACATATGCATTTAGCAAAGTTTGTCAACTACTGATACTGGGTGATCCAAAGTAGAAGTCTCTTAGCCAATATTTACTGCCTACTTTTGATTAGGGATGCTATAATGCTAACAATCCCAAGCAATCCATTTTCTCTCAATGAAATGATCACCCAAATAATCAAATTGCTTGCCCTAATTCATCAATCACATTTCAAAGAAAGCAGCCACACATTAGCCATGCATCCTTCAATATGGTATGCGAGAGGTTGTAAGCAAAGGCCTGTTTGGCCACCTTTGCAAGATTCGGCTTGCCTCACCAGTCTCAAGCATCCGTCAACAAAATTGCATGAAGATGGTCAAGAAAAGAAAGGATAATTAGCAAGTTGCTCAGAGAAAAGAGCAGACAGATCATGATATACGTGACTAATTTGGAAATAGAGGCTCTATAAGCAACCTCTACCTTTTCTGCGGAAAAGGAATCAACTCTCAAGAGGGTATTCTAACTCATAACTGTCCCTTTCCACAAATATAATAGGCAATGCCTACATGGAGTGTTTTCCTATTCTTGTAACTGGGCTTACAAGATAAATGGCTTCTGAGGCAGTTGATTTTGAAGGGCACATTGTCATTAAAACAGGTCCCATTCGGTTCTGAATACAGCCATCATTTGTATACTTCAAAGATTAATCCACAGAGGAAACAACTACTGCCTATCGTCCCTTCGCAAAAGCAAACAGAAACTCAACAGCAGTACTTCATAATCCAAAACATCAAGCATACAACTTGCACTTTTAATCTCCGATTTGACAATCTAAATTCTGCACACTAAAAACTCAACTAGGTTAACATGAGAAACACATATCATGGGACTACATGACGTGGATTTTTTTTTTAAATTTTTTTTTGGAGATCAATATAGCTTCATTAATCACTTTAAATGAACATCTTCCAAGGAAGCATCAGGGAGTCAATCAGGTGGACTATGGCACAAAACAAGAGACTCATCACTAGCGAGACAGCACGTAGCAGTTAGCAACACAATAGGCTACTTCAGTCACTAATTGACATGCTCACACTAACTTCGAAATATTGCTCCTCCTACAAAGATAAAAATACTGTCACAAACAGGAGGCCATAGACACTGCTTACGACATGATCCATGTGACCTCTTGAACAAAGGCTAGTCACAACTCACAAGGGTAGGGAAAGGGAAACAGATAGAAACGAGCTAACTCAAATAAGAAAAGTTTCTAGCATCATAAAGCCATAAGACACACAACATTCATAATCGAGACATGGGTTGAATATATAATCCAACCAGCAGAAACTTCTTTCAAGGCCATGCCCTGCTGGAACATATGTCATCATGGTCATATTAGCTATTTTTCATCCAGAGGGCCTTTTTTTGTTAATAAAGTTTCTTCAAGATGAGCAACACGGGCTCTCAAATGCAGGTTCGTTTTCCCTCCCAAAATATAGCTATCCATTGCAGTGATATGGGCATGTTACATTGGAGAACAGGCAGGTTGAAGACAAGGTGACTGCAGCATCTTGTAGGTGTCGCGGTTTTTCAGATTTATTTTTTTAAAAAATTGTTTTTGATGCTTCAAAAGGAAGAATATTGTTCCCATGACCTCCCTATCTTGATCAAGGATCCACAGCTGAACAGCTCAGAGACGTAAAAGGAAAGATCAATATGTTAGAACATTCAGTTGTTTGACAAAAGAATCTGACACAAAAGGTCCTCTATCGCTTGCTTCACAGGAGTGTAATATATTCTCTCCATTGCACTCATCACCCATTTCAATTAGATATGAGCAGACATACATCTCCTCTAACAAGTGCCTACACCTAATGGCTTAAGCCGCTGTCCCCATTTCCTTGCTGATGTAAATTTTGCAAGGCTTGCTGAGGTTTTTCATGTGACAGACATCGCAAAACTAGTCCGTTGAACGATCGCCGATAGAGGGCATCAGAGATTCCTCAGGATGAAAATATGCAGCTTCTTTTACCTCTCATTCGACTTTCCTTCGAGATGCACATCCTATCCAACAAATAACTACCGAAACTTAAGCTTTTTTTAGGCCTTAGATACCTACGTTACCAGATTCTAGCATGCCAGACATAATTCGACAATTGAATGTGTTGCATATGAATCCTCTTTTCTGTTCTCTGAAAAGGACCACGCAGTTGACTACCAATTCTTAAGTTCCTGGCATTTGCCTACATATTATAATAGAGTATACCCCATTCAGTCAATTGAGAAGAGGAAAAATTGTATTCTAAATAATTAAGTGTACCTTTTGGTGTGGAAAATGAATGTTTGGTGGCAAAAGACCGTGCCCAGTACTGGCTGGCACCTTGCAATGGCTGTCCAGTCCCAGCCGACAAAGAAAGGCGAAGATGAGTAACAGTACAGGTACAACAGGAACATTACAGGCCAAAAACAAAAAGAAGCACAGAATCAGCATTAGTAGCAAGGGAATGACTAAACAATTATGGAAAGGAAAATAACTGGAAAAAAAAAGAAAAAAGAATAGCACATGCAATAACCCGCTGGAAAATAATAGACCCCTCAACACACCTGAGCCATAAATATAACACCACAAACATACTGAAATTCGATGCGTCTAGCAGGCCAATAATTGAATTGCTGATAAGTGCAAATGTAAAACAACTACGACTGCACAATTACGCCAAACACTCATAAGTTCATAAGGCATCTGATGAGCACTTGAGCAGTCAAATAACAGGTCACAGGTTCTGTAACATATCACACCCTTCATTTCCAAAGGATTGGGGAGGAGGGTGATTAACCTAATCAGTCATATCATTGTCCTCAAAGAAATCAAGCTTGTAAAGGGCAGAGCCTCGCTATGAACATCAGTCGAAGGGCACTAAATCAAAGGTCTCATTGAATAGGCAAGGCCTCAATTTACTGCTCTCCGGTACAAGATACTCCACCAAAGCCTGCCTCAGATACTCATCCAATTCATAATGGAAATGGCAAGATTATCACAATTGAAGTGTCTTCAGCATGTTATTCAGTTTTTCTTCCTGTACCACCCCATTTGGATTTTGGAGGAACCATATACCAATTGGTGGGGAATTTTTCCCTTCATGTGACTCCCCCTCTAACTTAATTTAGCTATCCCCACAACGGCGTATGATCTGCCCAACCATCCCACCTGGATGAAAGCACAAATTTTCGAATAGTATCCAATTTTTGATTTGTTCGGAATGCAAGCGTCCCAAACACAACAGTCCAGAATCGATACAAAATTGCAAATACTCAGGAGCTTTCCGAAGAAATTATCGAATAACATGATCCGACGAACTCAGTTAGAGATAAAGAAATGGTTAAATCTAAGCTTAACGACTTTAACAGTACAAATTCAAGTAAAGCGCATAGCTTGCTACTAATTATGATGCAAATATCAGCCTAAACTTTGAAGGGAGAGAGATCAAACAAGGAATGGGACAATTAGGGTTAGGGATTAGAGAAAGAAGCTTACGAGCTGGCGATGACGGAGAGCGAGAAGAGACCTCCGAGCTAAGATTGCCGCCATTGTTGAGGAGGTTCGAATTCGATCAGTTGATCGCTGAGATTCGACCTTCGATTGGCCTTCTTCCTCCAACTCCAGCACTTGGGCAGTTTGTTCATGTTGGTGGCCGTGGTGGGTTGAGAAAGACGGCTAATAGGATCCGACCCAACCATAATGGAGCCCCGTGGCTTTTATTCTCAGCAGAGTTCCAGTTTATTTATGGAGCTCTAGCGTCAACAAAAATTTCACAATTTTAAAACTTAAATTTATTTATTTTCTTAATCAATGAAACTCATTTCATGACAAATAAATTAAATATTTTGGTTTGAATCCACCATATAACACAATTATTTCTTTAACTACATAAATAATATTTTTTCATTTAAAAAAACAAATTAAAAAACCACAAAAAGACAAAAATGGATGTCCTATAAGGAGAAACGCCACAGCGTTCTCCCCCTGTATCACATGCATTTCGCCAATACGTCTATGATACTCATGAGAGTATATGTTCCAACAAGCCACATCATCAAATATATATTAAGAAAATAAATATATGACAAATATACGCGTGAAATATATATATATACGTGGATAAAGAGAGTATGTGCTCCCTGTAGCACATAAGAAATTGCCGCATTTCGCTATGGCTAAGAAGACAGGAAATGACACGCAACAAACACGCGGGCCCCACACTTCCCTCGCGTGTCTGCTGCTATTCAAAGTCTATATCATACACTTGAGTATTTATACTCCCATATGACACCCAAGCAATTATATATTTAAATATAAAATATATGACAAATACACCCTAAAAAATATATATATAAAATATATATGGGAGCATGTGCTCCCGTGTGTACATAATAATTTATCGCTGGTGCTATTGCTCTTTACGGTGAACTAACTATTTTTTCCAATTTCCTTTTTTTTTCCAGGGAACTAATGCAAACTTAGTTGTGTTATGTTTTTTCAAAACAATTCTCCAAATTTATGGCTTAATGGCTATTGTTTTCGGCTGTAAAATACAGTTGTAATTTATAAGGTCGTGTTTGGTAATAGTATTTTAGATAGCATTTAATGCTTTGACCTGGTCAATACACTAGTTAGTTAATTTTTAGTGTTCGGTAAACTAGTGTTTTGATTAGCATTTAACGTTTTAAGTAGCATTTTATATTTTAACTTTAGAGATTATCTATATCCTTTTATGTCAATTTACATTAATCAACTAGCATAACAACTAAATTTACCAAACACATTAGTTTCAACTGCTAATCTAAACAGTCATCCACTAACAGGTAAATTAGAAATGATAGATGCTATCTAAATAGTTATCTGCTACTTGAACTGATATCCACTACCTAAACAGCTAATTTTACGGAACAGGACCTAAGTGTCGAACAATTATAGATCTTTTTAGCTATAAATCATGAACTATGGATGTTTCAAATTTTGTAATTAAATAAAACTTAAGAAGAAAAAAAAAACAATTGAACAAGTTGCTGTCAATAAAGGCCATGGCATTTGACAAAGGTCCTGAATTCAACTAACATGTGTATTTAGTTACGTCTCCTATCAAGTTCTGATATTAAGAAAAAAATCTTCGTAGAATTTATGAACGTTAAAAATAATACGTATTATCTTTCGACAAATGTTCACACAATTTAAGGTATATGTGTTTTTTTACAATTCCTTAATTCCCAATGGCACCTAAAGGTTTTTGAGTAACTCATGTGATTAGGTAAGAAACAATCTTGTCCATGAAGTGAATATCGGGTAGCTCAATTGGTAAAATCTTTAAAAATTATGACCAAGGTTGTATCTAAGTGTTTCGTACATTGGCTACAAATTTCTACATAGATTCGGAACTAGGGCATGTTCTTTTCGTGGGTAAATTGAGTGGGTCAAAAGGGTGAAATGGGTTGAAGTTGGTAGAGGTGGGTTGAGATAGGTTGAAGTTGCTATTTTTTTTTTAGGTGGGTTCAAATAGGTTGAAGTAGGTTGAAGTGGGTTGAAGTGGGTTGACGTTGGTTGAAGTATGTTGAAGTGGGTATATTTTTTATGTGGTGGGTTGAAATGGGTTAAAATAATGAGAATATAATTAATGTGTGATAATTTATGCAGTTATCCAAATTTTGTTAAATTTTTGTTTTTTGTTTTTTATTTTTTATTTTTTTGATTTTTTATTTTTAATTTTTTAATTTTAATTTTTTTTGTTTTTACTTTTTTATTTTTTTGTTTTTACTTTTTTTTATTTTTTTATTTTTTTATTTTTTATTCTTTATTTTTTATTTTTTATTTTTTATTTTTTATTTTTTTATTTTTAATTTTTAAATTTTTTAAATTTTTTAAATTTTTTAAATTTTAATTTTGTAATTCTAATTTTGTAATTTTTTTAATTTTAATTTTAATTTTAATTTTC
>JACYFF010031955.1:1122828-1151580 GCA_017589665.1 Selenicereus undatus | reverse complement strand
AAACTAAAAAATAAAAAATGAAAAATAAAATAAAAAATAAAAAAATAAAAATAGAAAATAAAAAATAAAAAATAAAAAATAAAAAAATTAAAAATTAAAAAATTACAAATTAAAAATTACAAATTAAAAAAAATAAAAAAGTAAAAAATAAAAGATTAAAAACTTGAAAAATAAGTAATAAAAAATAAGAAATAAGAAAGAAGAAACTGAAAAATGAAAAATAAAAAAAATGAAAAATAAAATGAAAAATAAAATGAAAAAAAAATAGAAAATAAAAAATAAATATAAAAATTAAAAAATTAAAAATTAAAAATTAAAAATTAAAAAAAAATAAAAAATAAAAATAAAAAATAAAAAATAAATAAAAAAATAGAAAATAGAAAATGAAAAAAATGAAAAAAAAAAATAAAAATAAAAAGTAAAAAATAAAAAAGTAAAAAGAAAAAAAGTGAAAAATCGAAAATGAAAAATAAAAACTAAAAATTAAAAATTAAAAATCAAAAAAATGTAAAATAAAAAATAACAAACAAAAATTTCACAAAATTTGGATAACTTCATAAATTATCACACAGTAATGACGTTCTCATTAGTTTCATCCATTTCAACCCACCACATAAAAAATATAACAAATTCAACCAACATTAACTCACTTCAGCCTACTTCAACCTATTTCAACTCATTTCAAAAAAAAATAAAAATACCAACTTCAACCTACCTTAACCCACCTCAACCAACTTCAACCTACTTCACCTTTTTACCTACCTAATTTACCAACGAAAACAACAGGCTCTAAATCTCACATGATACTTTACAAATTATTAAAATTATGAATGGGTGGGTTGAAGTGGGTTGAAGTTGGTTGAAGTGGGTTGAAGTTGGTATTTTTTTTTCAAGTAGGTTGAAATGGGTTGAAGTAGGTTGAAGTGGGTAAAAACAGATTGACCCACGAAAAGAACAGACCCTAATAGCCCATGCTCTCACAAAAATAGATGTGCTTCTCATTTTTTTTTCTCTTTTTTTTTTTCGTCCACGAAATTCATCTCCCTCTATTAATAAGAAAATTATATCTGATCAACGGGTCGAGCCCCTGTCCAATCATTAAAGATAAGGGTCAAAGTCGACCTTTTTTCTGTCTCTAGGCCGCCCTGGTTTAACCCACCAACGCCCGTTTTTTTTTTCAAAAAAAAATTGAAATTTAAAATCAAAAATAAAATACATTGGATTTCATTTGGTAAAAGCTTTTTCGCTTTTTAATCACCTCCTCATAGCATCCCCTTATCTTATTCACCTATTCATATCTCAGCGGCCCTTAATCCTTTAACATTTCCTTTTTGATATTTGAAGTAATCATTGTACTAACCTAATTATCTTAATCACTTAATTAAGTATCAAAATATTTGTAATTGTGATACATTTTAGAGCAACATTATATTATTGCTTGGTCTTTTATTTAGTGGGATATTTAGTCTTGAACTTTATAGTAAAAATAAAATTTAGTAAAAAATCTCATTTCTATAAAGAAAAAAGTTTGAGGGTCAGGTCTGACATAATGACCCAAGGATACCCACATGGTCAAGGTCAGTGTCAACGATATGTCAACCTGTATGATGGTGCGGTAGAATTAGAGTCAATAAAAACTCTAGCTATCGACCCTCATGACTCAACCCTCAATTCATCACGACACTCAATTTGATCAGTCTAAAATAAATACATTTCAGGGATTATGTATTTCCCATCCTACAAAATAAATGCTAACGCATCTACCTTTGTGCATTCATTTGGGGGAAAAAAAAAGAAAGAAAGAAAAAAAACCCCCTCTCGAGTATCATAATTGCAAAAGAAAAGAAAAGAAAAGAAAATCTCAGAACGACGTAGTTTGCTTCTTGACAACCACCGGGAAAACCTTTTGGCCTTCCAGGGTTTAGCCGTTCACATCGTCGACACGGCTAGGGTTAAGCAATCTTCTCTCTCCTCTTGAACAGGGTGAAATGGCGACACTGGGAATCAGATCCGCCATTGTTGCAGGAGCAAGGTCCATGGCAGCTCGATCGAGAACCTCTTCCTCTGTGATAACCACCTCTAAAAGAATAACTTCCTCATTCTTATCTTCTCCAACCAGACCTTTATCCTCGGCTCCTAGGTACACCAACAGCATGATGCTTCTCTCTCTTCAATTTCATTGATTCTGGAATTTCGATTCAAATTGGTTATTGGGTTTGTTTTCTGGTTGTTCAGGTTGGCTTCAGTACTGGGAAGTGTTGATTCGCAGAAGCCTCTTCACAGTGCTATTGCTTCTGCTCGGTTAACCTCCATTCTAGCACTGGATACCGCCTGCTGGAGCTCTCTTTCTCAAGGTGTTTATCTTTCTCTCTCTCTTTTTTGCGAGGATAATTTGATTTTGAGCTGATTGAGCTTGTTGATTATTAGATTGCAACATGCCTAATTGTCGATTGATATACTAATTCATGCTTCCTCCACTCCAAATTGAGTTGGATGAATCTGAATTCTAGCTAAAATGGAATGATTTGATTGAATCGGGTTTCTTATGTTTATAAGATACCCATGTATTGTTGTCATTAGATTCATTTTAATAATATTTGGAAGAAGTATGGATGGATTGTGCTTTTTTTGCATTTGGGAAAATGAAACATCGCATTGGGAACATAGAGCTTGTTCTGTTTTATGCATCTGACGAAATGTACAGTAGGATTTTTCATTTTCATTTTTCAATCTATGATGATGAGAAATCAAGCTTAGTAATTTCAAATTGCCATCTGGGGAACTACTTCGGCATATGATGGCTGTTGACGTTGTTTGTGGCTGAATAGCATACTGACTTGGTTCTTTCTTTCTTGCTATAGGACTTGCTTCGCCTTTGTGACAAGCTTTACAGCATTTTTATGGGGCTAGTGGATGTTTAGTACTTGTACAATGGAAATCCAAAGAAATTTGAAGGAGTTTTATGTTTTTAAGTCTGTTGAACTCCGCTCTACTTTGAACCAAGATCTTGTTATTCCTTTGGGTTTTGAGCATTGTATGAACAAAATGATGTAGCAATTTTGTTGAAGGAAATGGAGAACCAGTTTTGGTCATTAAGAATATTTGTGTCTCTGTTTGAGATTCTCCTCCTTTTTTGATGCACTTTCGTGTTTTGTTCCATGCCATTGAAACTACTATTTCTGTGTTATGTTGTTCACTTGATGACCTTGTTTTGACATTGACCACAATGATTTTAAGGGTTGAGAAAGAAGTGGGTTGTAATTGATTTGTGGAACTATTTGGTGAATGATGTCGGACGAATGGTTAATTGATGACAGCCTAGCACCTTACCACCTCTAATCACCTTGATAATGGAATGGAACTATATCATACGTCCTTAGATACTATCTTCATGACTTGGCAGATGAAGATAGCTAGCATTTTGCGAGTATCAACGTTGATGAACCATATTTCAAACAATTGCCACGCTCTTTCCTGAAACCCAACTATCCTAGCAGCCATATGCCCTTTTCATTATTTGAATCTGGCATCAGGGTTTGAAGCATGTGCAGTTTCCAACTTGCAGCGTATGAGTAATCTATTTATCTCTACGTACGCTTGACCTTTGAATGGGAAACCGTAGTAGAATTTTCTTCAGATAGCTGAAATGGATTTCCCATCGAACTGCATTGGTATAGTTGACCACATCAGCATGTTTACAATTGAGAATTCTTAGATGGAGTTCCTTTTGTCTATGGGTAGGAATACCGGTAGAGATAAGGTTGCCTACACTTGGATCTCCTCAGACCTCGCGAATGCGGGACCCATACTGAAAGGTGGTGGTGGTGTTGTTTTGTCCATTTTTTTTTTGTTTTAGCTTGTCTTTTATCTTTATTAAAGCAGAGCTCTTTGTATTAATTTCCCTTGTGTTCATGTCTTGAGTCTTATTGAGATGACAGTTTCCAGCATCAGGTCCACTGATTTTTTGTTATTTTCTTTTTTCTTGAATTTCCTAGACTTCGCAGTTCCTCGGTGACAAGAGTCAGGATGTGACTTAGCCTATGTGATCTGTCAATTGACATTATCTTTTTCCATATCTACACTGCTGGCCTTGGACCTCGAGAGTTTTGTAGGCTTTTTCCTGTGGCCATTCCCTTCTCGTCTTTCTTGATGCAAGTCACTCAAGCAGCCAAAGCAAGGGCCATGTCCTTTTTTTTTTTTGGTTAAATTTGTTGGTTTATCAAGGAGAGATCATTTCAACTTGTTCTTTTGAGACTGCTTTGGCACCTCTATTTTCATAGATGGCTGTCTCCATGTAGGAATTAGAGCAAATGTTCAATATGTTTACTTAATGGATCATTGGATATGCACTCTTCATTAGGGCCTTTCAATTTTCTTCATCCCCCCCCCCCCCCAATTTTTTAAAGAAAGGGAAGGGGAAGGTCGGAGGGGTAAAGAGGGACATGAACTACTTCATCCGGGCACCCATCTCTCATGCCATTAGTAGGATATGTCTCTATTTGGCCTTCATGGGAAATGTGGCAAATTCTACTAGACTAACCCTTTAGCGGTTTAGGGCCCTCTTAACTGTTTGCATTACAGTTTTTTTCTAGTGATGTCGACCATTTACTAGACTTTCTACATAGCTTATAATTAGAGTCTATAGACCAGAGTAATACTCAATTATCAAATTTTCTCCAAAATAACACTCTAATTATTTTTGTTTTTCCTAATAGCACACAATTATCAGGCTTGTTTCCCAAACAACATTCTTCTACTTGGTAACCTATACAACTGATTAAAATCTAATTTATTTTTTTTTGTTTGGGCAATGGTCAACTACAGATTTTAAACCAAACTAACACCAAATAAATTATCCCTATCCCCTTCCTATTTCTCAGCTGTTTGGAGTCTTATTTCCCTCCCTTTCCTCAAACCCCAAACGTCCTCCCCTGCTTCTCTTTCTTCTATAACTCAAGTGCTCCCCTACTTCTTTCTCCTCAAGCATGTACTAACCATGGTTGAGGGAAGGTAAAAATCCATAACTTGTTGGGGTTTGGGTAGTTGTTGGGGGATTGGGGTTTGAGAAGAGAGGGAGAGAAATAAGACCCCAACAAGCTGAGAAATAAGGAGAAGGTAGGGATAATTTATTTGGTGTTAGTTTGGTTTAAAATCTGTAGTTGATCATTGTCCAAACAAAAAAAAATAAAATAAATTAACCGGTTGTATAGGTTACCAAATAGAAGAATGCTATTTGGGAAACAAATCTCATAACTTGGTGTTATTAGAGAAAACAAAAATAATTGAGTGCTATTTTGAAAAAAAATTGATAATTGAGTGTTATTCTGGTCTATGATCTCCTTATAATCATAGGTAAGTGTACATGTTAGTCTCCCAAATTCCTACTCCAGTGGATCTACATTGGGCTATTACCATTGTTGTTGTTTTCGATTTACGTCTCCGATCCTTCCAATGCACCATTGGTGAAGTATGCATGGTTTTAAGAAGTTGAGCTTTAGAGCACCTGCAATGCAAGGCGCGTGAGCCAGAAATTTGGCTCATGGTCCAAAAAACACCTTACATCAATGATCCGCTTCGCTTGTTTCTCGGTTCAGCTCATGGTCGTGATCCGCCCCACACATTTTCTCTTTTTCTTTTTTTGCCAACTCAGATCTTAAAAGTCTAAAACCCAATGATATGCTTGCTAGTGGTGCGGTTCATAAAATATTGGCTTGTGAGATGATGTGGAGGTTTTGGGTTCTCACTTATGATCCAAAATTATGGATCACCATTGCATATACTCTTTAGCTCTTATGTGTGTACCAAGCATTGGAGCATGCATGGGAGCATGATGTGCAATCCAAGCCAAGAGATCCTTTTTCGGTTCTTTATTCTAAAATGTGGGAGATGAAGACAGAGAAATAGAGCTTGTTTATGCTCTATATTTCTAGATGAGACAGGGAAGCACTTTGATCACAGTACATGTTCAATCTAATCTTCTTCTAAATGGCACCTCCAACATCAGTCAGGGAGGTCGGAGAAACTTTGGCCGCCATGACGAAAAGTGTTCCAAATAAAAAGTTTCAGTTCTATTGAGATGGTAATTTTTACAATATGAGATATTCAAGCAGATGAAATTATCAAACTCGATGAATAAAAATGAGTATGAAGGATCTGTTCTTTTCGTTGAAAAACGGGGGTTGAGAAATTATTGAAGTGGTATTTTTTTGTTGAAATAGATTGAGGTGGGTTGAAATTGATATATTTTTAATATGATGGGTAGAAGTTGTCTAAAATAATGGATTGAAGTTGGTATTTTTCTTTATTGAAATTCGTAAAGTGAATTGAAGTAGTTAAATTGAAATTTAAGGGCCGAAATCAGTGGAGCCCTTGGAATATGCAATATCAGATCCCTTGTGCCCCTTCCCCTTAAAAAAAACAAAATAAAAACTGTCTACTGGCAAAACTCTCTTTTGTTTTTTGGAACCTCAAAATCATCTCTCTTTTTTTCTGGATAATTTGTTGGCTTATAAGTATAACTTTCTGAATACATATAAGCTCTAAACGTATTTGCAGTACTGACTGTCATTTTTATTTCATCAAAAAATTGCACTTTTGTCTTTATTTATTACTTTGCATAAAAATTTACTATTGAACAATTAATATTATCAAATATTTTTCCATTAAATGTCACTAACAGCTAGTAAAAAAGTTTATTTTTTTTATAAATTAATTACTGTCCACAACTAAACTTGTTACCCTTTGGAGAGACTCTGGCTGGATCAATATTTAAGTTCAGTGAAGGGTAAAATGTAAAATCCCCGAGCATGTGTGCTTCACGTGAATGGGTGGCATGCCTCCTGGAATTCACGTGCTATAGCTAAAATCTGAGTTCACGAGCGAGTGCTTTTTTTTTTTTTTTTGGGTTGGTGGGTAAGAAGTGCAAAAAGGGAATTTTATTTTTTAAATACAAATATCCCGAAAACTACAGTGATAATGTTTCCAAGGACTTTGCTAAAGGTCAGGACTGTATTATATATTGGGATGGGATTATTATTCGAATTTAAAAATTCGATCAAAATTTGCTCCATTTCACATCAGAATGGACGTTGAAAATAGGTTTGAAGTGAGTATGGATATGAGTATGGGTATTGTATTTGAAAACGAGTGTAGATTTTTAAAATCCGTACTTGATTGTGTACCCGATTTGCTAGTAAAAGGCGACAAAAATACGATAAAACTCAAATAAATATTTGGCATGAAATTTTAAGTGTACAGTGTTTACTTATGTAAAAATGAAAAATTAATTCTTTTTACAATTTTCACTTCCGTGAGTTCATCTGAACATGAATTTTAATAGCATCGTTGGAAATTGTTAATCAAATATAGCGTGTATATGTAAATATGGCAGGGTTGAATATGGGTGACAATTTACGCACTCTGTATATATCCGAATACAACCCGTAAATCCAAAGAACCTAATGGGTATGGGTATGAGTATAACCATACAAAACTCAATGAGTATAAGTATGAATTTTAAAAATGAATATAAGTAGCGGTATAACTCAACTATCTCGAACCTGTTCTACGCTCATCCCTAATATATAAGTCTCTAGGCTGTATAATTACATGCATAGCGCTTAAAGAAATGAATTTTAGACGTCCCCCCCCCCCCCCCTCTTACCCCTTTCTTTCTTTCTTGTTTAGGAGTATTATATACATATACGTTTTATTGGGGCTAATGTACATGTAAAGCCAAACATACTAGGGATATGACATACATGCATGCATATGATGCATGCCTAGATATAGGACAAATAAAAAATCTATTCACGTATGAATTGATTTAAATTATTCAACATTTATTATTTTAAAGAAAATCATTCACTTTTCTCTTTTAAAATTATATTCTTAGTTTTAAGCTTTATAACCAATAAAAAAACTTATATCAAAAGCGTGAAAAATTAAAGTCAAATCGTTATATTTGATATTTATGAATTTTCATATTTACTCGTGGAAAAAAATTTCATGGACTAAATTATTTTATATATTATTAATAATAAGTATTTATGATTGATAATTAGTTTAATTAATAAAATATTTGATATGAATTCTAAAACCTTTAGTTTGGTTCTATTGTAATCCTCCTTTGTGGTCCTTTTAATACATAAAACATTATCAACGATCCTAATACTAAAAATTTTATTTTGGATTCATTGTAATTATTCCTTGTAATTTCCGTCTAGTGTAAATATCTAAAACTGATCTGTTATTGACCCCGCGAAAGCGGGACTCATATTGAGAGTTTGTTGTTGTTGTTGATCTGTTGTTGACCGCTGATTCACGGGGTTGCTTGCAAATAGGCTTTAAAATTTGTCTCCAGGTGGCACCATCTACTAATGGATAAGAGCCCAACTGCCCAAATAAATCTTAGATCTCAGTTACACATGACTCATGTCTGTAGCACATGAAATACCTAAAAAGCTTATCTTTTTTACATCATGTATCTTCTATTGCTGCTGTTTTCTCATGTCAATGTCACTATGTATAAGTAAGTGGAAGATTAACATCCAATTTATTATAAAAATGAAATTAAAAAATATTTTCTTGTGAGTTGTTTGTGAGATGCAATATACTGCTGTGGCCAATCATATGTAAATAAAATAAGGCATGAATTTCAACTAAGAAAAAAAAAAAAAGAAGCTCTAGTTTCATTGTAGATATTGAATGATGTATGTTTCATTCTGTGCTAGTTTCTATTAACATTGTGAATACCTTTAGTGTTGGAATTCAATTGTAGCGATATTACTTTCAAACTATAAAGAGTTCATTCCCTTAGTATGACAACAATTCTTGTTGTGAGTTCCGTTTTCACGAGGTTTGGAGGAGATGTAGATGTAGGCAGTCTTATTTCTACAGATATGACTGTCCATAGAGAAACCGATTCCAATTGACCCATGTTAAAAAAAAAATTAATAGGAATTTTGAAAGTTGAAAATCACTTGATAAACAAAGGCTACAAACACAAGAGCTAGATTACTTTAAATGACATACATTACAAATGACGACATATAAGGGTAAGCATTTTACGTACCTTGTGCAATAAGTGGCGCCATACTACTAATTTGACTAGGAGTAGTATTCCGTAGTGCATATACGATAAGGGTACTACTCTGTCAATTACTGATGCAAAAACAAAAACTCTTCCAATAATCAAACTACTAGTCTACAGAACTGCACCAAACACAATAAATAGTAATAATTAGTCAGTACAACACAACCACGCTCACAACCCAAATATCTATTAGAAATATTTTTACTGCATATAATTGCTTAAATAAGAAAATAAAGGAGTTCTTTCTTATGAAAGGAGGATAGAATTGAAAAAAACTGACCCAACATGATTATCGATCTGAACCCGACACAAAGTTAAGCGGGTTTGAATATGAGGTCTTGTTGGGAATGTCACACATGAGTAATGAAGTCTCACATCGGAAGTTTGAAAAGAAGGGTCATGGTATATAAGTCAAATGGGCTGCCCCTGTTATTGCCAACTGGTTTTAGGATGGAACATCACTTGAGCTTGTTGTCATGAAGCTTGGTTGAAGTGGACTCTCTCCTTGAATCTTCCCAATAGATCTGAACCTGTTTAATTAAATAGACTGATACAGTAAACCTATTTAATTAATTGAGTTAGGACCGTTAGGTTGAGATTAAGAATCTCAACACGAACACTACATATTTACTACGATGCCTATTTGAAAGGTATGCACCATTTTGTTTCTTGTAATTAATTACTAAGAATTTAGAATTAATTGTAGAAATAAAAATTCATATATCACTTAGGATTCTTTTTTTTTCCCTGGGGGGGGGGGGGGGGGGGACAGATAGTTGCACGGAACTTTAGGCCGACTGGCCAAATACACCGGAAATATCAAACTTGTAACTGGAAAAAAAATGAGAAAAATTCAACAGACGAAAAACAGCCCAGTCATTATCACCGGCAAAGCTCAACGATTTGGCCTTTTTTTTTTCCATAATTCCGGCTATTCTTCGAGTCTACTAATATACTCAGAAATCTAGCGTAATCCAGAAGATTAAGATGCCCAATTTCCACAGAGAAGAGGAGCCGAATAAAGCACCTGAATCGAATATTTTTCTGGTCAGTTTTCTTTCCGTAAATTATTTTTCTACATCTGGGTTTTGGTATTTGGTGATATACAATCACCCATTTGGGTCATTTCCATTCTGAATTCTGGGAATTAATATTTGTATTTTATCATTGTTGTTTGTTTTGGGTCCATTTCACTGATGCACCTGGACATGGGAAAGAGAGAGATTTTTGTATCTTTGCAGTTTGCATGACGCTTGCTGTATATTGAATTAAGGTTTGGTGGGTTCTTGTCTTAATTTAATTAGACATTAAACTGTTTAATGGGAGTTAGCAGTTTTGCTGTACTTTTCAGTTAATTCCCTGCCAATCAATCAAGATGTACTACAAAGGTTAATTGGGAAATTTCTGGGATTTTCATTTCTGAGGTTGTTTTTCATCTTTTTCTTGGTTGTGGTTCATCTGCCCCACATCAAGTCTGCAACTTTTCTCTCTCTTTATTCGCAGTTTCCATCCCCCCTTATCTATTTTCCCTTCTTGGATTTAACTCTGCTTCTGCTTCTAGCAATTGGGGTTTGGGGCTCTGCTTGCAATCTTGCTGCTGACCCAAGGTTTGTTTCTTGATTGATTGATCGATTGGATTGCCTGTTTTATTGTGGTTTATCTCTCTACGAATCCTTGCTTTTACTCATCTCTTTGTATTCACTCTTCTTCATAACTTCCTACTCGCACCAATCTCATTTTCATGCCTTTTCTCCCTCTTCATCTTATCTGTTTGTGCATCTTGCCTTAATGAATACAGTTTCTTCATCTCTCTGTTGATTTATTATCTGGGTCTGGCCTTCTGTTTGGCTTTTGTCTTTTGGGCATACTTTATCTCACTTTGCTTTGACGATATTAAGTACTGTTGCAGGCTTCTGATGTTTGCACAAGCTTCATATTCTTTCTATGGTCCTATTAACGCGACTTCCTCCAACACCCATGAGGGATTTCATCTAGAAAGAAGGTTGTTGAAATCACATAGGTTTTGAACTTCAATGGAGAATTCCTACGAGGCTGTGAATGGTAATGGGTTTGTGGGCAGTAATGGGCACTTGACTCCGAGACACCACTCACCTCGCTTATCCTGGCTTGATTTGAGAGTCTTCTATGTGAGAATTAGCAAATGTGAGATCGATGATTCAACCCCAGAACACCTCACTTTGAACCTTATCCCACTGGATCCAAACACCCTTCTTGAAGTGAATGGGGTAAGAGCTAGCATATACTTGGATGGAGTTTCGATCCTTCTTCGAAGGGATCGCCTTGATAAGAAATCCGAAGAGGCTACATTTGTGAGCACAGACAGTATAAGGGTAACAGGCAGTGTGAAATTCGATGCCTTTGATGGGGATGTTCTCCTGCTTTCTGGGTCTTTAGACAAGTGCGATAGTAATGGTTTTCTGGATGGTGAGGAATCTGATCATGTTTCTCGGATGTGGAGCATGAGATGTGAAACCAATCTAACTGCAGGGACTGGTTTTTTGAAGGGAAAACGGTTAAGGGGGTCTGAATTAGCTTCACCGTCAATCGAAGTTTTTGTTGCTGGATGCTTCTTGGGCACCCCTATTATGTTAACTAAGAGTTTGAATCTCAGTCTGCGAAGGAAGCAAGTGAGAATGGGAATGCTGAATTCAATTCCGGAGCATGATGCGGCAGAAAGCGATAAGGAATCAGAATCTTCATCCAGGCTTGCTTTACAGGTACTAAATGAATCAGTGTTGCACTATTGGTGAAAGCTTTACAGGTCTAGCTTTTTTCGACTGCTTGTTTCTCTCTATGTTTTGGATGTTGCTTAGAATTGTTGTGGTGGCTCCTGCCCAAATGGTTGGCTGAATCTTGTACTAAGCAACGAAAACGAAAACAACTTTCCAAGTTGAAATGTATCAAGGGCGTCTTGAGTAGTAAAGAAGTAAGCAACCTTAACCTTTGCGAACATAGAGGCACCTGCTTCATATGTCATAATCAACTAAGGTATTTGCTATTGCAGAACATGCTTTATGCCTATCTACAAAGTAGAAAACTTATCCTTAAGGGTTGGACGGTATGGGCTTATGTCACGTGTTTTCGTGATATGGGATGTCTTTTGTTTTGCTTGACGATGAAATTATGGAATTTCATTTTTTGTTTGAATCAGAGAATTAGGGCAACCACATATGTAGTGATGATTCAATAATTTCTTAACTTCTGGCTTCGTAATTTGTTGAATTGGAAAAGGTGGACAGTATCCCATCTATGTTATAAATACTACCATTGGCTTGGTTAGTTGGATTTATGACATGGGATGAAGTAATGATCCTTAGGGTAGTACCCATAGAAAATGCACCAACAGTTCGATTTGCCTATGGTCCCCTTGCTCATCAGGGGTAAGCCTTCATACAGCCACACGCTACTGTTGGTGGATTCCAGAGTATTGACACAACTATCGGCTATATTACATTTGGCATTTGCAACTTCTTCATAATCTGAATAGTCATATTTGTATTTTCTTTCATGATGGCAAAACTCAACTTCCATGGTATTGGCATTATGACACTGAACTTGTGCTAACTCTTAAAAAAGAGTCAAAAGACCTGCAAAATGCACCAGTTACTTCAAACCTGCCTCTGAGTCTTATTATTGTAACTGGGCTTTGCGAACCAAGAATGAATCCTGAATTTGAATCTGGTCGAACTTTTCGAGTTTGTCATCCTTTCTTCCTTCTGTTGCAGGGAGATAGTTTTAACTGCAAATAAGTATATATCCTTGATTCTTCTTTCTGATCCTACTTTCCTCCCATTGAAGCTGCAAGCAGACAGCAATTTTACTTAATTGTTGCCTGGCATCTCTATTGCAAGCAGGTTACCTATTGTTGGCCACCTGTATTTCTGACTCTGACCTAAATCTCCGTGCAATGCAGGTGCCTCAATCCTCAGATTACAAACCAGAAAATGAAATATATGGCAACTTTTACCCCAATACCGAATATTGGGAGGGTGAAGATGGAGAACTGACATGGTTCAATGCAGGAGTAAGGGTTGGGGTCGGCATAGGCCTCAGCATCTGCCTTGGGATAGGCATAGGTGTAGGCTTGCTGGTCAAAACCTACCAAGGAACAACCCGGACTTTTAGAAGACGGTTCTTCTAAGCCATCATCTCCAATTCAACTGTATTCCTCCTTTCCTTGAGGTTGCTGGCTAAACTTGTTGAAATCAAGCCTGAAGTGATGGTCTAAACCTGGAAACCTTATGGGGTCATTTGGGTGCATATCAAATACTACAAGTATGGGGAGTTCCTGTTGCTAAAGTGCTCTGAACTCATTTACTCAACTTCTGAAGCGAAGTTTCCAATGGAAATGCAGCTAGGATGGTCCATGATGTACTGAACACATTGTAGAATCAACTTTAGGTAATATCTAGCTTTTTTTTTGTGTATTGTTGAAATGGGGAATGCTTGTTTTGACGAAAAGTTTTGTTGATGAGCAGTTCTGTGAATGCTAAGCTGAATTGTACATTTCTTTGTTTGGGTTTGGGGTGTGAACTTTGGTATAGAGTGATGAGTTCTGCAGCGTTTTGCAGGTTGGACTTGTATAAATACATAATGTTCCTTTCATTTACAGCAGAGAATACTTGTCTTGATCTTGTGTAAGTACATAATGTTTTTTTTTTTTTTCCTCCTGTCAAATTTGGATTGATCAGCAAACTAAGGATACAAGCGTTTATTGTTTGTCTGTCTGTCTGTCTGTCTGTTTGTTTTGTTCAAGGAGAAGAATGCAGGATCTTGTTGAAAAGAGAAAATATTGGGATTCAAACTATTGAAGGTGATGAGAAATCATGAAAATAAAGGGCATGACATAATTTGGATCAGGACAATTTTATTTGTTTAAAAAAAGAAATCATGAAAATAAAGGGTAGGTTTTAAAATTTTTTAAAAAAACCATATATGATAATCGGACCTATAAGTCGAAAACGACTATTTACTTTTTTTTTAACCCAGGTGAGACTCAAGGAAATTCCCAATTTATGGAAAAGTTGAACCCAAAAAAAAATAAAATTGTGTGGGAGTGCTCTAGTCAAAAAGACTCACTGTCTTTCTAATTCATAGCCCACAGGAGGATGAAAAAAGAAAACTAAAATCTCCCAAATTTCATAAACTAAATTAAAATGAGAGAAGATTTGACAAGATAAAGTGAATGGTGCAAGTGTAGTGGTAGCAGCTACCGGCCATGAAAGCGATGTAATGTGCAATCCCCACCTTATCAGAATTATGAATTATCCCCCCACAATTCATTGTCCTCCTAAGCGATCGATCGTCCCTCCCACCAACTGTCAACTGAGACTCCAAAGGCCAATATCAAAGCCAGTCCTCTCTCAGAGCACCTCCATGTGGAACGCATATCATTTGCGGGCCCCGTCTTCCACATGTTGCAATTCCAACCATTGGAACGCCTTGCTTGGCACTGGCACGCATATCGTACCGTAGAGCGGTTTGACGGTTTGACTCGCATGGTGTATTTTTTTGTTCTCTTTACGTGCAAAACGATGCGCTTTGTAGGGACTCAAAATAGGCGACACTGCGTTTCATTGCCAGCAAAAAAAAAAAGAAGAAAATTCGCCACTACCAAACTGATCTGAATATAGTCGTTGGACCTGATTTTTTGGGCTTCAACAATTTTGGACCGTTAAGGCTGCAAACCCGATAGTTAGGCTGAAATTCATTTATTTTATCTTTTTTTTTGGTTAAATTCTGGTCTATAAATTCATGTTCAAGCAACCAAAAACAAAATAAATACTACATTACATGTTCAAGAAAAAAAAAATGTAATCAATTTTTTGAGAATTTGAAAAATATTTAAACGTTTTTTTGGTCAAGACAAAATAAATATTTCATTTTTCAAAAAATAAAAAATATATTTACAAGTTACATACATAAATACAAATAAAAAATTAAAACGATAAAAGCAAAAAAGATTAAAACGATAAAAATAATTAAATATGTTTTATGGTGAACTCCATAACAAATATTCCATTTGATGATCTAAATTAAAATTTCATCTGTTGAAGAAGTGATAAAATGCAAATTCCCAAAAGCTGAAACTTTTGCTGATGTAATAGACTAGAGTTCCAAAAATTGAAACTCGATGCTCTTATGTTTCAGTTTTGTGGGGCCAAAAATCAGATTCTAGTGTTGGCTTAATATACGTAGCCATATACAAACATTAACTTCCATTGAACAACAAAGATTTGGTTTTACATATGTACATAATTATACAAGGAATGACGAAAACATCATGATAGTTTTCGACCTGCTTCTGAAGTAAGGGTATCTCATCGTGTATTTACCACAAGGGATGGCATCAACATGCTTAATCTACTGCAACGAAACCCTAAAATTTGTACAACGACGAATGTTGGACCTAGAAGGATGTCCGATTAGCTCCTGACATCAAGTTCCAAGCAATGCATGTGGAAGCTTTGCAAGAAAGAAGTCAAGTAGGTTGACGTGGCCGAGATGCGCGGCGGAACCAGGTGTTGAATGCTGTGATCAAGTGAGGACAGTCGTCGGAATCTCGGGTAGAGAAGCTTAGGCATTCTTGCAGCAGTTCCCGAGCATCATCCATAGGCAATGTGGAGATAATCCTCAGAAATGTTTCTTCTAGTTCCAAATATGGTGATTTTGGACTATGAAGAAGAGGCTTATGGCTAGGAAGCATAGGAGATGCATTGTCTTTGCATACGATAAGGACAGGAAGCCAATCTTTCACAAGTTTCATTCGCACCTGAAAAGAGAGTATGAAAAGTTTATTTATCAGTGTATCAACTTGACGCTCGACTTTGTTTGACCTAGGGAACATTCGATCGTGACCAAGACTTAACCCAAATACATTGAACCAACAGGCATCAAAGACAGCATTGCAGATACGCAAGCAGGGAAAGGACATTAGCAAGCATCCACAGTATTCTGATTCAAACTACTTACTATCATACGGTTTAGAAAAACATGCTACTTTTCTTTTCCTTCTTTTTGGGGAGGGGGAGGTAACACTAGTAGCATATGCTGGAAGCCTGTAACCCAATGTGGTGACCAATTTGTAGCAAAGCTTCAAAAGAAACTTACAACACTTCTATGTCCAAGTAAATTCGTCATACGCTTATTTTCCCCATTTTGATAGGGAGGCAAAAGGTATCAAAGGAGCCAAATGAATGGATGCAAAGTAGGCATCACACATGAAGCTGGTCAAAATCCACGCAAAGGTAGCATGAAACTTGGCTTCATACTGTAGAAGAACACTCTCATTGTCCCAGAATACAAAGCCTTGATCCATCTATTCCCCTCAAGAGTCAAGAGAAGTCTCATCAGAGACTCTTATGTTTCTGTTAATCTAGATAATCCAAAAAATAGCATGAGCACTAGGTTTAATGACCCAGAATCCCCTCCCAAGCCAACATCTATTGTCCAACAGATTTAGTCAACAACTCAACATCAAGCGAAGCCCAAGCAACCAAATGCCAACCCCACAGAGGTCAAGCAACTGGCCATCAGGACATGGAAACACACTTTCGCCGTTAACATATGAATAGACGAAAGAGGAGCCATCACATCATATATTGAAAAGTGCATGAGAGCTTATATAAGAAAGGGGTAAATCAGAACAACAATTCTTGAAGGAAAATATCCTACCTCACAAATGGATTGCCTTTAAAATGATAAACCAGCAAGCAAGTGGCCAAGTCATAGTCAGCCAAGAGAAAATGGGTTAATAAGATGAAAATACTTATGAAGCAACAAAGAATGCAAAAAGTTGGCGAATTCATTACTTGCCTGATGGCAAGTGCCGAGTTGCTGACGCAAGGCAACCATAAATCGTTAATAATCTTGGTGGGGGTGGGGGTGGGGGGAAGGGGAGGGAAGGGGGGTTAACTCATAGTGGCGATGCCGATTGTCCTTTCCTTCACCATCAGGCCATTAGGAGGCTGGTCAACACTAACATCACTTGTTGATAATTCGATAATTTTGCCATGATCTAAGTTATTCGCGCACATTCAACAATGCCGAGATCGTCCACATCCTTCACTTGTTTGACAACAACAGAGGCAACATAGCATTGAAGTCCCCATTTGGGACAGTGCAGCACTTCACAAGCCTGTATCATCCATCTATTCTAGATCTAACTAATGGAAATCAATTGCCACTAAATAAATGAACTACCGAGATGTTCAACTTGCAATGCAAATCCAAACAAAATCAACACATCATATGAGGTCATATAAGTCCCTTAGACAACCAGGTTTTGGATTTCCTCAACCAATTAGTGGAGTAACGGGGTCAAAAAAAAGAAAGAAATATGAACCAACTATTAATTGATTGATAAATGAACAGATTCTTAGGTGAATAAGAAGTATTGGTTTGAGCATACACTTCAATAAGTCAATCAAATTGCTCTACCAAACAGCCCAAAACACAACATACACCTGATCATCAGTCAGATAATAAAGTGGGAAAAGGAAGAAATTTTCACCAAACCAACACCAACTTGTACTGCTATGCAAAGATATCCAAAACTCGGCAAATAATATGCATAAACCAATGAACTAAGAAGCATTGAATCAAGCCCAACTAAGAAATGTACCTGTTCATTATGCAAGAAGCTCATAGATGAAAAACCACCTTATACTATTATGCAAAGATATCGAACATAAACTCGACCAAATACATACACAAGCCAAGAAACTTAAAAAGCATTGAATCAAGCCCAAATAAGAATTGAATTGTACCTGTCTAGCAACCAATATAGTCCCTGCAGCCACAGAACTAGCGAGCTTGGAGGTGCATTTCAGCACGACCGTGGGAAGCCCTGGAACGATATTCCTCCATGCATCATCCCGGAAAGCTCGCTGCAAATCCGCAGCAAGAGAATCCTGCTCGCTCCACTCCTTCACCGCCATGTCCGCTACTCGCAGCTCAATCATCCTCTCGATTAGCCACAACAAATGCTTCCCATTCGTCAATGCTGTGTGCAAATTTAACCTCTGGATAGCCTCCGTCTCGTTGTGATCCCCACGAATTTTAGGGCTTGAGTACTCCTCCAATGAATCCTTCACCACCTTCAAGCTCGCCATGAACGCTTTCTCCAGCACTCTTCTCGCCGAATCCCTCGAAGAGAACTCCCTCAATAGCCTCGCCACGAATGCCTTCATCGGCGCCATGTTCGGATGATTCTGCTTCGCGGAGAGCAGCAAATTGTGAAGCATTCGTTCGCATGAATCAGGCCTCGATGTCGAAGCCCTAGCGAGGAGCTCCTTCGACTCATCCTCGCTCAAAAATGGCGCCAAGTTCAAAATCTCGTCCTCTTCCTCCTCGGTCCACGGCACAGCTTCGAGGAATCGAACGCAGTGTTTCACACAATCTTCAAACAGAAGCTTCAGAGCCACCGGCAATATCGAAATCGCCGCCGATGCAGAGTGAATCACCGTCGAGAAATCGTCGGTATATAGAAGCTGAAGAACCGTCAAATGAGCTTGAATCGAGCCTGAGTTCGGCGATACGCTAAGATTGATCTTCTGAAACCTCTTCCGATCGTCCTTGCACCACCGATCAGACAACAAGGCAGAGAAATACTTCGCTCGGGAAATCACCAATGAATGGAGGTAGATCTGAACCTCGTCGGAGCAATCACCGTCGCCGGCGGGAGGGGAGGAGGGAGAATTGGAGTCATCGAGGAGGTAGAGACGGAGAAGGACGTCGGCGGAGGAAGGGTCGTTGAAGCCGGCGACGGCGGCGCAAATGGAAGTCCAGCGAGGCTTTTGGGATTGGGAGGATTCCATTAGGGTTAGGGTTCCGTCATGGTAATCGAAATCAATGGCGGCGGTGATGGAGGAAAGACGGGAAGAACTGCCGGAACGCTGTCGTTTCTTAGGGGTTGGGATCATCTGTGGTTCTGAAGTTGGTGTCTGTTTCATGTGATAGATTAATCAATGGAGGAACTCGATTAAGACATGGGAGAAGATGAGGCTTTCATTTAAAAAAATTTAAAAAATCTATTATTTTAATTAAAAATGGGCACGTGCTCTTTCCAGCATTATCCAAGTGGATTAATACCTGGGAAAATGTTTGAAGAAGACGACGAATTATATTGAGAGAAAAACTTATTTCTTTGTAAAAGATAAGAACTAAATTTGATGTCTGAAATGCATAACAATAGATCTTACATAGACTTTTTTATGTAAGCAATAAAATTTATAGAAGACTTTAACCTTATATTTGTTGATCATATATGATTTCAATATTTTAAAAAATGGTAAATAAGTCAGTAACTTTTATATTTAACTATGTAAATTACAATGTCTAATAAAATTTGAAGATTCAGTTACACACTTAATAATATATAAGTTGTAATTTTACATTAATATAAATTTACATAGGTTAAGAATTAACATTGTATAAATTTATCTTTTTATGGTGCTTAACAAGGGCGCAAGAACCTAAATATTTATCTTGCTAATTGTGCAAAAAAATCTAGCCAATATGCACATGAAAATTGTTGCAAAACATGCATCACTAATAGCGTTATGGGAACATCACAAATAACACAAAGTGTGGACTCCTCCACTCTAAAGATGGCAGAATATTTTGCTATCTTGTTGGACTACAGAGATGGTGAAATTTACTGACTTGAATTCTATATCAAATTTTATGCCAATCCTCAATAATATCACAGTAAAAATGAAACTGGAAAGTTCTCAATTAGAATTTGCATATTCTGTAGAGGTGGTTTTATGCATTTTGATAATGTCATGGTGCACGCTCCATGCACCATGAGATTTTTAATGCAACACTCACATGCAAACTTTCAACCACATGGAGGGGCCATGTATTGTATTCAACCTTTACTAGAGTGCATAAATTTGTTTTGTTGTGCATGATTTGTGGGGAATTTGGTACTGAACTCAATCCATAATTCATAAGATTGTTTGAAAATGATTGATCTATCGGTATGTAAACAGAAACATTGGCATGTAAATACAAATGTAGTATTTAATTTCACAAGACGCTAATGATGTCCAGCATCTTCCTATGCTGAGCTCTAACAACAATTATTATGTTTGCCGATTTTATTTTCTATAACCGTGGGTTCGACACATGGCATGCAGTCATATATATGTTTTATTAAAATTAAGGCATGTGTATACAACAATTTGAAAGAGATGCAGAAGTATAAAAACGGGTTCATTTAGATACCATTAATTAAAAGAAACGGAGGATTTGGGAGTCGCCAGAATGCACCACCAAAAAAAAAAAAAAAAAAAAAAAAAAGGAAAGGAAGAAGAAGTCGCCAGAAAAATATAATGTTTTCCGTTGCCGGGACTCGAACCCGGGTCTCTCGGGTGAGAGCCGAGTATCCTAACCATCTAGACTACAACGGAATTGTTGACCTTGCACTTGAGAAACTATATTAGTAAACTATTTTAAGTGCACGTTCCAGAAAAACCTCATCGCGTGACACGTGTCGAGCGATTGGGTCCAACACTTTCTCCATCTTCCTCCAAACGCGCCTCGCCCAGATATCTCAGGACATTCTGTTCTTTCACTGACGCCTTTCGGTACCTGACACAGCGTCCAGTGAGGGAGAGAGAGAGAGAGAGAGAGACAGCAATGTCTTCCGCATAAATCCATCAAATCTCAGATCTTCACATCGTTAGACTCTCTTGCATAGAGAGAGAAAGAGGGAGAAAGTAATGGAGGCGCAGCTGGTGGACCGGTTGGAGAAGGCGGTGGCGCGATTGGAGGCGCTATCGTCTTCTTCCTCACGAGGCTTCGCATTTTCCGACGCTGGAGCTGATGAAGATCTGGCGTCGGATCCGGCGATCAAGGCCTTGGATGATCTCATCGCAGATAACGTCGCTAGGGTTTCGGCTGCTGCTGAGAAGATTGGCGGTAAGGTGTTGGACGCCACGAAAGTTCTCCAGGAGGCATTCTCTGTGCTTCGCGAGCTCCTTGTCAAAGCGAAGCAGACTCAGGTATTGTTTCTCCTCCTTCGATTAGCTCTCATTCTCTGATTTTGTGCTATCTAGATTTTCATACGGGTTGGCATTGATTTTGATTGAAATGTGGGGGTATGCATCGTGAATGCGCTTGGATTGTATCAGAAATGAGAGAATTTGTGTTGAGTAACGTGTATTGTTGACATAATGATTGAATTTACCATCGATCTTCCATGTAGCGAGTAAATAGATTGTTTCTTGTGGAATCTGGAATTTGTTTTTGCTGGCTCTACGATTTTATTGATTTAATTTAAGTCTGTGTCGACCTAGATTATTGCTTCATTTGATAGCGCGTGGACTGAAAAGTATATATTTGCAAAGGTGTGTAATCGAAGTCTGGTGGCCAATGGGCTTCGTAGAAATGAGGTCCATGCAGATTCAACATTAGGTTCTATGTGTTCTCTAGGTGTAGAGGGGTCCTGCTTTTGTGAGGACAGCAGTGAAAGCTCACCATTTCGAATAAGGGGATTTTTTACTTGACAGAAAACGAGTGTCATTGTTTTTTTGGATATAGAAGGAAAGAGATTTACAAATTAAAGTGATCAATAATTCAGGTTTCCGTTGGTCCATCAATATTATCAGTTGTATTTGTGTTACTGTTCATTACACAATGAAATACTCTTTTTTCTCATCCCTTTGATGCTGCCTGTGGATACTTCAAACTTGAAAAGATGTAATCGTCCAGGAATAGCAGGGATAAAATAAAACACTCATATCATGATGGCCCCTGATTGAATTTGATTTTCATTGGTTGTGTTTATGGACAATCTTGTTCTTTCCTCTAACAATGAGGTGAAGATTAAATGCTTTTGATGTCGATGTCTCTCTTCAGTTGCTACATTCTGTTCTGAAATAGCTAACCTCTTGTTGAAGATTTTGGCTCTATAGAATTCGGTTTGCTGAACTCATTTTATTTTTTGCAGAAGCCTGACATGGCAGGGTTGGGTGAATTTCTCAAGCCACTGAATGAGGCGATTGGGAAAGCTAATGCTTTGACCGAGGGGAAGCGGGATGATTTCTCTAACCATGTGAAAACTGTGTCTGACAGTCTATCAGCTTTGGCATGGATAGCGTATACAGGGAAGGACTGCGGTAAGCTATTCCTTCGTTTGTCTTGTTAATAGTTGAGAGATTCTATAGTCCCATACTTATTGGGCAACCAAATTACTTCTGCTTTTGCTAGGTATGAGCCTTCCTATTGCACATGTAGAAGAAAGTTGGCAAATGGCTGAATTTTATAACAACAAGGTACTACATGGCATGTTTTTCCGTCCTTTTATTGATGCAGATTTTTAAATTTTCTAAATACGCATGAATTGTGAACGGTCTTATCATCCTAAAGAAATGCTAACATGTCAAGATTTCAACGAGCATTTCTGTTGATACAGTTATACCATAGTAGGACTGTCGGCTCATTACGATTACTGATCACATTGTGCTGCTCCTTGTTTTATTTCAAGGATCTCTTATCATATTTAATGTCAGTCTTAAGTATGTATGGATAAAATCCTTGGTCATCTACCCCCCTTCTCTCCACCCTCCCTTTCTTTTGAGGGGAGGTTTAGAAGAAGACGACGGAAACAAGTATGGAGTGTTGACTATGCCTCATAGCGAGGACTGCAGAGAACAGTTGATGAAGCTCATCTGTGTTTCAGAGCTGGATTCTTTCTTGCCTATTTTCTTGGAGAAATATTAAAAACCATATGTTTAATACATTGCGAGTATGGTGGCATCGTGATGTCATTTTTTGACTGTTTGCCCTCTCAAATTCGTGTGCCTGTCATGTATTGATAATGTTTGGCTTCTATGTCCGGAGAAAAGACCTTTTGATTTCAAAGTAGTTTCATGCTTTATGCATTAGTAGGACGCGCACATTATATTGTTTCTTTGACCTTAGTTTGCTGTCACAAACCTGAAGGGTAAATACTGCATTCCTTATCGTCATTCTTGCTGTATTGGCTTGGAAGTCTCTTTCTTTTGTCTGAATATTGAGCATGCAGCATGGCCTATGCTTTATGTTGATTCCATATCTTTTGCACTTTGAGATGCAATTTTTTGAAAGATTGTGGAGCAAGTTTTGGTGGCATGAACCCTCTGTAGTCAGTACAGATGTAGCATGTGCTGGTAAAAGATGCATGATAACTCTTTCCTTACGGGTTTCATGCTTTATCAAACGTTCCTTTACGTTGCTCAGGTGCTAGTGGAGTACAGAAACAAGGATCCCAATCATGCGGAGTGGGCCAAGGCTATGAAGGAGCTCTACTTACCCGGTCTGAGGGACTATATCAAGAAATACTATCCATTGGGACCTGTTTGGGGCACCACCAGTAAAACAACTATCTCTGCTGCTCCTAAAGCCTCTGGACCACCTGCTCCTGCTGCACCACCTCCACCCTCTGCTCCACTCTTCAGTACTGATTCCTCTAAACCTTCCTCATCACAACCCAAGCAAGGAATGGCTGCTGTATTCAGCGAAATCAATTCATGCGGGTCTCTTACCTCAGGTAAATGCTTTACAAGCCTCATTTACTCATTTTCCTTGTCCTTATTTGGTGTTGTTGATAATCATAATTTTGTTCTTGATATTTAGGTCTCAAAAAGGTCACTGATGATATGAAGTCAAAGAACCGTGCTGACCGCAGCGGTGTGGTTAATGTCGTTGAAAAGGAGCAACGCACAAGTGCACCTGCAGCTCCCAAAACAGCCCCTCCGAAGTTTGAGCTTCAGATGGGTCGTAAGTAAGTGTCCTGCTTTTTTCAACCCGGTGTTCTAAGTTTCCTTTCCATTTTTGAGAGCGCTGATATATGCTTGTACCTAATTTGCTGTTTGACAGGTGGGTGGTTGAAAATCAAATTGGAAATAAGGATTTGGTCATTAATGAGTGTGATGCAAAGCAGTCAGTTTATATTTTTGGCTGTAAAAATTCTGTTGTGCAGATACAAGGTTTGTATAATTCTTACTGGAAAGCAGGTTTATGTTACTGTTTCATTTCTTTGTTAGTCAGCTGCCAGGAGCTTGTTATTCACCTTATCGTTTTTGCAGGAAAAGTCAACAATATAACTATTGACAAGTGCACGAAAACGGGAGTTTTATTTAAGGTTATTATGAATATTCTGAGAGCATTGTTTGCTGAAAATGTTCTTATACTCTAGCGGGCATGCAGTGTCTTACACTAATTGATGACTTTTGTGGAAGCAGGATGTTGTGGCTGCCTGTGAGATCGTGAACTGCAACAGTGTTGACGTGCAAAGTCAGGTAATATTGTTAAATGTGCAAACTACTATATCTGATTTCCACCGCTACCAGAATTCATTTCAACCAGAAGATATAGTGTAATGTATTTTGCATCTGAGTTCAATAATTTCCGGATGCAGGGCTCAGCACCAACGATATCTGTGGACAACACAGCCGGATGCCAGTTATATTTGAGCAAAGATTCTCTAAGGGCATCTATAACAACTGCCAAGTCAAGCGAGATCAATGTAATGGTACCTGCTTCTGAAACTGACGGTGATTGGGTAAGTATTGTTATTTGTTTACTTGGTTTGATTAGAGATGGTTCTCTGGTGTTCCACCTGCTTATATTTGCTGTCCCTCCTGAATTTCTGCCCCCGCTGCCCCCCCACCCCCAAATAATGGTTTTTCTTTTTCTTTTTTTTTTTGGTTGGGGGTTGCTAGGGATTTTGACGATAATTGAAGAAGAGGGAAAGAAAAGAAGGCGATGTCCACTAAATTTGTGTTTAATGAGGAATAAGCCATTAGAACGCCCTTTTTACTCGTCCTCTAGACACTCGTAAACTTGAATCTCTAGGTAACCTGAAAAGCGGACCACATGTAAGTTTAAATCTTTAGCTTACCGAGAGGTGAATTATGTTGGACTTCCCATCCATAAAGAATCTAGAGAATTCTATGCTGATTTCGGGCACTCTGACTTCCGTTGTAGCTGGCATTGAGAAACACAGCATGATAGATTTCACAAGAAAAAACCTTAGATTGGTCCTTGTCCATATTTTTTATGCTGCCTGCAAAGCCAGGTGTGCATTGTAGATAGCTGATGTCATTATTTGCTAGTCTTGTTCAAATTTTGCTGATAGTGGATTAAACAAAAAATGCTTTGTTAAACTGTTAAACGGTTTTCTGCTGTTTCTCTTGTGGATTAGTGGTTGTCGTTAATGCATTTGAAATCTAGGATTCAAGGGAAAAATCCCCTATACAATTGTCTTGTTGCGGCAAGGGCAGTGATGGGAGCACAGCGTCGCACCTCCCTGTCCCACCCACAGTGAGGCTCTAGTATTCGTTCAGTTTAGCCTTTGGCTGCCAACTAATGAAGCTATAATGTTTGATTGATCACTTATTCTTTGCTTTGATGAATTATATTTGAATAGATGCGTCCCTGCTTTTAGCTGCTTGTATAAATTAACACCTACAAATGGGTTCAATTAAGAGTGCTAAGTGGTAACCCTGCTTGATAAGTTGAGTTCAGTCAGTGACTTCCCATGCTGAAGAATCTTACTTTTTCACTAGAGAATCATTCCTGAAGGTTCGTTGGTTTGTTTTTTTCTCCTCGCTTGGGGACCATTCGAAGTTAAACCTACTATTAGAACACTGATTAATCTGAAGACATGAATTAATTAGTGAAAGGAGCGCAGCGAGCGCTTATAATATGACCTTGATATTATTATCAATTTGTTCCCTTCATCATTGATGAAGACGACTTTGGCTTTTCAAATTGTAGGGTGAGCATGCTTTGCCACAGCAGTACCTCCACACATTCAAGGATGGTCAGTTCGTGACAACTCCAGTTTCTCACTCTGGTGGCTGAATCAAGGGCATCTGAATGGCGGATATAGGTTTTCCTCGAATCCATCTCTTCCCTAAATATTTCCTTGTCAAGGCTATGAAGTGGCTTATTCTATGCTTCTGCCTTCTTTTGGTTAAGTCGTTGGGTTTTTAAACAACAAAAAAAGGGCTTGTATTTGGTCATCATTTTTTATGTTTTATTCTTTTATTATTGATCGGGTTGTTGTAATATGCTGGTTGTGTGGGGGGTTTTTGCTCTGTATGAGTGCTGTAAGAACCCACAGTTTTGTATACGCTTTCTCAATTCCACATACGCTTATGTATTGGTTTTCTTGACTTTGATGGAAATTGTTCACTTAGAATTATTCTCGGTTGACACCCCCCCCCCCTCAAAAAAGTTCATGGCCACAAAAAAAGAAAGGGGTGTCAAGAAAAGTTCGTTTTTGTCAAAAGGGTTCGGGTCAGGTTAGTTTCTGATTCTGACTTTCTGATCAGAGTGGAACTGTAGAAGGGGTTGATGTTGTGTTTCAAATTCCAATTAGATTCATAGATCGGGTCATCTCTTGAAATCGATCTTGCTTGAATGAGTGCTTGTAGGAATGAGATTGGCTATATTAGGATCTCTACATATCTACAAAAGCAGGATTTATACTATGAGTAGTTGTGAGGTTGGGTCATATTTGGGTTTGGTAGACGCTATACTCTTTTGGTTTGAGTCAGCTTTGGTTGAAGTTGGTTTGTGTCTTGCAGATTAGATTTGGTTTTGAGTGGCCCTGAACCTGTTATTGGAGATTAGGTGGCTCTACAGATTTTATTTCGATTGGTTTTGGGTCCTATTAATGGATTAACATCGGGTGAGTTTACAGGCCCGATAAAGATTTTACTGTGCATATATACGTGCTGTAGAAATTAGCCGAGATGATGAAGGGGGTAATGTTGTAGAGTAGTTGAGGCCTTTGGTCTTATGAAGGGCTAATCACAAATAGTTGGCCACAGGCAAGTTAAGTGGTAAAGTGATGTTGGTTTTCCATTTTCCGGCCGCATTCATTATGAGAAACTTTGGGGTGATGTTGATGTCCGTGTCACGCAGCCTACTAGAGATATAAATAAGATTACAAGAGTAAGGAATTGCAGCTGTGAAAAGCATTGCGTGTAAGTTGTGGATCGTCTTTTTCTTTGATTGGATGGAGTGGCTTTACAATCTGGAGCCACTGGTTTTACCCCTTTATTTGTTAGGTCCCAAAATTTGCTCACTGGCTTGTGTATTATTGAGGGCCTCAACTCATAAAGTGGTGGTGTTTGGTTTTCGCTTTTCGATGCCTCTCGTGTCCAAGTCTGGACTCGATTAAGTCATGTGCCTTTTCTCTTTGGCGAGTTTGCTTGCTTCATAAGGAAAGCAGTTGCGGCATGCTTGGAAATTCTATGGCAGGGCTGCTGCATCTATAGACTTGTATTATTATATATGTTAGTTTTTAGTTCTTTAAAATTTGCCCCCTCTTCTCAGGAATTTCTGAATATAAAAAAAAGAAAAGTTAATCTTTCTTTCGTCAGATTACGTGGTGTCACTTAGTCTCTAGATTAGATCTATGTTATAAATGCTAGAGCTACCTCCCCCCCCCCCCCCCCCCCAAAAAAATTTCTATGTTCACGCAGTTGGGATTAACTTATCAATGATCACAAGTCTTTCAAATTTCGTCACGTAGACATAAATGTATCTTAGTTACAATGTTCTAATGTATATCTGAATTGTAAATAAAAATAATTATACTATATTCAACATTCCTATTCATCAATCTCATAATGAAACTAGAAATTTAAACAACTTAACTTAGTGAAGTTAGATCGAATGTTTGTATTTTAACTCATCAAACAGTAAAGTCGTTTCACATTTGTGCTTGGCACTCACATACCCATGTACCAGACTCTGCTAACGGCTAATCTTCACATACGTTCCGCCTCCATGTAATTCCATGACCAGCCCCACGTGCACACCACGTGTTTTCCCCAGGAACCGTTGCCACCATTTCAGATTCCGATGTCTGAGATTAGTTCAATAATAATTCAAACTATGCTTCTTTAACTCGAATGTGGCCGTTGGTTTGCGTGGTTTTACTTTTAAGTTTTAACCAGCGATGATTCTATTTATTATTGTCGAAAGCCCTATCGAATTCAATGCATTTTGCTTGTTAGATTAACCAAAAACTATCTCCCGGTAAATCAACCTTAACTTTCATGCTCAATTCAGCTGTAAAGGGAAAAAAAAAAGCTATTTTTTGGCACCCAATAACAACTTAACAAGTAATCGAAACAATATCAATTTTTAGTGTAAACTAGGGTTATACTCTTTCGATGTAAGGATGTGAGTTAAATAATTTTGTAATATATTATTAAGAGAATAGGTTTTTTTTAATAAAAAAAAGCAAACATTAAATTGATTTATGATTTATTTTGTTGATACAAAAGTAAAGCGAGTCTTCTCTAATTTTTTTCTACTAATAACATACTTTTTTATTCTTAATTAATATCTAACTCACATTTTTTGTTGTATTTGCATCACTAAATCATATATATTTTATGATTAAATTTTATTATTAAATAATAAGAAGGTATGCGAGAAGTTACCTTATTTATCGTATTAAATTTACATCCATCCTACAGAACCTTTTCTTTTAATTTTAAATCTCATGTAGTATCATATATTGCATTAAAGTATCTCATATGGATATTCACTCTTATATGACATCCTATATGACAAGTTTACGTATCACTCATACATGAGTTCAATCCAACATTATATATATA
>JACYFF010031955.1:1051088-1121088 GCA_017589665.1 Selenicereus undatus | reverse complement strand
ACAACAAACTCCCAAAGTGGGTCCCGCTTTCGCGGGGTCTGGGGAGATCCAGCTGTAGGCAACCTTACCTCTACCGGTATTCCTACCCATAGAGAGGTTGATTCCATAAGACCCACAAAAACAGTTTTGAGAAAAAGGTTTGAAAGGGAAACGATTGCAAAACCATTTACCGAGGTAAGAGAAGTAAGAGAAGTAAGAGAAAGGGGGTGGAGACATACCTGGACAAATCGTGGGCGCTTGGCGTCGTGACCATTCGGAAAAGCTTGACCTGCGAACAAGCAAACCAAAACCCACCCCACCCCACCCCACACCGCCTAGGCTACTGCCCCCTACGGAGCCGGTCCCCTACAATCAGGGACCTTAATCCTACAGTTGTAACACGTGTTAAATATTTATTAAAATTTTATTTAAAAATTTAAAAAAAAAATTAAAAAGTATGTGATTTAAAGTTACCATAATAAATAGTGTCTTTTCAACTGTTTCAAATAAAAAAAATGAAATAGATTATAGATATGTATTAATATTATTATTTTTAAAAATTTAAATTATAAATTACTTATAATATTTTTAAAAATGTTTTAATTAAAACTTTAAAGCAAATCGTGCGTAACACGTATTTAAACGCTAGTGGCATGGTAAAATTATCATGTATATTTATACCAAAATAACTCTACTTTTAACACAAAAAAAGTGAGCCCTTCTTTTCCCCTTCGTGTTAGTTGCAATAACATCACCGAGTTCGCAAGCTAGTTAAGGAACTGACGAACTAGCGAGGTGAGGCCAGATTATTTTCATGATAGACTTAAAATAAATGATATTTTCTTTAACCGTGTACGTAACTTGTCTTAAATGATTATATAATCGTATGTTAGAATTTCAACCAAACAAAAAGTTGTTGCTATTAGTCTTTCACCTCTTTTTTTTTAAAAATAATTATGGAACACAGATATATTGTGTAAGAGTAGTAATATGTGTTTTGTTGTAAGGGATTCTTAAATGTCTTGCCTTATAATAAATTAACATATTTTGTGATTTAAAACAATAAATTTTTCAATGGTTATATTTAATTATGAATTGTTAACCTTAAATATTCATTGGCTATGTCGATAAAGTATTAAATGATACCCTAATCGCATTAATCCTATCCGTAAGTATATATGATACGCGTATTTTAACAATGTGACAAATTATGTATAAAACGATGATTTTGTATGATTTATAAGTTGTAATATGCTTCCACGATTCGATCTTACTATTTTTTTCAATTTAAAAATATGATAGTTTGATTTATTAGTTAAAACAAGACATTTATGAAATGTCTTGCAGGAAGACACTTATCATGTAATGGCCTATGTATACGATATATAACTAATGGGTGTCAGTTCAGTCAACTGATTACATATCGGATTGACATATTAGGCCAAAAAGAAAACAATTTTAATAAAAAAATTCTCTATAAAGCGTTTTCGTGCATTATATATGTGTGTACTTATACCTTCTATGAATTCAGAAAACAAAAAAAAAAAGGCACAAAAGTTGAATTTAGACAGTGAGGTGAAGTTTGTACTTGTACATACAGGGGATCAGAATCTAATATCGCAGCTAGTGCCGGCAATGCAGAATGTCCAAAATGCCCTTAACGCGGCCCAACTCGGTGGGAAGATCAAGGTCTCAACGGTCAATGCAATGTCCGTACTGAGTCAGTCCGACCCACCATCCAGCGGAGCGTTCAACCCGGCCAATGGGGACGCTATGAAACAGTTGCTTGAGTTTCTTAAACAAACCGGGTCTCCTTTTACCATCAACCCGTACCCATTTTTCGCTTATCAGAGCGACCCGAGGCCCGATACGCTGGCGTTTTGCCTGTTCCAGCCTAATGCGGGTCGACTCGACTCGGGGACTAATATCAAGTACATGAACATGTTTGATGCCCAGGTAATCAATCAGCCTCTCAATGTCCCTCCTTTTTTTTTTTTTTTATTTGTATCTAATTAGGTAAATTATATCTAACTAGGAGTGGTTACTTATAACAATTAGCAGTGAGAGCAGTCAGGAGCATTTAACGGTTATATTTTGATGAAATGAACAGACCCTAGGTTGAAAGAACATACCCTAGTTATTTTCGACTTGAAATTTATCTCAATTATGCTTGGAGGATCTAAAAGGCATCCCTTTGTAACAGATTTGCTAGACCAATTATTTGGTACAAGAATTTACTTTAATCGTGATACTCAAAGAAGGAACCTTTAATCATAACATTGAATGCCACTGTTTGATTGGCCATGCAAAAAGTTATATACATCAGCTAATTAATCTCAATTATGTGAAGATTTGGGTTTGGCTATTTAAAAAAAAAGGATCAGAATTTATGTGCTTCAGTGGAAAGTTATTGTTCATACTCGCACACGGGATCCGGTATTTGTTCTCGTTAACGAAGGTCTAATTCAAATATTACGAATGAAAAGAAAAAAAAAAATTCTTATTTTGAGAGCTCAACCTCTTATAAGTCGATAGTAAGTTAATATTAATTGGATTGTACCGAACTCCCGGTGTGATGATATTGATAGACTTAGGGATCTGATTGTATAAATCATGATCGGCCGTGCTGTAGATTTAAGTGAATCCTTTGTTCATTCTATTTACTTGAAAAACTTCCTCGGTCCAAAGGTTTAAGTGAATCCTCTAGATTTAAGATAGATATTCTTTTTTCTGAACTAGCTTTGCTGTCAGAAACGTTTGCAGAGTAAGAGTGAATACATTTGCATCTCGCCAGGAAAAGCGGAATCCCATTGAAAGTTTTATATCAAATGGCTGTAGGGAGTTTGTCGACTTCGTGTAAGGTGTCTAATTATTTTTCCAAAAGGATGAAACGAACAAAGCCACTATGCCTTACTACAAAATGAAGTTCCTAATGTAAAGGCCACTTTTTCTTAGGGTGAAATGATAGATGGCATGACTTATGAGAGATTCAAAGGGTAAAATAGTGCTGCTAATTTGTTCAATGTAAATCAGTAACATGTATATCAGGCTAACAGGTGGACGCTTTCAGGTTGATGCAGTACACTCTGCGTTGAATGCAATGGGGTACAAGGACGTTGACATAGTGGTAGCCGAGACAGGGTGGCCATACAAAGGGGACAGCAATGAAGTCGGACCTAGCATCGAGAATGCAAAGGCCTACAATGGAGGCCTCATTTCACACCTGAGGTCCGGGGTTGGTACCCCCCTTATGCCTGGCAAATCTATCGACACTTACATCTTTGCTCTCTACGATGAGGATCTCAAGCCTGGCCCGACTTCTGAGAGATCTTTCGGCCTTTTTAAGCCTGATCTCTCAATGGCTTACGATGTTGGCCTCTCCAAGGGTAGCCAGGTACTTCTTTTGATGTTTGCTTATTAATGTTTCGTGCTCTTGATTCTCAAAATAATAGTCTAATCAATTCTAAGGGTTAAGTTTCCGTGATGCTCTTTTTGGCTAGTTTTTGTGTCTTGTATTAAGCGTCTCATTTCTAAAACATTTCTCAAGGAAAAAGCCGGTTTTGATCCAATCCAAGTGGGTATTCTTCAATGGGGGCAAAGAAGTTATAGAAGATGGCTCGATTGTGAATAGTTTCGTAGAACAGCTGTAGATCCTAGAAATCAAATACACCCACTGTGGATCCCACTTCAGCGAATAGTTACCTGGAACGCTACAGGGAAAGTCAGACCTTGGCTAAGCCAATGTATACCTTACCTATACGTCTTGACAACTATAATCTTGCATATCTATATGTCTCATACGTCGTAACTAAATATTGTGTGTTGATGAGAATATAGAAGACTAACCATTACGACGAGTATAACAACACTGTGTATTTCGCCAAGGCATACATACCATCCAATTAAGTCCACAACTTTGTTGCTGAAAACCATGTTCTTAGTTGATAGTGATTTTCTACATTTATCAATGGTCTATGACTCTATGGCAGGCCACAGTAGCATCTCCACCAGCTCCGTCACCATCAGCAGAGATTCCATTAGTAACTCCAGCTCCATCTATGGTTCCAGTGATCCCTGCTCCGTCTACAACTCCGGTGGACCCTGCTCCAGTGAATCCGGCCCCAACAACAGCTCCAGGCAGCCTGTGTGGGCCTAGGCAGGGTGTCTTAGGTTCCCAGCAGCTGCAGGGGAATACGGACAATTGCACCCAGGGCATCAGCTGCAGCAAGACTGGGCCTAATGGGCGTTGTGTCGAGCCCAGTGCAGTGGCATCATCGCACACCAGCTATGCCAGGAATCCATGGAACTCCGATTTTGTGAAGACCACAACGGTAAGTGTCCATGACCCTTGTAAGCTTATTTATCGTAAATATCGTGCAAATGGCTATGTTCATTTTCGTTTGATATGATATGATATGACATGATATGATTTGAAACTCTTGGAGTCACCGTTCTTTGATTGCTTTGTACCGTGAAAATCTTTATGTTCATTTCATTTGATCTAATAGGATGTGATCCCACATCATAAATCACCATTAACTTTAGTTGTTGATTGCTTTATCTCATCGTGATTGTGAACATAGACTAATAATTCTTTCAATAATGCATCTTATAACCAACCATTTCTTCTCACATTGTGGTACGGTCCATTTCTTTAATTTGCTTTTGGTGATCCCTAACTTTGCTTTGCATAAAGTTGAAACCGAGGCTAACCTTTTTTTTGTACATCTTTGGCAGGCCACAATTCTTGTGTTTGTTTTGGTGGGGTTACCCCATTACTTTTGAGGGTCGGCGTACGGAACACTAGTGGCAGATGACTTGATGATGATCTATGGTGGTGGTGGTGTCGGCGCTGGCGGCAGTGGCTTATCATGCTCGATCTCCGATCTGTCTTGAATTGTTTGGTCGAGCTGGGTGTGATGGGCCGACCATCTGTATGTAGTGTTGTAGCATGTAATCATATATGTGTACCATGTACTTATAATACTTCCTCTAAGTAGTGGATGTTGTAATTTGTTGAAGATGAGTTGATAATTTTGATCCGAGTTTCTCTTTAACGTTGGACTCCAGTTTTCATTATTCACTGCTTTTGCAATGAATTGAGTACACCTTAAAGCACATAACTGAAATGCATAATATTTAACAAAATTTATCAAAGTAGATGAGATATTTTCTTGTTTATTTTGACGAGAAAAGTCAACATAGCTATGTTAAAATCAAATTTGATGGTTTTATAATAAATGGTTCCGCCATAAGAGTCAACATTTTGTTGATTCTTTGGCTTTGAGAAAAAGGCTCAATTCTAAAAATACATGTTTTTTAACAGGAATTTAAAAAGTCATAAAAAAAAAAATTAGGTGCTTATTGAACAATTTGTTGGTTTCACCTTTGAGAAAAGGCTCAATTCTAAATGTATATTCTTTTTTTGATAGGAGTAAAATTAAGTCATAAAAATATTAGGTGCTTCTTGTCGCATCTAGTTATATACTTTACCAAAATAGTATTAAAAGAAGGGTGAAATTTTTTTGAGGAGATTGACTTTTTTTGTATAAGAAAGGTAAGAAGTACAATCTATACAACCATTCTTCTAAGAGTTTTTCCTAGATATTCCTCAATAAGGATAGAAGAGAGGTATCTATGAGAGACCTGATTTTACACTACCGTGGAATGAAGAGAGATTCTAAACTTCCTCAGTCAAAAAAAAAAAAGGACAGATTAGTACACAAATATCCCGCGTTCACGTAGGATCTGGAGAAGAACCACACCCCAAGGGTGAATTGTAGGTAGCCTAACCTGACCTTCTCAGTAGTTAATTTCAAGGCTCGAACTCGTGATATATTGGTCACACGGAGACAACCTTACCGTTGCTCCAAGCCTCCCCCTCAAACTTCGTCAGTCAATCTATTACACAATTACCTTGCCTAAAAATATGATTAACAATGACATGATTGCATGACTAAAAGTAAGAAAAAACGTCTTACACCAAAACTTGAATCTTCCATGACACTTGAATGTGATCTTGCATTACTTGGATGAAGATTTTGTTATTTTCTTCAATATAAATGTTTGTAAATCCTGCTTGCACTATTGTTTTAATTTAGTTCCTTATTGAGGAGGAGATTGACGTTGTGATGAACGCACTAAATTTAATTTTGCACTACTCCTTTTAAAAAAAAGAAATTCATGGAAGACTTGTCATTTTAGGCGTTCTGTTTGCCTTCTAGTATGATTTTGGGGAGACAGCCTCACATCAAATCCGTTGTCGTCCAGCGGTTAGGATGTCTGGCTTTCACTCAGGAGACCCGGGTTCGATTCCCGGCAACGGAAAATCCACCAATTTTTGTTCCCTTGCGTCAGCATCCCGCCACCCAACCGCAACGCAGGGCCGGCCCCACTTCGGCAGCGTGCAGAAGGATCTCCGGCCCCACATCGCCAGGTGACAAAAAGTGGGCCCGGCGACTAACAGTCAACTTGTGTCACTTTGCCCTCTTCATCGTCGTCTAGTCATCTCTCTCCTCCTCCTCCTGCCACAGCCCCACCCATTGACAACTTTCTCTCTCCTCTGTCATATAATACATTCTTCCCTTTCTCCTTTTAGAACCCTAGTTCCTCTTATTTGTTCCAATTTTGATCCTGATTCAACATTTTCTGCTCCCAATTCGTGCAGTCATACTCAATAAGGCCTCGGTTTGAGGTGATTTGTGAATCTTGTTGTGTAATTTGTGAAAATGGCGGCCGCTTCGGCGGCGGCGGGAGCGGCGGAAGGTAGAGAGAGAATGTCGGTGGCGGACTTGAAGGAGCGACACACAGCCGCTGTTGAACAGGTCAATTCTCTCAGAGAGCAACTCAAGCAGCGCCGCCGCCTTCTTCTTGATACTGATGGTTTGTCTACTCTTAAGAACCCTAACTTCGTTTTATTTGTGTGTGTGATCTGATGATGATGTTTTGTCATTTTTGTTTTTGCAGTTGCTAGTTTTGCAGCAGCACAAGGGAAAACGCCGGTGAGCTTTGGACCGACCGATCTAGTATGTTGTCGAACTTTGCAAGGTCATACAGGAAAGGTAGTTTCTTTTTGAACTCTTGATTTTTATTTGTTTCTGTTTTCAGCGAATTTGAGGAAAGAGATAGATGAAGTTTATGTTTTGTGGGTGTGAAATTTGACTACTTTGTGCCTAAGTTTGAATGGCCAGTCCAAATAAGAAATTCAGTGAATTAAGTCCTGGAATTTGTGAAATATGATGCCAGCAATGGATATGATTGTTACTGAAGAGATGTTTCCAGCTAAACCCTTCATGCATTTGGGTTCATATTAACGGTCTCCAACGATATGGAAATGGAATATATTTCAAGTTGGTTCAGCAGAATGTTTGAAGAGCAAAGTTTTGTTCTTCAACAAAAATGATCAAACCATTAAGTTGACATTGTTAATGGTGCAAAGAGCAAATAATGATGTTCTGCATCTAGGGCTCTTAAGTCTCTTGCTATTCTCCTTACATGTTGAGTGTCATATCATATGCATTAAGCCTCCATGGGTAATCATCTATGCTCATTATGAGTAAGTTTCCTTTGTGTGTGTGTGTCTGAGGCGGGGGGGGGGGGGTGTTATTGGGGAGGCTTTGTTATTGGATGCCTAACCGTGACATTTCCATAATGACTAATATATATGCTTTTTGTATCCGGTCAATGGATGAGCAATCTCATTGTTCAATTATTGGTGCATTAGCTCCTCATATAACTTTTTTTTGTACAGGAAAGGCCAATGTTTGATGTAGTGCACTTTAATCTTTTGAAAGCATCCATTCTTTCTATCATGAGATTGCAATTAATTTAAGAACCATGGCAGGTATATTCATTAGATTGGACCCCTGAGAGAAATCGAATTGTTAGTGCATCTCAAGATGGCAGATTGATAGTTTGGAATGCCTTAACAAGCCAGAAGACTCATGCAATCAAGCTACCATGTGCATGGGTGATGACATGTGCTTTCTCCCCAACTGGTCAATCAGTTGCTTGTGGTGGCCTTGATAGTGCGTGCTCAATATTCAATCTTAATTCTCCTACTGATAGAGATGGCAATTTGCCTGTTTCTAGAACTCTAAGTGGGCATAAGGGGTATGTATCTTGCTGTCAGTACGTTCCAGATAAAGATACCCACTTAATTACCAGTTCCGGTGACCAGACTTGCATCTTGTGGGATATTACTACGGGGTTACGAACATCTGTATTTGGAGGTGAATTTCAATCTGGCCATACTGCTGATGTGTTAAGGTGAGTGAATAGCCTGGTATATCCTATGAACATAAAGTTTCTGTACCAACTTGTTGGTTGCTTGATAAAAAAATCCATTTATTTTAGAAAGCATGTGCTTAGTTGTGCATTGATGCTAAAGGTTTACATATACTCTTTTCCATTCTCCTGGTATGGGTTTTCATTCTGGCCCTCGATATTTTGCACCCATTTTCTGCATAGTACTTTGGTTTTGAGTATGGTATTTCTTTTGTGTTGGAAAAAATGTTCTTGCCACTGAATCACAAAATCTATGAGTTTCTGTGGAAAGTATTGCTTACATGTCCTAGTTTTATAAGAGAAACAGGACATGTGCTCATTGCATGCAACAGTTGATGTAGGATGCTCTAAGAGCCATTCTTAGGTGGAAAATTCACACAAAAATTCTCAAATATTCAATTTCATTGAAGTCTATCGCGCTAATAACGAGTTTAAATAGAGAAGAAATCTAAAATATTAAGTAAACAAATAGATAACCTACTCTCAAAGATATTATTTTGCTATCTAAGAAGAAAACTAAAAGATAATATATTCCTAAAATATAAACTACGAAGATAATAAAATATGAAAATAGTTCTCATATGCCAATCTTAAGATATACTCATATCTTTTTGTTTCTTCTTGGTCCTTTTCTTGCATCATTTTCCCCTGGTTGAAAAAAACTCGTGCTCAAGTTTTGTACAAGGGTAGAATGAAGAAAATCAAGCAAGAGACCATCTTCACTTCGTCGCACATATGAGAAAATTGTCATTTGTACAGCTTCTCCCAAAAAACTAGAAATGCAATTAGCGGATGTAGTTTTTTGCCAACTAGAAGCTCAGTAGGGATAAGCACATCAGAGTGCCCACTTTCTAGTCTTGGCAGCTCCACACACTCAAGGTCTAGATGCCAAAATCGAAAATCCCCATAGTTAGGCAATGGCTTGCATTTAGATGTGGCCTTTTGATATCCTTCATATGTGGAAACATGTTTAAACTCAGCACCTTCCACAAATTATATTAGATAATGGTCATTTTGAATTTCTTGATCTTCCTTCTCCTTGCTATGCATCATTCTCCCCGTAGTTGGAAAAAACTTGACCTCGAGTTTTGAAACAGAAAAGAGGTAGGGATGAGGATGCTAGAAGTGTTTTAATTTCCTTAAACTTGTGTTGAAACTCAAGCCATAGTATCTTCTCCAACATTAAGAACCATGCAAACATCGGATGTAGAGTATTGTCCATGAAAACATGATTAGGGATTAGAGATTCAGCATGTATGGTGACTGCATGGCCCATCTCGAATTTTCTTTGCATGTGGTTAAATTTTTGAAAGTCCAATGATTATGCATGAGGGATAATGCAAGAGTTGTTTTCTACTATCTTTGACTCTTCATTCACTTCTATTGGTGGTTGGACACCCTCTTCATTAGGTGCCCTAATAAAAGTATCCACATTGCTATCTAGCATTTCCTCATTGTGTACTTTATTTACATATGACCGACAGTCCCTAACTTGAACTTCTTAATTTATATAGTCAAGGGTGATGTTAACATTATTTGCCTTGATTTCTGAAAGTTGATGATACTCTATGATCTGGACATCTGCTTCTATATTCTCATCTTCTAGAGTCTCCTCATTCTTATCTTCAATGATAAATCCCCCATCATATGCATCATAATATGTTGGATCTGTCTCATGCAAATAAGAAGTTAATTCTTTCCTAGAAAATCTTAGAGATGAAACCCTACAATCTTCAATGAGAATCTTCGAAGGAATCCAAGGAGCTCGAGGAAGTTCATAACCCCACATATGCTGAGGAATATGGCTTACAACCACAAATAACCTCACTAGCAAAGCAAAGATTTAACTCGCAGCAACCGTCATAAATCTGACGACTTTGAAGTTCGTAAAAAACATGTGTGAGAGTAAAAATTCACTCGAACATGAAAATCACCCATTATTTGACATCTGGCAATCTTTTCTACATCTCTATAAGGATAGAAAACTTGGTACAGAACATTTGTTGTAACCGGAAGTGCTTTGTCATGAATGATCACAAACAAGGCCCTATGATGTTTTCCACACCAAACCATGGTTGCAACAGTAGCAACAAGGGGCTTCTAACAATAGCAACAACAACGAACAACTGCATACCACAGCTTGAGCCGCCGTGGATGAATTTTGACAAAAGGAGGGGCGGAGATGGTGGGACGTAACGGCCAAAGAGGTTATCGGGCCTCTCTGCCACTAACCGAAGTCAGCGAGGCCGTCAATTTGCAAGCACAAAGCGATTCGCTACTTAGGGTTTGCAGTTTGGTGGCCAAGCAATTGAAGCAAAATTGGATGCGATTTACCTCAATTGTTTTGGGGGTTTAGGACAAAATTTAATGGGTGATCAAAGGTTAATATCAAGTTTGGTCAATTGTGATGGGTAAAGATCGAATTCATCAAAAATTTGGGCAAAATCGTGCTTAGTGTTTCCGATTTTTTTGGGGTTTAGGGTTTCGGTGATGGTGCGCCGCTAGGACCGGGTGGGTGGTGGTCGTCCGGGGACGGTGGGTCGAGGGTTGGTGGGAGGTGCCGGTGACCATCTGACCGACGCCCGAGTGGTGGGGTTGAGTGTTGTTGTGCGTGGCTAGGGTTTCTGGTGTGCGCTAGTTTCGATGATTTTTTCTTTGTTTTTTTGAATGAGAGAGGGAAAAAAGGAAAAAGAAAACACCAAGGTCAGTGGCAAATTTCCTGGGTTTTGATATCAAATTTGATATAGGACGCTCTGAGAGCAATTCCTACTGAAAAAATTCACACAAAATTTTCAAATATTTCAATTCAATTTCATTCTAGTCTATCTCGCTAATACATGGAAAATGAGTTTAAATAGAGAAGAAACCTAAAACATTAAGGAAACAAATAGATAACCTAATCGTGAAGATATTATTTTGCCAATTGAGAAGATAACTAAAAGATAATATTCCTAAAACATAAACTATGAAGATCATGAAATATCAAAATACTTCTCATATGTCAATCTTAAGATATACCCATATCGTTTTATTTCTTCTTTGTCCTTTTCCTGCATCAACAGTGCTTGAGCTTTTGACATTTTTGTTTCATTGACGTGTCATTCTGAGTTTGATTGCATTAGCATATTAGGGTGGGTCAACTTGAAACAAATTGTTGTGTTTATCTTTGACTCACTTACTATGGTCATGTATGGTACTGCTCTCACTTTGTTTCTGTATAATTCAGCATTTCGATAAGTAATGCAAACAGTAGCATGTTTGTATCTGGTTCGTGTGATGCAACTGCGCGATTGTGGGACACTCGTGTTGCAAGTCGTGCCATTCGAACATTCTATGGTCACGAAGGAGATGTTAATGCTGTCAAGTTCTTCCCAGATGGTAACAGATTTGGCACTGGATCAGATGATGGAACCTGCCGGTTGTTCGACATTCGTACTGGGCATCAACTTCAAGTTTACTACCAGCCACATGGTGAAAATGATGTTCCACAGGTGACAACTATTGCTTTCTCCATATCAGGAAGACTTCTCTTTGCAGGCTATTCAAATGGTGATTGTTACGTCTGGGACACTTTACTGGCCAAGGTATGCAGTTCTAAGATGCTTATATAAATTAAATATACATTTCGCTGTGATCGACATATGCCATTAGTCATACCTCTGGAGGGCTTGCTGCTGGATGGATAGTTTGTATGGTGACCATATAAGACCCCTAGTAAAAAGGTTGGGATGAGATTGGGTGACCTTTAGCTTTCATAAGACATTGAAGGTCGTAAAGATTTGTGATGTTGGTGGTCAAGTTTTGAGTTTTCACAGTTAAGCTATTTGGTGTTGCAAGCGCCTCATTATTGGAGCTACTTGGCATATTTTTTTAACAGTTGTCACTCTTTAGCATCTGCAGCTGTGAGGCTTTGGTTTGTATGTTTGCCTTGGGTGAAAAGCTAGTGTACATTGCAGATACTGCTTCTATGTTTAATCTCATGGGAAGACGAGGATGCATTCACAATGGCATACATGCATGCCAATGTAGTTTTTTCTTCTTTTTTTGGGGGGGGGGGGGGCGAGGGGAGGCGAATCATAGTTGGCGATCCTTTAGTTGAGATTTTATATGCTACTGTATTTCACTTTACTAATCATTATGCTTATGAGACTACTAGAGCATAGTTGCAGCAACTACAGCTACAGCTCACTGCAAGTCTAATGCTTGAATTTCTATTTGCAAGATCTCAGCAGCTTACATATGTGCTAAATCAAATTTATGCTTGGTGTGTTAGGTGGTTCTAAATTTGGCATCTCTCCAAAATTCACACGAGGGAAGAATCACTAGTTTGGGCTTGTCTGCTGATGGCAGTGCTTTGTGTACTGGAAGCTGGGACACAAACCTGAAGGTTAGTTCATCTGTTATATATCTTCAATCTAGAAACCACCCTATGTGGTTATAAACTCAAAGGAGAAGGAAACGTAATTTCACTTGCATTGCATGTGCTTGGCTTTTTTCAGTTATGTTTACAAATTATAGGCTGCTGATTAGATTGTGATTTGTGAATAAACTGCTTATCCCTCTCTGTTGGATAACCCTAATGGGGTAGCTCAGTTGGTGAGGCATTGGGATTGCATCCCGGCGGTCACGAGTTCGATCCCCATTAGGGCCACCGGAGGTATTCCTGATCGTTAACTTCAGGGCCCCCCCCAGGGATTTAGTCGAGGTGCGCATAAGCTAGCCCGGACACCCTGGGTCATCCAAAAAAAAAATATCACTCTCTGTTGGATTGTTTCGTCTCATTGATATCTAGTTTGGAAGAGTATAACGGAATGTAATCCAATGCTATAAAAATATAAAATATTGGAGATTTAAGCAACTTTCTTTATCAAGTGCATTGCATTGTATTGCATACATCGCATTATCGTACTGCGGCAACCTTAACATAAAAGTCTTTGACATCTTTTGCTACGGTAGTTTATGTGCCTGTTTTGATTGTATGCAAAGATTCATTTGATTCCTCATCTGGTTACAGTGAATTTACTTTTCAAAGATGTGACGGCTAGTTGATAGTAATTGTAACTTTTGACTCTTAATATTTGCTTCATTGTCCCTGCAGATTTGGGCTTTTGGAGGACACAGACGAGTCATATAATATGCGCCAACATCCCAGTTGCTTCTTCCTAACAGTAACTTGTCCTCCCATTTGGAGCCAACATGTTCCATTCTGCTCTGTAGTTGTTTGTAAATTACTCTCATGTGCTTTCTCTGTTCTTGTTATCCTTGTGGGAAATGCTAATCTATTCTCATATGCCTTGGCAGCTATCCTTAATGTCGAGTATTTTCCAGCTCCCGCTTACTAGTTTCTAGGTTTCCAGAATCTGGATCTCTGGATTAGTCAGATGTGAGCTGAATGTTTTTGTGAATACATCTTGTGAGTCTGGCACCTACACTATGTTTGGCCATTGCTCCCTCGTTTCGTTTGCCTGCCTTTTTTCCTTTTTTTGGGGGGGGGGGTGAATAATCTAGATGAGGTCAAATTGCACTTTCTCAAAGCATATACATCGTGAGCCAAAATTTTGGCTTACAAATAGGGGCTTATCTCTTTCACGTTATCTCATAAAGTCAATTTTTGGCTCCCAAGCTTCTCCTCATACAATGCAAGTCTCATAATTTTGGCTCACTAAATAATAATAATAATACTTATGGACTCCACTATTAAAGCTATTTAATTAACTTTAATCTTATATTTTGTATAACTGCTTGTGTAAATAGGTTGTGAAATAATAATTTATGAACTTTGGCTCACTACAACCTGCTTAAGCATCCCTTTCTCTCTCTTCTCCGCGCCTTATGTGCACCGCTCTTGTACAGCACAGAAAAACCTCGGTATCATCGACTTCAATCCCAATACCCCCCCCCCCAACCCCTAAAAGTGTCTATCAAAGCCAATCCCAATAACTGTTGATCAAAGCCCCATCATCGTGGACTTCGTAAATTCTGAAGGCTTTTCAGACAGAGACATTCCTAGGCTCTCTTTCGCTTGCCCTGATCTCTTCGCATCCAACCTTGGACCGGCTGATATTGAACCTGCTTTCGATTTCTTGGCTACTGATGTTGGGGTCTCTGCGGAAGGCTCACACAGTCTCATTCTCTACAGCCCTGAGATTTTGTCGTCTGATCTAGAGAATCATCTGAGGCCAACGATATTGTTTCTTTGAAATGTAGGGCTTCAGGGGCTAAACAATCCTTGTATTTTTAACGGCGTCTAGTGTCAGGAAGCTTGAGTCAAAGATGGAGTTCTTAAGGGTTATTGGGATTTCTGGTGATGAGTCGATGAGGATGTGTGCTAAATTTCCTGTCATTTTCGGGTACAGCATTGAGAACAATATGAGGCCAAAAGTGGAGTACTTGGTGGGAGAGATAGAGAGAGGTGTTGAGGAGCTTGTATTGTTCCCACAGTACTTTCCGTTTAGCTTGAAGGGGAGAATAATGCCTCGACAGTCGACATATGCATTTGAAGCGAAGAGAAGTCCGCATCTCTTTGAGAAGAATGTTGATGAGTAATACCGTAATGCCCACAAGTTTCATGCAATGTGGAAATGTTATTACTCTTCTTCACCCCCAGTTTCCCAATGAAAAGTGGAGTACTTGGTGCCATGGCTTTCTTTCGTTTTCGATTTCATCCCAATCCTATTTTATCGAAGAAAAGGCTCCAAGATTATAAGTGTTTATTCAATTCCTTCAAAATTCTTTCGTATTCAGTTAGACATTAAAATTCAGATACCAAGTCCACCCCAATTTCATCGAACTGAACAAGATACTATAGAGATGTAGACAATAGAAACCCAAGACTTGTGGATCAAGCGAAACTAGATTGATCAGGGTACATAACAAGCACAATACTAAACAGAAATGACATAGCCACAGAAAAGATCTTCGTATTTATTTCATTAAATCTCAGAAAAATTTGATACCTTTGATCAAAAAACTACACATCTACAAAAATTTCTGATAAAACCCAAGGACCGACAGTTCTTAGTGCACATAACTCAATCGTGCTCAATCGTGGCCCAACTGTGAACCAAACTAACAGTAGAGCAGAGCTGTATGTCCTATTACAAAGAAAATTGCCAAACTCAGAAAATGTAATGAATTTCCTCGGTAATTCTTGCTTTGTGTCGGAAGGTCGGCATCTCTACAAATGTGTATTCACTTGCAGTTACAAAAAATGACATTAACTGAATCCAATCATCAGCCGCTTGCAACAATGTCATGAATAGTGTCACTGACCAATTCATCCTCCGATCTAACAGCAAGTTTCATTGCTACATCTCGGTTTGCATCAAGACCAACTTGTAACCGAACAAGAATCTTCACGTTACCTATGAATACACCAGACAGCAGGCATGTGTGTGACCGGGAGTTGCTTGGGACCACTTCGGTACCCTGTTGGTTACAGAAATGAGGCACAGTTAGCAGCAGCCAAATTTTGCATTCTGCTCTTGGGTACCAAATACAATAATAAAACAAAAGTAGAGGGACCAGTGAATCAGATCTCTTTTAATAGACTATAGAGGGCTCAGGGCTCCAGGACTCGAGACTACAATTGAGAGATTTCAGAACAAGAGAAAACAAGGGTTAAAACAAACTTATCCTCATTAGCCCTCCCTAGCCAACCTATAGTTACAGACCAAAACAATCTAAACTGTTTCGTTCAAGCTCTCGTAGCTAGGACAGTATTGATCTGCTGAAGTATAACAATAAAGGACAATAGGCAAGTCTATCTGCCATTTCAGCAGAAAAATCTCTCCAAGCTCTTTCATTTCCTGTTAGCTTACCTCGCATGGTTGCATGCCAAGAAGGTTGATTACAGCAGTAACTGCTTCAGCCAAGCTCTCCCTTGGGCCCAGGCCATACTCATCCACTTTCTCAAAGTTGGGACCCATGGTTTCCCAAGCGTTTCTGAAGTTAGATACACCTATTTTCAACATGTAATCTGCTGCCGCAACCTCCAGGTCTTCAAGCTGGTATTCATCTTCCACACCATCTTCCTCCACCTCCCCAGTAGATGGATCCACCTGCACAATCAAACAAATGAACAAAAGTTATGTTACTTACCATGGTGGTGATATGATGTATATCTCCAAAGTTACTGATGTTCAGCCACCTCTAAAAGCAACAGTAATATGTTGGCAGCCCACAAAGAAGAATGGGTTAAGGGGACTTAGAAAGATAGCACCAGCATAATACAACAAAAGGCTGAGGAAAGCCATAGCAATTTGGGCCAAAAGTTACTGAAACAAAAACTCGACGAGCAATCTAGTTAACACCAATATTACCTCCTTAACAATGAATCTCAAAATATTCGAAAATTTCCCAACAGTAGCGACTCCCTGAGGCTTCTGGAAGGCAACAAATGTCTGTCCAGGGGAGTCATATGGAAGTGATCTAAGAGGCTTGACTGCTGCTTCAGCAAATTCCTCTGCCTCAGAAGCATCCACAATAACAGTGACCTGATCACACGAACACAATGGTTATCAAACATTTGTTAGAACTGGAAAGGGTAGAAACAGTTTCCCTCCTAATAAGAGGCCATTACATTTTCTAATAGTTGCTCCGGGATTGTGTTAGTGCAATTGTACTGGAACACAATATGTCCATCAAATACGTGCTTGACAACATTAACTGCATACTCTGTCTCAGCTTCAGTGAGCTCAACAGGAGCTGAAGACTGGTAATTAAGAAGAAATGCAGCATTAAACAAGATATGTCAGCAAAAGAAACCTCATTGAACAATTGGTCATTCAACTATACACTTCCATTTAAAAGGTTTTGTCAGAGAACCTTGAAAAGCTTGCCGAAGGCTGAGAACTCTGGAATAGAGGAAAGCAATTTTTCATAAGCATCAGCCCCGGATGAAGGGCCACTTGGAGGAGCACCCAACCCAGTTGGCTTTTTGTTTGTTGCTTTTTTCTCAGCAAGAGGCTGAGACTTGACCTCCTTGGGCACAGAGTTAATATCAAAGGGTGCTTCCGAGGGTTCCTGCATGCATTATTTTTTGGGCGGGGAAAAATAGATCAATGACCTTCATGTCAAGAAAAGAGCCAGATATATCAATGGGAATACTTACATAAATCTTCAGACTGGTCTCCAGATTGGACAGTGGGACGTCCAGAGATCCAAATAGGAATTCCTTTACATCTTTGCCAGTTTCAACAACTGCATCATCACCTCCAAGCATATTCAAATAAAGGGTTGCCCTATCACGAACCTGCAAATAAAATGATGTATCAGCTAACAGTAAAAAAAAGTCAGGGGCTGATTCGCATCATATGCCATTTTCAGACTTGCTTTCGAATCAATTACAGAAATTCATCCTGAGTAGATCTAGATATAGAACATATAGCAGTATTAACATGTTAGGAGAATAATGAGTTTCTTATGTTGCATGGAACAAGTATATAGATTGTTGTAGAAGATATTGTTCCACCAAGTAGGCGCTTCCAAAAAGACAAGGTGACACAGGAGAGATACTTAATAAGATTTGACAGCTTCAAGAACCATTTCACCACTCTAAAGAGTAACAGTATCAAAAAGTATTTAGGACATACCCTCAGTCTAGAGGGAAATGAGGACAGAAGTAGGCAACCATTCAAAGTCGGTCGCTTGTTAACTGTTGGTGTGGGTTCAACGAACCAACAATGGAGAAGAAGAGGAAACTGGACACAATCCCCAAATAAATGAAATCTATGGATAATTTCAAGTGGCAGTTCCCAAGGCTGAGAATGATTTATGATGAAAAAGAAGCCACAAATAATATTTTCTAGATGACTTGACAAATAGAAGCATTCATCGCTTTACTAGAAGAGCCTTAGTGCCTAGACACTCCATTTTTGACATTAACGACTGTCTGACAAAACGATGGCTCACCATGCCTATTATGCTTGTGTATGATCATAGTACATTATCTGTTCGAACAAACCTGCAAGTTTGGGTTATTCAATGAATGGATCAAGACTCTAATTTCAGAATGAGAACAACTCTGTTCTTCCGTAGAAGTTGTAGAACTCATGGAGAGTCTCTTTGGTGTTATAGGTAGCCTTTATGTAGGATGCTTACCTTGCATCCATGACTTTTGATCCTAACAACTTTTATCCTCCCTTATTCCACTCCCCACATACAAAAGGCTGTTAAAAAGGAACAGGATATTCTTGGCCATTTGCTCACTGCCTCATGTGGTACAAAAATGATTACATGTTCAACACCAGTGCCTCTGTGCCACGAAGTACTTTGTCATAAAATGAAAGAATGCCCACGAATCAAAACTGTATAAAATTCTGAATGTCTAGCATATAATCAACAAATTACCTCATCATCACTGTCAAACAGGCAGCGTCTCAAAAGAGTGAAAATACGAGGCTGCATGAGAAAGAGGTGGTGCTCATTAGTTGCTCACTAAATCACTGAAACATTTTATATAGGAAGGCATAAGCAATACCTTCAATGAGTCAACCATGGCACCAAACTTGGCTAATGTGCTCACAGCGCTGGCTCTAATGGTGGCATTCTCAAGAATTACCCTGTTATAAATGTAGCGTATAAATTTGCTCGGATCTGATGTCTTCGGTCCCTCAGCACCCAAGAAATGCAGAATCTGGTTGTACCATACAAATAAATCAGGGTCAAATAGTAGATCAAGTTAGGGCCAGTTCCTTTTGGAGAAAACTAAAAATTGGAAATTAGAAAGGCAGGTATACTACCTGAGTGGAAAGATATGTAAATTCACAGTCCTCAATGAATTCACAAAGATGCAGAAGCCCCCTTTCCTTTGCATCTGGGATGTCCCTAATAACGATCACTATGGAGTCAACAATTGCTTTCTTATACTCAAAACCCCCTTCTTCTCTAAGAATGTTGCTGAGGAAGTTCATCCTGGAAACAGAATTGTGCAGCAACAATTCATAATTAATTGTAGATCAGACCACAGGCAACTAGTTTGAAGAGAAGGAGACATGAAACAGCCAACAGCTATTCACAAGACAAAAATAGTTGACAGACATAGACTTACAATGATCTGTATTTCAGTGGGAATTTAAGACAGAGAGATCTAATGGCATCAACAACAACAATCTTGAACTCATCCGCAATGTCTGACATGAAGTTTGTGATCTGCTTCATGAGGCGATCTACACTTGACTCATTACCAGTTTTCAAAAGTGTTGTGATGGCAAGAGTAGCAATGCTTCTGTTCTGATCTGAAATCAGGCTTTCCATGTCAATGTTGCAATTTGTCACTGCCATGGGATGAGTCATTGCTACCTGCATAGTAACAGAGTTGTGACATGTACAAAAGATTCTAGAAAAGAGTTCAAATAAACAGTTGTTCTATGATGGGTATTTGCACATGAAGAAGAAATGAAGAATAGTAAATGAGAATGATGCCCTCACATATACACTTACAATATTTCCTAAAGGTATCGGGGAGAAGGGACCCATCCCCAGGGGGATACTATTCAGTTAATACATCTGCCACAAACAATAGGATTAAGACTGACAGCAGCTCCTTGTGAAACAATGTGTGTACAGCTTTACAAACTACTAGGTTCCATCCAAAGAACGGGGGAGGAACACAAAGGTATGGCCTCTCCCATCTATCAATACTGGTAAGCTGTCTAGAGAAAAAAGTGGAACATCAGCCGCACCAGCCAAAAAAAAGCTGCGGCAGAAAGTAGTACTTAACTAAGGGACCAGACCAAAGAGGACAAAAAATGAGAAAAGTATGTGCTGTAAGGTACAGAAGCATAACGAGCTCCATAATTAAAAGAAACTACCTTATTCAAGGTACGAACAGCAGCAAAACGGAGAACAGGTTTTGAAGAGCTGAGAAACAGCTGTAAAACGGTGATTGCTGGAGTCAATTCCCGACTTGTAACTGCATTTAGTTCAGTAATTGCTCTTGCAGCCTCAAAGATAACCATTTCTGCCTTATGACGAAGACAACCTTCAAGGTAGTCATAAAATGGGCGATCACCCATCTGGGGGTTTCCTGACTCTCGGATAATCTGAAAAGTCAATGTAAGTGAACAAACCTTGTACGTAATAAGAACAAAAGGTGTACTCTTCATATAGGGGTATTACATTAGATATACACCTGACTTATGTAACGAATTAAGAGACATTGTGCCAGCGGTGAACGCACGGCTCCTCTCGTCAAGTTTGACACAAGCTTGCTCGCAGCTAAACGATCATTCTGCCTTATCTGCAAATTTTACAAAGAATAGCTAATTGTTACTTTCTTCCACTAGTAAACAAAAATAATGCTGAGTGTGCTGTGAGGAGCTAAAAGCCTAAAATAGATCCCAAAAAGGTTTTGCTTTTATACCAAGACATAGCTAGGGATAAGGCTGCATATATCTCCATATGCATCAACTCCATGCCAACCCCAATATTAATAAAAAATAGCGTCTTGCCACATTTTTGCAACTAATAAACAAAGCCATAGGAAGCATACCCTAAGAAGCTGAAATGAATGCCAAAATCAAGCACTTTTATCCCAGAACATACCCCAAGGCTAGGGCCATGTAAATATGACCACCATGCCAACCCCAATAATTCAATCATAATCAAGGTTGTGTCTTAAGTCCACATACTCAACCATTCTATGTACATCACAAGTGCTATGTCTGATTGAGGAAGAAGTATTAAGAGAAAAATTCATATTACGGACATATTACCTGGTGCAGGAGAGCTAGAGCATGAAATTGTACAAGAGCAGCACGTGACTGACCAGCTTCTTGCACCTCATTGCTCCATCTTCTCACTATCTCAGGGTTTGTCTGGCATAAAATGAAATATCTTGGTCAGTATATTAACTTAATCACTGACCAACAACCCCTGGTTACGGAAAAAGTCAACACCTGGAGCAAATGAATCCCACTTACTAGTGCAGCACTAGCAACAACAGGGTTCTTATCAACAATAGCTTGTTTCAGATATCTTTCAATCTGTGCAAGCAGTGTTCCATCAGTGATCCTACAAAGTACACGAATAGCATTTGCCCGGTACATGTCGGTCTTGCTGTTCATGTCCTTCATTAAGGAGCTTGTGACGATAATAACCTTCAAACATGAGGCAATAATTGTCAGAACCAAAATACTCACATTACATTCCACCATGACATGGAAAATATTGCAGAATCAAAATGGCAGCCACAACCTCATCAGCTGAAGGTGAGAGTTCCTTTATCATCAAATAAAGCATTCTTCTCAATCCCATTTCTTTGGACTGGAACAGTTTGGTGACAGCAAAGAATACTTCGGTGGCTTCAACCTATATCAAACCCCATTATAAATTTTAGGTAGCTAGATAAAATCATTTAGACTTCAACAAAAATTTAGGCAAACCCAATGTGAATATCCCAAGAACAAGGTCTAAACCTTCGTGAATGTCTCCCCTTGATTTAGTAGGTATAGAAGCTTTGTGATGACCTGATTATGCGAAATAGTTCACGAATATTAATAAATGCCGTCATTTAAACAAGCACAACAGAAAAATCTCACGAACTTACAAGCTAAATAAATAACCTGAGAACATCTTCTGGGGTCAAGTTGAGGATCATTAAAGACCCTAGCTTCCTGAAGCACAGACCCCTTCTCGATCCCCATAAACGGAGAGTACTCAGCTGCCACAACAACAATCAGATCCAACAATCCATATATTTTACTTCGATTGGCACATCAAAATTGCAGCAAGATCTAACCTAGACTGGATCAATCAACATTCGACTCGATTACAGCAAAATGCAGGCACTAAAATGTAAGCCCTAATTGACCGGATCCAGAATTTCGGAACGATTGATCACAACTCATGATACTATCACTGTTCTAGCAAATCTTCATGAATTCATCCTAAATTGAAATGCGAAAAACGAAGAAGCTGATTCAAGGGATTAGATTGTGTACCGTCATCATCGCGATCGTCATCTTTCTTTGTCAGAGGCTGCGCCATTGTTGAATGCGGGCCGCAACTCTCTCTCTCTCTCTCTCTCTCCACTGAAGGAAGTTTGTAACAGAAATTACAACAGAAGAACAGAAGCGGGATCTCTTGGCTCTGTAAATTACACCAGACTGAAGATTTTCTTTTCTTTTTTCTTTTTGGGGGTTGGGGGGGGGGGGGGGGGGGGGGGGCCCGCCTCCTTTGGATTTGCATGAGGCCCAAGTTAGGGCTCTATATTGGACTTTGTTAGCCTTCTACCTAAAGTATAGTGCTTCTAGAATATTTACTTGCATATTTTTGACCTCTTTTGGCAACTAATTATCGAAAAAAACTATTAAGGTCTTATTCAGCAACAAAGTTTGGAATAATATTTAAAGTTTTCACTGAATCAAGACCATCTACATGGGTGTAAGTAAACCTGACAAAACTGACCCAAAACCCAAATCGAATGACCCGGACCCATACCCAACGCGACACCGAAATATGCTCACCCGAAAGTGGATCCGAAACCCGAATTGACCCGAACCAAACCATACCCAACCCAAAATTTTCTACAAAGTTGCTTGTTTTGACATGATGAGCGTATTTGACCAAAAATTGGTTGATCCGAAATCGACCCGAACCGAACCATACCTGACCCAAACCGAAACGATACAAAATGTCACTTAACCCGAACTTGACGCGACCCGTACCCGAATGACCTATTTTGCCAGGTCTAGGTGTAAGGCTACTAAATCTGGATCTCTCCAGATCCTGCGAAGGTGGGACCCACTTTAGTAGTAGTTGTTGTTGTGCTAAATCAAGACAACAATAATTAAAAATTAGTGTTTGGTAAACTAGGGTCCAAGCTAGTGTTTTAAGTAACATTTGGCGTTTTAAGTAGAGTTTTTGAAATGTAAAAGAAACTATTCATATCTTTTTACGTCAATTTACAATGATCAATTAGTCAACAGCTTAAATTACCAGCAAAGCTTCTTCAATGCCTTAGTTAAATAACAATACGCTAATGAGTTGTATTATAAATAGTTATGCGCTACTCAAAGAGTTAATTTTATCGAACATGACCTAAGTTTAATGTGTTGTCGTCTTGAGGAGAGTATCAGTATAATGTAGTGACACCCTACTACCCAGAAGTATGACACTTTAGTTTAATATACCACAAGAAGAAATTTCCATTTCTCTCAGGCATATGCATGTCATCCTTTTTCTCTCCTCCTCGTTTTGGTGCCCTTTCCCCCTTTTTTGCCCTACTCATAAAGCTTAGAAATCATCAAAGCTTTCCCGTCCACTACGGATAACCTCGGTACGTAAGACAAAGGATGTAGATGTCTTTCATTGATAATATAGAAATTGATGGAGAGATCTTGAATAGGCTTTGATTGTTGCAGATGAATAAAATCTAAATTTATTCTGTTTTAAAATAATCCCCCCTCTCTCTCTTATTTTCTTTTTTTAAAGTCTCCCCCTAACTATTCATTTGAAGATATAACTTTATTGTTGTTGAACTGAACTAAAGTTATTTTTGTTGGATAGAACTGAACTAAATTAAAATTATTCTAAAAAAGACGGTAAGCTAAAGAAGTTAGCGCCATATTGTGTAAAGCTCCATGCAAAATAACATTTAGAGGAAGTCCGTCGTAGTTTCAAACTACACTAATACTATAATTTATCTCACTGTAAATTCTTGTGGAAAAATCCTACGGCACACTATATCTTATAAAGAAATTGCATCGATCTCCATGTTATTGGTTGCAACCATCAACATCTTCTTGTAATAATACATGTACAACAGAGTAGAAATATCCCTTGATGGTTACAACTTATGATCCAAAATTTCTCGATGATTTATGAGGAGAGACTTGCATCGACCTAACAAAAATAGTCCCTTGCCCAACTTAGCTTGTTTATTCAACTCAGATCTTCAAAATTCAGTTAGCAATGTCGTTTAAAGGTAGCCTCGCCCTGGACTCCTCTTAGGCATGCTGCTACTTGATTCAGTGTCTGAGCTAGAATATCCTGTGCTATCATGTCCTGTTTTCCTAAACTTGCCCGCATCAATGTCATCATAGTCGGAACTACCGCCACCACTTGGTGCTCCGGGCTTCGGTCGTTCGTACAATGCGTCTAATGACATGTCACCTTCCAATGCTCGTACGATTGTTTGTCAACACCATTTTTCAGTGACAATGAAAAACATTATCCATAATTAACTGACTGCCTACATCTGAATCTAATCAAATCTCATGAATATAAGCTATATTGATCGGTATTCTTGAATGAAACAATTAGACGAGTTGAATTTCTATTGGGCGTTAATTTATCGTATTTTACATGCCTCTATCGCCTAATTTTAGCTCGTATAATAATGTAATTTTTAGGATCTTTACTTGTTTTACAGGTAATAAATTGGATGTCGATAGAGGTAAGACTGCCTACATCTGGATCTCCCCAGACCTCGCAAAAGTAGGACCCACACAGGAAGGCGGTGTTGTTGTTGTTGTTGTTGTTGTAGGTAATAAATTCAACCGAGTAAGTGCCGCGAAAAAGAGCAAAAAGAGGAACAAAAAAAAGGAAAAAAGGCAAGAAGAACGACGGAAACTGGGGGGTCGACAACACCAGCTATCGCCTACCCCTGCAATCATGGACAGGGGCTGGCGACGGCTACCTGTCGCCCAACCGACAGGCCGTCGGCTAGGCGACAGTCAGAGTATTTGTTGGGCGTTAATTTGTCGTGTTTTATATGCTTCTATCGCCTAATTTTAGCTCGTATAATAACGTAATCTTTAAGATTTTTATTTATTTTGATTACTTTTGTAGGTAATAAATTCAACCGAGTAAGTGTCGCAAAAAAAAAAAAAAAAAAAGGGGAACAAAAAAAGAAAAAAAGGAAAAAAAAATGAGGGCCGGGGGGGGAACCGCCCGCGCTTTTCCCCCCCCGCGGTCTTGGGGGGGGGGGCGGGGGCCCCCCCCCCCCCCCCCCCCCCCGACTTGCACTCCTCTTTTTTGACTCCTGTGCGATTCCTATTTAAGGCTTTGCTTCAGGACTTTTTGAGGGAATCTCTTGAGATTTTTTGAGTAGCTTTAGGTTAAGTTTTAGCCAATAAAAAACCTCAATGGAAAGATTAGATTAGGGGATGAGATTGGTTTATAGATTCAAGCTGTGGATTTCATCCTCATTCAACCAATCCAAAGTTTTCTCTTCTCTTTCTCTCTCTATTTCATATCTTGTCCTTGTTTTGATTTTGTTAGTTTAATTATTGTGTTTGATTTGTTTAGTTTAAATGTTTAGTTTTTATTGTTAATCCATGTTTAGTTAGATTGATTAGATTATATTAGTTTCTTTCTCTCTTTCCCCTAGTTCATGTTTATGTGTTTGCTTGTTAGTTTAGTTGCAGTTAGGCTTACTTATGTTTTGTGTTGATTAATAGCTGGGTTGTGCTGGCTTGGATTGTGATTAGTCTTTTGGTGGCTAATTAGTCTTGGTTCAGGCCTAACCACACCCAATTCTTGCTTTGAACTTAGAGTTTTCCCTCATGCCCATGAAGTTTTCGATGAAAGGCTTGAGAGAGCTTTCATCTATATTTTTTGGTAATGGACTTATGCCGAGTTCGAGAAATGAAAATAGTCCCGATCATAGCTAGGTCCAAGAGTTGTTAATTTTGTAGTCTAATTGGGCTAACCCCATGAAAATCAATAGTTAGATTAATTAGACTAGTTCATCACTCTTGAGGGCTTGGGTGGTCTTCAATGGTGCAACCGATCATCTCTTATTTTAGTAGAAGTTGGGTAGGTTAGGACTCACCTTGATTACTTAGTTCGTCAATTGACCCGATTACAATTACAAGCTTCTTTTTTGTTTGTTTGTTAGCTTAATTTAGGTTATGTTTCTTTCCCTTTCACTTGGCCTAGATTGAACACTTAAGCTAATCCCGATACTCGAAACCCAATTCTTTGTTGACGAAACCCCCCGAGTATTCGACGATAAATCTTACACTTGGGGTTATAAATATTAAAACTCGAACTCTTCCTATATATCAAGTTCTAAGACCAACCTTTATCCCCTTAATTTTCAATGAACTAGTTTCTCAAAATCCCACATAAGATGGTTGTGAACAAGTTTAAAAGTAAATAGCATCGATTTGCATCAATAACCATGATTTGTTTTTAATGGTTTATTTAGATTTTGTCCTCGGAGACCCTTTTTTAGCAAAACTTCGTCTTCTGGGGTCACATCTGCTTATGCTTTTAGAGTGATTATTTTTATTTTTATTTCATTATTTGCACAAATGTGGTGCAAATATCAATATAAGTGGTATTTAAATTTATATATCTAATAACAATTTACGAGGACTTTAAATTATAATTTACCAGACTCATTTTCGGCCGCCTTTTTCCGGAAATCCTAGTGGCTGCACCAGCACATGCAAGCAAGCGTTTCATCTCCTGGGCATCAAATTTACCCTCCAAGCGCGGATCCGCCAGCCCTTCGAAAACTCCTTCCTCTATAGCCCGTGGAATAAGAGGCCTTGCCTATAATTGAGTGACATAGATATAACTTAATTATGATCAGAAATTAAGTTAATAAACATTAGGATATGTATTAATATTTAATAATACCAAAATTATCAATTTGAAAGTATTCTTCAATTATAAGGATCATGATAATCATATCAACAACCTATATGAGTATTGAGTTAGGGAAAACTAACCCAGTCTACTGAGCTTTCTTCTTCGTCGCTAGTGTTATCAATTGGGCGTTTTCCTGTCACTAATTCCAGGAGCATGATACCAAACGAGAAAACATCGGATTTCTCAGTCAGTTTCCCACTTGCTGCGTATTCTGGTGCCAAGTACGTACAAACCAAGAAAAATCTAACTAAGCACCCAAGATAAAGTGTTTAATTTAGGGTTTTCATCACGAATATGAAAATTTTAAACTTGTAACTATAATATCTAGCGTCTTCAAGATAACAACTATAGACATTTAAAATAGGAATGCATGAGTAATGACATATCACCTCATGAGTAACGAGTTGATGTGGAAATGTATGTATAACAATTAAACAACAACTAACTTAACAATGTCAAACTTTGATGTGGAAATAAACTGCGTTGATTATTTTCTCTCTCTCTATATATATATACATACATAGAAACACATACACACATATATATGTGGATTGAAAAGTTGAAGTCATTTTGTGATTCTTACCCAAATGTACCCATAATGCGAGTTGCCACATGCGTGAAGTCGTCATTAGATAGCTTAGCCAACCCGAAATCAGCCACCTTAATGAAACAGGCAAAGCCATTACTTAGCTATGAACTTAAGAGCTCTGATTAAGGCAAAAAACAAGGGAAAGGTGAATGTGCCAACCTTGGCCTCAAAACTGTCATCAAGCAAGATGTTTGCCCCTTTAATATCCCTGTGAATGATGCGTGGGTGGCCTACAAGCATCAAGCATTGCATATTTGCATTAGTATCTTCAACGTATGTTTTCAAACAGGAAGATAGAAGGGTTACAGGAAGATAGAAGGGTTATTTAGTTATATATGGGCCTTACAATCTTCATGGAGATAAGCCAATCCCCTAGCAGCTCCAAGTGCGATCTTCATCCTGGTAGGGAAATCCATGACCGGTCGATCTTTACGTGTCAAATCAAAATCAATGTGGGGTTGTTCAGATTCAAACTTAAAGCCTCTCATTCAAAAGAGCTCTAAATAAGTGGCGGATCCAGACATATAATATTAAATAGGGGTGTCTATCTATTAAACTACTCATTTTAGGAGTGTACATATATATTAACCCAACTCCCTTCAAAATATAAATTATTGGATTTTTTTTGGGTAGGGGTCCCCCTTAACACCCCACAGCTCCACATAAATCCGTCTATGACTCTAATACCACATTCAAGAATCTTCTTAATAAAAACTTAAGTTGATGGTTATGACGGTCCAAACTATGTATTATACTCTTAACAAATTAGTTAGACAAACCAGTCATAGCTAAGCCTACAATGCAAATAGTAAAAAGGGCATACGTACCGTGAAGATGATACTCAAGGGTCTTGTTGGGAATGAACTTATAGACAAGCATCCTTTGCCCCCCAGCAATGCAATACCCAACAAGGGACACAAGGTGGCGATGATGCACCCTACTAATGATCTCCACTTCAGCTTGGAACTCCCTCTCCCCTTGCCCACTCCCAGCCTTAAGGCTCTTTACGGCAATCTCCTTCCCAGTAGGCAAGACCCCCTTATGCACGAACCCGAACCCGCCCTGACCAATCAAGTTGGCTTGGGAGAACCCATTGCTGGCCGCCAACAGCTCGTCGTAGGTGAAGGTGCTCTTGTTGAACCCAATGGACAGGGGCGGTGGTGGAGGTAAAACCGGGCCGGCTGGGGCCGAGGAGTATTGGCCCGCGCCCATGTCGGAAGTCATCATGTTGGGCGGGGGAGGCGGAGACATTACTGGGACCCAGTGTTGGGTTGAGTAGTTGCCCGTCTTCATGTCCTGCTGGTGTTGGTGCGGGTGCAGGTGCTGGTGTTGGTTCCCGGGACCATGGCCGGGGCCTGGGCCCGGGCTCGCACGCCATGGTCCGTTATTTTGAACATTGTTGTTGTAATATTGCTGTTGAGCTGCGCCTGAATGGGAATTACAAAAATGATATGTTCACATAATGGTTTCTCTACATTAATTAATTGGTTCAAAATTCAAATTTATCTAGGCTACAACATTTAAAAGCTCCAAAACCATGATCTTAAAAAAAAAAAAAATTCAAATGCACATTTTAAATTATAGACATATTTTTTAAGTTTCAAATAAAATGTGATAAAAATCAAACATAATATTTCAGAACGGTACTACTATTATTAATTCTATTTTCAACCATTAATTATAATGACATATTCTTGAAGACTAAATAGTACATGGCAAGTAATGTTATGATCTCATATCTACAATAACTTACTAGATAAGATATATTTAATGCACATTTAAGATCATAGAGTATCACGATCTAGATATCTGTAATATGACGTACAACTATATTAACACTTTTTAAAATATCTGAATTAAATAAGTACGATTTTAGATAAAATTGTTTACTTGCTTATTTTATACTATCATCAAACAGACACATAAATACATGATAAAATATTATGATTTATGTAAGAACTAAACAATAAGAACAATGCAAAAGTTGCAACCAAAAGAAGATCGAAGAAAAGAAAAACACAACACGTACACCTTGCATGTAAAAAAGTGGCAGTTTCAAACTGTATGGCAGAACAGAAAGTGCCATGCATGCACGTAAACTGATTGAATTCACCATGTTAAGAGTAAATATATTAATTCATAGGAGAACAATTTACCCTTTTGATCGTCTGGAAAATATTTCATTGACGCAACAGTCTGTTCTTTCGTCTTACTCCTCTCCTTGCAAAAATAAACCATGAGGACAGTTAACAGCATGAACAACATCCCAGCGCCCACCAAACAACCGGCGAGTAAACCGGTATTCACAGTCGAAGAAGACTTTGATGCCTAAGATTTGCCGTCGCTTAGTGCCAGACGCGGCGATGAGAACATTGGCCTACCGGACCCTTTTGGCGGCGTTGGTGGCGGACGTGACGGATGGGACGTATTATTATTGCGCTGCGACGGAGTCGATGGTGATGTAGAACTATTGTTGTTATTGTTAGACGTATTGTTGTTATTGTTAGACGTATTGTTCTCTCCATTGCCAGAATTTGAGGGAGAATTGTTGTTGTTGTTAGACGTTCCAGACTGAGCCGGTGAATTAGTGTTTAAATTCGAATTTGAATTATTGTTGTTTGAGTTTGAGCTGGGATTTGGATTATTGTTCAAGTTTGAGTTAGACTGATCATTTGAATTCCCGCTTGAATTTTGATTACCATTTGAATTCGAATTATTGTCTGGGTTAGGATTCAGATTATTATTCGAGTCCCAGTTAGATTGACCATTTGAATCCGGTTTATTGTTCCCGTTGGAGTTTACAACAACAACAACAAACTCCCAGTGTGGGTCCCGCTTTCGCGGGGTTTGGGGTGATCCAACTGTAGGCAACCTTACCTCTACCGGTATTCCTACCCATAGAGAGGTTGATTCCATAAGACCCACAAAAACAGTTTTGTGAAAAAGGTTTATAGAGAAAACGATTGCGAAACCATTTACCGAGTAAGAGAAAGAGGAAGAGGAAATGTTCCGGATAGCAAATGAAGAGGGATCAGAGACATACCTCAACAAATCAGGGGGCGCTTGGTGCCGTCACAACCCAGAAAAGCACGACCTGCAGACAAGCACACCAAAAAACCCTACCCACCCCACACCGCCTAAGCTACTGTCACCTATGAATCCGGGCTCCTACAATCAGAGACAAAAATCCTATCCCGCCACCGCCTCCCATCCTGAGCCATGTCCTCCGTCAGACCAACAACTCTCAAGTCCTCTCTAACCACTTCTTCTAGACTCTTCTTCGGTCTACCTCTCCCTCTCTTACCACCGAGGGGGGTGATCATCTCACACCTTCGCACTGGAGCGGCCGCATTTCTCCTCTTTACGTGGCCGAACCATCTGAGCCCCGATTCTCCTCATCTTCTCCACGCACCTTGACAAGAGTTTCTTTTTTTTTTTTGGCACGGAGATGTTCTACATGTAGCAACCCACAATCAAAAATGTTGTATTCGATGTGGATAGATAATACGTTGATATCTTCTAATAGTTGTTTTTTTCCTTTGTCTTAGCCAAATTCTGGCAACGTACTATTGTGAGAAGAGGAGTCTAACATGTTCTATTATATTTTTGTTTACCTTTGTAAAAAAAATGGCTGGTGGTTTGGCATGTGAAAGCTCCACAATGAATACGACTTTTGGGGGGGGGGGGTTACTACACATGAGCGGTTGATGACAAACACAAATCGTTTTAGATGTGGTCTGACTTCCTCTCTTTGTTGTACGTACAGACTGTTCTGACCATGAAGAAACAAGTACCCATTTGCTCAGGAACTACCCACAGGCTTGCGAAATATGGACTAAGCTCATAGGCCATAGCCCATGATAACCAAGCAAGATTCTTGCTCCTCTGCTTCATATCTGGTTGAAGCTCAATCTGGATCCAAGGTTGGGGTTGGACGAGAATTGGCCAACGTTGTTTGCTACAACAGTTTGGTGGTTGTGGAAGCAGAGAAATACGTTGTGCTGTGTGACAATTTGAATTTTCGCTCGTTAAATCCTGTGATGTTCATCAAGGGTTACTACTGTGAAATTATACAAGTATTTGAGGCCTCGTTTCGTGAAGGACTGCAAGTCTGCAGCCAAAGATTGTGCGGCAGTTTTTCTTCCCTATATTTTCAGTACTCTACATAGCAAGAATATAGTACTAAATTTATGAGATACCCCAAATCCACCAAATTTCATCTTCAAATCTCAAGTTCGATTTTTGAATTCAGAAGTTCACCAAATTCGGGTCTCATTTAACCATTTAGCGTAATTATTAGACAAATTTTGACTAGAACCACTAAATTAAATAAAGTAATTCATAAAGAACATGATTATAAATTAGAATTAGGGGAAATTAGAGCTGGGTGAACTGAAATAAAAAAAAAAAAAAAAACAAGACGAGAAAAGGCAGAGTAGGGTTGCCAACCCAGGAGCCAATCCTGTGACTAACATGACATAATTGAAGAACCTTACTAATGGGCTAAACAGCAACTAGTAATACACATGATTGGCTTCTGATATGTAACTTATTTTCATTGAAAAATCTAGGGTGTAAATTGACATCCCTTGCACCAACGTCGCTTTGCCTCTAAACCCAATCTCTTCTGATGCAGGAGAAGTGCTTGGTTGCCCCTTATGCAATTGGATCAAGGGCTTCGCTTGCAACCTTGGGAGTTGTTCGTTTGTCAAGAACGAGCTTATGGCTCTCATGTGTCGCTTGGGAGATGAGATTGAGACAAGTCCTTGATCATCTGGATCATCCTTACTGTCTCATTTATGAGGAAATTCAGTTCCTTCTTTTTAATCCAAATTGGAACATGGTAGTGGAGCATTGCTATCGATCCGGAGACGAATTGAGTTGCGGACGAACTTGCTAATGTAGGAGTCGATCAACCAACCCCCATCTCTACAATCTTTGAATCCGTACCCCCTAGTGTTGTTATTTCTTATCTTTTGGAAGACCTTTGTGTTGTTGTTTGGTCATGGTTTGTACGTGAGCCTTAATAATATTTAGGGCTATTATAATATTTAGAGCTATTGACCTCTTGTTTGTTACCTAAAAATAAACAATAGTTATTTATTTTAGCAAGAAGACGTATAAAAATTTTAAAATATCTTGTGTATAATAAGGAGTTAAAAGTTAGTCATATTTGACAATCAGCTGTTAATTGTTAGCTGTTTCTATTAGCTATTTGATGTTAGCTGTTTGAATTGACTATTTACATTAACTGTTTGAATCAACTGTTTCTAGAAAAATATTTGGTAAAATTAGCTGCCTCTGAAAAGGTTGTTTGTTAAAATTTCATTTATAGCCTTCCTCTACATAACTTTGTAGTCTAACATAATTTTTTATTTATTGGCCATTTTGTTTTCTTTTCAAAAATAATTAAATTTATCTCATATGTAAAAATTAATTCAATGCTTGGAACCTTATTTTCATATCAATTCTACATATTTTGTATTCATTATTTATTTTGCTTTTTTCCAATTTCTATGTATTTATGTGATACCTACGTCTTACAACCTTATTTTGTTATTCCTTTAAGGAATTTTTTTTGTTGCGAATCTAAATTTAGATTATTTTTTTATCTTTCTCTTTGTCTTTTACAAATTAAAATTTGTTTAAATTTCAAATGATTTGATCTTCATTAAATTATTCAAATAAACGTAATATCAAATGTCACTACTAACTTTAAATTAATCCAAAAGGCTACTCATCTTAGCTACTCATGGTATGCCTTGTAATTTTAAATGACTAGAATTAGGATTTTTGATTTCACTAATGGCATATCTTATAATTTTAATAAACCGTTGGACATTTTTGTCATTAACACAAACAACCATTTACAAAAAGCTACTTATATTGGCTTTTTGAAAATTAGCTTTTTGGGCTAAAACAGATATTATAAAAAACTATTTACCAAACGTCAAATTGACTTTTTTTATTAGGTCAAAACAGCTAAAAGCCTCCAAAAAGTCATTTTGTATTAAAAAGTCAATAAAAAAGCCAACAATCAAACAATCCCAATGTATGCTGAATAGTTGTGTGTTTTGATTATCACCTTTTTTTTTAACTATATGTATGTGATCAAAATAAAACTATTGTATCTTTCAACTAGGGATGAGCGGCATTGCGTATCTGATTGGATTTTCACGAACCAGTCCTTAAATTTGGAATAACTGTATGCAAGTGCAGGGCAGATAGGGATGGGCATGGGGCGGGTTCAGGGTAGGTTGAGCTATACCCGCACCTATATCCATTTTTAAAAATCATACCCATACCTATACCCATGTCTATACCCATCGAGTTTTGGACGGTTGTACCCATACCCATCGGATTTTTCGAGTTTACAGGTTTTATTTGGGTATATATAGAATGTGCAAAGTGTCACCGATATTTGCATACACGGTATATTTGATTAGTAGTTTCAAGCGACACTACTAAAATTTATGTCGAATAAACCCACAAAAGTTAAAAATGTAAAAAAAATTAATTTTTCATTTCTACATAAATAAACAATATACACTTAGAATTTCATGCCAAACATTTATTTTTGAATTTTACCGTATTTTGGCCGCCTTTTAATAGCAACTCAGATATATAATTGGAACAAATTTTAAGAATTCATACCCATATTCATACCCATTTTTAAACGCAATACTTATACATACCCCATATTCATTTTTTCCAAATTTTTATACCTATATCTGCTATAAATAGGGCAGATTCGGAACAAATTTTTCAAATTTTGGTATAACTCCTATCCTTAAAGGCAGACCACGCGGTGCCAGACTGCTAGCATCTGGAGTCCGGAAAATAGGAATTATTGAGATGGGTACCACTACAGCTTTCTGCGTCTAGAAAGGCCTACGTCTTTCTGGAAGGCCTTGATTAGGACCAGAACATTCTCTCTCTTCTCGTGGCGCATCCCACTTTCTCTCTCTAGATCGGCCGAAGCCGAAGATGACGTCGCGTCGGAGAACACTCTTGAAGGTCATAATTCTCGGAGACAGTGGGTTTGTACTCTTGCGCTTTCTCTGTTACTTGCTTGTTCGATTTCTAGGGTTTTACGTCCAATTCAATTGATTCTATTTCAATTTACTCTGATTATGAGTTATGCTGCATGTTCCGCTTTTAATTGGTTCCTGGCGGCCTTATTTTTGGGCATAATTTGTATGCTAATACATAGCTCTACCTTTATTATGTTCACTAACTTTAGGAAAATGTGCTGCTCAAAGTGACAATTGACTGCATTTGCTTAAAATTTAGTAATTTGCTGATTGATGATGATTGAATGGTGGTTGTATAACAATCTTCATTTTGTGTTGATGGATTGCTACGATGGATTGCTAGTCAAGTCATGCTAAGGTGGAGGAGGTATTAAAGAAGACTTAAGTTGATGGTATCACAATCTTCACTTTGTGTTGATTGAGGACTAATCCACAGTTTTGGGAGATTTTTACTCTGTTCTCTTTGTTGTGCTGATGTCGGTGGTAATTTAAGTGGGCGAAGCTTCTCAAGATGATTTTGCACTTAGTTTTGGGAGATTAACTAAGTGTCTGTTCAACTTATGTTTCGAAGTTTTCGCTTGATTACTGGACTAATAGTATAACTAGTACCTAGTAATGCCTAATCCATTGTACGTAGACAAAGTTAGCGATAAAAATGATGGAATGATAACTAGCGACATTATTTCGCAGTAATGTGTACTGGCTGTTGGAACCAAGAGATTTGACACCCTGTTATGTATTAGGATGTCGCAATTTGGCCATTGTAAAATCCAATGCGTAGCACCAAATGCGTGGTTTGTACTTTGTATCCCCTTCCCTCTCTTCTTTTTTTCCAGGCTGCAACTCATTTGGGATGCTTTCTATTTGAATTGCAGAGTTGGGAAGACTTCCTTGATGAACCAGTATCCTTTGACTTGCTAATGAATCAGAGCAGTCAATTTATGTTTTTGTGCTTGTTAAACTGTCTCTTTTTGAATTTTTTTTACCTTAATCCTGTTTGATTAGATATGTAAATAAAAAGTTTACCAGTCAATACAAGGCCACAATTGGTGCAGATTTTTTGACCAAGGAATTGCAGTTCGAAGATCGGCTTTTCACTTTGCAGGTTCGCATGTGCATAACTGTCTTGATGAAGGAATTGAACTTGAAGTTTTGGCATGTCTAGCTCAATGGGCTTTACCTTGTAAATTGATATACTTTTGGAAATGCATTTGTGGCTTTGACGAGTGGATCTAAAGTGGATGCCACTAAAAATTGATTAGTACTTATCAAATTGGGGGAAGTCAGAAAATGAGACACCCTCACAGAAAATGTCTGGATCTGCTGCTGCTATGGACCATATAATGATTGTCTGCTGAATACACGATTGCTCCAGTGTCCTTCAATCACCTTTTTTCGTTTCGAATGGGGTGTGTTAGAGTTATTTCTGGGTAGATTCCATGCTTTTCTGGAGAAGACAAGACTTCTTAAAAGAAAAGAGGAGAGGGGGAATCGGGAAGGGGGTTAAAGAGTATGCAAGTAAGCTCCTTATGCATATATGGCAGCTTTTGCTACTTTGCTTCTCACTTTCTTAGTTTCTTATGGGAAGATTACTGCTCATATGGAACAAAAAGGGTGATGGTCATTCATAGTAAAATGAGTATGCGGTATCTGTTTCCATTTTTGAGCTCTTTCTTTTTTCCTACTTCGTGTGGTAGTCTTCTTTTGCTGTAAACAGTTCTTTCGTGATGGGATTGCACCGCATTTAGGTGCTTATTTTTGCTTGTGATTCTTGTTTGATAGCTGAGAGCCTGTACATTATTTCTCCTATCATATGGCCTGAAGCTATTTCCTCTTGGCAGATATGGGATACTGCTGGCCAGGAAAGGTTTCAGAGTTTAGGTGTTGCTTTCTATCGTGGTGCAGATTGTTGTGTTCTTGTATATGATGTTAATTCTATGAAGTCGTTTGATGATCTAAACAACTGGAGAGAAGAATTTCTCATACAGGTGAGCGCCCCCTCCTTTTTATTTGGATATAAGCTTGCTGATTTTTTTTTTGGGGGGTGCTATTGATGAAAGTTGCAAGTCGGAGTAGGAGGCTTTAGCTCTATCGTGAATGCTAATGAAGGAGTAAGTGAGTAACTATACATTTAGCTTCCCATGTTAAATATGTAAGATACATATACTTTATCAGTGGGAGGTTGGCATTCGGGATATTTTTATTGGACACCTAGTACGGACATTGTGTCCCTGTATGCATAGCTGTAGCAAGTATGCAATCTTCTCAATGTTCGTAGATCAATGCTGTTTGCAGCCAATGAGGCCTTGGCTTGAAGTTCAGGGTTATGGCCAAGATTGACAAAAGTTCTTGTTGAGTGCAAGTTCTCCTGTGCTTTCTGCGCTTCATGTGCGCTATAACATTTTACTGCTTTATGTGCTTGTTTGGGATGATGATTGAAGTGAAATCATGTTACTTAGTGTCTGCTTTATGTTTCTATTTTACTTGCTTCTCTTGCTTCTTTCATTCCCCATAAGGAAACCACATTTAATGTATGTGGATTACTTGAAAGGGGGGCTTGAATGCATCAAAGGGCAAAATGGGAAATTACCTTCCTGTTCTTTCGCAGGCTAGTCCGTCCGACCCAGAAAACTTTCCATTTGTTGTCATAGGAAATAAAATTGATGTTGATGGAGGAAACAGTAGAGTGGTAAGTTTTCTGATGTGTCAATTTGGTTTTCTTACCATGCTAATGCAATCTATGCCTATTTATCTTCATTTTCTCTGCTATAGGTTTCTGAGAAAAAGGCTCGGGCTTGGTGTGCGTCAAAGGGGAATATTCCTTACTTTGAGACCTCGGCAAAGGAGGGCACCAATGTGGAGGAAGCTTTCCAATGCATAGCAAAAAATGCCTTGAAGAGTGGAGTAGAAGAAGAAATGTAAGTTATCTGTGTAGTATAGGGCACAAAAGCATCATTACTTGTAGTTTTAGCTATATGCCTAATCTATAATGGGCATGGAATATGGATACCACATAGATCTTTACGTTCAATTCATGCTGAAGCTGATTACCCTGCTGAAAGAAACTCTTCCCCTGTGATTGTACTTCTTATCCAGCGTAATTCTCGCTATGTTATCTTGCTTGATTGAGTAAAGCATTTCTGGGGTAGTCTGAGTTCCGTGTTACCTTCTACAAGTTAAATCATCACCTTGATGCTGCACATCCATTGATCATCTTTTCATTCAGTCGATGCATATTTCTATCTTATTGTTAGTTGTTTCTGCTTGTGAAGTTGTTGAACATTTTGTTTGCGCGTGTATGATATCTTTCTGCACTGTTTATTTTCATATTCAGTATGTTTTCTGCTTTTCACATCACAGTTGCTATTTTCACCAGCTCCTTTTTTCTCAAGATCTTAATGCTTACAATACTTATTTCTGCCATATTGATGTTGAGTTTCCTTTCTCTGATGAAGATACTTGCCGGACACCATTGATGTTGCTACGAGCAATCAGCAGAGCTCGACCGGATGCGGGTGCTAAAAGATCTGCGCACTGGACAATTTGTTATTGGGCCTTTCTTCTTGTCTTTTTTCTCCTTTTTGGGGGGGGGGGTGTTGAGGGGGAGGAACTGGTAATTAATTAAAAAGAAAATTTCCCAAGTTTTGCAAATAATTTAGTCTCTGTAAGTCTGTATTTCCTTTTCTTTCTACTGCATGTATCGGTAATGTACTAGTGTGTGCTTAGAAGTGTTTGGTTGTTGCAAGTACAGGAATGTACGTTCCATATTAATTTCATTCATTTTCAAGACACCCCCATTGTTTGTTGTTGATAAATATGGGTACAGCTTACAGAGGCAAGGAACTCTTTGGGTCTATTTTCCATTTTTCAGCGGCCAGATGTAACATATGTACTCGTCCAATTTTTTTTGGAGTTGAAGTATTTCATTAGAGCATTCCTAACTCAAGTTCCAATTTTTGGAGTTGAAGTATTTTATTAGAGCATTCTCAACTTAAGTTTTAATTTTTGGAACTCAGGTCTGTCACATCATTAAAAGTTTTACATTTTTGAAACTTGCATTTCATTATTTTTTCAACTAATGAAACTTTAATTTAAATTATATAATAAAATATTTTATATGAATACACCTTATAACATAATTTTTTTTGCAACTATCTAAATAATATTTTTTTTATTAGGAAAAAAAGAAAAAACAAATAAATAATTAGAAGAGGACAAAAAATGAAAGCATGAGGGGGAACAGGCAGGTATGTTGGCCTGCGTGCCCCTCCCATTTCCCTCACGATGGCAGAGCTTCCCACACATGCGTGGGACTCGTAGGGTCCACTTGTCCCACGCGTTCTCACAACTGGGAAAGCTCTTAGTCATCAGAAGTTTGAAAAAAAAGAAGAAAAAAGCTAATAAGAAAATTAAATATTAGAACGATTTTTGGTATGATTGTAGAGGGGGGGAAATCTTACTTTTTGGATTAATGTCGTCTCTTGTGGTCCCCCCCACAGTGAAGAGGGGAAAAAATTCGCTAAATCAACCCATATGGTTAAAAGTCCAATCCATAACGTAACAACGAGCATGAGATAAACAAACAAATTTTTAGGAGGCACTGACTGATGTACTAGTGTTGTGGATGGCAATTTCATTTGTGCTTTTAAGAGCACATGTTTTTATTGTTGAAGTGTATATATTTTTTATACGTGTATTTGTTATATATTAATTTTTTAATATACATATTTACTGATATGACTATTGAGAATATGTGGTCATACGAGTATAATATACATGTTGATTTTGGATAGGTATTTGAAGTTATTTTCATTCATAACTTCAATGTTTCCTACTCTCCATTCATCAACACTGTAACTTTTTTTTTGGATCCCACCTGCGCCGTTGATCCTGACTCATTAGAATATAACCATCGATAAATCATCATCAACACATTACATCACACAATTACAACCGCATACATTTGACTATTCATCTGGCCAGATCCCTAATGCAGAAGTACAAAGAGAATTTTTCTTTTTTTTAACATAAAAAAGGTCATAATAATAATCTATTTAGAAAATGTACCGCTGAGCGTTTAATTTGCCCTTGATTGGAGATCCAAATATCCCCTGGTTTGATGATCAATGTTCATCAGTATTACACTCGGGAACTTAGCTGGTTTTAGGGTTTTCAGGGTGGTAGTAATGATGATCATGATCATGATGATGAGAAGGGTGATAGATGATGGCATCAACAGCAGAGACATCAAATTCCCTGTTAAAATGGCTTGATTTGGACAATCTCTCTGCTCCTCCTCCAGATGGGTTTTCACTGAACATTTTTTCTTGTTTATGAGAATTAGACAACAGCCCATTTATGGCTTCTGGCATTCTCTCATCTCCCATCACTGCTTTCCAGTATTCTTCTTGCCCTCTTCTTGTTCCATCTATTTCTTTGCCAAACTGCCCACCCAAAAAAAAAATATAAAAAAATCCATTAGCCTTTTTAAATTAAAGTAAACTAACTGACAAATAAACAAAAAAAAAAAACTGCATTAAAATGAATGCAAAGATTTGCATGAGATCCACTAGATATATTATGGGGAAGGTCTTCCCATCAGATAGGATCTTCTATTTTTCATATAATTGATTTGACAGTCTCATATAAAACCTTGTGTTGAATAAGTAAAGTTGGAACTTACCGTGACAAGAAGAAATAAGACACACAAACTCAAGTGAAGCTTCATGACGAGCCCGTCTCTCTCCCTCTCTAGTTGGGTTTGAACAAGATCAAAGATTCAGGACCAGACCTCTGCATATATATAAGTACAGAAAGATAATGATATCAGAGCAACATGATTTAATTAAAATTTAATTAAAGTTTATATCCTGAGTGAGGTATGTCAATGGGATAGTAGTAGGTAAGGGGTGACACAAAATTATGCAGTGTATTGGCCAAAAAGGCCTCTCTAGGGAAAGAAATAAAGCAGCAAAGCATCTGAGGGAAATGTCAAAGTGGTAATAATGAATCCAGCTGCTTGGTGGGCATCTGTTTTTGTTTTGGAGTTATGGGGCGCATAGTTTTCTTGACCTACAAAATTTTCCATAAATAAAGTATTTTAATATGGGGGGGAAAAAAAGAGATGTGAAAAGAGTCTATAATATGCTTAAGATCCTAAAAGATGCTTTGGGACCATTGAGATATGTCCATGGTTTTGTGTACACATTATGCACATTTGAGTTATTTTGATTTCCAAAGTATAGATAAGTATCTACAACAACAACGATATTTGATTTGAATCCTGCCTTATTATATATAGATATCATTTACATTTATAAACAAGTACGAGACTTCACAATTAATGTTAAATAAATGAAATAAAAGTAGTGAAAATAAATTATTCAAAGTAATTGTGGAAGAAATTCAATTAATTTCCAACATATTTTGAAAAAATCAAAACAATTAGGACACTCTTTTTTCCTAAAGTTACACAAATCAAATAAGGTAAGGTCAAAATCAAAAAAGAAATTACCGTATGAATGTAATTTTGATAAATTTACTTGCCCGTTAACTATTTTTGATCAAACAACATTTTACCTACACTTAATTAATTGAAAGAAAGATAAAAATAATCTCACTAAATACATATTGTAATAAAGATGTAGTGTTTAACTGTTAGAAATGATAATTTCCAACACATGAAACTCAATCCTAATAATCAAATCTACTGTAGTTAAATTGACACAAATACAATTAACATAGTGTGTGAAATGTGAATAATATTTTTTTTATTTAAAAAAAAAAAGAAGACAGAAGATAAGGGGTATGTTCTTTGCCTTTTCACAAGTCAAAAGAAGTGACCCGAGTGCCCAACCCAATAAAAATAAATTATTAAATTTGCTGCTTATTACCAACATTCTGTTTAGTCAAAGTCCAAAGTTGACCACACTTGAGAGAATCTACATTCTAAATTTCTAATTGGTTGGGTCCCACACCATTTTCTAAATAATGGGATGTCACTGAAATGGCTCGAAACTATTGTTATTGATCCATGATAAAAGTTTTGACTAGTCACTCTTGTCATCTTTATAACTTATTAAACAAATTTTCTCTTCCCCCTTTTTTTTTTATCTTTTAATGCGTGCACATTTAATAACAACTCTAGGAGCATGTATAATGGAGGCTCAACTTTTGGCTTGTATGTCGGAAAGGAGCCAAACGGTTTGCACAGCCAACAACACGCGAGCCTGCGAGCGGGAAAGATTCGTAGCAGTGAGCTGACACACGGGCATTTCTCCTTGCTTTTTGGTTTTTAATTTAATTTTAATTGACTTTTCCTTTTTTGATTTTGAAAAATAAGATTGTTTGTTGTAAAGTGGATCCATATATATTATTTTATTTGATGAGCCACAATTATAATCCTGTGTTCTAGAGAGCAAAACTTGAAAACTAAAAAATTGGATCATTAAATAATGTGGAGGGGGTAGTTTAGGACCAAATAACAGTTGCTAGTTTTGGACTAAATGAAAGTCAACGAATACGGTCAGTACTTTGACTTTAGCTTTTTCAACTGTCAGAGATATTGTGACTCTACCATTTGAATAGAAAACAAAGAAAGAAAACTACACCATATAATATTGCTAAAAATAAGAAGGCTTTATTTTTCTTAATTAATTAAGGCCAAATCACTGCTTTTAAACACAAATCAAAGTTCTTTCAACACAAAGTTTCTTTATTTGCTTCACTAAGATTGGCAATAAAATAACCGTTTCTAATGTTATTGGAGATAAAGTCAAAGATTAGTATATAATGATGATTAATGTTTATTTGTCTTCTAATGATAATAACAAATTGTTATATTGTTATGGTCACAATCAAGTTACCATTGCAGACAAAACAAATTTCCCTTAAGTCATGCAAATGTCGAGGAAAAAAAAGAAAAAAAAATTCATCCATGTGTAAATTATCCATATCGAATCTTTGAATTCTACACTTCACTTTCAAATTCTCGAAAAATATTAATTTGTAACATTATTGTACTTCGATAGTGAACCATGATTGGATTGGTTTTTTAAAAAGTTTGCATCCGAAAAAGAAAATCAAATTCAAAGTTTTATAGATCCATTTAACCTTGGGTACAAATCGAGTAAAAATTAAAAATGTCTTCACCATTATCTTTTTTTCTTTTCACCCTCGCTCGATATGTAGTGTTTAATGTTCAATACGAATACGTCGATAAACATGAGAAAATGTAGACTTGTAATATTTCACTAACAATTACAAGGTACTAATTTGCATTGGTACATGACCCACCTCCCCCCCCCCCCCCAAAACCAAAACCGCGTAAACTTAATCCTGTAATTAATCAAGACATATAGAAAGAAGCGTAAAAACACCTGGATAAAATCTAATAAACTATATTGTACTTACTATAATTAATCAATTTTATCACCAAACTTTGCTCAATATCAATAAATATAATTTGTGGAAGGGAAAAAATGCTATTACGATAATAATTCGATATTACAAATAAATTTGATGGATGTTGTGAAGGCAACAAAATTGAAGGGCTGAAGAAAAAACATACATGAAGGAAGCAGGAATGCTGTGTTTGTATGGGCAGAGCCGCAGAGGGCAACTCATAGATTTGGTTAAACCTGTGTTTAAGTCAGGCCTCATTAATTAATTAATTAATCTTTTTCTTACATCTTTGACTACTAGTTGTTCCCCTGTGGTTTGACAGTCACTATCACCCTTTCTCCAAATCTGCCTAATGTGCTTATACAATATTCAACCCAAATGCATTCGTAATTGATATAATACAGCAGTTTTTTCATTGGAGTTGGTCATTCTATTATATCTAAATCCCAAAGTCATACTCTCCCTTTTCACCCAAAAAATACAAAAGAGAGGGGGGGGGGGGGAGGAGGAAAAGAGTGTAGGAGTGGCAATATTAGAAATTTAGAACTAGGAAACGGATCAGGTTGGATTGATCTATTTAATAAATAGGTCAATTTCGTATGGACTTTGAAAATAGCTTAGATTTACCTAAAATTGAAAAATAACATGTTTTCACACTAAACGGTCAAATTGTGACGATTTCGAGTCGAAATTGCTTCGATTCGAGTCGTATTATCATGTCGAGTGAGGCTTTCCCAACTCTCGACAATATACACTAAAGTTGGAATAGGGCAGTTACCCCCGCCGGCCGCCGCCAATGAATAAATAAATAAATAAAAGGGCCTTGAGCTCTTTTTCCCTACCCAATATGCTTGGAGCCCAATGAAAAATAAATTAAAACCCCCCAAAAAAATTCAAGCTATACCAATTGTATAGACCTTATTCGTCATGAAACCTTCTCTCAAACCAGCATGCAACCTGGCTTATGGTTGTAAAAAAGACTAAAAATTATAGATAGAAACATGCAGAATAAGTGGTCTTCTTCAAACGTGGCAGGGGGCACAGAAAAGAGAGAAACATGCTCTTATGTTAACTATGAAGGTTGCTGTAGAAAGCCGTAGTATACAAAATAAGGATAACCAGGCCCTGAACCTTCAGAACCACAATCTATTTCTTTTTTCTTTTTTTGGGGGGGGGGGGGGGGGGGGGGCGCGCCAGGTATGTAAAATTATACTCTACCGAGCAGATGCTCTATGTTGTTTGGAAACGATCTGCCCTCATTGGCAACTGAAGAATTTGTTACGTACCTAAGATCGAAAAGGAGATCATAAAACAAATTAGAAATAAGGCCTAGATCAACCAGGACGAACAAGCAGCAAATCATCAGAACTAACCAGAATACACACACAGACAGAGAAGATTTGTGTGTGAGCGCATGCAAGCACGTGTGCAGTGTGCGTGCGTGACGATGTGATCATGCATCTGTTGACTAACCAGAATGATCGGAAAACAATTGCATAACTAGGATCCATGTGTGTGTGCGCATGCGTGCACTGACCAGAATGAACATGCAGCCATTTATAGAGTACCTATGAAACAACATTCTTCAATCTCCACATTGAAAAGGCCATTATGTGTCACATACCAAATTAAACCAAAGCTTGGAAAACAATTGCTCAACTTGGATTAATCCAAGGATAAAATTATACCATCCAAACATGCGCCCTTGTCTGTGGGTTCAACCTTCTAAAACACATTCCTAGGGTCATGCACTGCAACCTAAGGAATCCCCCCAGTAGTAAAAGTCTGCCCTTAGATAGTGTGGTGGAGAAAGTCCTATGTTGTGAATCAATGCATCTTCAGAAAATTGTGTAAAACTGTTATTTTCAACACATGTTAAAACCTTGGATGAAACTTTAACAAAGTGGAATAGCTGCCCAGCGCAGGAGACTTGCCGTAGTTTTGGCGAACTGTAGTAAATCTGTAAATAGCTTTGATTAACGAACCATGCTTCTTAGACTTCAGACATCCCATATGCCTAAACAAAAACAATTGTAATGAACAAATAAAAATCTCATGATAGGCAGAGTCAAGATTATATATTACCATTAGGATATCAAGATAAATTGTCACAAGATTACGGAATGAAAAAAACGAAGAGCTGAACATGCAAATAGCACATCTTGAAAGTGATAAATAATCCTTTGTGAGAAACTCAGAAAGTTACTAAGAAACATCCACTGCAGAAATTTCCCAGAATTAGGTTTTTGGAGGTCAAGATGTACAAAGCCTCAACATGCAAGTAGGCTATTTTTGAAAGGATTCCCAAAGGCAAAGAATTTTTGAAACATGTGCCGAGAGTTAAGGTAGCCAACTAAACATGCTGCTGCTAACAAGTTTCACTGTTTCAGAGAAGCAGCCTATCCATATTTCAGACAGCTGTTTGTTACAAGAAAGAAGTTTAAATTAAACAAAGAAGCCTCAGATGCTCATTTGTGGTCAATTGAAGTAACCTGCAGAACTCAACAGCTGCGTACACATAAAAGTGGGGATCGACCCTTTTTCTTTAACTATTTGGTAAATAGAAGTCCTAATTTACTCACATCAAGCTAAGTACATAGCCGTAGAGATTCGAATGATCTACTTACACCATCTCAGTGTACCGGATTCTCCATGCAGGAAAGCCCAGATGACATCTTGTGGGTCCATAAATTAAGAGAAGTTCAGGCTCCGGACCAGAACAACCTGTGAGCAAACGAAAATAGAAATGAAAGAGTGATTCTGTGTCGTGCTACAAAAATTCTCTAGAAAAGATTATGACATGGATAGCTGACAAACCAATAAGACGCAAAGCTTCATCCAGAAGTGCTTCTGTAAATTTTGGTTTGTCTTGATCTACTCCTTGATATTGTGCAAAAAGCAAATTGGCTGCTTTTTCGACGCCTTGCTTCCCATCAGAAACAGAAGTAAACTCCAAAATCAACTTGGGTTCCACAAGTGCTTCAGCTGTTTCAGCTCCCTGCATCCAATTCACAGATAGCATTAACTTCAAAGTTCAAACCAAAACAAACCAATGGGCAAATCCCTGGCTAGGACTTAGGGTTTCAACATAAATAGCCTTATGCCTACAATAGAATGGTAGAGATGATGTTTCCTTCAAACTAAAAATTTGACAAGCAATGATTGCCTACTGGTCCACAATACAAAAAAGTAGGCAACAATTTAGAATAGCATTAAGATTTGGGGAAAACAAAATTTACGGTAATAGATGAGCAGAATTACAATTTAAAAGATAAGTGCATATCAATCCTTGAAGAAGTAGCATTTCAGTTCACTGTCAATGCTCCTGAAGATTTATTACCTTCCATGGTCTTGCATTACACTTTGCTAAAATTATCTCCTTTGATTCCTTCAGCACTCCTAAACAACCAAACTCTTAGGACACTACAGATTATTGCAATAGTAGAGAGCAATAATGAATGTCCTGACAGCATCATATATTTTACCTTCCATATCATAGAGACAGACATGTTTCACACCAATAGCAGCCACCCACTGCAACAGCTCAATAACATTGGAAATTCGCCGAGCTTCATCACTTTCAATAACAATGGCCAAGTATCGCAGCTTACTCACATCGAGGGACTTGTATTCCTTCAGAAACTCATGAGAGACAAGAAAGCTTTCAAGCATGTGAACCAGATTCCACATAAGGTACCATATCGTCACCAGAAAATGCATGAAATTCCACAGCAGTGTAGATGCAAACTGAGCAATCTGCAATGACACGTTATGGTGCTGACTAAATGTGAAAAGAAAGTAATAAGTATATTGTACACGGTGCACCTTCTTTCGGTGGTAAAAGTAGGCCACCAAAGGGTCCCACATATCACAAGGACAACCCTAGCGATGCAAGGGATGAGAGACAGGGAGGGGTAAGCGGGGGGAAATGCTCACATGCATCTAATGGTGCTTGAATCCCACCTCCATTATGTGAAAGGAAGGCTTCATCCCACTACGAACAACCATTGTTTTGCTTGGTCAACTAAATAACAGAGGTTCTCTGCTAATACCGTGATTTAAGGAGGTCCATAATTCTACTTGGGATGTAGACCTGAGGCAACAAAAGAGAAAAGAGAAGCAAGTCTCATGTGCCTACAAGCGGATTTCTATCGAACTCGCATGTTAGTGGCAAATCTCTTTCAACGACATGGATGACTGTGCCCAATTGCAATCAAATCTGAATTGGCAGGAAATCTTTTAAGCCCTCTCTCAAACTGCCAAGTTACCTTAATATTCTTTGCAGGGCATATAATGAGGTACAGACAATGCCGCAAAACTCAAGATTACCCAACTTTTCTCTTCCATTGCAAGTGGCAAGCAATTGGTGAGGTTGATCTTGAGAATGAAACTGTGCAACCGCACGAGCTGATTTTATGTTTTAATCCATGACACATATGCAAGGATGGATGACTAACATAGTCCTGACTCTAATATGATCCCAGATCTAGCTTGAAAGTGATAACTAGATAAACTACATTCAAAGTCTCCCATACCTTCTCTTTACTGCCAAATCATTCCTAGAAAAAAGAAAGGGCTCGAACAAACGGTAGCTGTCAGTACTCACCTTTGCAGTCCAAAGCGAAAACTTCTGATTTACATCTGTCACATCCATGAATCTGCATCTTCAACAGAATCAGATACATTATTAACCACCAATAAACAAGAAACAAAGCAAAGTACAGAGCTCCATGTTGTGTGCAAATAAGAAATTTTAAATCAGCACTAACACAGACGTCAGCAAAATGTTTTGCATCAATTCCCCTGATAAATCATAGCTCTTCAGCTCTTGAAACCCCATGGGAAATGACAAAATGGCTCCGTAGATGACAGGGCAGGAGAAAGTAAGAGTGAGGGATATGAAGTACAAACAGCAAGGCCAAATAGAAGTAGTCTCTCCAAAATATAAGCAACAAAAAACCCAAAAAACAAGGAAGCACACAGGGGGACTTGGCGTGATCACTGTCACCAGTCTTTTGCTCCTGTTTCCTCTGTTAACATTTATTCTTTGTGAACCCCCCCCCCTCCTTTTCTATCTCTTGCTATAACTTAGGTCCACATAACTAACCCAACCTAACTTCACAATCATAAACAAAACAAAAACAATGCTTGGACAAATTATTATTCCTCACGATCATGAATTTTTGAGTTGCACTACTCAATGATAGGATTTTGCATACAGTGATCCATGTAGGCATTTCCATTTTTGAACTGGAAAAGACAGTGGATTCAAGACGGTAAAAATGACTGGTTTTAACATTATTAAAAAAAAAAAAACCCTCATTCAACAACTCTAATTCGTATATGAAATGTGCTCTGGGAACAAACCTGACTCAGCTTCCAGGATTCCCGCTCTTAAAGAAAACATTTGTGGACCAAAAATCATTTCCATAAACTTATCCCAATTACTATAAAGGGCATAATATACTAAAGCATGGAAATTAGTCAGATTTGCATCCATCACCTTGCTCCACCCATCAACCAATAGACCCAACCCATATATGATCGTCCACCCATCAACCAAGCTCCTTCTCTCACAAGTAATACATTGTAAAACTACTTAGCAATGCACGAATTCTTAGTAATGCACGAATTCTTCAACACTGTTAATCCGTAACACAGCATTTCACGTGTGGACCACAGAAATGGGGACCAACCAAAAGGGGAAAAAAAAATCTCAACCCTAAACGCGGATCAAACCAGCAAATTCAATCACACTGAAAATCTGAATCCCATAGCATAATTATACACCGAATTAAGATAATTAACAGTTCGATAGCTCACAATTAGAGAAAATAACTCCAGTTCGAAATCTGAGACGCAGTCTCTTCACTGAAAAATGCATCTTCGCACTCTTTGAATCGACCAGCTAAATGACGGGTAAAAGGAAATGAAAGTCCATGAAAACGGGTAGTGCGGAGAAACTTACAGGGCTTAGGATAGTATGGCGAGGGAGGAGCGGCGATGGTGGTGGTGGCAATGATGGCGCCGCCCACAATACCAGAGAAAATAGAGAAGAACCACCTGCGGGAAATTGTAAGCCACACTTGTAAGGTCGCCGGCGGGTTCGATGGAGACTATTAGTTCAAGACGGAGCTCACTTTTGGGAGCCGTGGTAAACAATTTTTTGAATAGGTTTTTTAGGTCAGAATTAAATGTTTGGTTAAGTTTAAAAACTTAATTTAGGTGTTTGATAAATAAGTTTTTCAGAAGAGTTTTTTGGTTCTAAATAGTTAATTTAGAAAGGTTAATTTTATAAGCTTTTTGTAATAATTTTTTTTGAGAATTAGTTTTTTTGTTTCACAACTTTATTATACGTGACTAATTTCACCAAATAATTTTTTAAGAAATAGTTAGTTCAAACGATTGATTCAAATAGTTAATAACTAACAGCTAATACAAACAGCTAACAATTATTTTCAAAACAAGACTTTCATTTTTTAAATATTAAATTATAACATCACAATTCCATCTTCATTTTTAACCGGTATGGATCTAAAACTGATGTTGATTGAAGTTGTTTACTACTTGTGTCTCTTTGAATAACAGTTCGAAATTATATGTCGTGAATTTCATAAAAAAAAAATTATAATAGAAGAGTTTTTACCCTATATCAATCTAGTATTAACTCGACTCCTTTCGAATAAAATATCAACAACTGAAAATAAAAAATTGGTTATTTTTCATATACTATATACTTTGCTCATTATAAGTCAATAGACTCGCCAAGGAATTGCTTGCTTGAGCACAACCCTCCACTCATATTCAATTTTGGGAAAGCACAATGTCCTTGTATCATGAAAAATTGTATGGTATGTGGGTAGTTATGGGCTCTTACATTGACTTTGACATGTTTTCACCCTCTTGGTATGCTGTAACCTGTTGAAATTTGCATAAAATAAATATACAAATGACTAATCTGCTTATCATTCATAAAGGATGCAAAAACAAACGTAAGTTGCAAGTGCATTGTTGATTGAGTTTTTCATATTCTTAATCAACCTTTCATTGTGGTCCATTTTATATATACAGAGAGAGAGAGAGAGAGCGCTAGTTTTGAGTAAATAATAGTAAATAAGTTTATAGCCCTCAAACACAATCCACAACCTCATATATGGGGTGGAGGGTGAATATGACAATTATCGTGTACTCAACTGCTGAGTTTCAAACTCAAATGTCGGATTGTTATTGAAACTATAATGATGATACTGAACGAAATCACAACTTTGTGGATTCGTTTGGTGGATTTCTGACTTCCCCCACACACGAAATATAGTGCAATGGTTGTGTCGTAGACGGTACTTTTTTTAACACGTAAACACCTAATTATGCGCATTTATTTATCATATCTCATACAAGAAGTACATCAATCAATCAAAATGCACGGCGAACACTTAAAAGGATGTATAATGATTTATGGTAGAAGATAATTTGATACCCTTACCAACACTGGTTGGTAATTGGTTCAAGTGGTGTGATAGTTGTTTTTCTTAAGTAAGATTTTGGGTTTGAGTTTTGTGAACACATAAAATTTTTAATAGGAAAGCTATATCCCTTATTGATCCAACAGTGGCTCGATTATAATGAAATGAAAGATCCAAGATTTAAATAGCGAATCTAATATATATATATATATATATTAATATATATATGTATGTATGTAGGTATGTATTAGTTTTGGGTTTGGATGCTTATTCGTTAATAAGAATATGATGTTTCGGACAAAAAGTTTAACCTCACAAAACGAGCAAAGGCGCCACCTTTTTAACAACGTTCAACAATCAAATCATATTAATCGGAGGCGCTAAAATACCATCGTGCCTCTCATCTCATTCCAAATTTCACTCTCTCTCCTCTTTTCTCTCTCTTTCGCTCCTCCATTTCTCCTATCTCTCTCCTCCCCCGACGTGCAGTTGCCAATGGGGACAAACGAAGAATGGCGGACCACAACGACGTCACAATGACCATGCCATCTGGCTTTCCCGCGATCTTCTTCTCAAAACCCTAATTCATCGTCGTTTCTTCCTCTTAATCTTCTTCATTGCAGGTTTGAATTCGGAATTTGCATTTGCAATTGCGTTGATGCGATCCAACATATTCGATCGACCTATGCAACCAACCCTAACGGATTTTGTCTCGTATTTCCGCCATTTTCGAGTGTTTTACGTTTGAAATTTTGAACCAGGCTGCAAATGGAAGCACTGTCAGAGCTATGCGACCTGATCGCGAAGAATCCGGCGCAATTCGCGGACAAGCTGGCTTGGATTTGCGGCCGGTGCCCATCGGCGGAGGCTCTTGCGCCTGGATCACCGAGGATTTCCCGATCTCAGCTCAATGCCGTGCTCGCCGTCGCTAAATTCCTATCCCAGTGCCCTAACCCCGGCGATCAACGCCCGCAGTCGGTGGTGCTCGAGTTCATTCGCTCGATTTCGTCATCTGTTCGGCGTGGATTTTGGCCGCAGTCCTTCCCGAACGACGCCATTGCCTCCTTCTACGTTGAGTTCTTCCGCCACGTCTCCAAGGCCGCGGAGTCGTCCGAGGACTTCGCCGCTGAGGTCGCGGATCTCATCGGCGAGGTTACGTTGTCTGCTTTGACCAATGCTTATGATGATTCTGACGAGGCCCCAATTTGTAGGCTTCTCTTGATCGCTTTATCTGAGAATTTCCCGTCGGTTTCAGACACGGATGCTGTGAAGTTGGTTACCCTTTTGTTAGACAAAGTGCCAGATAGTTTTCCTCTGCCCCAAAACGGTGCTCATTCGTGGAGTTCATCGTTCCAGAGTTCTCCGGCTAGTCTAAACTATTTTCAAGCAAATGAGCATCCGAGCCCTGGTCGGAAGCCTATGGCTGATGATGCCGCGAGCAATGGGTCATCGAATGGGGCGGCCGGAATTGCCGCCGGCGCTGGGGGTATCGTCAAGCAACAGGTCGCCAGTTTCGAGGAAGAAACTGTAGAGAGCTTAGAGAGGCAAGAGATTGCATTTAAATTGATGGGTCAGATTTTGGAGAAAGGTTCTGTTGATACCAAGCTTTTAGAGCAAGTGCGGCAAGTAGCCAAGAGGCAGCTCCAATCATCCTCGGCTTTTCTAAAGGTACAATTTTTCTAGTGAACTTTGTTTATTTTGTTTTGATGCCCGATACCATAATGAAGGATTGAAAGGCATTACAATGTTACCTGTTGGAAATATGTCAGATAGGACGAGGGGTCTTGTTACAGGATGATCATATTGAACCCCCCCCTTTTTTTGGGGGGGGGGGGGGTGGAGATTGCATTGAGAACTTGGCCACTTGGTTATTGATTATGATTTTTTGTAAATATTTTACTTTGATTGTAAGAAAGCTTGGGTCAGGATTTTCTTACGTATTGATACAGATGTAGCACCTAAATTGGGAATTTCAAAATCAGCAAGTATGTGAAGGGAAATTGATTTCAATTGTTTAGTTGTATGGAAAGTTGAACCAGACATTCTCTTGGTCATATTGACAGATAAGGAAGAGGGATTGGACAGAACATGGACAATCATTGAAAGCTCGCATCAATGTGAAATTGTCTGCTTATCGAGCTGCAGCCAGATTAAAAATCAAGTGTCTCACGGTCCTTGACTATGACGTTAAAACCACCAAAAAGTTGTTGCTTGAGACCCTTGCGTTGATGATAGACGCTGCAGAAGCTTGCTTGCTTTCTGTCTGGAGGAAGTTGAGAATCTGCGAGGAACTCTTCAGCTGCTTGCTCTCTGGAGTTGCTCATATTGCAATGACTCGTGGGGGTCAACTGCTTCGTGTCTTGTTGATTCGTCTTAAACCTTTAGTGCTTACTACTTGCGCACAGGTATATGGTTGTGCAGAGCTCGTGATTTGAATGGAGTTCTTTCTTTGCATTGTAATATTTTACATTCTGGACAGGCAGATACTGGGGGCAACAGCCAAGGGGTCATGTTTGAGAGTGTCCTCAAAACTAGCTGTGAGATCATTGAATTTGGCTGGAGCAAGGACCGAGCTCCTGTGGATACTTTCATCTTGGGTCTAGCTACCTGTATTCGTGTGAGAAATGACTATGATGAAGAGGTCAGTTCGTCTATAGAGTGAGCATACGTTTTTTTTACCATAACTGTAGAGTATGATTTCTTCCCTAAATTCGTTAGATCGCCGAACATGCTCGAGCACCTCTATTAACAAACTTAAACAGCCATAGCATTGCATTCATTAGCAAGTAGTTTCTGTTATTTGACTGTAAGCCCTTGAAAGTAGAGTGTGTTTATGATTGAGTTCTTTCGTTCAAACTGCATGTTTAGTCATCATTATGTGTCACCACAATATCTCAAGTTGCATTGACCATGGCCTTAGATGGAAGGCTTAGCAAAGCTATTTCAAGTGCATGAAGAGTATCCTGAGTATTAACTGCTCTTTCTCCTTGTTTTTTTTTTTTTTTTTAAATCATTGTTCAAAAGTTAGCTATCCTCATGAATAATTCTAGTTTAGAAGTCTAGTTTTGTTGGCTGGGTTCATTGTAAAGTGAGAATACCGAGAGAAAGGGAAGTTCATCCTTATTGTCTATCAATATGCATTGACTGACATCAGCCTCTGTTTTCTTCTTTTTGTTTTTTTTGGGGGGGGGGGGGTTTCAGAGCTCTGTTTGAAGCAAATCATCTAAAGCTGCAGCAGATATCTTGATAAATTTGGAACTGGAGCAGTAGCCAAAAATAAATTATTACAGTCACTATTTCTCATATGCCAAGTTACACAATTTTTTTGTGGCCTATAAAGATGTACTTCTTTATTGGTGGTGCTTGCGCTGGAAGAACAAGAGACAAATTTGTTGAAGAAAACCATTCATGTTGTGCTCTCTTGGAAGAGTTTTTGTGGTCCTTTTGGAAACAATCTTTGTGCTTGTTCCATGAAGTCTTCTGGTTGCATTACTTCGGGGAACAAAAATTATTACTTGAGATTGAGTTAACTGTTGTTTGTTGATCTCTCTCTCTCCCCATTTGTTTTTGTTTTTTGTTTGCGGAAATAGTTGGCTGTTTCACATTACCAAACTAATCTCACGTTATTTCTTTTAATTTGTCAGGGTTAATTTCTTAGTTATCATTTATCTGTAGATGGTGCTTTCTGTTTTTTGTGGCTGGTTATCTATGTTCTTCACTCTGTTAGGGTGTCCTTGTTTTTAGCTATCTTTTTATTCTTGCATATAATGTGCTTACTTGAGGGAGGAAAATTCAGGGTGTGAAAGAAAAACCAACTGTTCCTGCGGTTCAGCTGAGTGTTATCAAACTGCTGGCTGATCTTAACATTTCAGTCAAGAAGCCAGAAGTAGTTGACATGATATTGCCGTTGTTTATTGAGAGCTTAGAGGAGGGTGAAGCTTCAACTCCTGGCTTATTGCGGCTTTCTGTATGATATCTCTATTCTTAAACATGTTTTGTCCAATGGCATAGATATGGTCTGAATACCTTTTGAAGCTCTTGTTGTCATGTTTGTCTAAATTCTGCAGCTTCTCGATGCTGTTGCTCGATTAGCAAGCTTAGGCTTTGATAAGTCATATCGTGAATCTGTTGTTCTCCTGACCAGAAGCTACCTAAGCAAGTTGTCAAACGTAGGATCTGCTGAGAACAAAACAGTGCCTGAGGAAACCAACACTGAGTGCATTGAGGTATTTTCTGACTCTTCAGATGTTGAGCTACATTGTTTTTAATTTAGTGCTGCTGCAGCTGTCATGTTTGTTGTGTGCTTACTGGTTTTTCATTTTAGACTCTTCCTGCAGCATTTGTTCTGATTGCCCGTGATCTTACTGAAAGTAGATTACGATCTGACTATCGCCACCGTTTGCTATCATTATGCTCAGATGTGGGTTTGGCTGCAGAGTCCAAAAGTGGAAGGTAATGTCATGTTTTCTGATTCATAACGCGGTTTAATTTGCACCTCTTGGAGAGTCAGCTGGTACTTTTGTCAGTCATTTTACTTTTTGCTTATCCCCTCTATCCTAGAATAAGCTTCCTGAAGGAAAGGAGAAATTGAAGAACAAAATGTTGCAATGAAAGGATGCCAAATGCAATTCTAGAGACTTATTAGTAGTTTCTTTCAAAAGCCTTAGTATTTTTGGGATAGAGGCCCCTTTCCTCTGGTCCATTTGGAAATATTAGAGTTGTTAGATAGTCTTGGTAGGAGCTATGTGTGATCGATCTCCTTGTAGGATGACACCCATGCAACAACTGTTTTGTTTCTTCATCAATATGTGATTGTTTCTTGTCGAAAACTAGTCTTTCAAAAGCCAGCATGACATATGTTTTTGCAGGAGTGGAGCAGACTTTTTGGGACCTCTAATGCCTGCTATTGCAGAAATATGCTCTGATTTCGATCCAACTGTCAATGTGGAACCTTCACTTTTGAAGTTGTTTCGGAATTTGTGGTTCTATGTTGCTCTTTTTGGGTTAGCACCTCCTATCCAAAAGAATCAGAATCCTGCAAAACCATCCTCCTCACCGTTGAGTGGTGAGGGGAGCATGAGTACTATTGCCCTCCAAGCTGTTGATGGACCATACATGTGGAGTATGCAATGGGCATCTGCAATTCAGCACATTGCTCAAGCTACCCCGCCACTTGTAAGTCTACTTCAGAATAATTTGATTGCTTATCCTGCGAAGCTCTGCCTATGTGTCCAGCTTCCTTGAATTGCTTCGTATAACAGCAGTATTTTGTTGTGCATTAAGGCAGGCTTTTTATCTTAGGTCCTTGGAAAAAAACGGAATAGCCTTAAATAAGCACAACAGTTGGTTATATGATATGGAAAGAACCCTCCGTCCATGGGGTAAATATTAGGAGTTAACCTTGTGACTATCCATCGCATGTCTTGAGCTCATTTGCAATTCAATCAGTGGCAATATAGCAAGGGTCTAGCTTCAGTATCAGATGATTTAGGTTCAGGCTGTTGTTTTTCAAGTCAAATCCCACTTGTGTTATTGCAACTGGATTCTGGTTATCCTTGCATTTGGGAGAATAAGGTCTGTCATCCCAGTTTATTGTCTTTGTTAGGTTGTTTTTGGTTGTGTCACTTTCATCATTAATAAGTTGAAAAAGATTTATAGAGAATTGCCATAGCAGTTGAATTGGGTTTACGTTGGGATGTATCACTTTTGTGTAAAAGAAATATCTGGTCAGTCCGTTTGTGATGGATTTTGGGCTTACCCTAAAATTTTTGGGTCCTGGTGTCTGGTTGAGTCTTTGCCTGAATTATAATGCAAGCTCTGGACAACATGTATAATTTCAGCTTCAGTGTTGCTTGATTTTGTGCTTCCTTCTTCTAAGAAAGGAGTTCTAGATATTCGCCTTCTGAAGAGCATCTCCTATAACAATCATAATTCTCCTTCCCTTTTTATACCACATCATCAAATTTAACAACTAAAAGATAAAACTGTAATTGTAATTTGAAAGGCATCCAACGCTCCAATGATCAATTCCAATTCTAAATCCCAATTGTCAATGAAGTTGCAAAAAAAATAAAGAATAAAATTTTTTATGAACACCCCCTTTTGTTCTTTAATGGTCCCTCTCTCTCTCACTCTCTCTTCTCTGCCTGCACATTGTTAGAGGCAGTTGAGGTGCAATCGGGCTGATATATAGGCACATTTGAGTGGCTTTACCCATTCATCCCTAGCTGCAACAAGGAAAAACTGAAATAGGCCACTATCCAAATGGAATTGGATTTTATTTTTTAGTCCATTGTGGGTGCCCTTATCTGTTCGCTCATATCCCTCCACAAAAGAAGGAAACACGAAGGCATGAAAAGAGAAGAAAAAGAAAGTGCTATATGACATAGAATTATTAGTCATTCTTTGGAAGAAAAGCTAAAAAGAAGAATGCCATATTATTCCCTCGTGTGATTTTTTGGAGCATTTGACATGAAACAAATCGGAGAGTCTTTGAGGGCATAGAGATGCCTTTTCAATGATTCAAAGATAACTTCATCAAGTCTCTATTTTAGGATGAAGAGAACTTTTGTTGCTCTTCTGTTGATCTTTTAGATTTTGTGGATAGTGTCCATATAAGATGCGTATAACCTTTTGTAGGATACTAACTTTAAATCCAACTTTTTGCCGATGAAATATATTTTTCCTTTTCCTGATTTTTTTTATAAAAAAAAACCTGATTGGGTCAGTCTAAAATCTCAGTGCCTTTGAACTAGTGATTTCAAAAAGCAAGTGTTAAAAGGTATGGACAGTTCAGTTCATTGGAGTCTTGTGATTCCTTTTTCTGTTTCTTTTTTTTTTTGTGAATAATGAAAAGCAGCTATATTAAAATAACCAACACGAATTCATCCTGTTTTATTCGTGAGGTGCTGAGAAATTGAAAGGGTATGACTCAATGGAATTTGACAATTATTACCTCCAATCTACAGTATCTAAATTGTGAAAAATGGCAAGGCCCACCAGGGTACAAACTTGAAACTTCACTGCTTTAGAGCGTTTGACGGTTTAACCTGCTTCGTTAGATTCAGAAAACATGGTTGAATACATAGGATAACTTGTTGAGTGCAGGTAATTATGAATTAGCATACCAAAATTGACGTTTAGAAAGGACAGTTAGCTTCTGAATTGAAAGCTCAAGCTTCATTCTTCAGACTTCACCGATTTGCAAATGAGCTTGTTGCTCAATTTATGCGTTGATTTCCTGTTTCCATCATGTTAAGGCATGCTAGAATGTGCAGAAGTATAGTAATTGAAGAACATACAAAGGCAACCAATCTAAAGTAACCCAATCTAACCAAAATAGCAGGTTGCTGAACGTTGCCGCTGCTGCTCTGTCTACTGGATCCCTTTTGATGTTGAGCGACTGTGTTCAAGTTGTAATCTTCATCTTGTAAATTTAAGCTTACTGATTTTACTGGAACCCTTTTCACATTTAATTGAGCTCCAAAGACCAAAATGCCCTTTTATTACCTCAAATATGCAAACTGTCCTGTTTTGAGCTTCTATTTGCAAATTCAACTTCAATGTTTCAATTGTTCTCTGACGATGAGCTTGAATAACTAGCAAAGTTCATTAGCAGCTTGGCCTCCTAGGATTGAAAAATGGTCTACAGCTCATTGTAAGAACTAGCCGCTTAATTTCATTGGCTAGTCTAACACCTCATTCATACTGCTTGAGCTACTGACTTTGCTCAACAAGAGCTTAGATGGTCTTATCACTTATGCATCGTTTTGAATGAAATTGTGACAAACATGCATGTTTGCTGCTAAAAATTAATTTTTTATGGAATTTCATTACTTAATGACTGCTGTAATAGTAGTGCTGTCCGTCCGGCCCCTTGCTTAACAATTAACAAGAAAAATACTATGAGATCCTTTTCTCTCAAATATGTGTGCTTTGAAACACGAATATATTGCAATATGGCTTGCAAATAGATGGTAAAGATATTTGCATTTCTGGTTAAAACACAAATGTTTTGAGGGGGTAAAAAATGCAAAGGCTGATACTGTATATGCATTTGCATTCTATATCAAAAAAACATTTTGCGTTTTTGATGGCAAACATTTTTGAGGGAAAAAAAACCTCATAGTAGCTTCTCTAAGTTCTCTGTTGCTCTTTTATCAGCTTATTTAAGGGGCATACCATAAGTGCCTGCGTGGTATGATTTCTCAAGTGTACCTGTATTGTATTTTTCGTAACCTGATAGCCTTTATGGTTACCTGGTGAGACATATGTGTGAAGTGAAATCATTTTTCCTTCTATAAAAAATTTAAAAAGGATTTAGACTGCTAAAACCAAAATGAAAGAAAGAAAGACTATTAGTCTGATGCCGGTTTTTGATATGGTAGCTTGGTTTGGTCTTTATACCCGTCACTTTTGCTGTTGCGCAAGACATACAGATGACTTTCTGGTAAGTTAAGTCACCATGTGCCTTATGTAGGTAAAACCCAGTTTCAGGTGTCTGTGCTGTTCATTATGGGCTGCGCTCTACCATTTATGGTATCAGCCCGATGCATATCTTGTCATCATGATTTGTCTACTTGCAGAAAAGTACCTTGGAGCTGTAATGAGAGGCTCCGTCACAAATAAACGTTGATTGTGTCCATCAACATAGAGAAGGGTAATGAGAGGCTCATTCACAAATAAATGTTGATTGTGTCCATCAACATAGAGAAGGCATACGATGGAGTACCTAAGCAGGTATCGTGTAGTTGGTTGGAAGAAAAAGATGTCCCAAGTGCTTGTATCTGAGTTATTAACAATATTTATGAGGGACAAAAAAAATTTCCCTTTGATGAGCCCTGAGTGATAGAATCAACTATTTTCACAATTACATCAATAGCCAACTTTAAGCCCTTTTCTCTTTATGATTGTTATGGATGAGCCTACAAAAAGCATTGAAGATGAGGTATTGTTGCGTAGGTTGTTTGCAATCGTATTACTTGAATTGGTGAAAGTGAGACAAATAGGGGGAGTTAACAAACCAGAAGGACAGAGAGATTATTTGAAGTCTAAGGGTTTTGGATTGAGTAGGCTACACATCAGGCACTTAGAGTGTAGGTGTTGTCAACGGGAAGCAGAGACTGTGTAGAAGAAATGACCTTTGGCAATATTGCAATACTGAGAAATTCAAATTCTTGGGCTAGATCATACTAGGCAAAGGGGATGTTGACAAGGACATTGTTAACTGTATAAGGGTAGGATGGGAAAGATAGAGGAATGAATTTGGGGATTTTTGTGATGACTGATGAGAAGAGAAGATTCATCTTTTGTTTGCTCAGATTGTCCTTGTCATACGGCTCTAGGTGGTCAAGAACACTCGGGTCCAAAGGTTGATGATTGCAAATATGAGGATGGTTAGGTGGACGTGTGTGGTCATGTAGTATTGGATACGATTAAGATTAAGTGATTGGAGAAAAGGTAGTAATGATTCCAGTAAAAGATAGGATAAGGGAAGCAAGAGGCAAATCGCTTGGTCACATCTAGAGAACGAATATAAATGCACCCATGAGAAGTTGTGAGAGGATAGATTCAGAATAAGGTGACTCATATGATATGACTCACTTGCTATTTACGGAGGATATATCAAAGGATAACAATTTCTGGAAATCTAGAGTCAAATATCTTAGGCAATTGACCTTTTACCCTTTGGCCTTTAGTCAATTAGCAAATGTATTATTTAATCATCAATCATCATCATCATCTTTGTCAGGATCATCATCATCATCATCATCATCATCTAATAGTACTTGGTATTATTATTATTATTATATAATGATGGTGTAACCTAACATGTTTCTTATGAAAGACTTTAGCTTCTTAAAAAGAAAAAACGCAAGAAAGTTTTTTGCAAATTCTTTGAGGGTCTTTTACAATCAATTTCTATGCTTGCAAGAATATAGTTGCCTACATCTGGACCTAGGAAGGCAGGACCCATAGTGGGTGGTGGTGTTGTGTTAGCATTAATTATAACCCAGTTTGAGCCTATGATTGGTCTGCAAAGCTGCCCATTCAATCAAAGAACATGCCTAGCAGCTAATTTAATCTTTACAAATGTATTATGAACTATGAAGGTATAGTCAATATGTGGCTTCATTTTAGTTAAGGGGTTAATCTTTCATGTATATTTTTGCTTCGTTATAACCAGGTTGTTAGCTCAGTGAAGTGGCTCGAAGATGAGTTTGAGTTGAACGCTCTTCACAACCCTGGAAGCCGCCGGGGGAGTGGCAATGAAAAGGCTGCGACAACCCAAAGAAGTGCCCTTTCTGCTGCTTTGGGCGGTCGAGTTGAGGCCGGAGCAATGAGTACAATTTCAGGTCCATAACATTCTTTGACATCCTTAAATGTGTTATAGAATGGCAATGATAACGTGGGGATGCTGCCTTATACATGACGAGCTCTGAAACAAAACCAGCACACCCTGAAGCTAACATGACTAATTTTACCTACAAAATCCGGAAATGTCAAATGTTGTTATGGACGCAATAGATGATGGCACACGAAATTCTGACAAAAAATGAGAGTTTGACCTTTCAGTGAGAAAAGCTTTGCCTTTGCTCTCAAAATCTGTGGATCAACAAGCCAATGGGATCTACTTCCATATATTACCAAACTCTTCCTCATACTTTTACATACTTTTAGGAGATAAGAGGTATAAGATGTCTAAAATTAAATGATTATACATGGAACCATGTGTTGGTCAAAGTTTTTACATTTTTTTATTGATTATTTTATCATATTCTTACTTCCTTCAAAGTGCCTCTGTAAAAGTTCTCTAAATTTGCCGAAGTTGGTCTTAGCACTAACTTTGGGAGTTCTACTCATCAACAAGTCCCATACTAAGGTGAAATAGCAGCGTATGACCATGTCAAATGGTTTGTGTGAAGGTGTTCCTTGATGCGCCATATGTTTATTAAACTCATTTGGGACAAAATTTGCTTGCAAGACCTCTCTGCCATACTGAGGGCCCAGGTTGTATTTGTCTTGACCATGCTTGTTGCTTCCAGGTGTGAAGGCTACTTATTTGCTTGCGGTGGCATTTCTAGAGATTATACGTTTCGGCAGCAATGGCGGAATTCTTAATGGTGGTCCTGAGTTAACTGCCTCTAGAAGTGCCTTCAATTGTGTATTTGAATACTTGAAAACACCAAATCTTGCTCCAGCTGTTCTTCAATGTTTGAAAGCTACAGTTCAGCGGGCATTTGAAACAGCTGTGTCATGGCTGGTATTCTTCCTTCTGGCTCATAAGTTGTATGTCTTGTATTTTTCTGCATTTTGCTGACTAGGAAATTGATATCCTGTAGTGTGATGCCCAGATAAAGAGATTACTGGAGTTATTTTGGTTCCTAAATTAACTTTTCTCACCTGGTGTTTTGGCTTATGTTTAGATTTCGATTCTCTGTGGTCTGACATGGTGGTTAATGCACAGAACTTGAAATGTGAAACCAAGAGTACTTCTAGGTGGTGAAACTAGTTTGAACTGTTCCTCTTCATAGCAGCATATGTCCTGATAATGTCATATTCATTATGACTCTTATATAAGTTCTTTCATCTTATGATAGTGTTTTTAATGTCATATTGACCCTTCGTTTTGCATTTTCTTTTTTTTTTTTGTTGGTTTTACCAAGCTGCAAGACTTGTATGAAACAAGTGGACTTTGCGGTGGGTGGGGATAGGGAACAAATTACACGAAGGAATGATAAGAGTATTCAAAAGAAGGTACAGAATAATTTGTCTTCCCTATGTAATACTGATATCTTGCTCACGTTCCAGGAGGATCGCATCTCTGAAACCGGTGAAGAAGCTGAGATTCGAGAATCTGCTCTGTCTGTGCATGCTTCTTTTCTGATTAGAGCAATGTCCCAGCGGGAGGAACACGTTAGGGATATAGCTGTTAACCTGTTGGTTCAGCTTCGGGATAAGTTTCAACAAGTAAATCTTCTGAAGATGACCCAGCCTCTTGCTTTCAGAATTCTGCCTTGATATTTTTAGAAGTGGTTGGAGGCAATGGTGCATGCATATTGACATTCTAGACCTTGCAATCACATGGGTGGTGTTACATGTATTTGTATGCATACATAGTAAGAATTGCTTGGTTCATTCCCTCTAACTTGAAATTCATTATCGTGTGCAGATCCTTTGGAATTCTTCCTGTGTGGATTCGCTACTATTTTCGGTGAACAATGACTCCTCTTCATCCCTTGTCAATGATCCTGCCTGCACAGCTGCTATTCGCTCCTTGTACCAAAAAGTAGTTCGAGAATGGATTATAGCTTCACTCTCATACGCTCCATGTACTGCCCAGGGTCTTCTTCAGGTTCGCTGTCACATTACTTGCCTGCTTCATTCTCCCCTCCCCCCCAAAAAAAGAAATTAAAAAGAAACAGAGGAATGGAAGAAAATAAAACTCACCTTACGAAAATTTTAGTGCCAGGCCAATCAATGTTGTTCTTTTTTATTATTTCATTTGAAGCTTGAAAAGCAGATTAGTAATCCTGACTGTGATTCCAATATTCTAGTTAGGTATTTTGGACTAGTAGGTCGATGTAACCAGTAATTGTTTTTCCGCTCTTTTGGCACAATGAGGAAGCATTGTAAGACCCCCTGCTAGGGTTTTGGGGGCTAGATCTAAGTAATCTTGCTCCCTCAGTTCTCACTTCCAGTAAAGTTGTTTCTGCTAGCTTCCATATTCAAATGTGTGAATTGGCTTCTGCTTGACTATGGATAGTTGCACAAAGAATCTAATACTGGTGATTTCTTTCATTGTAATCCAAAGCTGAAAGATTGGCTGAGCAAAATGGGATGAATAGTTAAATTATTCTTTTTGAGGGTCTACCCTACTGTTTGAAACTCAGTCTGGTCTTCTTTGCTGTAAATTTAAAGGTGTCATCATGAGTGCTAGCAAGGAACCACTATTACAAAGTAAGAACCTGCAGTGTCTTCAGTAGAAGCCTTAGGAGCTTAATTTTTCTTTATGGTTCTTAATTTGTTATATAAGATGGACATCCTGTTATGTTATCGGATTCATACTTCTTGAAGTAGTTTAACTCAGGCTGTTCTAGAAGGGGGAAGACTCTATACATCTACCTTTAGACTCCACAAAAGTGTGATCCAGAAGGAATGTTGTTATTCTTGAAGGGAGAAAAGGTTGTGCGATGACAACATAGAAACAACGCTATAATAGGCAGTGGTGGAAAAAAATTGACCCCCCAGCTTTTTGGGGGAAAAAAATTAAATGTGGATATTTTGGTGGAAACAAAAATAGATATATATTAATTAGTTCTTAGATACTTCACAAAGGAGAGCACAACATATTGGTCGGCAGCCTGTTGCTCCATGTGGGAGGTCACGGGTTCGACTCTTCGTGTTGCGTTCTGTCTAATTTTTTTTGAATCTTTTTAAAAGTCTGTTCAACGATGATATCATGCTTTACTTTCAAAACATGAGATCCCGTTGGGAACAACTTTCTTGAATGTATTAGTTACGCACTTCATTTTTAGAACTATTAAATTTTAAGTTATGTGTATTATTAATCCTGTCCCCCTGACTTTGAATCCTGGCTTCGCCCTTGATGACAGGCCTAATGGTGTATTACTTTTTCCTATTTATAATACATCAACTTTTCTTTATCACCCAAAAAAAAGGGTCTGATGGTGTATTATTTTATATACTTTGTCTTTTTGTAGATTGAAATTTCATCATGTCTTAATAAGGAAACAGAAGTTTTCTACCATGTTAAGCTGTTTAAACATCTTATGTCTTATATAAGGGTGCTCTATTCATGGTGCATTTACTCTTTCTTTTTGAGTTTTTGTCTTTCTCTTATTTTTTTTTTGGAGGGGGGATGTGTGCTTGGCTTCTGTTCTTTCAGGAGGCTGAAAGAGTCATTATTGGAAAATTTTCCAGGTTTAGATTGTGTTGGACTAAAGAAGATTTTTTTGGATTAGTCTATCTTCTGCTTTTGTTGTGGATTAGCTCTGCAAGCATGGAGTTAATTCCATTCAAATCAGGAGGCTAATGAAAACAGCCTAAGGTTATATATCTGAACTACTCTCCAAAAGAAAAAGAAAAAAAGAAGTGAGAAAGAGAGGGAATATCTCATCATAGTTGGAACTCCAGAATGTTGGTTAGTTTGTCTGTGTGACTTCATATAGGGACCACAGTTTTATTTGTCTTTATCAATTCCTTTGCAGATCTGAAGATTGTATTGTATGTGACTTCCTAACTACAAACTATCTGAAACTCATTCAGGAAAAGCTCTGCAAACCAAACACATCAGAGGGAGCTCAACCTACCACTGATGTAGTTTCCTTATTGACCGAGATTCGTATAGGCACAGGTAAGAACAGTTGGACCGGAGCGAGACCTGCAAATATTCCAGCGGTCATGGCTGCCGCTGCTGCAGCTTCTGGGGAAAATTTAAACTTGACTGAAGCCTTTAGCTTGGAGGTGCTTAGTACTGGTGTAACTAGTGCTGCTATCAAATCCAAATTTGCGGGAGAAATTGCTGGAATGAGAAGGCTCTATACTAGCATTGGTGGATTTCAATCTGGTGCACCAAGTGGTTTTGGCCTAGGTGCTGGACTTCAAAGGTTGAGATCTGGGGTCTACTCTCAATCTCTACCTAGTGAGAATGATTCATTTAATGCACTCCTGCTCCAAAAGTTTGTGCATCTTCTTCAGCAATTTGTCAATACCTCAGAGAAGGGTGGAACTGTGGAAAAAGCATCATTTCGTGAAGCATGTTCCCAAGCAACTGCTTTGCTTCTCTCAAATTTGGTATTGGAGTTTATGTCATTAATATGTGTTCATTATGGTTAGTTAGATAGATTTATATTGGACTGGTCCTCATATCAGATTTGAACTGTTTCTCTCCAGGCTCCTGGTTCAAAAACAAATGCGGAGTACTTTTCACAGCTGTTACGGCTTCTATGTTGGTGCCCAGCTTACATTTGTACTCCTGATGCCATGGAAACTGGTGTTTTTGTATGGACTTGGTTGGTTTCAGCGGCACCTCAATTGGGTTGCCTAGTGCTTGCTGAACTTGTTGATGCATGGTTATGGACAATTGATACAAAAAGAGGTCTCTTTGCCTCTGATGTCAAGTACTCTGGACCTGCTGCAAAATTACGGCCTCAACTCTCTCCCGGCGAGCCTGAAGCTTTACCTGAAAAGGATCCTGTTGAACAAATAATGGCTCATAGACTGTGGGTTGGATTCTTTATTGATCGATTTGAGGTTGGAGACTAAACTTGTTAAATTGGTTTGTGTATCTTCTACTTGCTGTTTCATCCACGGATTTAATATAGAGCTAAGACCTTTCTGCATGTTATCATTTTTTCTCAAAAATTGCATGTCTTGCACGCGTACATATACTTGCCCCTTGTTGCAGCTGAACTTATGCAATCTAGTGATCTTAGTCGTGTGTTGGTAATAATAACGACAGCAAATTGATTTTGGTATATTGGCAATCTATTGGAAATCTATTAACTTGATCCTTGCCCCACCTTATTTTTCATCTCTGTGTAGGTGGTTAGACACCATAGTGTTGAACAGACGCTGCTTTTTGGAAGGATGTTTCAACACACGACTGGACTTCCCTGGAACTTTTCGCGGCATCCTGTTGCCACGGGTACATTTTTCACTTTAATGCTTCTTGGGCTAAGGTTTTGTTCTTGCCAATCCCAAGGTAATCTGCAGAAGTTCAAAATGGGGCTTCAGTTGCTGGAAGACCGCATATATAGGTGCTTCTCTCAACATCATGTGCTTAATATCTGTTTGCTGATGGAGGCATGAAAGGGGTTATTTTAGATTTTACTTCGTCAACACACAGAAGAGTAGAATCTTACATGGAGTCTAGATAAATAGGTCTCCACGGCAGAGCAACTCTGTCAGTTTGTCTGGAAGTGCTATTTTGTTGTTTTTCCTGTCTGATTTCCTATGAATTTCAGCCTGTCTGTGACAATGAATTGTGTATTTAGACCAGCCAAAATAATAATGTTATATTGTCTGCCAGGATTTGGCAATTGGCTTGATTTGTGATGTGTGTTCATGCTTTATATCTGGACAGTTTATTGACAATGAAGCATAGGTTGAATTTGTGGCTGCAAAAGATACATGGAACTGCTGTTTTATGTGATTAATATATGTAGATTTATACATATGTATGTGTACATCCCTCTATATATATATGCTCATATATTCATGTGTGTTTGTGTGTGGATCGATCTGAGTTTAAAAAAGCCCGCTTGAGGCACGCCTCGGCGCGCCTCGGCGTGAGGCTACCAGTCAACGCCTCGAAGGGGATGAGGTGCGCCTCAAGGATGCGAGACTATATCTTCCCCCTTTTTCTTTTTTTTCTTAGCCTTGCCTTTGCCTTTTTTCTTCTTTTCCTTCCTTGTGAGCTAAAAGGTGAGCTAAACTTGTACCGTAAGTCCGTAAGTACATGCATTGGAGAACTACGATTATAAGATAACATGTCTTAAGGTTATTTGCTATGTTAGTAGTCATATTGATGTCTAATCACATTTTTAATGCATTTATATAACTTGTTTCTGCAAAATATGTTTTGTGAAATATGAAATACTTTTAAAAACTTTTGCATAGAAGTGCGCCTCAGTTCCATGATGCGTGCGCCTTCGCCTCGCGCCTTGCACCTCACACTTTGTGACCCTATGCGCCTCAGTGCGCCTCGCGCTTTTTAAAACTAAGGGATCGATAGATAGATCATAGATTGATCAATGCATGGATGGATACATAAGTACATAAAGGTGGCGCATGTATGTGTGCACATACACCCTTGTGCACACACACACAGAGTATGTCAGCCATTCCTGTGGCATGTAGCCAAAAACAAATAACATCCGGGAATAAACTGGGTTGGCATTCTATCGTATAAGACTTGAAAGTTTTAGGACCTTTTGTTTGTCTGTCTTCTGTTTTGAATTCGTCGTTGTTTTCTGATCTGAAAATTACTGTGTGTTTATGATACAGGGCAAGTTTGGGCTGGTTTGCTTATGAGCCTGAATGGTATGATGCAAGAAGCAATAATTTTGCCCAAAGTGAGGCGCAATCTGTTTCTGCATTTGTTCAATTCTTGAACGAGCATATAGATGTTGTTCCATCTGATGCAAAAGGACAGGGACGTGAAAATGGGGGTTCTTTGGTTGAGGGGGTATGGTGGCCTTCCTTGCTATAACAAGCTCTATAACTTTCAGCTAGTTCTTTGTACTGTTTGCATTCTTGTGCGCGAATTTTCATTTTAAGAAGTGTTTGCAGACAGATCAGTATCACCCTGTTTGGGGCTTTATCGAAAACTATATTGCTGGAAGGCAAAAGCGGAAGCACTTACTTCTGATGTTGTGTCAAAATGAGGCTGACAGGCTTGAGGTTTGGGCGCATCCTACTAATTCAAAGTAATTTCCTTGATTGACATCTAAATCCGTCAATTCTTATCAGTTAGCAAATTCAAAATCTAAAGAGTAATTCTTTATTTGCTTAATTATCTGCTGTTGGCTCTACATGGGTTTGCAGGGATTATACACCACGGCCTAAAATTAGCTCAGATAAGTGGATTGAGCATGCTCGGACAGCATTTGCTGTGGATCCTCGAATTGCTTTGTCATTAGCGTCAAGATTCCCAACAAATTCATCTCTGAAGACTGAGATGACTCAGCTGGTTCAGGTCTGTCCTTAGTTTGTTCCTTATGGTAATTGAACTGGATGAGAGCTGGATCATTGGCCTTCATTGATAGCTAATTTAGTTCAGTGACACCGTGTATGGGCTGGAGTAACTGGGCAAAAACAGCTCAGAGCAGAGATGGTAGCCTCGTATGAATAGTAGGATTAATGTCTTAGGGAGAGAAAAGTGTTCAAGCTGGTCTATATGGCGTCATGGCTATAACTCCATGTGTTGTGAATTTGTTCTTATTCTCCCTCCCGTTGCTGAATGTGAGCTTTGATATGGCTCACACAAACTAAGATTGAACTCTGTTTATGAATGCTTGATTTTTTTCTGCTAAGGTCCAACTTCTGAGTATTGCTCTATGCGTAACTTGTTATGCATGCTCTGTTCATGCAGCAGAATGTACCTTCATTCTTCTTTGGCGTGCTTTTGGAGCTTATTGATGTATCTTGTTAATTGCAGTCACATATATTGGAGCTCCGAACCATACCAGAAGCACTAACTTATTTTGTCACCCCCAAGGCCGTGGATGAGAGTTCAGTGTTGCTGCAACAGTTGCCCCACTGGGCTGCTTGCTCAATAACTAAAGCTCTGGAATTTCTCACTCCTGCATACAAGGGGCATCCACGTGTCATGGCATATGTGCTGAGGGTTTTAGAGTCTTATCCTCCTGAACGTGTAACATTTTTCATGCCTCAGCTGGTGCAGGCTTTGCGTTATGATGATGATGTGAGTTGCTTTGTTAAATTCCTTTGTACCTTCTTCTTTTCGTGGATTACAGTTCATGTAGTTGGGCCTCTTTTCATAGCTGGTAGGATAGTGCTAGGTCTTCTGGGGCTTAATTACTTCAGCGTGGAGATTGATAGATATATTCTAGTGTTAATTATTTAGCACTTCCCCTGAAAGCCTGTTTACGAACATTCTCCAAAAAGGAGCGGCAAATGTCCTTGTGTTTTTCCTAGGGGGTGGGAAAGGGGGGAGGAGTTCTTGAATTTATAAAACTGTTGTTATTTTTGAGCCATATATTCCTTCCTCTTCTCTTTAATTTTCACCTTGTTTGGCGTTTACTTTTTGATTGAAGTCTTTAGTGTCTTGATGATTGAGACACAACTTGTTCTGATTGTTGTTGATCAGTAAAAGGGCGGCCTGTTCTTTTTGTTGCCAAATTCCTTTCAACTAACTTCTACCAACTTCTCCAATTTCTACCAACTCTAACAAAAAAATTCCGATCCTTTCCAAGCTCAATCAACTTCAACCAATTTCAACCAACTTTTACCAACTTCAACCAATCTCTTTCAAAATTTCTTACAAAGAAATCTCCACTCATTTACATTTTTTTGTCAACATCCTCCAACTTATACCAACTTCTTCCAATCTTCCAAACCTTAACCAACTCCTACCAATTATTCCCCCCCCCCCCCCCAAAAAAAGAAAAACCAACTTATTTCCACTTTTACCAATCTTCGCTAACTTCAGTCATTTACCAACCCTTATTTACCGGCCTAAAGAAGAAGAGTTATTTGAAGATGATTAGCTACTTATACAATGGGTTAGCTACTGATTTTCTTGCACAGTCTTTCACTTAATGATTTAACAACTAACCCAACAAGCGACTGCTCATGCCCTTCTCGCATTTCACATTGAACTACTGATTCTTACCTAGCACAACCGCTGAGGGCTTTTCTTGTTGAGTTGCCCCACAAATGTCAAGGAGGAGCAGGGTTTAATTCCCACTAGGGGCATGGGAGGTTCCCCTCTCTTATCCCGTCGTGTTCTCTTTCCTCCCCCTCCCCCCCAACTAGGGTTTCTCCAGGAGTCAGGCGAGATGGGGTAACAGGTCTATCTCATCGTACCTCTTTCCATATACATGTGTGTGTGTGTGTGTGTGTGACTGTGTTTGTGCGTGTGTGTGTGCACA